>OZ017787.1:11060510-11158296 GCA_963969325.1 Lycopodina hypogea
CATCTTAAGGATTACCAAGTAGTAGACAACAGGAAACGCCCTCGTATAGAAACATAGTTACGTGGGTTGGAATGTGTGTAGTCATCTATTAGATGAAGTGCAGTATTCATCATGGAAAAGAAAAGAATGAAAATAACAACTCTTTTAGTTGTTGTAAGGCTTATAATTGGTCTGTGAATTATTCTCTTATTTGATTTACAAATAGTGAGTATTGACCTTGTTGTGAGCACCATTCTAGAGTGTTCTAGATAATGAGCACCTAACTGCCCCTAGAAACACTATTCCTTGTTATGATGTTAGGAATGCAGCATAAGACTCGATGGCCTTGTGGAGAGTATTGAGACCCTGTGTGTGTGCAACCATCCCACACTCTGTCCTCCTCAGCTGATGCTCCGCTGGAGGCACTGCTATGGCAGCCTCCACTCCAGCTAAGTCCTATAGAACTAGCGTCGTTAGAAGAGAATGTGGTATTGTTAGAAGAGGGGGTGACCATATTGCGGAAGGATTTTGTTGTTGTTTTTCTAGGAAATGTACTTCTTCAAATTTCTGCTGAGAAAGATGTGTGTATGCAGCAAGTGCTTGTCAACTCCATATAAGGAAGAGGGGCATGTGCTCGTCATATCCGAAACTCACTCTGGTGTGTTTCCTTTTTGCAAAGTTGAGCATTGAAAACTTGGCTGTTTCTACTACACCCCTATCGATGACCACACCCACATGATGTCTGCCTACAACCACGTGAGTATTTCCTATATTCACCTGATGGATGGCCACACCCACATAATGGATGGCGGAGTGAGATTTTATTGCTAGTTTTCTCAGCACTCGTGTCTGAGCATGCACTGAGTGTTGCTATAGCAATCAATCTAAGTTTTAAGAATACCTGCGATGGACAGGACAGGACTGGGTCTACCCTACATGATGTAAAGCACTCAGGGTCAGAGGTGAATGCCATGGTATCTAGGAAGGATTTAAGTTAGTTGTCTGGCCCATCTGTCCAGGGATGACTTCGGCTCTCTGAAGACAGAACAGTGAAGGAGAAGGCTCACTGGTATGTCTTTCTAGTAGTCAAACTTGTATAACATGAGAGATGACAGCTCTTGACTTGGGTAGTCTTCACCTTTGATACTTCTCAAGTTCTGTAACGTAAAATTTTCCCCCAGGAAATAGTGATCAAAAGCTCCTACTGTTTTAGGTATATGCAGATCAGCAGCCTCAGGTATGAATAGTGACTTGACATGGATTGCTGCAGGACATTTGCTCTGTCTGCAGGACATTCAGGAGGGGCAGACCCTTGTCTGCCATCATCACCACAAACACTGTACAATAGTCATATAAAATTTTTTTTTGATGTACCGGGGAAAAAGATTTAATAAAATTCCTTGTAAAAAGTTTGTTTTATTGGATTTACCTGCTGTAAAAGAATGAAACAAATCTCTTTGTACCATATATATATACTATGATCTTTATCCATATCTAGACACAGCAATCATTGCTTTAGTTTTTATAATCAATAAATGGTCTTATAGTTTATCTGAAACTGTTGTAAAGGGTCATTTGACTTGTGGTCTACAAATATCACTGTTGTTAAATTATTAGTGAAGTAGTCAGTCTCTGTCTGTCTGTCTGTCTGTCTGTCTGTCTGTCTGTCTGTCTGTCTGTCTGTCTGTCTGTCTGTCTGTCTGTCTGTCTGTCTGTCTGTCTGTCTGTCTGTCTGTCTGTCTGTCTGTCTGTCTGTCTGTCTGTCTGTCTGTCTGTCTGTCTGTCTGTCTGTCTGTCTGTCTGTCTGTCTGTCTGTCTGTCTGTCTGTCTGTCTGTCTGTCTGTCTGTGGGCAACCCATCACTTGTAGAGTATTAAACGTTTAAAGGGTTTCTCATTTGATACAATGCAAGATTGAGGAAAGTTTGGTTAACATTCACAAATGTAAATTCATTCGATGTGGAAGGTTGAGAGTTTCAACTCCCCCCACCCCCCTTCCCCCTCCCCCCCCCCCCCCCCCCCACACTAATATTCTATTTTCAAACTCATACACAAAGTTCAAATGTTAATGCAAGTTGATTCGGAAAACTTCTCATGTGGAGCCATTGACAATAATATTGTAGTATAGGGCGAACTCTGATGAATACTTGCACCTGGGCAAGCCTTTAAGACCATTTAAAAAATTGTTTTCCCTCAAAAGTCAAGTTCTTTATTTGGAAAGTAGCTCCTTTTTTTTTTTATATTCACATGAACATCACGACTTGTTAGTCCTCATAATTTTTTCAAAGAATAGATATTTCAAGTTGGCATGACTTTATAATTGTGGGGCGGAGGTGGGCCAAATTACATCGTCTGTCGGTAGGGTAGGTTCCTTTGCTAATTTGTGTAAATCATGGAGAAAAGAACAGCAAAAGCAAGCTGGAATCTTCCTAATAAGCTGGTGAGTGCATGTTGCAATAGGACAAGGCTGCTCATTCTTGTAGGCAACGAAGGAACCGACTGTAGCACTCTGCCTCAAGAACTAGTTCAGAATGTGTTGTCGGGGTTGTCATGGTGAAACCCAATATTGCAACAGGCTTGATGTTTAATCATGCTGATTCTTTGGAATTAACAACTTCCTGTAGCATAAAGGTAGCTTGAAGTCAAGCTTTCATTGATGTAAACAACTGGAAATAACAATTAAATGGTGTTAATTGAATTTTTTGTGGAATTAATGAACAGGTTTTGTATTCTGCAGGTCTTCAGTAGTTATAGTAACTGGTTTGTGAGTGTACTATTTCCTGCCAGGTTGAACTACAACCTTGGTAATTGAAGGGCTTTGTGGTTGCTGAGATAACAAGAGTGGTCTGCACTAAGACCTGTGGCAGATAATTACTATAATATTGATTAAAAAGTAGTGTTTTTTTTTTGTTTTTTTTTTTTTGTTTTTTGTTTTTGAGCAGACAAAATGATTGTTTAGAACACTTAAGATGAGGTTAAAGTTGTGGTAATATTTACAAATTTTGGTTCTATATAGTAAAAAAACCTTAGTTGTAACCACAGGGTTCAATACAGTATAAGCAATTGTTTGTAACTAATTAGTTGTAACAACAAACTTTTGTGTCTCCAAACAGTAAACAGTTAAAATCAAATCTTGAGCAAAATTTGTGTATGTATCCTTTCCCCCCTCCAACCATTCCAAGTGTTCATTACCTGTGTGCCACAGGTAAAATATGGAGGCAATACTCATGTAAATCTCTTATGGCATTCTAGTCTGATTTAAATAGGAATGAACATGGAAAGAGAGTTACCAGGATATATTTGGTATCACTAGAACTGCAAAGATATCCACCATTCAAATTTTAAAGGTCCCCTTTTGTCACTATTGGGGAAAAATTTTTTGTTGTTGGAGTAATTTGATTCCATAATTGAGAAGTATTGGATTCGTTTTATAGGACACCCTTTTATTACTGCTACAGACGTAACCTTTGGCACAGTTGTGTATGTTAACATAACATGTATATTTGCTAAATATCGAGCATTTTACTGATTAAAATATATTATTGGTCTCTTGTGCTTTGTTGAATGCAGACAAGTCCATAGAATCATTCTCCGCCATGCTGTTCCTACACAAATAGTTACATACATTTGTGACAGACAGTATATGTATGGCTTTTTATGCTACAAAAAATGGCACTAAATAAATGCAATACAAAAAGAGGTTCTAAGGTTTGACAATAAAAAAACCCCCAAAGTATACCATTAAGAATAGACCAACTTGAAATGTAAACCAGTATTCCAAATAGGCAAATATCTCCCCACATGTTGACTGCTTCCCTTCTAAGTGGTTTAGTAGTTTAACATAATTCAAGTAATATATATATATATATATATGCATATATATATGTATATATATATATATATATATATATATATATATATATAAGCATTTGAGTAATGATGATTTTCAAAAATAATTTTCCTACAAGAACAATTATTTGTATCTGTTGTGATAGGAACAAGCATGTGATTACCCTTTGTCCAATACCATTCTCAAGGATTTATCTGCAACAGCATTAAACTTTGCCACACACTCGCAGGTGGTCTCAGAAAGAAAGTGGCTTGGGCTGTAGTCCACAAATGGATGTTTGTTGAGGTGTCCAGCATGTCACCACCAGGCTGGCTTTGATATATCTTCTGGAATATTTTTGCACCACCAGCAGCCACATTAGCTTGTATTTTACTCTCCTTTGTCTGATTTAGTGGAGCACCATTATGTTATGTGATTCCTGTAGGAGTTTCTAGATGCTGTACTTCCCTAGCCTGTGTGTGTGTGTGTGTGTGTGTGTGTGTGTGTGTGTGTGTGTGTGTGTGTGTGTGTGTGTGTGTGTGTGTGTGTGTGTGTGTGTGTGTGTGTGTGTGTGTGTGTGTGTGTGTGTGTGTGTGTGTGTGTGTGTGTGTGTGTGTGTGTGTGTGTGTGTGTGTGTGTGTGTGTGTGTGTGTGTGTGTGTGTGTGTGTGTGTGTGTGTGTGTGTGTGTGTGTGTGTGTGTGTGTGTGTGTGTGTGTGTGTGTGTGTGTGTGTGTGTGTGTGTGTGTGTGTGTGTGTGTGTGTGTGTGTGTGGTGTGTGTGTGGTCCAACTACTGTTACTGGCACCTTCTTTTATTTCTGTATGCATGTATATATCAACCATTTTGACATTTCAATGGTACAGAAAAGGAAGACAATGTTGGTGCATTAGCAACAACTCTCACTGTAGCCAGAAGAACAGGTCTTGATTGATTGAAATATGCACTTTTTCGGCAATTTGAATGTGTGTGGAAGAATGTTGCCAGCTCTTTGTTTGGGCTTATGGTCTTTTACAGAGCATTAACTTCCATAACCATCAATGACAGTGCAGCAAACCCCATACCTTGACCTGATGCACTTCAGATACTGCATTATGTGTCTCTCTGCAACCACTTAGCACAGTGAAGCAAGGTCCAGAACGTATTGCATCTTTCAGTAATTTTTCTTCACAAAAATTAGTAGTCATTGGATTTTCCAACACTACCTTGTAAGATTTCATATTGCTGAGTCTTTGAATATGAAGTAGAGAATTATGTAAGTTTATACATGAAGCAGTGAGACAGGATATCAGACCTCTCTAGGATCACTACCAATCTTGAAAATAGTAGTTGAATCAATGTGTATCTATTGCTAATCATTTTTAATTCCCTTCTTCAAGTAAATTAGTGTACAAACTTGGTCCTTATGCTTCAGTGATGCATCCAAGACTTTCATACAATCAAATTATGCTTGCAATGTCCATCCTACATCTTCCACCTCCTCGCAGATAATTCCATCATTCTCAGAAACTGTCAAACCAGACTATAAAGAACAAACCCATGCTTATTGACATGAAATGAGATGTGATGGGTAATCCAATTGGTGATTGTAGTTAGACCATCAAAAATCCATACTATAAAGAACAAACCCATGCTTATTGACATCAAATGGGATGTGATGGGTAATCCAATTGGTGATTGTAGTCAGACCATAAAAAAATCTCTCTTTACAAAGGGTGCCTCCAAATTCAATATGCTGCTCACTGGTTCAGTGAGCAAAACCTGTCAGACCAGTAATGGCTTCATGTACCTCAGTACAAAAGCTGTAGATCCAGAGTAAATGTACAGACCACAGACCTAGTGATTTGATGTTCACTTGATAATCTTCTACTATTTATCAATCTCATCATCACCTGTTTAATATCAAAATCAGTCCATAAACTGGTGCTATAGTGATCCCTGTGAGGCATGGTGTGATGCCCTTCATAGAAAATTGGTGATATAAACAATAATTGTCAAAAGAAAGATTCAAAACTTTCCATCCTGTGGCTGTTATAAATATAGGAGAGACTAATAACAGGGAATATGGTGCTTTATGTAACTGCTTTTTAGGTATGTAATTGTTGTTTTTGTCACTGCAATTGGGATGATTAATCCCAATCACAGAGTTATATATAATTAATATCTATGTAGTAGAAATAAAGTGACATGCTTAACATTGCAGAGAAATGTTATCATTTGACAAACATAACCTCGACATATAATACACACATTTTTGTTGTAATTGGACCCTTTATGCGCAAAAAAAGAAAAGAAAGTGTTTTGGAGTGGTCTCAGTAAATTGGCTGTAATTATTTCCCCCCAAGCTGGATTAAAGAGGACACTTCACCATGTTAAAGGGTATAAAAAGGCGCTTCCAACAATACCAAATATAGCTTGGTAACGATTTCCCCCTGGTAGGTCATGATTTTGATTTAGAACGACCAGCCTATACCTTTAGATACTGACTTAGCGATGATTATGACAAGCTAAATTTATAATTACATTACATGATGTTCTACATTGATCTACCTGAACAGGTGATATGTAGAATTAATATTTTTTTGTGTGTGTTTTCTATAGGAAGATGGAAGGGATCCTGAAGACCAAGACCACGAAGAAGCTGTTGAGTTTCTTCCTAAAGGTATAATCATTTTCTGTAGTGTGTGTATGCAAGCTTCTCTGGCCCAAATACTCAAAGTCTGTATGCTGGCATATGATGCTATTCATTCCTGATGATGAGAATGTCTGGTTGCATTTATAATAATGAGTAGAATATATTAATATATTATATTTCTATTATATGGATATGGATAAATATATTATATTTCTATTATATGGATATGGATAAATATATTATATTTTTATTATATGGATATGGATATATATATGTACATATATATATGTATATATATTGGAATCCTCCCCCTTTAAGTGATAATGCTTAAGCTATGGTAATGTCATGTATGTGTGTACTAGATTATTCTTTGTGTGCATTTTATATATATATATAAACTCACGGGTCGTATGTATGTACCTACATGGCTATTGGCCTGCCAAACCGTTGAACCTAGAGACCTGAATATTGGCATGCATATACAACTTGACCCAGGGAGTAATCTGGTTAATTTTAGAACCCCAGGGGGGGGGGGTGGACTCCTGAGGTGCAGGACCTGAAAAACTGGAATTTTACAAGCTTGAGTGAACTTCCTTCATAATAACCATGAAGTTGTAATAGAAACCGCACATGTAATCTGATCTCACCGAAATTATTATAACTCATGCAAATTCATGGAACACTACCACAGCTTTGTTTAGTTTGTGAACTCGTTATCTTAATAATGCAATTTTTTTTTCATTATTGCTATCCTATCTATTCACACAGAAAATAATAACCCTAGTGAAATCTGTACTACAATTAAAACCAAGAAGAACATCCATAGTTCTGGTCATGTAAGTGAACAGCTAATTTTAATTAATTCATTCCAAAGCACACTTTGTGGTTGTGATTGTTTAGCATTACCCCATGCCTCCAAAACATTGTGATCTTTCCATTTAAAAAAAATCAACAGGCAATGTTGGAAATCAACCTTTCAAAACATCCTGAACCTTCTAAAAGATCATAGGGCAGGCACCTGGCTGCATGCCTACTTAGGAGCTGCTGTTAACTGAATGAAGCTGCAAGGTCTAGAAATGGTGTTTTGAGTTGGCACAGGTCAGCACTGGACATACCCTCTAGTACATATACGAGAGAAGAATCTAAAATATTTAGTTTGGAACCATATGCACATCTGTAATCCTTCAGCTTTTGATAGCTACTCCTTCAGCTCACATGGATTCACTGCACAGGTTGCTACGTAGTTATACACCGCAACCCAGCCGAGAGAGAGAGACAAACAGAAAGAAGAATAGATGTAATAGGCACCAACAAGGACAGAGAGAGGTGTGCTAATTAAGAAGAAACCAGAGGGGGAGCAGAAACACAAACAGGAAGTGAATATCACAGAAACTCGCAGAAATGAAAGAAGAGCATTTCAAATGCCACAGGCTGTGCAACTGGCGAAGAATGAATAATGCCAGGAGGAATGGAGGAAGGAGACAGACAGAAATGAGTCCAGATGTCAATGATGTGGGAGGGGGGGGGGGGCCCTCAGGTCTCCAAGAAATAACTTGCTATTAACTGTTTGTTTATAGTTCACTATGCCAGTGGAAGTTAGGTGCTTGAAAACACTATGACCAGTACTTACTACAAATTACTACGAATTATATTCCTTGGGTTTGAGCTATTGGATATACCCACTTACTTTGCGCAAGTTCAGATATTGCCCAATAGAAACGAAACAAACGAACGAAAAAATTCTCTTTTAGTTTTGTGCAACAATTTGTTCAACATTCGAGTATGTTGTACATGTACTTCTACTAAGTGATATACTGTAGCTTAATAAGCTGCACATTAAGGTTACACACTGTAGACATAGCAGAGTTGCACACTGTAGACATAGCAGAGTTGCACACTGTAGCATAAAAGAGTTACATACTGTAGCATAAAAGAGTTACACACTGTAGCGTAACAAGGTTATACACTGTAGCATAAAAGAGTTACACACTGTAGATTAGGTTCTTCTTAAACAGCTGGTGCATGACTCAAACCTAGCGTAATAATTACCAGCGGTATTGTTTGCTGATAATAGCTGGCTATGAATAACAACAAGCATTAAATCTGTTATATCTTAACCTTAACCCCACCCACATTAGTCCTGTACCAATTTCATAGTAAAACAACACATATAGGGGATATCCATGCTTGCATTTCTTCCCTTAATACACACAGAAAATTGATTTACCGCACACGTCTGCTGACAAGTGTTGTTGCCTTAATTGTTCAGTGGGTGTGGGGCATCATGTAGCATAGGAGTTGGTTCCATCATGTGAGGCTTGTTGAGGTCAAGCAACATTCAACGCTATTGTAAATAGTCTCTATGATAATCAGTCCATATAGTCAAAAACCAAATCTAAAAAAAATAACAATGACAAAACAATAGAAAAACAACATAAAAAAAGGAGGTGTGACTGCTGAACCAAACCACCTTGAAAATGTATTAAAGTTCAGGAAGTACTCCTGACGCTATTAATAACAATTTAACCTTATGTGGATGATGCCAGACCTTTATTAGTGGGTGCAAGCATGTATTTTAGCATGGGGGGAGGGGGTGACTGTGGTTCCTTCCGGCAGCTCACTCTTTGAGGTGGTTACAGGCTGATGAGGGATTTTCTCTCTGTGACAGAAACCATCTATCCACTGGTGATGAGAGCATGAACCCTGCTCCTCTCCTGCTTTTGAAAGTGAATAACTGTAATGCTTATCTAATTGACTCCCAAATAGGGTCGTAACAAGTTGTATCAAATTTGATTACATGTAAATAAACTTTTAGATGACATTACAAAGTAGGAAATCTATCTTTAATGATTTCCTTTATTTATTATTATATATATTTTGTTTACTGTTTTTTTCAAATTGGCTAATGTTTGACAACAACAATTAATTGTGGTTCCAATTGCAAAGAGTTTCTGCCTTTCTAATTCTGATATTGATTATTAATAGTAATTAGTTCACTGAAAAATGACTTTTGTTGAATCCATTGGTGAAATCACTTTAATCCTGATGTATAAAATACACATTGCAGTTGTTTGATGTTGTGATAATCAGTGTAGTGTATGTTGTTTGATGATAGTGCTGAGTCAAGCTATTTGATGTGTTTTAATAAGTGCAAGTCCTTCTTGACCAAATGAATCGATTGTCTTATAAGTGATTATTGCCATCTTATTTAGAAGCAGACCAAGCGGTTGCCGAGTGTGATAGACAGACAACCCCTTACATGACCAAGTATGAGAGGGCTCGTGTCTTGGGGACCAGAGCCCTCCAAATAAGGTAATTACAAAGTGATAGAGTGTGTTGAAAAAAGGAGGAAACCTTATAAGATGTTCATTTTCATGTTCCTCTTCCAGGCCCTTGTGCCTAATTTCCACACCTCGTGTGTCATCGGGTGTGTATTGGGCTTGAGGTCATAGACTGATAGACTGCATAGAGTAGCACACCACCTATCAGTGTAGAATACCACCATTAATTGGCCCACTCTGTGCAGGTCGTATAACTGCTTGTAAGGTGTGTGTGTGTGTGTGTGTGTGTGTGTGTGTGTGTGTGTGTGTGTGTGTGTGTGTGTGTGTGTGTGTGTGTGTGTGTGTGTGTGTGTGTGTGTGTGTGTGTGTGTGTGTGTGTGTGTGTGTGTGTGTGCGCGCGCGTGCGTGCGCACACACATACACACACATTACGTCACTTTTAATGTCTCACATAGTAAACAACATCTTCAAGTTGTACTGGGTGTCATCACTTTGTATAGTTGAGAGTCCAAATTGGCAGATGAAGTCAAACAACAGTGCCTACTGTAACAGATATGAGGATGTTGTCACTACTATGAAGTGATGGAGACTCACAAGCAATACTTCAATATGGTACACATCAAAGTTATAGGAAATTTACATGCATCACTATCTCCACTAAACGCATTCTCCTCCTTATTAAAGACACTTGACATAGTCCCCACAAATATCATGTTTAGTGTGACCACATACAAGGGTATCATTCGAGGACGTCAAAGTGTGTGGTTCTGGTATGAAAGAGGATCACTAGTCCACGTCTTCCAGATGTCATACTAACAAAAACAAATACAGAATCCTTTCAAGGAAGTCATCAGAAATCCACAGTTGCATAAAGATTATTGTTTTCAGCGTGTCTTATTGGAAACACCACTCAAAACAAATTATTTCTGAAAATTCTTTTTTTTCAATTCATGTTAGAAAATTTTTTTTTTGCTGGTTCAGATGTTAGTATGTAGTGTAATTGTAATAAGTGGTAACTGTCCCATATCTATTTTGAGTGGTATTTTATTATGAAGTTATTTATTGGTTCCCTCCTTCCCTCCCTGCCCCTCCCCTTCCTATGCTTCATAGCAATACAAAAAGTGTGATAAAAAAATCCAAAGTGAAGTAGTAGTCCAGTTACAGCATGTCTAAGATAAACACAAGCTCAGTTCAGTGTGAGAGCTTAGCAATGGAAAGTGTGTGGCTATAGGTAACACCTTACCAGTGCTTCTTCCCAGCAGCTGTAGCACCAAAAGCCAAACAGATCCCAACGAATACAGCTCTTCTGCACCACCAGCACTGTCACTGTACCAGATGGCATGCTCTGTACCTGGGGGCCAATTCTTCAAAATTTTATTTCCTTGGCAAAGACCACACCCAATAAACACACTTCAAATGATGTCAATATAGTGATGTCACACACACACACACACACACACACACACACACAAACAAACACACACACACACACACAAACACACACAGCAACAAGCAATGCAATGGCCAGCTATGAGCTGTGAGTTACAACTGTTCATCTTCCAGGTTTAATCATCCATCGGCAGGTTTCTGAGAGTCCTTGACAGCTATGCACGTTGCTTTCTTGCATTTTATATGCAGTTCATCAGTGAACCAATTTTAGTACAGTAACAGTTGTTGTTGACATTGAACTTAATGGTCATCAGAGCAATCAGCGTTTCCTGTTTCAGGTTAGGCCTCTAATCCACAAGGATCTTTCTCAAAATTTAAAAACCCTCTCAGATTGTTCATTATTTCCCCCACTTCCTACCAAACATTCCTGCTCGAGGTTTCCATGTTTTATTAGTTGCTTTATACTTTGGACAGTGGGTGTTCGCCTGGTGATAAGCAGAAACCCATGAATTCCTCCTTAGGTTTATCAAAGGAAAAAACTCTGCTAAACAAGTTGAGGAAAGCACTTTGCTAGAGTCCTCACGGTGTTCAATTCATAAGTGCATGTGGACGCGGGATTGATAATTTCTAAATCCTTAAAAAAAAAGGTGAGTCTCCATAAGGAAATTTTTCAACATCTTTAAAAAAAAAAAAATTGTTGCTGCATATAGATGCATAGCAGGACTTGATATCTGTTATACTCTACAATGTGTGCAGTAAGAGCCCAAGTACCATCGTCTACCCCTAAGGTTTCATCAGAAAGATGAACACTCTGCTAGATTATGAGTGCTAAATCAAGCCTGGTTTCTTCCTTGGCACAACAGTGGAGGAATGGTTAGCTTACCTGGACTCCCAGGGCCGAGTGACAAATCCTTGGCTGTCCAGGAATATTTTGGACGGTTGGCACCTCATGTCTATATGTAGACGAGTTAGCTGTATCACTTACCAATTGCATAGCAATAATTTTATTTACTAAATACGACAGATGCAGGAAATATTGAGTCGAGGAATGAGTCGAGGAACATGGTGGAAGATTGAGAAAATGATTAGGTTAGTGTGATCATAAATATCATTTACAAGCTTGTTAATCTCGAGGCTGTCAGCAGTAATATTGCACTCTCTAAAGGTCAATCAGTTTAGGGCAGAGGCTATCCCAATCCCGATGTGTGTTTATGATTATTGTGGGAATACTGGCTACAATCATGAAGCCAACATCAGCGACTTGAGATGTGTGGAAAGCAGCAGGTGGACAATCACATGACTTCTATAGTGTTTATAATGAGGAAGGCACGACCATAAAATGCTTCTCAGACATATAAAAGGATTAGGCGGAGTCAGTAGAAAATTAGTTGTTTTGATTTCCCCCCCTCCCCTAAGATTGCCTTACATTTGGTGGTGATTTAGGCTATGCTATGTTAAAATTTCAACCTTTTATGAGTAAATTGGAGGATATCAGACTATATATGCATATGGTGTGTATGGTGAGTCCAATGGGATTTTTCCAGCCACAATTATCCTGACTACTCCTCACTCCATAGCTACTATCTCTCTGGGCATTCCTCCCCATCGCACCTACTTCTCTAAGTGGCTCTCATGCCCCACCCGCCCGCTACCCCTTCTATAGGAATGAATTTTAGCTAGCAAAGTGTTTTTTATAATTGTGAAATTACCCAGTGGGGCAGGGCACAGGTGAGGTTCAACAGTTTCTTTACAGAACACTCTAGAACATGTACATGGTTAATTACAGTACACTTCCATTTAAACTAATTACATTGTTTGGAGTACAATCATACTCTTTAATGGAACAATCTAAAACATGTACATGGTTAGGTGTAGTATACTTCCATACGTTGTTTGGGTACCATCCTTGTACTCCACCCCATGCTGCTCTGTGTACTGAACACTTAGAGTTAGTGCAAGGAAGCTGGTGGGGGGGGGGGGGGGAAGCAATCCTTTTCTTCTCTTCTCTCTTTTTTTTTGTTTTTTTTTTTGGCTAGACGAGAAGTAGTGAACTAGCAGGCTGGAAGGTTCTCCTCAATGCAGTGAATGGGTTGGTGTATGTGGTCAGAATAACATTAGCATCTGGAGGAACTTGAATCACTGTCAGTGCTGTTAGGCAAAAAGAAACAATTTGTGGTCTGTAGTATTCCTGCTGGTTTCTCGGAAGGAGAGTGGTACTATTTGCAAACATTGTTGAGTGTATCTCTTTAATTAAGTGTATCTTTGTGTAGGTGTAGGTGTTCCGAATGCAGAAATCAAATTTTGTATTAATATGCATATGAACCCTCTTTAGTTGTTTGCAACCTGTTAGTGTTTGTGATCTGCAAGTGACCGCACTGTTGATCAACAATGTTGCTATTATGTCTTGTTGCAAGGGCTACCACATCTGCCTTCAGGCAACAGCATGGACAGGTTGGACAATATACCAACCACACCTTCAGTTCTATATAAAATATAGTTTTGAAGGAGCAAGGAGTTTGAGAACTACTGATACCTTACCCATTTGAAGTAGTCCAAAATGAAGCATCCATTGTGTAGCCAATAAAAGTTTGTGAGTGCTTATATTTCGGATCTTTTTTTACCCTTACCTCAAATTGATAGGACCTTCTGCATTCACTGTCACAAGTTGTTTCATGGTTATCATTTTTTTTTTCCAATGAATAGCAGCAGCCTTAGGCCCAAATCATTCATATTAGCATGATGTAAGGATTATGTACCTAGGAAACCCAAACAGAAGGACGTTACAGGATATGTGCTTATCAGTTATGACGTTTATTTACTAATCATTTGCTTGCTTTCACTAGTCAAGTTAACGCTTTGCTATGTCAAGAGAGGACTTCTGTTGTTCATCCACCTCCAAACCACTTGATTAGCTGAACCATCTTAAGATTCTGGCAAAAGAAGCCCTAACAAAACAATACAAACAAACAAACAAAACACTAATAAACAGAACCAATTTTATTGTCAATCAGCATCATCATCCATCATTTCAAGGAAGCAAGGCTCCAAATATCTGTTTGATGGAGGAGCGTGTGTATGGGCAGAGGTTCCTGGGGGGGATGAGGGATGTGAGAGGAGGTGGTCGTGCTGATGTTGGAATGATGGGTATGTGTGTACGGCAACAGGAAACACTTGCAATACTATTTGATAAGAAGAAAAAGAGGATTGGCAAAAAAACTCAAAATTCATTTGTATGTGAGGTGATAGTTGGTGGAGTAGGAAAGTGATTCAGTTGCTAGTGTTGGGATACTGTGTATACCTGGTGGTCTGCCTTTGCTCCCGTGCTTCTGTGTCCTAGATACTATTCTTACTTTGTACTGGAGATGCATTTATGTAAATTGAGTGGAACTGTGGGTGTAGTTTAGTGGGAACCATGTGGTGGTGAGGTCTGGGCTTCTCCTGTGGATGGTCTGTGCTTCTAGAAGTGAAATGGAAGTCATTGAATGAAAGGAGCAATGGAGGGAGTGAAGGGAAGTGGTGGAGAATGAGAGAGTGTCTGTCTGTCTGTCTGTCTGTCTGTCTGTCTGTCTGTCTGTCTGTCTGTCTGTCTGTCTGTCTGTCTGTCTGTCTGTCTGTCTGTCTGTCTGTCTGTCTGTCTGTCTGTCTGTCTGTCTGTCTGTCTGTCTGTCTGTCTGTCTGTCTGTCTGTCTGTCTGTGTGTGTGTGTGTGTGTGTGTGTGTGTGTGTGTGTGTGTGTGTGTGTGTGTGTGTGTGTGTGTGTGTGTGTGTGTGTGTGTGTGTGTGTGTGTGTGTGTGTGTGTGTTAAAGGAGAGAACGTGTTTCAGAGAGGCACAATCTTAGGAGAGTGTGTGTAAGAGTACTTCGATGTGGAAACTGTCAACACTTGTAAAAATATTAAAAAACTCACATCTATTCATAAATTCTAACATACAAGATGAGATGTCTTCTCGTTCTGCTGTTTGGAAAAAATGCATACAGTCATCCTTAGACAGGTTTTTGTGTGTGATACTTTTTGACTAGCATTGAGCTTTTTTTAACTATCACCAAGTTGTTTATAGTGTCTATTTTTGTCTCTGGGTGTGTTCCTTTTAGTTGGGGGCTCTTGCTCAGATGCATCAAGTTTTACAGCTTAAATTGGTAGCCCTCCTACTCGAACTCTGTCTGTCATGCCTTGTCTGCGGACATCATAGTAGTGAGTGAGTGAGTGAACAGTGGCAGAAGTGTAGGGCCATTGTGGGAGTTGTGGTGATGCTCTTCCTGTCTGTCCTATTAGGAGTGGTTTGTACAGAGAACCGAACCATTACGGGCAGAGGTGATGGTCACCTCCCTGCTATCCATTTATGGTCATTTGTGGTTGTGTGGGAATATCTTGAGTGCTTTTGTTTAATTGAATAATGAATATTGCAGCTGGTGACAGTTCTAGAACAAAATTCTCAAATGGTTTACAATGTGGGAACTTTCCATTGTTCTCAGTTAGCTTATCAAGATTCTACTAAATGTGCAGTATATATGTTTCAGAGAGTCACAATGTTATGAAGAGATGGTGGTGGGAAGAAAACTATATTTTTAGGCTGCCGATTTCTGGCCATTAGAATTTAATGTCAAGATCTATCAGAAATCACTAATCCCTAGGTTTCAGGATAGTTCTTCTGTGAAGCATTGTCACACATTACTCCCTAAGCGATTCAAGGTCAAATATGTAGCCTATTACAACAAAGTTCATGAATGATTCAAAATCCTGCCAAACACACAGAGAGACAAAAGTACAATATTGTGTGTGTTTGGTTGCTAGGAAACATACACGTTGCCCTGACAGTCATTCTAATGTCAAGTGATGATTTCTATTGAGATCTAAACCCACTTAATTAGTTGGTACAACAACTCCTTAATAAGTCATCACAACTAAGTGGGTATTTCAAGGTCAATTGATGATCCGAGTGAAGCCAAGTTGTGAACCTGACCCTCCAGGCATCCATTGTTGGTGTGTGACATACTGTGCATGCTGTGGATTGCTCTGTGGCAGTTGTATTGTGATGGGCTCAGGAAAAGAATGACATGTGTCTCATAGACGGCTAGTTTTTTTTATGTTTAAGTCACTTTCCAGGCATTCAATTAATATGATAAAGGTAATATTGTTATTATTGATATTGTTAGTACAATGATTAATTAATAATAATTAATAATTAATTAAACTTAATTAGAAAAGGAATATATTGTTATTCTTTTTATTGTTTTTGTTGTTTCCAATATTGTTTAATTATCATTTATATTATGACCAGCAGAAGATACACCCTATGATTTCATGTCTGACACTTGGCTGATTATTAGATTTTGGTGATTTGTGGTGTCTCTAATAGGCAAGGTGAATGAATCCCTTGAGGCAGTTGTTGACAATTAATTAATAATTATTGTAGGGTACAAGAAAGGATGGATCCTGTATTTTGCATTTATGGGAAAAATTTGTTTAATAGGTAGCCATTCCTTATGAATAGAGACAATTTGTAGCACAACAACAAAAGAAATGTCTATAAATATCATGCATGCATGTGCACTGTTTGTGTTGATCAAGTGATCAGACCATGTCAACTCTTGCATGGGTTGTGTCCCTGGTTAGTTAAAAAAACAACAATCATTAACAAAATTTTGTAAGTTTAATAATTCAGGTGCCAGACAACCTGGCAGACAGCTGCATATTTGTATTATATTCAGGCATGTTGGTGAAGGTATTGCTTGCTCTTCCGTGTTTTTTTCATTAATTGGTTGAGATATAAACAAAATGTGGAGAATTTTGATCAGGTGATCAGACCATATGAACTCTTACATGGGGTGAGTTCCTTGTTAGTGAAAACAACAAAATTTAATAGTTGACAATGCTATGATCCAGATGGCCTTGCAGAGAGACAGACAGACAGACAGGCAGGCAGGCAGACAGACAGGCAGACATTGCACATTCATTATTCTATTTAAACAAGTCAACAAAATATGTTTTATGGCATGCTATTGCGTTTTTGGTTCATTAATTCGTTGAAATATAAATAAAATGTGGAATATTTTCAACTCATTTTGGTGTATCCAGTGTAGTCTTGCATTCATTCAATAAGCAGATACTCATGTATATAACTTGAATTGAAACATTTCTTATGTACTCTTCAACTCTCGCAGCCCCTAAGATTTATTTTTAACATCAGTTTCTGCCTTTCATGTGGACAGCTTCTGCAACAAACAGCTATGTCTTTGCACACAGGACTATCTTAGATGTGTTTTTTTCTTCGTGGGGTTGCTCTCAAAATTCCTGGTTGAACATGCCATGATGCCAGGTCATCATCTTTCTGTGTGTGATTCTCAATCAAGGAAATGCCCACAGAATATCCACTAACTGTGACAGAGTGAAGGTTGAGTGGATCATGCACAGCAAACTTGAGGTGACGCTAGTATTACCGGAGAAAGAACTGGTGCCAATAGTTGGGTAGCTGTCTCACTAGAGGTGTGCCTGCCTCCCTCCCCCTCTTCTATGTCTCCTAACCATTATGGATTATTGGGTGGCAGGCCATAGATGAAGGAGAAGTGTAAATTATTTCAAAGTTATGTGACTAGAGTAAAAACCAAATATAGAAAAGGCAGATAATTGGTTATGTCTCTACTGACAGCAATTATAGTGTCATAGGTCTGTACTTATGGGATGTGCACATGCACACACTCACACAGCACATGCATAATAGCCACTGAGCGTGTGTAAAGAGCAAATAACTTAATTAAGAGGTTCCTACATACGATCAGCAAGCAACACTATGTTACTGGAAAATGGAGTGAACCTGCTATATATTGGGGCTTTTGTCACATCATGACTTCCGACTTTAAGTCAAAATGTGGTTTTTGTCATCCTTACACCTGGATGTGACATAAACCTAATGAAGGGCCTGGCTCCCACACTTGTATTGTCTCTAGATAAGTGTCAGTTTAATTGTCTGTTAATTGCTCATTGTCTGTTGATTGCACAGCATGGGGGCGCCTGTGATGGTTGAGCTGGAAGGAGAGACTGATCCTCTTAAGATTGCAATGAAAGAGCTCAAGTAAGCCCATGCCCACTGTTCTGGCCCACTGTTCTGGCCCACTGTTCTGGCCCACTGTTCTGGCCCACTGTTCTGGCCCACTGTTCTGGCCAATTGACCTATTGTATTATCTATTTATGTTCTTGTTTTTTTTTGTTGTTTTTTTTGGGGGTCAAATTTATTATGTGTTGTTGTCACTACTGTTTCCGTAATGTTTGTTTCCGTACTGTTTGTTTTCACTGGTCTGTCAAGGTCCAAGAAGATCCCTATCATCATCAGGAGGTATTTGCCAGATGGGAGCTATGAAGACTGGTCTGTAGAAGAATTAATCGTTGAATAGGGACAACAGGAATAACATCATAACCAACTTTGTTCACTATTTGTGTTCCACACCGTTGAAACACTTCAGGCTTACTCCAATATTCTCTTGTGTATAACATTGATTATCTAATAATTCGTTAACTAGTTGATTGTCGATATTGGGCTTCAAAACAACACACCGATAGTAAACAAAAAAAGTAGCAACTATATATATATGTATATATATATATATATATATATATATATATATATATATATATATATATATATATATATATACACACACACACAAAATAGATTAAAAAAAAAAAAAAAGCATGTTGTTTTCACTCTTCACCCACCCTTCCGAAGTTGAAACAAGAGTTTAGTTTTTTTCTACATGGTTTCGGTTTGAAACATATCACCTACTATGTGTGTCCCTGTGTTTCAACACAATAGAATGGAATTTGTGCGGTTTTTAGTCAAATTTGAAGCTTGCTAGGTTTTTCTTTTGAGGGGGTGGGGATAAAGTACTAGTAAATTTTAAAAATAAAACTTACTAGTATTGTAATAATCTTCTTATATCCAGATATTGTTTTTTCATATCATGATTGTGCATGGATGCTAATAATTTGACATGTAGTTGTATGTATGCACTTGCACAAGATGGTGCAGTGCAGCTTTGGGCTGCATTAATGGCTCATAGTTTCATCCAATCGGTGGCTGTGTTCCTTGATATAGAAAGGATAGGGACAGCAAGAGCAACAGTGATTAGTTTGCAAACAAAGAGGATGATTATAACTATGAAGTTGTTAGCTTTCATAAGCAAGTACAGGAACAACTCTGCTCTGGAGTACACTCTCTTTGAGCTTGAGAAGCTGGCTCCAGCAAAGTGTTTCAATTATGTAGAATTGAATTGCTCAGCAACCCATGAGTGTATGTTACATTTGCCAGAAATAAAGTAGTGCCCTCTCCCCTGTATTTGTATGTGCTTATTGTGTGGTACTTAAACTAAATGACCAGCATCCTTCTCAATAATTATCTAATTAGATAATTATGTTTCTTGTGTACTTTACAATGACAGCTCTAGTTTATTAACAGGTTGGTACAAACTTTGGTTGTGTGTCTGTCTGTCTGGTGTGATGCAAGGTCATTAGATGTCTGTAAGACAACCCACACATCTGTTTAAAATTAATGCCAAGACATAATGTATATTTTTCTCCATTTTTATATATTTATTATTTTACTTATTAAAAACAAAAATAAGTCAATACTCAAATCATCCGTAGCAATATATACATACACTCAGTGGTTAACATGTGATAGTGAATATAGAAGCAGGCAGGTCCAGTTCTGATCTCATCTGTTCCAGATAGACAAGTTTAGAGCATGATTGAGCATCCTTCACACTATAATTTAACTTTAATTTCCGTACCTATTAATTCCATTTTCTACTCTAAATTCTACAACAGAAAACCAGTGGTTTTGTGAAGGCTGGACTATCATTAACGGCAATTTTTCTGTTGCAATGCTTGCTCTTTTAAAAGAGAATGAATACAGTCTCATTCTCTGTAGTGACTAAACTTGGGGTGGATATATGATCCAACTGGTTCTTAATCTGTTCTTAACTGCATGTGTGTACTGATTGGACATGTCAACTAAATCCCTGATTTTCCAGTTGGAATAGCTAGATTAGCTGTGGTTGCTGATGCAGTGTCTGGTGCCTTGTGATGATCAACTTACTCCAATATCATTAACTCATAGTCTATGGGGGTAGCTGAGACCAAGTAGGTAAGAGATCAAATTACAGGACTTAATTTATATTGAATGTCAGCGTAATATAGTTAGGAACATCCTGTTTATGTTCAGTGCCGCAATTGTTGCAGATTTGTGTAACACTAGCTGATACTTGTTCACTGATAGTCTGAAATATAGTTATATCCATGATCATGTGTAATAGTGAGCCATCTGGTCATCTGTCCTTGTCTGGCTTCCATTCCAAGAAGACATCAAAATTTGACACATTGAATTTGTATTGTAGCTTAGAAATGTACATGTGGTTAAAATTTTGATACAAGTTAGATTTAAGATGGAAGGAAATTAAATTAGTAAGGAAATATTCCTGTGCATATGAATAATTTTTAACAGCTCAAAATATTCAATATTATTTGTATTGGAACCATATCTCTGCATTTGTGCATTAGCTAATTTCTCAAGATATGCAATCCTACTTCCTACTTCCTTAATTTAGTGCATCTCCCATCAATTTATAAATACATTTACTTAAACTTTGAGTCCTTTCAATGAAAATTGCAATGAGAGCATTTTTGTGCTTAGAATTAAATATATTTCAAAGCAATTTGAATGCTTTATTAGAAAAGTCCAAAGAGGAAGTAATTTTAATTTACTTTCAAACAAGTGATGTGTTTATTTCTTTGTATTAAAAAGTTCAAATCAAAACAAATTTATTATGTGCTTATTAACAATTGTGATAAAAGAAATCGTGCAATGATAAAGTCTAAACTATATTGTAGAATATCTCTCTGGTTAACTGTAACTCTAGGTAAAGCGTGGAAATGATTTTAGAGGTGCAATTATTTGAAAAGTCATTGCTTAAATGTATTCATTAATATATATATTTTATATAAAAGAGAAAGTGCATGTATATGGGGTGCTCACTATCTTGTTGAAAGTAATGTAATGCATTTGAAATCCTGAATTGATTATATGATATGAGGTGAAGACCTTAACCGATGACAATATATTTGAGTACTGTACAGTTGCTGGAGCTTGTTAGGTGAATTATCTTCTGATATTCTATCAAGGTCAACTTTGCACTTTACTGTTGTCACACATTGGAGGGGGAGGGGAGCATTTATACCCACTGGCTCACCTTGATCAATTCATGGTTCATCATTGAAATGAAGAATGGCTATTCTAGCATTATGCATTAGATTCATAAGAGACGTGTAATGTATGTATTTGAGTACATTGAATGCATGAACTTATTTTTAAGGATATATATAAATATATATATAATATAGAATTAGAATGTATGTTTGTTTAAGGGATGATTTTTTTTTTGTGAGGAGAAAGAAAATATGGGAGAATTCACTCTTGTTACAGTTAGTAATAAATGTTCAAGGTCTGGTACCATCACCATAACATTTTTATGCAATAATATACTAAATTAGCAAATTAACTGCCTTACAGATTTATTCACTTTTCTCAATCCTTCATGTGAGTGGGGGGGAGGGGGGCATTTCTATAATTTACTTATTTCAATTAAGTTTTATGAAAACCCATACCATTTTGAATTGAGAGAGAGCTCCTCTAGTAATGTCCTTTTGAATGGGATCAGATTACAACTTCAGATTATAACTTTCTTACTCATGAATAGGGAAGTTTATTTAATACCCTGTGCCGTAGACAAATGTTGCCAAACCAGGTGGGTTGCTGGTGAGCAACCTCTGAAAAATTTCAAGATGATTGGTCAAGGCATCTGGAAGAGATGCATCACACAGGCAAAAATGCAGATATACACTACATGAATTATAGTAAAATCATATGCATAATTTAACAACTGAATTCAATTAGGTTGACTCAACTATTCAGAATGAGAAGAATCAAGGATTGATCATGGAATTATTAGTTTATATTAAAATATGTTGCAATTCCAATTTTCAACTTTAGTTAAAATTTTGACATCTTGCATCCTTGTGTGTGTGTGTGTGTGTGTGTGTGTGTGTGTGTGTGTGTGTGTGTGTGCGTGTGTGTGTGTGTGTGCGTGCGTGCGTGCGTGCGTGCGTGCGTGCGTGCGTGCGTGCGTGCGTGCGTGCGTGCATGCGTGCGTGCGTGCGTGCGTGCGTGCGTGTGCGTGTGTGTGCGCGCGCGCGTGTGTGTGTGTGCATAGTCATATATATATATATATATTATAATACTGAGACAGGCTAAAAAATAACTGATCTAGTTAATTGGGAAGGATCATTGGTTTACTAAATCAGCTCTCCTATGACAATAATACTGTATTGATTAAGACCATAATTAAAAAAAGAAAAGTGTCTCACAAAAGCATGAAATCTTTAGGCTTACTCTTGTGTATCCAAGAAAATTATCTATAATTCTTAATTTCAGCATTGGTTGAACATGTTTAAGAGTAAAAGGAACATTATTTTTGGTGGAAATAATTAAGGGAATAAACCAGAAGAGTACACACAAGCCTTTATTTGGATGGTTTTAGGGATGTAGATAGTGTAGGTATCAGAAATATGACTGGCTGATAATGATGCAATAAATCAGGTAATGTGTGTGTATGTGTGTGTATGGGCATATGTGTTTAGGTATGTGGGTATCCTAGATAGAATAGTTTGGCATGTGTACTGAAGGGTTCAGCAGACCTTCCAATTTGACTGATTTCAACCTAATGTTCCTGCTGGGGACATGATTGTAGTGAACTGTTTCTCCATCATTTCTGGACATTTGATTTTCTAGTGATTATTCTTGTTTTGGGTGTGTTTTTTTTTCTTTCCTTTTTCACTCCCCCTCACTCCCCCCCCCCTCCCTTTTTGTGGAAAATCTTGTATCTGACCTTCATTTGATCATATAACATGAACAAGAATGAAATTTTAATAAAGCATTCAAATAAAAACCTCAGCTAAAAATATAATACATACAAAAATTTTGTAGATCTTACCACAATTCCAATTTTTAATTATTTTTACTTTTTTGTGGTCAAAAATAACTTATTCCATTTTCCTTGTTATATTTCAAATTTATCAACCAATTAAAATGAATCCTAACTAAAAAATTTATGTTGTTTTGGAGTAGAGTTATAATTTTTTAGAAAGGTCTTTCCTCAAAATATAAAAATATAATGAGGGAATTTACCTAATTTGCTTTAGCATGTAAATTCCTCATCTCATTTTCTAGCATGAAAAAAAAAAAAAAAAAAAAAAAAAAAAAAAAAAAAAAGCTAACCACAACAGCTGTTTGGGGTTGGTTAGAGTGTCCAGATATTCTCAACTGGTGCAGAGATACTCCCACTGAGAATCAATTATTACCAATTATATACATACCATCCCCTTCATACTGCACCCTTATAAATTACTAAATTACAACAGGGAGGTACTTCTGACACTAACAGCACAAGCATAAAGGTTGTGGGAAAATAGTTATTTATCTGGAAAAAAATAAAACAAATTTTAAATATGTTTGGATACTGTTCCCTCAAGTAAACAGTAGTTAGCTTTTCCATACAAACACTCAAATTCACTGCAGATCTTTGAACTAAGTCTGTTCTTGTTAGATGGAGCTGCTGAGGTCTGTACTAGATTTTCTTCGAGAAACTGCAGGAAGGAAATATGACAATAAGTAAGGGTTATATATTTTATTTCATTGAAGCAATACTTTCAAGGTTTTCCAACCCCACTGCCCCATTGCATCTTACCTGTGATAAGGTGCACACAGGTGATAATGATAAGGTGCACACAGGTGATAATGATAAGGTGCACACAGAATCAGAAGCCACCTATAAATAGCTCTTAATCTGTGTGTGTGTGTGTGTGTGTGTGTGTGTGTGTGTGTGTGTGTGTGTGTGTGTGTGTGTGTGTGTGTGTGTGTGTGTGTGTGTGTGTGTGTGTGTGTGTGTGTGTGTGTGTGTGTGTGTGTGTGTGTGTGTGTGTGTGTGTGTGTGTGTGTGTGTGTGTGTGTGTGTGTGTGTGTGTGTGTGTGTGTGTGTGTGTGTGTGTGTGTGTGTGTGTGTGTGTGTGTGTGTGTGTGTGTGTGTGTGTGTGTGTGTGTGTGTGTGTGTGTGCTATACATCATAATTTTGGATAAAACTTATTTAGGTTGTAATAGACAGAAGTGGCCACAAAAAAGGGCCATTATATGCTAATTAATGGGAGCAGCTGTATTGAAAAGCTCTTAAGGAAGATACATTCTCTTGACAGTTCAGTGCACACTCAATTTAATATGTGATAACAAAAATAACTGATAAACAGCAACCCTCTGTGGATAGGTGGTTGAGTTTTGGTGACATAATCACAATAACCAATGAACCAGGACCTGGAATAGAGTCTCACTTTGCAAGGTTAAAGGGGGAATTATTGTATACAGAAAAAGAGAGAGGGGGAAGGAAAGTAGAAAATGGTGTTGTTGCACTGGTCAGAAGATAACAAATGCTGTCCACATTGAAATTTTCTTTTAATTGATAGTCATGGCCAATTGCTGACTGAATTGAGGATAAAAATTAAATTAGATAAATATTCCTACTTTGCAAGCAGAGCTGCAAAGGGAAGTATAGTATTTAAAAAAGATGTTAAATACCACAACTGCTATTTGAGAGAGAAAAAAAAAATTGCAGCTGAAACTGCATTTCATCTTGTTTTGCCCAACTTTTCAGTGCTTGGCTAAAGATTGGATAAGTCACCACAGTTTCAACTGCAAATGAACAATAACTACCCTTAAGCTCCTGTTTTAAATGAGAGTTGTGGTGACTGAGTAGCTGATTGAAGCAAGTGAAAATTTGAAACAATGGGTGATGCCTACAGAAGAATGGGGGCAATGCCCACAAGCCTCTTGGAATATGAGGGGTAAGTGCCCCCACTGCCCCTATGGTTCCCCTGTCTATGGCTAGAACAGTGCAGTATAGAACAGGACTCTTCTGGGAAAATTATATAAGGAGTGACTAAGCCAGCTACATGTTTGTACTGTGTAACTATCAAAATGCCATTACAACAGCAATGCTGAATCCTTTGCAGTAATAAAGAACAGTATCCAAAGTAGTACAATGAGTTATACTTCCAAATTTCAAATTCTCCTTCACATGTGATAGGTGTAAGTATGAATGAATGCATCCTAACCACATGTTGTAACATCCTAAAGCAATAGCATTTCCCTTAGGATTGGAGTGCCAACACAGGATGACTTGCTGGGACTTTCTAGCTCTAATATCCTTTAGTACTTAATTTTCATCCAAATATAGTTAGAGGTAATAAGTCACTATGGTGAATAATTCAGCATCTGAAATCCTTGGGATTCATGTTGCAACTACATTGCTCTATATGCATGTTCTGCACACCACACATATACAACACACTCACACATGAGTTCCTTTTGTTTCTTGGATAATGCCCCTTCCTTCCAATACCAAGTCAACTACAGGTCAGGGAATGCATTGTACACAGACAAACTTTGTAAATATCTCTTGATTGAGAAAATAAGTAAGATGAAATAAAAGTTGAATAAAACAGAAAAAACCCAAAACAACTCTCATTAACTTGTTACTCTAAATTTATGAGTGGTGCAGCGTAGAGGCATGTTCATAATGTCTTCACAGATTTACAAAGACTAGAGATATTAACAAGGCCATGAAGTCATTTTTTTTTGTGTTCTCCTTACAATTAAGAACTGAATCAGTTTGTTCATGACTAAATGAATTTGAAGTGGTCAGTGAATTAATAGTGTAAAAAGTGAAGGGTGTGATGGATTATTTGGTACTGTCAGATAGGCAGGTACTGATTGATGGACAGGCAAGTACTTATGGACAGGCATGAAATGGTAACTTTTGGGAGTGGCCAAGAGGGAATGGTGGCATTGTCATTGGGAAAAGGATGGAAGCAGGTATGTAACTTGTGGCTTTTAAAATTTAAGAGATTACACTATATCCTAGTAGTGGGCAAAAAGACAGAATGCAAGCAACCTGTAGGAGAAGAAATCTAAGAACACATTTAGCTATGTTGTTCAACTGTGAAGTTTATTTCTGGTATTTTCTTTACTAATTGGATGCTATGTCAGGTTTCCTAAACTTACAGGCACATTTAGTTATCTGAAAGCCTATCTGATTCCACTAATTTAATCTATAAAATGGTAGTGGTCATCAAATAATATAGTTCATGTATTATACCAGTGTACTATATGTGATAACCATCAAATCTGCTTTAACTGGGTTCCAAAGTGGGAACAAAGTGCTAGTGGTGTGCATATTTTAGGAATATACTCAGCCAAGTCAAATTATTGAATAACAAGCTGTCTCACTAAGAAGGCAAAATTATAATTAGGATTCATTTATTTTCCCATGCTGTCTGTAATTATTTTGACATATGCTACCTAAAATTCCTGTTTCCATTTGATAAATTTATTCTGACATGGAGATCTAAAAATTCTGATATGAAGATAAGGTAATCTGAAGTACAGGCAATCTTTCATTTTCTTTCATACCAACTACATAGAAGCAGCCAGCTTGAAGCTGTTGTAAACAGATCTGGTATCCTAATCTAGATTATGAATTACTCTCACTAGCATGTTAAGTTTGAAGTCACAAATAGGAATATATCTTTATTCTTTGTCCAATTCAAATGAAAACGTTTCTATTTAACAGATGAATGGATTTGATTTAAATAAAGAATCATAGTTCTAAGTGATCTTCATCTTGTTGATTGTTCCTGATCTATTTGCAATACATTAGTACCATTAGTGGAGTGCATCATTAATTGCCATGTTGATGATGCGGGTGTGTACAATTTGCGATACCAGACAGGTGCACAGTACTCCTTTCTTGAGTACATAAGGCCAAAGGCAGCCATTCGAAGAACAGGTGCATTGACTCCCCATTCCAATCCAGCAAGCCGCCTCATAAGGGCTATGCGTGAAGTTAGTTTTCCATGCAGTGACTATAATTGTCAGTGGTACATAAGTGACCTGTCCAGTTTCACACCCAGGTATGTTAGTATCTAGGTGAAGGGCAGGCTTTTTCCGTCAGTGAAAAGTTAGCCTACGACCTGCCTCCCTGCTGTTCAGATGGAAGGCAGCCAGTACCGTTTTTGATCAACTGAGCTTCAACCATCAAGTCTGGAGATATTCTGCTAGTGTCACAAGGTTTGGCTAAGAGCCCCTTCAATGGCCTGCCAGTCTCCAGAAAAATGCATAAAAGCGAGATTGTCTGCATAAGCATATTTCTGCAAGACTGATGTTGGCAGGTCATAGGTGTAGATGTTATAAAGAAAGGGGGTCAAGACTGATCCCTGTGGAATGCTTTTTTGAGGCATCATAATCTGCTGCATGTTTGCTCGTGGTAGTAAGGGTGAAGCTGTGGCTTGTAGCAAGCTCAATGATCATTTTGATCATATGCTTGTCTGGCAGCTGACGCAGAAGCTTGCAGGAGAGGCTGCAGTACCATACAATATTATAGGCTGCTGTGAGATCAACAAACACAGCACCAGTCTTTTTTACCAAAAAGCACTTCTGAATGGCCTGAATCAACAAAGTGACTTAATCTACAGTTGATCTCTCATGTCTAAAACCATCTTGTTCCCTAGGGAGAAGTGGGTCAATGGTGGACTCAACACAGCTGTAGATGAGGCACTTCAGGATTTTGAAGGGGATACATGCAAAGAGATGGGTCGATCACTCTTTGGATCCCCTGGGGGCTTATTTGGCTTAAGGATTGTGACAACTAGAGCTCTTCTCCACAACCACAACTTCATTTCAGAGCCAGTATGCAATATTTCCCAAGCTTTAAGTGTTGGAGGGCAGACGTGAGCTCTTCTACGGTGAAGTCACCAGAGAGACTATGACTGTCTGGTGTTAAGACCCTCCAGTGGTTGAACACCTTTGAGGCCATGAGTTGAGCAGACTCACGGTCTCTCACAGGGAAGATCCCATTTCTCACAACTTTTGATGTGATGGAATGTGCTGAAACAGGACAGCCTATTGAGTGCTCTCCATGCTATGCGGCCTGAGTGTGAGAAGTCAATGGAATTGATAGCTTCATTCCACTGTTCACACATTCACCGCTAGACTTTCCCCATTTGGGGGAATTCAGAAGACATGATAAAGACTTTCACACTCCTTATCCCAACATGGTATATAGTCATTTCTGCAACCATGTGGGATGGAATTTCTAAGTTATTATTTGGCACTGCCGAAGTCCTGATTAGCCTCCTCAACATTGGTAGGACTAGAAGATGTTAAGTTCTGTGTGGTTTCATTGGTGAGGAGGCTGTAGAGATTCCAGTCAACCTTGTGGAAGTTCTATTGCTTCACCGGTTCACTCATTACTGGGGCCACAAGTTTTGTAGCAGTGATAAGCGAGGGTCGATATTGAGACCAAGGGAACTTCTCAAGCACACATTGTCTGGTCTGGCACTCGCAAAGGCCGCATCAGGATTGATTCCAATGTTCCAGCACCCGGAGGTGAAACTGGCTGCACCCTTTGGGTTATGGAACAGCATTAAGTTATTATTTGTTGCCCACTCATCCAAACACTCTCTGTTGGACGAATTGGCTCTGTATCCTCACTTCACATGCTGGTAATTAAAAACACCACCATATACACATGGGGATGGGATACCAGAAGGGACATTGTTAAAAGGCGCAAGGATGGAGGTTTGTAGACATTGATGATCTTTGGTCCAGTAATGTCCACACGCAAACATTTGATCTCAAAATCTTCGGGAGACTGATTGGCTTGTGTCTAGGATAGGCTCTCATGAACAAATGTGGCTAGACCATGCTTCCTGCCTAGGATTGACCCTACCAGTGCAATGTTAGGAATTACTTGCTTATCAACACAAATGTAATGGGTCCCCTGGAGGTGGATGACAAGGGCCTTGGTCTTATGGGCCAGGCACTCGACCATACCAATCTTACTGGCAGTGGTCCCTTCAATGTTCAGCTGGAGCACTGCTAGTTGCAGGTACTTTGCTAAGTGCCCTGAAAAAGGCGTTTCCCTGCATTCCAGTGAACTCTGCTGAACTCTAGCCCAGATGGATGGGTTTCTCTTCTTGTTCTTTTCTCTTCTCTCCTTTTTTTTATCACCATTCTACGTCAACTTTAATTTTCCCTCTCCATCAAAATGATATTGAAAGTACTTGCAAGCCAACTGCATGAAGGTAGTTGACATATGGCCCAGTATTAATTATTAACTACATGTGGGTGTGGTTTTATCATAGCCATGCCTACAAAAGTTATTTGCGCTGCCAAAAAGTAATCAAAGGACCTATAAATCAGGCTAAAATTTAGTATGTGTTCTTCAAACAACAGGGTGAGTGTCATTAACTATATGTGGGTATAGTAGTAGGTGTAGTTTTATCATGGCCACTCCCACAAATATTATTTGGGATGCCAAAGGTCAATTAAAGGACTAATCATCCTAATATATGGCATGTGATATCAAAGTATCTGGGTGAGCATTATTAACCACATGTTAGTGTGACAATGGGTGAGGTTTTATCATAGCCACACCCATGAAAGATATTTGGGCTGCCAAAGCTAATTAAAGGACTAATCAGGCTGAAATTTGGCATATGGTCTCCAAGTAACCAGGTGAACATTAACTATTAATCACGTGTGTGTGGTTTTATCATAGCCACACCCACAAGTTATTTAGTATACCAAAAGTTAATTAGAGGACTAGTGAACCGGGCTGAAATTTGTTGTGTTCTCCAAGTAACCAGGTGAGCATGATTAACCACATGTGGGTGTGACAGAGGTGTAGCAATGGAAATGGTTCTATCCTAGCCACACCCACACATTTATTTGGACTGCCAAAAGCTAATTTAAGGATCACTCAGGCTAAATTTGGCATGTGGTCTCCACATTGACTTCCTCTTGTCATGGTTGTAATAAGAGTAAGCTGTATAATTTATTGAACACAGATTAAGTTCTTATAGGCACTTCAACCAAGACTCATGCACAGACTTGAGTACTTGGTCATCCCAGTTTACCTTCAATTCCCATAGTCATTGGAGGAGGATTTTCATCTTCATGGTGCCTTTTGAAAGCCTGAGACCAGGAAATGCCTATAGATCGATTGCATATTCTTGAGTTCATCTGGTATGATCTCCAGAACAGGGTTGCTACAATACCAATAACTCAATATAATCACCTGTACCTGATACTGTAGAGACACCGCTTCCTCACTTAATTCTCCTCCAGTTAAACCACCATCTACATAGAATAACTTATTGACAATCTTTGCAGCAACAAGAAATTCAAGGAATAAGTCTGATGCATTCTGTTTAACAGCTGGCAAACCATGAATATCTTGTTACAGTTAGCTTTCCTATACTTTGCAGTGTGCCACTGTGTCACAGCCAATTATGGAATGGCTTGCTAATAGCTAGGGTATTACTACCTCATATTTCTTAGCATTTTCTCCGTCTAATTCTTCTCATGCCCAGGTGAGTGCCTCTACCTCTTTCTCAATTTGAGCATATTTCAATTATGTGGTAGATATAGCTTGAGATATGTAGATCTATTTTATAAAAATTCCTGGTTGGCTGTTTCTGTAGGAGTACAGCACCAAATGCATAGAAAGAAGCATCCGCTGACACAATTTTCTGAAACTGGGGGATATATGGGCAAGAGTAGACTCTATTTTTTATGCTTTTGAATGACATCTGTGGAAGCTCCCAGCACCTAAACGTATTATTGGAGAAGAGAACTCTTGATGGTTTCCTCTGATAAGTTGGGCATACATTATATATACTAAATTACCATGTCTTAAAATCTTCTATCTGCGTGTATGTCTTTGGAATCTAGAGGCATCAGGGTATCTTTAATTTTTTCTGTGTCCAACATACACCTGATTTCTAAAGAACCCGTTTTTTCAGAAATTTCCAACAGGAGAAATACATTAACTTGAAGAAGGTGAGTTGAATGTGAAAGAAATGAATAACAATATTAGCTACACTAGCAATTGTTACCATTGTTATCATGATCTTGTACCTAGTGTTGAGAACATGCTAGTATTATCATCCTGAAGGTGAGCTACCTTAAGGAACGAACTAACCACAGGTACCACATAATACACCAGGGGAGCAGGCAAGGATGAATTTGATAAAGATTTCATTAAAATCACCTGATATGAGTGTGGGGGAATCTGATCAAATGGAAGAGATTGGTTCATGGCTCCAAACTTGGTTTAACTTCCCACAGCATAACTATTGTGGCTGCAATAAGCATTTTTCTTCTTTTTAAAATTTTTTTGATAAAATTCTTGTTAAGGGTAATTGACTTCACATATCCCCTCCATTTCCCCTTAAAAAGAAAAGAAAGAAAAAAAGAAAAAAAAAAAAAGCCAAAAAAAAAAATAAATGACTTAATATGTAAATTCAAAAGTACTGCCAACCTAATAATTTTTTCTGACTTTTCAGATTACCCAGAACACACAATTGTAGTTGCTAGAGCTGTTCTCCCCTTTCATGTATGGGTTTTTTTTTTTTTTTTTTTTTTTTTTTTTTTTTTTTTTTGCTCCTGTGCAAGGAGAGGGAGTAGAGAAACATTTTCAGCAGTTTTAGAAATGTAATGAACATTACCATGCAGTTGTCCACTAAATGAGCAGTGGCTACAGAAGATAGCTACTAGGCAAGTATCTGCAAGAACTTCATAAATAAAATTTGGTGCATTTGTCCCTCTGTTACTATTTCATCAAATTTTTATCCTTACTCCATCTACCTATTGCTGGAATACCGAAATGGCCTACTCAAGTCAGCCTCACTTGACCAGTTCTTGGACAACTGTGAAACAATAAAACATATTTGCATATACAAAGTGAGGTAAAAGTCAGTAAAAGGACACAATAGGGTTGTGTACCAAGTTCTGTCAGCTTGGCTAAAAGTGTGCAGCTGCTTTGGATTCATGAACAGCTTGGGATACTGCCTTGTTTTTGGCAGAATTAAGAACGTGAGGAAAAAAAAATTAAGAAATGGAGAAATCCTCACATATAAACTTACTTCATGTAAGTGAAATACATGTTTGTTACTGAAAGAGGCCAGATGCCACTCTATCTCCCCCAAAAATTGTTGTACTAATTGTTGTAAAACTTTTAGGGGAGGGTTTTCCATCCCAAAAAAATCTGTATTTTATCCCTTTTCATGATTGGTAGGAAGTTTAGTAATAAAATCAAAGTCAAGGACCACAAGGTAAAAAGTAGCCTGAACCTACTACAAGGGTGAAAAAGCTAAACCAATCATCTAATTGGTAATGATGGGTGCATGATGTATAAAATGCCAAAAATAGCTTGTAATGTAAATTCTACACAAGAAAGCCTACACACAATGTGTTATTGAAGAATGGGACTGGAAATTTCCAGCCTAAATAAAAAGGGTGGGTGGGGGGGGGGGGGGGGGGGGGGGGGGGGAACTCATCCTAGACCAAGAGTTGAACCAGGAACCTTAGTGCTTGTCAGCATCGAAGTTTCGTAACAAGTACAAGATTCCAAGAAAGCAACATTTGGACTCCATGAATTTGTCAAAGTTAGCAGGTAAAAAAAACCCATCACAGCATGCAGAGATTAGTGTTTCAGCTTTTATTGAATTTCTGTCCACTTCACCTCCTTTCATACTTCAGATGGGTTCTGAAAGAGGAAGGATTTACCATAGTATAGTTTGTCTAAATTGTGGATAATTGGAAGAGGTCAGGGAAGCAGTTAAAGGCTTGGACGTCTATGATAGTTTGATGTGTCTGAAAATTTGTTAAGTGGCTGGATATAGAATATATTGGTGTCTTGTTATTATGCTGCAACTAGAGCCACTAGTGAAGAGGTGAAGTATAAATAATTTAGAAAAGCTGGAGCATAGCCTCTATTTTCATCATAAGGGGAGAAATATGTTGTGTTTGGTGACTCACTGTCTGTGGTAGTCCCAGAGAACATGCAAGAAATCAATGAAGTGCAGGGAGAGGACCATATAGGTATGGAGTAATCAATGATGCTTAATTTTTGTATCCCTTTCAGAATATTTGGAAATATTGTGTAGCACCTGGTTCAGTTAGAAAGCTATCCACCAGCGAATATGGTAACATCCCAAGTGAAAACAATGGAATTGCACAGAATTGTGTGAACACAATAGTATAATAGATGAGTGTGACTGGATGTGGAAATCAAGGGAGGGTCAGAGTATTATACTGACCATTTATGTAAGTGTACATGTATCATGATTGTCTGGCTGTGGATATCAAGAAAAATATGTGCAAAAAAAAAAGATGGGAAGGTGGTATGTGTCAATATTGGCAGCAAAAATGACTGTGAGGATGATGGAGTTGACAGTTAGTGATAGAGTAGTTCCAAGTGTTTTAGTGATATAGGAGTTCCTGGAGATGTGGGAGAGAGCTTTAGCTGCATGACCTGAGGAAGAGATAGCAGAAGAGAAGTGGGGAGAAGTACATACTACCATGTGAGGACAGCAGACAACCTTTAAAGCAGAGTGGAATGATACTAACCTAATAGTTTCAAGAGTAAATGGATGAGGGGAGTTTGAAGCAAAGGGATAGTAATCATGCACACATCAAGTGGCTTGCCACAAGTAAGAGGGAGGATATAGTACAATTCAAGGACACTAGAAGCCTGGCAAAGAAGGTAATCAGACTATCGAAGAACACATCATTCCAACGAGAGGCAGATGAGGGATACAGAGGGGACTTTCATTTACCTTAGTGCAAAGCAAGGTTTTCTAAAGAGCAGTATAAGGTTATGTCAATCTACTTGGGAAAGGATGAAATGTTTCGCTTTATGGGGTTGGTCAGGAAGATCAAAAAAGCAGGTAGTATTAATTTTGCACTTTGTTCCTAGGATATAATGATTTCTTGTTGGTAGAGAGTAACTTTTAAAGCTAGTCAAGTCAGCCATGTATATAGATCTCTTAATAATATTGAATTACTATCATACATGCACTTAATTATTGCTTGTTCTTACGATTTTTATGGATTCATGAAATTGTGTGAAGAAATGTATGAAGATAATAAAAAACCAAGTAAAATGATATATGTTTATGCCTATCATATGATTATTATCGTCATGTTGATCAACGTTCTGGACAAGTACTTTGAGAATGAGAAAAGAACCGGTGTAGTAACTAAGCTACATCAATAATATATAATAAGATGTTAAATAGCAAGTGTAGAACCTGGTAGGGTAACAAAGGCTAGTACAAATTTTGTTCTCTTTGTAGTCATAGCCATAATTTCATCATGTATTCTACATGTGGATGTTGTGAAGGTGGGAATTGTTGAAGCTTGTTAGCATGGAGGTGTTGAAGGTGGTAATTGTTGGAGATTGTTAGCATGGCAGTGTACCGCCTACAGCAGGTGCTTTGGGTTCTGGAGCACTACTAACATCCATTCATCAAAGTGCATTTTATGCTGATTCAGCAGAATGGTGTCATTCTAATGAAACATTATAGTATGTCATATGATGATATGTAAACACACTACAAGCACATAGACAAACAAGGCAAAGGGTGAGAAAATAATGCATAAAAAAGGGAATAATCATTTGTGGTCATACATAGTTCCATTGTGATAGTTCTATAGAGGTGTGGGAAGGTCAACATGAAGCTTCTGTTCATTCCATGAGTTCATTGGAAGCACTGGATGCAATCATCTGGAAATTCCAAGTCCAATAGAATACTGTAGAATTGAAGAAGTCACCATAAAATTTTGAAAATGAAGTGGAATTTTTTTTTTTTAATACTTTCAGTTTGTGATGGTGTATGCAAGTAGTGTTTGAAGAGGTCCATTGTTTATTATCTTACCTGCTAATAGCCAAGAGGAAGGGAGAAGGTCCACACACACACACAAGAGCTGTTTGATGGTTATTGGGATTCAATGGTGGCAGACAGCTTCTTAACAGTTTCATTCCAATTCTTCCTTTCATTCCCTTCCAACTTTCACTCGCTTCAGAGAGAATGTGGGTTACTTTGAACCTGTTTAAAAAATAAGAAAGCACATTAGAAGTAATAGAAATTGATGTACTATATGTTCAATTATTATGTTAGTATATAGTTCAGCAGCTAAATGAGAGAATCCTATGCCCTATGGTCTTAAATACTCCAAAAGAAGAGTCCCAGATGATCAAACATTTTAAATCTTGTTGGCAAAAAGCATCTTAACTGACTTTGGACAATTTGAAGGCCAGACCTCACAATCACAGGCATTGTCAGTTGCCAGACAAAGTTTGGGTGCCAGCTGGTCATCCTCCCCTGACATTCCCACAGCCTCACTAGCTCTGGATCTGTGATGTCGCTCAACAAATTCGGTTGACATGAAATCTCTGAAAATCTTGATCATCAGAGTGATGCCTAAGGAAATAAAGAGAAATCATTAAAAAAGTAGTATGTTTTCATGTTATGTATTATATTTCTTCAGTTGTGGTAACTAGCCATAAATTGGCATGACTGGTGAAATGAAGCTACAACTAAGGCAACAAACCAATGTTACAACACAAGATCACTATCACTGAAGATAACAAAAAGGGAAGACCATTACACCAAGGTTTAATTAAACATATTTAAGTGCAAGCAATTTTCAAGTAGTGAGCGAAGCATTGGTAATGTACCTACCTGATCCAGCTGTGATGAGGAGCATATCCGAGGCAGACCTCAACTTAGTTTCTGTGTCAAATGTCCCCTCAGAGTCGCTGACAAGAATTTCATCACCTGTACAACAAAAAACCAAAAACAACAAACAAAGATGAAGCTATATTCTGGTATGTGTTGCTATGGTAATACTGGTGAGGAAATAGTCGAGTTTTTCTTATTTTATAAATAAATATCTTCTTTAAGGTTAGACAAAAAATGTGGCATCTTTCCATCTTTATAGAGCTTGATCATGAGATCTATAGATTGCCCTTCTAGGTGTGGGATATTATTGCGAGAAATGCTTGTATCCAACACACCAACAGGAGTATACTGTCTCTCAACTGTCTCCCTTATAAGAACAATTTTAGAAAACTTATAGTGAGAGAGGATGCAGGATTATGGAAGTTATTGTGTGTTCATCTCTTACCATCACCATATGCTTTAATAGACAGGTGGTGGCCTGTAGGTACGTTCAGGTATGACCCAACAGGAAGGCGTAGAGTGAAGAGTTTTGTGTCATGGGTAACTGTTTGGATACTCTCCACTTGTGTTGTGTGGTACTTGGTGCCTATAAGAATGCCACTCTTGTGACAACAACATAATGTTAAGGGGCTGGTGTGGGCTGGGGAAGATTAAGTATGTACTGGAGAAAAAACAACAACTGATGATATGGAAAATCCTTAAAGATGCACACTCTGACTAATGAACTTATAAATTGCAGAACATACCTTTTTTCCCCCAAGATGTGAGTTTACAGTTGCCATCTAATTCTGTTCTAATGCATTTCCACTGCATATCTGGTTCTTCCTTCTTCAGGGATATAGCAACACGGCCAAAGTTAATGTTCACTAATAAATAGCAGAAATACACCGGTGAATATTACTTTGCATTATGAGTCTTGCTGTGGGTGAGAATGCACTCATAAATATTTACCTTGAGATCCAACAATACTGTGTGCCAGGTCTGTTGCATGTTTACGTGTGAGTTAAGAAAACAATAAAAGATAAAACTTTTGGATTTCTGCAGTTTTTAAGGGTTTTGTTTAAATGAATGTGCCCAATCACTAAGGTTTGACTTTCAGCCGTAAATTTTAAATTATCATATACCAATTCTGAGCTCGAACACCCAGCCATAGATGCCGACAACAGCTTCTATAATGTTCCCACTCACATCAAGGACAACATCCAAAGTCTTGATGACCTATATGAAAAGCCAAAAAAAAAAAAAGATATAGTAGTACTAGTTAAAATGAATTAGCCAACCATAACAATGCAGGTCTATTATTGAACTAACAACTTACCTTACTATTTGTATAAATGTATGAAGGTCGACTGTTTTCTTGCTCTGAACCCAATGAAATCTTAAGAGGAAAATGAAAGAATATAGACTGACTGATAAACAGCTCCAATATAAGGTCAGTCACCACACAGTCCAAATATATTTATGAGTGATTGCATATAAACCTATGCACCCCACACATATCTATCTGACCATCATGTTCCTTCCTACATATGTAGTAATGACTCTACGCGGGTGGGGTGGGCCCACATCACCCACTCTGTCTTATCCTGTCATCACTACAGTGACTACTCTGTACTCTACCACATAGGATACTACAACAATATGACCTCGAACTGTGGCCTTCAATCTCATGGCATTTCTAAAGCTTCCATTTGCTGCACTGAGGACTTCCAATTACAATTTTTAGCAACATCTGTAACATTTACTAACAATTATTGACTTTCATAATTGGTGCTCACTCAGAAACTGAAGCAGGTGATTAAGAGTTGGTAAAGGTCAAGTGACTGGAAACTCTCATTCAGTTGATATTGAAGTAAGTATCTGATATTGAACTTTAGTAGTTCACATACATACCTTGGGTGAGGTTCTTAAAGCTTCCTCTCTCTGTATTTTTGAGGACTAAGTAGTTTAGAGTTACCACTGGTTGCTACCTCTACAGTGGAAGCCAAAACAACTCTGGAATACATTTCACCCAATGTCTTGCCAGGATTTTCAGGCAAAATTTGGTCAGCATCATCAGGTTCTACATGAAGCAAATAGAGTGAATAGCATACCAGGAGACATTTTATTTCCTGTTTTTTTTTACCTTCGCAAGGAGAGGCATCTAGTTTCTGCTTTTTTGAACAGCAGTAGACACTGTTTGGCTGTTGCTGCCTGCATGGAAGATATATAGAATTTTCGGTCAAATGTGAGAAGTCACCAGCTTTATTACAGAACTGCAGTTTAAATTTTAATAATGCGGACTTGGGAATACTTTCAGTTGACATGGTGTTTAAACTTGAATGATATTAAACAAGTGTGAAAATTTGTAGGGTTTCATCTGTGGAGATCTCACAAGCTCATTCAACGATACTGTCAATAGCAGATGTGTTGGAGTTTTACAAAGGGTTCTCCATAACCAAGCAAGCTAATTTGCACCACTGTCTCTCTGAATTGAATTTTTATATGGTGTTTGTTGGAGGTATGTGTCAGTATGTGTCGGAGGTGTGTGTCTGTGTCTCTGTGTGTCAGTGTGTGTGAATGTGGCATGTGGTGGAGGTAGAGGGGAATTTCATGCAATTGATAATCCCAAAAAATTGGCATGTGTTATAGAGATTTTTTTCAGAAAAGGACAAGTGTAGCAACTAAGTAACACAATATATATATAATAAGATGTTAAATAGCAAGTGTAGAACCTGGTAGGGCAACAAAGGCTCGAATAAATTTTGTTCTCTTGGTAGTGGTAGCCATTGTTTTGATCAGAAAACCAACTCCAGCTACCATTAGGAGCAAGGAATATTTTGAAAAAAATAGTCCACAACCTTCAATCTTGCCATTAATCCATTTTTTGGAAGGTCACAGTGGAACCCTGAGTAGGAAGAGAGGACTGAACATCTAATAACTAAGGTATTATTCCAGCTATGAATAGAGCTCAACATTCTCAAGAATTGTTATTAATTTTCTTCATCAAATACTGCCTTAATTTTCTTATATCAGATAATTGAGAGCAAGGAGCACTTATCTGATGTTCAAAATAAATTGCTGCAGCTGTTATTGATAAATATCCTTGTGCTTCAGTGAAGAGAATCTCAAATATCTACTCCAAGTCATAACACTATGGCATGTGGAGTGAGAGACTTGCAAAATCTCATACTCTCTGTTTTCCTGAGCTGTGCAATTTTTAAGGTCAACTTCGAGTCTGCTCAAAAGTATGGGCACTATAATACGTCATGTATTCTACGTATAGTTGTTGTGAAGGTGGAAATTGTGGAAGATCATTGGCATGGAGTTGTTGAAAGGTGGTAATTGTTGGAGATTGTTATTATGGTGGTGTTGAAGATGGTAATCGTTGGAGATTGTTAGCATGGAGGTGTTGAAGGTGGTAATTGTTGGAGATTGTTAGCATGGAGGTGTTAAAGGTGGTAATTGTTGGAGATTGTTAGCATGGAGGTGTACCGCCAACAGCAGGTGTTGTGGTTCTGGAGCACTACTAACATCCATTCATCAAAGTTTATTTTATGCTAATTCAGCAGAACTGTGTCATTCTAATGAAACATTATGTACGCTATATGATGATATGTAAACACACTATGAGCACGTAGACAAACAAGGCAAAGGGTGAGAAAAATAATGCATAAAAAAGGGAATAATCATTTGTGGAAATACATAGTTCCATTGTGATAGTTTTATAGAGGTGTGGAAAGGTCAACATGAAGCTTCTGTTCATTCCATGAGTTCATTGGAAGCACTGGATGCAATCATCTGGAAATTCCAAGTCCAATAGAATACTGTAGAATTGAAGAAGTCACCATAAAATTTGAAAAGTGAAGTGGAATTTTTTTTTTTTAATACTTTCAGTTTGTGATGGTGTATGCAAGTAGTGTTTGAAGAGGTCCATTGTTTATTATCTTACCTGCTAATAGCCAAGAGGAAGGGAGAAGGTCCACACACACACACAAGAGCTGTTTGATGGTTATTGGGATTCAATGGTGGCAGACAGCTTCTTAACAGTTTCATTCCAATTCTTCCTTTCATTCCCTTCCAACTTTCACTCGCTTCAGAGAGAATGTGGATTATTTTGAACCTGTTTAAAAAATAAGGAAGGCACATTAGAAGTAGTAGTAAGTTAATGTATTTTATTTCCAATTATTATGTTAGTATATAGTTCAGCAGCTAAATGAGAGAATCCCTTGTCCTATGGTCTTAAATACTCCCACAGAGGAGTCCCAAAAAGGCGTCACGATGATTAGCCATTTTAAACCACATGAACAGACATGTGTATGTACTTTTGCAATGCCTAAGTCATGGAACCTTACAAAGTCAAAGGATGGATCCTTTTTAAAGGTGAATAATTTTACAAACATTCTCACACCCTCAAAGATGCAGTCAGCTCATAGTTACCTATTGTCTGTGGATTCGGCGAAAAGGTCAAGCTCCTCTTTGAACATGATATCTCTTTCCTTCTTGTTAGCAAAAAGCATCTTAACTGACTTTGGGCGATTTGAAGGCCAGATCTCCTCACAACTGCAGGCATTTTCAGTTGCCAGACGAAGTTCAGGTGCCAGCTGGTCATCCTCCCCTAATATTCCCACGGCCTCACTAGCACTGGATCTGTGATGGTGTTCAACAAGTTCGGTTGACATGAAATCTCTGAGAATCTTGATCATCGGAGTGATGCCTAAGGAAATAAAGAGAAATCATTAAAAATGAAGTATGTTTTCATGTTATGTATCATATTTCTTCAGTTGTGGTAACTAGCCATAAATTGGTATGACTGGTGAAGTGAAGCTACAACTGAGGCAACAAACCAATGCTACAACACAAGATCACAATCACTAAAGATAACAAAAAGGGAAGACCATTACACCAATGTTTAATTAAACAGATATATTTAAGTGCAAGCAATCTTCAAATAGTGAGTGAAGCATTGGTAATATACCCACCTGATCCAGCTGCGATGAGGAGCATATCCGAGACAGATCTCAACTTAGTTTCTGTGTCAAATGTCCCCTCAGAGTCACTGATGAGAACTTCATCACCTGTACAACAAAAAACAAAACAACAAACAAAGATGAAGCTATGTTCTGGTACGTGTTGCTATAGTAGTACTGATGAGGAAATTATCGGGTTTTTTTATTTTATAAAAAAATACCATCTTTGAGGTTAGACAAAAAATGTGACATCTTTCCATCTTTGTAGAGCTTGATCATGAGATCTATAGATTGCCCTTCTTGGTGTGGGATACTATTGCGAGAAATGCTTGTTTCCAACGCACAAACAGGAGTATATTGTCTCTCAACTGTCTCCCCTGTAACAACAATTTTTGAAAATTTATAGTGAGAGAGGATGCAGGATTATGGAAGTTATTGTGTGTTCATCACTTACCATCAATATCTGCTTTAATAGACAGGTGGTGGCCCGTAGGTACGTTCAGGTATGACCCAACAGGAAGACATAGAGTGAAGAGTTTCGTGTCATGGGTGACTGTTTGGATTCTCTCCACTTGTGTTGTGTGGTACTTGGTGACTATTTGGTGACAACAACAGAATAAGAAATGAGAATGCCACTCTTGAGATAACAACCATAATGTTAAGGGGCTGGTGTGGGCTGGGGAAGATTAAGTATGTACTGGAGAAAAACATCAACAACTGATGATATGAAAAATCCTTAAAAATGCACACTCTGACTAATGAACTTAAAAATTGCAGAACATACCTCTTTTTCCCCTAGATGTGAGTTTACAGTTGCCATCTAATTCGGTTCCAATGCATTTCAACTGCAAATGTGGTTCTTCCTTCTTCAGGGATATATCGACTCGGCCAAAGTTAATGTTCACTAATAAATAGCAGAAATACACTGGTGAATATTATTTTGCATTATGAGTCTTGCTGTGGGTGAGAATGCACTCATAAGTATTTACCTTGAGATCCAACAATGCTGTGTGCCAGGTCTGTTGTGTGTTTGTGCGTGAGTTAAGAAAATAATAAAAGAAGAAACTTTGGATTTTTGCAATTTTTACGGAGTTTGTCAAAAATGTAAGTGCCCAATCACTAAGGCTTGGCTTTCAGCCAGTAATCTTAAATTATCACATACCAATTTTGAGCTCGAACACCCAGTCATAGATGCCCACAGCAGCTTCTATAATGTTCCCGCTAACATCAAGGACAACATCTGAAGTCTTGATGACCTATATGAAAAGCCAAAAAAAAAAGAGAATATTTAGTTATAATAGTGAAAATAAACTAGCCAACCATAATAATGCAGGTCTACTAATGAACTAACAACTTACCTGACCATTAGTATAGATGTGAAGGTCGACTGTTTTGTTGCTCTGAACCCAATGAAATCTTTAGAGGAAAAAAAAAAGAATAAGGACTGACTGACAAACAGCTCCAATATAAGGTCAGTCACCACACAGTCCAAATATATTTATGAGCAATTGCAAATGAACCTACACACTCCACAGTTGTCTGACTGACCATCATATTCCTTCTTACATCTGTAGTAATGATGCTATGCGGGTGGGGTGGGCCCATATCACCCACTCTGTCTTATCCTGTCTGCACTACAGTGACTATTCTGTACTACCCCACATCAGATACTACAACAATAAAACCTTGAGTTGTGGCTTTCAATCTCATGGCATATCTAAAGCTTCCATTTGCTGCACTGAGGGCTTCCAATTACAATTTTTAGCAACATCTGTAACATTTACTAATAATTATTGACTTTCATAATTGGTGCACGCTCAGAAACTGAAGCAGATGATTTAGTGTTGGTAAAGGTTGAGTGACTGGAAACTCTCATTCAATTGACATTGAAGTAAGTATCTGATATTGAACTTTAGTAATTCACATATATACCTTGGGTGAGTTTCTGAAAGCCTCCTCTCTCTGTATTTTTGAGGACTAAGTAGTTTGGAGTTACCACTGGTTGCTACCTCTACAGTGGAAGCCAAGACAACTCTGGAATACATTTCACCCAATGTCTTGCCAGGATTTTCAGGCAAAATTTGGTCAGCACCATCAGGTTCTACAGGAAGCAAATAGTGTGAATAGTCATACTGGGGGAGACATTTTATTTCCTCTTTTTTTTACCTTCGCAAGGAGAAGCATCTTGTTTCTTGTTCCTTTCTGTCATGCTGCTTTTTTGAACAGCAGTAGACACTGTTTGGCTGTTGCTGCCTGCATGGAAGATATATAGAATTTTCGGTCAAATGTGAGAAATCACCAGCTTTATTACAGAACTGCAGTTTAAATTTTAATAATGCGGACTTGGGAATACTTTCAGTTGACATGGTGTTTAAACTTGAATGATATTAAACAAGTGTGAAAATTCGTAGGGTTTCATCTGTGGAGATTTCACAAGCTCATTCAACGATACTGTCAATAGCAGATGTGTTGGAGTTATACAAAGGGTTCTCCATAACCAAGCAAGTGTTTGTAACACATGCACAGTATAGAATATATGGATATAGTTATATACAACTGCACAATTACTCACCATCAGTGGTGATGATAATTTTGGGGATTGTTAAAACATCTTGTCGATGCTTTAGGTTAGCCTTGACGATTGGAGAAGATTCCACCAATGGACCAACAAAACATCGCTTGAGTATGGACTCAACTCTAACCCATTTATGCACCTGTAATTATAGCAGTCAGCAACATCCCATCACTAACAGCTTCCAATGACAATAAAACACAACACCCACAATTCTTGCTTAATTTTGACACTAGTTGAGGCAGCCACCCACACAGTTCCCATGCAGCTTACCTGATCAAAAAGGAGTGTGCTGTCGATTCCTGCACCTCTCATCAACTCTTCTTGTCCTCCCTTATGGAACTTCATGTAGTAGGTCAAGTTATAGACTTTACCTAAAATAAGTAATAATCTCAGGTTGTCATAAAACAAAACAAAAACGATGATAGATGCTACAAAATTGGCTCTTTATGAAGTGATAACTTATCAGAATTCCTTGTATTATTATGACAAGTGGAAGTTTGCATGCTGCACAAAGATCAGCCCACCTCTAATTGCGGTCCATGGATCAGATTCGGTGTTGTGCCTGGACAGCTCATCCAGACTGACCGGTCTCTGCACACCATCATTTCCTGCCATATCTTTGACATTCTTACAGAGTTTGACCCAACCCACAAGATCACCAACTGATCTGAGTTTCTTTTTCTCATCCTCTCTTGTATTCATTCTTGCTGGAGCAGGCTGCTTCCTAGTGTTGGAAAAAACAATCATTGGAGTTGGAGGAGTGGATGCCACAACTGTGCACACGCTCTACAGGTTGATTACCACCTTTAGAGAATTTGGGCTTGGTGGTGGGGAAGAATGTGGCACTATGGAGGGTAGCAAATGAACAGGGGGCATGGAGCAATGATAGTGGGATGTCCGCATGTAGGGATGGAAGGATGGGTTGAACAGATGCTGAAAGAATCAGTGGGAAGATTTTTTTTGGTATCTTTATACTGAGGTCAGGACTAGGATCGCTTGCTAAGTTGTTCAGCATCATTACTGGGGTATACATTGAAGCTGGTAAGAAAAAAAGTGGAAATTTTTTTACCCTGCCAATTTGGCTCCTGTTTGGCTTCAAGCTGTACTCCTTTGAGCAATGACATGAAAACTAACAAGTAAGGTAATCTGCAAGGAGTTGTATGGAACTGTGCCAACAATCTATTCATTTATACCTTTCCCCACATCTTCTCCTGCACATTTTCCTTATTAGCTTAGTCCAGTACCAACTACCACACCCATATTTTTCCCTTTGATGTTGGCAATTTTCTAGGCTCCATCTATGGCTGAGGATAAGTAATCATTTGGGAGCTTTACTTTTGTTGCTGCCTGGTTACACATCCCTTGGTACTCAGCTTAGGTCTAGCCTTTCAGCAGTTAGTATGGTCACCAGCTAATGATGTTCCAATTTGTATCCTGTGTTACAGTGCCTAGCTAAATATAAAACAAAGCTACAAATGATCCCATGCTTGTTTCAGTTAATACTATGACACCTTTTGAATTCTCTATTATTTTGATAGCAGTAAAGGAAACTAAGTATGCTGGTAATTTTTTGGTTGATAGGTTTGATGGTGGGGACTAGAGTGGTGGGAACTAGAGTGGTGGGGACTAGAGGGGTGGGGACTAGAGGGGTGGGGACTAGAGGGGTGGGGACTAGAGAGGTGGGGACTAGAAGGGTGGGGACTAGAGTGGTGGGGACTAGAGTGGTGGGGACTAGAGTGGTGGGGACTAGAGTGGTGGGGACTAGAGTGGTGGGGACTAGAGTGGTGGGGAAGACGATGAGGATTTTGATGAGATACAGGTAAACCCATGGCATAATTTTTATACTCTTAGCAGATTATGATACAGGTGATATATGATTAATTTAACAAAAAAGGAGAGCAAACTTATCTCAAAGGGAAGGAAAGGGAAGAAAATACACAGTGGAATCATTACCTCGGTCTTCGAACTAAAGGCTACCCCAGCTCACTGTAAGTACAGCTGCTCACTCAGCACAAAATGATTGACCAGTAATGTTGATTCCTGTGAAAGCCAGTGCTAGCCCTAGCAACCAACTTGGATAACTGTAAAAGTAATGAATTTGGTCACAAATAGTGTTAATTGGAAATATTAACAGACCAAAGTGCTAATTGTTTTTAAGTGGGATGAAATGCTCTGTGAATGAATCAGGGCTGCCTGACTCACTTGGTGTTGTCAGGCTGCCTGACTCACCTGGTGTTGTCAGATCCTATAGGGTGTCACCCAATGTCACCTGATTTAAACACCTCCAGAAGTGGATAGTCTTTGAATAGATCAGGTCTGCCAACTTGCCTTGTCCAGCAGCATGTCACCTGATTTCAAGGCTTAATCTGGTTCTCCTAGCCCTAGAGGTTTCTGATAGCTGTCTATAGTGACTCTTCACCAACTTGCTAAACTGGGAATCAGTCTGGGGGAGACTATGTAGCAAAGTTAAGGTTATCATGCTAAGAGTGGGGCTAGGGCAAGGCTAGGGCTAGGTCTAGGGCTAGGTCTAGGTTATGGGTTAATTAAAAATTCCAATCTGTGCTTTATTACAGAGAGCTATTTTCAAGAATTCCAGCTGGTGGATTGATTTTAATGGTTAAATTCACAAAAAATTCTGAATGTGCTAGGCAAGTAAATTATAGTTTTTCAGGCTCACCTGACATCTTTTTTTTTTGTACCACCCATAATATATTTTTTTATCATATTTTTTTGGGGTATTACATTATTTCCTTTTTTTTTTAATTACTGAATTTTGGCTTGCCACACTGCAGCTGGTGAGAGGGATCACACACTTGAAAGCCCTTCAAAATTATACTTCCTTGAAAAAAACTTAAGCAGAATTCTAGGAATGTGGGCATTAACTTCCACTACACTAACCTACATGCCCTCTGTTCCCTATTAATTTTTAACACTTCAAGTGAGGGTGGCCTAAGGTATAAGAATTCCTTCTAAAAGGAACTGCAATTTGTATTCTGAGTGCAGAAAAAAGGGGAATGAAAGAGGAAAAAGAAATTGTGAAAATCAACTATGAATTAATAAACCAAAAAAAAAAAAAAAAAAAAAAAAGGAGAAGAAAAAAAAAAGAAGCACTAAAATAATCTTTTTTATTAATTTTATTTTGAATTTACTGCTTCAGCCAGCCTTATATATAGTTAGCTATCAAAAAAGCCCTAGCCCAGTGGTTAAAAGCATAGGTCTATAGATTTGGTTTTTAGATTTTTTTCTTTACCTTATTATGAAATAATATTTATAAAATAGATTAAATTGGTTTTGTATTTTTTTTTTGTTTTTGTGTTTTTATTTGTGTGTTTTTTTTTTTGTGTTTTTTTTTTTTGTGTTTTTTTTTTTGTGTGTTTTTTTTTGTTTGTTTATTTTTATCAGTGAAATAAAGGGTTTTTAGAGGGAGTAGGTGGTTTTATGTTAGTGAAACTGCTGGTTCAAGGTTTTTGTAATTGGAGCAGCTGCATTAACAGGGTTGTGAAGGTTCACCTGGAACAATTTCATTTAGCTCAAGTTAGTGTGTTTTTTTTTATTCACCTGAGCCCTAGCCAAATCTTAATAAATTTGTCATTTGTTATTATATTTTCAAATATCATGCACCAACAAAATCAGGACATCCCAGACCTGTTCTCTTAACAAAAGTTGACTGTTTTGCTTTAAACTTAGCCATATATCTCATAAGCAAGTACCATCTTGTACCTGGTGTAAATTTACCATGTCAATCCTATTAAAAAAGATCATCAAGTAATAAAAGAAATGGGGGAGTGGGTGTACAGGATATGTCTTGCTCTTCCAGTTCTTTAACAGGACTGTAGCAATAGCACAGACATGAATTTTTCTTGGTCTCAGCTGAGCTCTGACTCTGAAGTGTGGATTCCCCACATTTACCAAAGTGCAAAGCAAGGTTTTCTTACTGGATATCTTAAGGTTATGTCAATCTTCCTTGGAGAGGATGGAATGTTTAGCTTAAAGGGGTGATGAGGCTCTGACTCTTTAAAGTGTGGATTCCCTTCATTTATAAAGTGAGGTTTTCTTACTGGGTATCTTAAGTTGATGTCAATCTTCCTTGGAGAGGATGGAATGTTTGGCTTTAAGGGGGTGATGAGAGAGAGAGCAAGGAAGGCAGGTAGTATTAATTTTTCCTTTGTTTCTAGGACATGAGATTTCTAGTGGGTGGAGGGTAGCTTTTAAAGCTATCCAAGTCAGATTTGTATATAGCTGTCTTTGTAATAATAAATTATTATCATACATTCTCATGATCATTGCTGTTTCTTATGGTTTTTATGAATAGATAAAATTATGTAAAGAAGTATTAAAAGAAAATCAAAGAACCGAGAAACACAATATATGCATATGCATAACATATGATTATAATTGTCATGTTGATTAATGTTTTAGGCAAGTATGCTGAGTCTCCTGTTGTTGCCTGCACATGTTTCACTCTGCTAAAGAAATAAATTTTTTGGTGTGTCCTGTTTTTCACAAGAATGTGTCCATGTTAGCTTTGTCTAGGGATAAAATTGAAAGAAGATAATCATTAGTGTTGCACACTTTTTTTATTATCGAGATGAACAGTTCTCTGTATTTGAAGGAAGATATTTCACTGAGGATGTATCCATCTTCACTGTATTGAATTGGATGATTGAAATCTCTCCATGTTGAAGGAATGGTTTTTGAGGATGTATCCCATGTGTTTCATTAACCAAGAGTTAATTAGGGAGTTGCTCTCTTTAGGAGCTAATGAACCAAAGAGAACTAAATAGCTGGTCATGAGAGAAAATCTTTTAAATATGTTTAATGGGGCTATTTTTACCCAATTTTGACACTGATCACTAGTAGAGATATTAAATGTCAATGTGCATAATAGGCGATTTCTAATTAATTGAAATGAAAATTACAATTTAAAGTACTTACTGATATACTGACATTTACAGATCAAGTTCACAAAATATTATTGGGTTCCCAAAGAATCATAGTGATTAATCTGTAAATTCTTTGATAAAATCAATTGAGATGATTAAAGTAACTTGACCTCTTATTTCCCAACAGGATGGGACATAATAGTTTCACCAATTTCAAACCAGGTGTGCCGCGATCATTTTCTCCATCAAGTGAAATACATTTGTCTAGCTATATTCATGATATGTATTAGTATTTCCCCAGGCAATGCATGTACCTCTACTGATAATACATAATATCTGTCATATAACAATGGTTAATAGATTGATACTACAAACAAAAGCACATACTTATATCTGTTACATTGTCAAGATTAATGCTATCAAGAAGAAATACATTTAACATGTTCTCAGTCTTTGAATGCCTCTTTCGTGACTGATAAGCTCTGATGGATAATTTACCAGCTCCATTGAGGCTGAGATTACTGGAAGCTGAAGGTTTGCTTTGAAATATTTTATACTAGCTTAGGTTAACTTCCATCCTGTATTAAAATGTCTAGAAGTCTCTAGTTTTTGTGATTCAAGAATATTCCAATGAGTTTCAGACTTCATTTGCTTCTTTTATACCTTGAAATGATCATTTCGAACAAATTGCGTATTCCAAGCAGTATCTTGTTTCTATTGAGAAAACCTAAAAAATGGTTTAAAAGAAATATGAAACCCTATAGGCTGCTCTAGTGCGAATAGAAGGATTCCTTTCTCTAATTTATAAATAGCTGTTAATCTCGGAATCTGTGATTGATCTGGCTAGTGTGATGAGAAAACCTTCAGCCAATCAGGGGATTCTCACCATAGGTTGTGATTAATCAACTCAGATGGATAAAGACCTCGGGAGGCATAATATTCTAATCTACTTACATGACACCAACATTCATGTCCCAACAAATCTACTATGTAGAAGTTTATTTGCCAACATGTCTTGAAAGCTTCAGATTTAGAACAAGGCAGTTCAGCGGGATACTACTGTCAGTCCACACAGAGGAATGGTTGATAGGTAAGTCAATAATGAGTTGGACAAGATGTAGGAGCCAAGTGACAAGTTGAACACTATATAGCTTCAAATGAAGTATAGTAAGTCTTTAAATAGGTGCAACTTTGGTCATTAATTAGACAAATGTAACCTGTGTATTATCATCAGGGCATTACAGTTGTAGGTAAACAAAAGCTGAGTATGCCTACTCTGAGACCTCTGAAAAGCTATGAAGCTGCGTAGAGGCAACAGACTTCCTCTTATGATGGTATCAGTATGACTAAGATACAAACTTAATCGAGAACAGATTATGTTCTCATAGCTACTTCAATCAAGACTCTCTCATAGACAGAATACTTGGTCATCCTGGATCACGTTCAATTCCCATAGTCGTTAGAAAAGAATTATCATCTTGATGGTGCTGGGGGAAAATGAACTTAGAAACATTGAATCATGTTGAATGCCTGAGACCAGGAAATGCTATTGATGTTGTTTATGGGAAGAAGCTCTGCAATCTTGATTGTGATCCATTACTGTATTGCACTTGATTCCAGAGTTTTAATGTACCCATCATTATTACTTATAAATGGATTGTGTATCATTGAGTTCATCTTGTATGAGCTCCAGAACAACAGTGTTGCTACAGTACCACTTACTCAATATGAAATCACCACTAGAAAAAAATTCCTGTAACTGATGCTATAGAGAAATTGCTTCCTCAATCGAATCTGATCCAGTTAAACCATCATCCATATAGAATGAATTATCAACAATCTTTGCATCAGCCAAAAATTAGAAAAATAAGTTTGGTTCATTCTGTTTAACAGCCATGTTGGTGACATATGAAGATGCAGCTACTCAAAATGGAATTCTAGTCATGCTATAGTCATAAATTTGTTCAGATGCATTACTCTTCCAACTAAATCTGTGAAAATTATTGTCTGACTAATTCAGATAGACCATCCTGTACATATGACTAATGTCATTGGTGAGGGCAATATGATGCCAACAAAAATGAATGAATGCATCCATAATGGAGGAGAGTACTGTTGGGCAAATAAGCAATTTGTCTTTGATTTGAGTAAATTACAGTTTAAGCTTCAAAGGGTACTTTAATAGTCAATATGACCTGGATGCTTCATTATGTCCAGCCCTAGTTTATTCCTGAAGCCTCCTCCTGTTTTCTCCTCCTCTTATATATCAGAGTGTGTTAGAACTCTCTATGTAGGGATGGCAGGATTGAGTTCATTGAGTTAATAGAAACAAAAAATCCATATATCTACCATTTCTCACTGCAGGCCTTCACAAAGATCATTCCTATGGAAAATAACTTGAAAAAACCCTATAGGTTGCAGCATTAGACTCAAGAATATCAAAAGCCCAAGAAAAATTGACTTTAAAATTTTGACATTTGTTATGGATCTAATTCTTCTTTTGAATAAGGTACAAACTTACTTGCTTTGTTAATTACAATGATTTCAATTTCATCTTAAACAGTGCTATCCTGTCTGATATCCTTTGCTATTAGTTTCTGCTTTAGTGGTAAATTCAAAGGAAGAGTCCTGGGGGTTGTCTTTTATAACTCTTCCCAGTATGTGCCATGTTTAATTGACCTCAGCTAAAGGGGTGTGGTTTAACTGCAGTTTATGGGGTGTTGTTTGATGTGTGCCACATAATTGTAGTCTCCCATAGCAAGATCCTTTACCTAGGATCAGTGAAAAGGATGGTGGGGGTGGTGGGCAGGTATTGGGTACCTGGGCAGGTAAAGGGTCTGTTATGGTGACTAAAACAGTGGGATTTTGTTTGCTGTTCCATTCTCTCCATCAATTTTTCTTCTCTGGACTGGACAGTGGTGAGAGGGTTTCATTTTGGTACCTGCCCACTATACACTAGCTTCATTATACCAGTGTATAGTGTGCCACACTGATGTACTAGTTGTAACATTTTTGTGTTACATTGGAGGTAACCTATCCTTAAAAGATTCACTAAGCAGAAGGGGAAAAAGAAAGAAAGAAGAGAGTATTATGAGCCAAACTAGGCTCATGTACTCAATCTGGCTCAAAGGCATTATGATTCTCACAAAGATGAGGAAAGCTGCATACAAGTCCAAAAGATGTATATTACTCATAGGGCTAATAAAGAAGCTTTCTTCAAACAATACTGGGCTGCTCATTGTGGTCAGATTAAAATAGCCAGAAAAAAGTATTATGTTACTCATAGAAGCAAGAGGCTAGCTGATTTCTGTGCATATAAGTTAAAGTATGCCAAACTCTTTTAAGGCATGCAGGAAAATATTATGCCAAGTGTAGAGCATAGACAACAGCGCTGTCCAGACAGGAGGCATTGGTACAAATTGGCCCAATCAAAGTCTCTTGTAATGTATCTGTATATCAGAGAAAAAAAAAATATCATGAAGGCATTGCTAGAGTAATAAATAAAATTACTTGCAAAAGGGCTGCATCCTCTATTGTTGTCACCAGACTAGTCAACAAGGTTGTTCAGGTGTGTTAAGTATCTTACAGAAACCTTTTTAAACCCGCATTAATCGGGTGCGATCAATCCAGGGAGACAGAAATAGTTCTGTTGCTTTTCTTTTGCCAACACTGGTTTAGAGAAGCATCACATGGATGTATATTCAGCCATGATAGCACACATGCATAATATTGAGTGTGTATTCACCAATAGTACTATGAAGAGTGTCCACACTTGCAAGGATAGGTGCAGTACCTGGGGAACTGACAAAGAAATAAGAGCTCCATTTCACATGTTGAACACCCCAGCATATTCACATGATACTAGTATCTACAACTGGATAAGAATTAGTCCTGACAGAATGATCCCAAATATCTCTATAATGTTATCACAGAGCAGTTCAATACACATTAAAAATGAAAATGAGTAGCACTTCATTGTTTTGATGTCAATCATGCCTCATGCAATCAGTGCAGGGTCTTTGAGGCCAGGCAGTACAACTGAGGTCATGAATGTGCTGCATTGCTCAGTAAGTGGAATGAGCAGCCTATGATAAAATAAGTTAACATTGGAATGTGATTCACGATTACAGGCACAGTTGCAGTCCATCATGATGATGAGATAGACGAGTAATTAAAAATATCCTTAACCCTCATAAATAATAATTTTGAAAGCTTCACTCTTTTATTCTCTTATTTCACAAGAAGTTAGAGTACACCTTGTGTCTTATGGAAACTGCTACTAAACAGGCTAATGACTTCATCTGCTACTCAACCTCGACCACGAGACTCCCTGACTGGCCATGTGTCCTCAGGGCAGGTGACTGAGCCAACAGAATGTGGAAGACATTTCCGCAGCCAAGCTCCAACTTGATCATCATTAGCAATTACAATTGAAGCTTTCACCATCTTGCTTCAAGCGATCTGCTCCACTGATTCCTTCTTGCTGTATCTGTCCGGCTACACTGAAGCTGCACACATCACCAGTAGTATCTATGGTCTGGCATCGTTCATAATTGACTCAATTCGATGGCACAGCATGGCAGCATCTGTGCAAGATTACATGGAGTGAACTTTAATACACCAAGAGGGAACTACTATTGCAAATTTCTATAAACCACCTGGGAGCCAACTCTTTCCAGCCACTCTGCCCTACTACCACAGTCATGTATCTATGCAGGTGATTTCAACTGCCACTCCACTACCTTGAATTACCGCCAAAGTAACCCAGACAGCACTTTCCTGAAAGACTGGGCCTCCATCACAAACTTATCATTGCTTTATGACCCCAAACAGATGATCACCTTCAGTTTAAGCAGATAAGGAACTTCCACTAACCTGACCTAGTGTTCGTCAAACTTTGTGAAAATGGCTCAACTCAGAGAGCACTCTATCTCTTTCCAAAGTATCAGCACAAATTATCGCTGATCCAGACTTCAGCTACCATCAACTCAGTGCCAACTCATCCATCAAAGAAATGGAACTTCCACAAAACTAATTGGATGAAGTTCTCAGAAAACGTCAATGTGAAGACCAGCTACTCCCTATCCTAGCCTCTGACCCTGACTGACCTTACAGCGATTGGTGCTCTGCACTCCTCTCCACAGCGAAACTTCCATCCGCACCATACTCTATACCATCATAGAACATCAAGTGCAAACATGCATATGAGAGATTTGAAGCACCATCGGGTTGTTACGATAACTCTATGGCCACGAAGCTTTCAAATCCCTTCGATGCCAAGTATAGAGAGTGAAGGGAAAAGACCTTTATTGACTTTACTAACTCCACTAGGAAAGCATGATAAACCTTCAACCATCTCACTGGCATTGAATAGAGGACACCACCTCGGTCTCGTCAGTGCAAATGCAATTGCCTGTGTCCTGATTGAAAAAAGGGCACCAAGTAATTGGACAAGCTTATAAGTACGACTGTTAACTAGGAGATCGCTACTCTTCGCCAGAGTCCCAACACTGAGATATCTTTCACCACAGCTTTCAGCTATACTCGACTGGCTGAGGGATTTCTACATTGAATGCATGAAAACAAGTTAATTCCAAAGATCTAGAGGCTGGACTGACACCACACTATCTTGACGCTAAACAAGGCTGAGCATGAGGCCGAGAGCTACTTGCCCATCTCTCTGTTGTGTGCATCATTGAAATTCCTCCAATGATTATTGCTATTGCAACTCAACCAGGTGCTAGATCCATAACCCTTCCCCTAACAGGCTTGATTTTGGCAAAGATGCTCAATTATCGATCAAATGACATTGCTTACTTATGACATCAAAGCTGGCTTTACAAGTAAGCAGAACATTGGAGTAACTCTTGTGGATATCAGTGCAACATATAACACTGTATGCTACAATAGCTGCATCTGAAAGTGCTATGCATGATCTCCAACCACCACATGGTCTCCTATGTGATGTAGGTACTTAGCAACCACAGTTTTAAGCTGATGATTAACAACAGACAAGTTAGTTGCCTGAGGTTAATGAGAATGGAGTTACTCAGAGATAAATGCTAGCAACAACTCTTTTCAACATCTTCATCAATGACATACCTTCCACCATGTCGAGGCTGTATGGCTATGCAGATGACCTGGCCCTCTTCACTTTCACTGCACAGCGAAGCTGGGATTTCATTGAGGAGATAACAACCTACAACTTGGAGAAACTGGTGGCCTATCATACCTATTGGTGGCTGAATTTTATCTTGGCTAATAAATTACTGACTATCCTCTCAACGACAGTGATGCCAACAGACATCTTGCAGTTTCGGTGAATGGTGCCCACTTGCCAAACAAGAATAGTCCAGTCAACCTTGGTGTGACCCTTCACTGCTCCCTCAGATACAAGAAACAACTTGAGAGTGTATGCCGCAAGGTTAATACTAGAAATGGGCTTCACTGTTGCCGTGAGGGTTGTATGTGGGATCCTATATATCGTTACTCTGCACAGGGCACTCACCCTTGTCTATAGAGCTGCTGAGGGTATCTTTCCAGTCTGGTACTGGAGTACCCACACAAAGAAGTTGAACTATATGATAAATGATACTACAATGATACTATGTGCCTCATCACTGGCTCTCTCCTGAAATCAGGCACGAGTGTTGTGTAGCGAAGCTGTTAACTGCTGCCAAAGATAATCTTCACCACCTCCTACACAAACAGGTCAGCACTGCAACTGGCACCCTCATCCCATGGTAAATTAAGTTTAGACAACCATTTAAAAGCCGACATGTCACAAGTAAGTTGTAAAACACCTTCAATTCTATGCTTGAGTGGAACAACAAGATTAACCATGGCCCACTCCTGCTCGTTTCTGTGGTCCACATCCTAGCCAGACCTTACCACCCAGAGCTGATCTTCCACAGAAACATTGGATGTGGCTCAACCATCCTAGATCTGACAATCTTGTGTAGCTGGTATGCTGGGGAGCACAGAATTCGTCTATCAGTCCATGTGGCTACCCCTCAAGACAGTAAAGCACATTTTCAAAGATTATATCAAGCTCAAAGCACCTAGTGGTTTTGTCAGTCTCTTCTACCCTGATGATGGGACTCGAAGATGGCTAAAGAATCTGTGTATAATTCTGAGTAGTAAACACTTATATATATATATATATATATATATTTCAACTGATCATTATTGATTTAACTATAGATTCAATAGTAGCGAATTGAATTATAATGAAGAGGAAATGGATCACTATCTTTCTTCTTCTCCTACTCCTGCTTCCAGGTCACCTCCACAATTAATCACCATGAATGAAAAGTCCATATAAAAGAGAGTGAAAAACCATAACCAAAAAAAAGATGTGAAAACAGGTGACCATAAAAAAATTTCTGCAAATCAAAGGTCATGTAGAGATGTGCTTAAGTATAACATTACATGACTGTCACATGATATACACTGATCTGACAATACTGAAAACTCCATACATCCTCGCATCATTGAACTTGATATGGTTGAATCAATTGCCTTTAAGTAAAGATCTGTCAAACATTGCCAATAAAGATCTGCAGACAGCATATACACTATTTACTCCAATGGAGATTGCATTGATCCAGGGTGCTCCAAGTGGTCCTTATAGTATGTCAATGACTGTGATTGAAGGACCATCTAAGCAACTGTCCTCATTGTCCTTGGTCCTGAGCATATCTTTTTAATGCCACATTTCAGTGTAATGCCAGGTTGGGCCTAGTTCAATAAGCACAGATGTAGGGAGTTTTCAGTATTGTCAGATCAGTGCTATATCATGTGACAGTAAATCTTGGCACTTAGGGAAGATGGTGAACCTTGATAAAGTGGTAACCAGGAAGTTTCTTGGCATGTATTCAGTTGGCTAAGCATAACTCCGTCATAAATGCTCACCTTGAAGGACCTAAGCTAAAGAATACCACATATGCATCACCCCACATAAAAAATGAAATAATTAATTTAGGTAAGAACATAATTTTAAAATATTTAGTTTATAAAATAAGAAGTACAAATCAATTTTTGATAATTATATATATATATATATATATATAATATTATATAGGACTATTTGGCCATTATGCATGGCCATATTTTTCAACTGTATTTTGTGAGATTTGCATGGTACTTCACAATAATACTTGAGAATGTGGGACACTTAAACATGTCATGAAGCATATCATTGGAAATCATTTGAACTAAGCTTTCATTTGGCTATAAGTTAAGGGTAGGGGATGAGTGACAACAAAATGATGGAATATATTAGATATCTCATGAATAATTAATGATAATTTGGTTACTCCCGCCCCCCTCCCCCTTCCAAGATCCTGGCTACAGGCCTGCCATTTTTAAATATCTGTTTGGTTCTTTTTCCTGCTCACATAAAAGGGTGTGGCCAGCTGGGGGCGCAGACACAGTGTTCAAATTGTCCACAGGAGTCTCACATGAAAGGTTGAGCTTACTTCATTTACTAGATTTAGTCCCTTAGTCTCAGTTCAAATAGACGCAATACAGACATAACGATCTCTACTAAAATTTAATTATTGATTTATCATTACTAGGCCCACCTTCAGTGGGCTGTGGTCACAAAATTGCATTATAGAAGGATATGTCTTATGGGAGGACATGTCTTTCTGGAGTGCATGTCTTTCAGGATGACATGTCTTACAGCAGCATGTCTTACAGAAGGTCATGCATTGTAGGAGGTCATGCAATGTAGGAGGAAATGTCTTATGGGAGGTCATGTATTGGTGAAGTGCATACCTTCAGGATGGCATATCTTACAGGATGATGTGTTTTACTGGAAGACATGTCTTACCGGAGGTTATGTTTTACTTGAGGGTATATCTTATGGGAGGTCATGTCCTGCTGGTCAAGATGTATAAGGGAATAAATGTTTTACAGGAAGGCATGTCTTACAGGATTTGCCTTATTAGAGGACACGTCTAACATGAGGACTGGTCTTACTGGGGGTATGTCTTATAGGAGGCCATGTGTTACATGAGGGCATATCATACAGGTGGACATGTTTTGCAGGATTACATGTACTGAGTGGATATGTATTATTGAAAGACCTGATTTGAACCCGGATATGTCTTACTGGAGGCCATACCCAACATGAGGACAGGTTTTATAGGATAGCATGTTTTTCAGGAGGGCATGTACTATTGGAGGACATGTGGTAGTGGTGGTTATGACAGACAAACAGGCAGGCAGACCGACTGACCGACCGACCGACCATGACCGACCGACCAACCGACCAACCATGACTGACCGCGACTGACCGACCGACCGACCGACCGACCGACCAACCGACATTTTTTGCTGTATGTCTGTGTCACAGGATTTTTTAAACCGCTGAACCAAATGGGATAAAATTTGTTGGGAGCCCTTGGGGTGGGTATGGGATGGTTAATACCAATTTTAATTTGGAAATATCACATTTTTGTCTATCTATCTATCTTTTACTGTTTGTACATATCCACTATGAGAGAACTGCTAGGCCAGTTGGCATAAATTTGTCATTAGCACTTGGGATGTGTAGGGGATGTTTATTATACAATTAAATTTTTAATAAATATGTTTTTAGTCTATCTTCTTATCTTTTTCTATTTTCACATAAGCACTGGAATTGAGAGAACCGATGGGCTGATTACTTATTATATACCAACCAAGAATATTTTATAGTCATTTCACCTGACAGCAGCAGCTATACAATATACTCCTTAGGGAAAGGAAAAGTTTCGGGGGGGGGGGGGGGGGGGAAATGTTTTAAAAATCTAAGATTTGATTTTTTTCCAAAGAATTTACTACACTAATTACTTCAGTAGTGGTCATTATGCATAATTTAAAAAAAAGACGACATCTTAACTTTCTTTTGATGAACTGTAAGCAAGAGGGAAGAGGGTTCAAACTTGTACAACTAGCAGCTGATCCCAAGCTAAAATTTTCATAACTGCCATCAATTGTACTAATTACAGGTATATGGTTCACATCAGCAACACCATCACAACTGATAAGAGAAATTGGGAGTGGACATTGTGCCTTCAAGTACTTCGGAAGATCATCACTACTGGAACTTGCCCTCTTCTCCTAGCATGCCTTGCCTCCGTATTAACTTTAAACTAGATATCCAATATCCAGACTACCATTATTAACTATATCATGATGATTTAAACCTCTATAATTAACAGAAGGTCCCAACCTGATTATCACTGACACAAGTGCCACCAAAATTACTGAACATAGTTACATGGCTCATATCAACAACACCATAACCACTAAGGGTAGACATCGGAAGTGAACACTCCAGCTTCAAGTACCTGAGAAAACCACCACTTCAGGTTGCAGCCATCTTGCTCCCAGCAAGACTAGTTCCAATCTAATAGACCTAGGAGTTGAGAGATTCAGGGAAAGGGTAGGAGGTGCTGACTCACATAGTGACACACTACAGCAGTAGCCGGTCACACAAAACTCCAGATAATCTGGTACACTTCAAAACTGAATGCAGGAGGACCCTGACTGACTAACTCTTGTTGGTGTGCCATGGGTACTGGCGGAGAGAGATATTAATTATCTCCTATGTGTTCGTCTGTCTATCTGTCTGTGTGTCTGTCTGTATATTTGTACCATTATTTTGGCCAAACTTATGGGCAAATTTCTCTGAAACTTAGCATGATCATGACCCAACTTAAAACATGGGCTAAAAAATCCAGAAAATTGTTACCATGGCAACAAGAAAAAACCAAAAAATGCTATTTTTACAGGAAAAGCCATAAGAGCTACAGATCTAAAACTTGGTATACATATACGACTTCACTCTGGGATTAACAAGTGTTGAATCCTACCTGGCCACACCTCTTTCTTTCCCTGTGTAAGTCTAAAAATGCCAAAAATGATATTTCAGCAAAACACTTGAACTTAGAGAGTTTGACCATGGACTCATTATATTTGGAATCTATATAATCTTCTGCACTGGGTAAAACTATTGAGGAAATAGACACTATTTGTTGTTCGGCTGAGTGTGCTTGTATCAAGGTACACCATCTCACATAAGTGCCAGGCATTGCTGTCCACAAAATCAAATATATTCAGCAGAACAACAAATTGTGCCTATTTTCCTTAATAGTTTTAGCCAGTGCAGAATTAATACATACATCTCCATTGTGCTGTAGATTTTGCACAGATTGGACAAAAATACCTGAATCTGCGATTGCATTTAGATGGTACGGATTAGAGGGATGGCTATCTACTATCTTATATACATTGACCCACCTTTTAAAAGGTGTATTCACTAGAATTCCATACTTACTTCTGTCTTTTACAAACTTAAAAAAATATGAAAGCTAAACCTACGATCCAATCAATACCTTATTATATACCAACCAAGAATACTTTATAGCCATTTCACCTTAAAACAAGTTATTCAAATCATGCAATGATTTGACTGATTTGACTATTAATTTGCAAAAATCCCCCCAAAAACTCCTCTCCACACACCCACTACCCCATCTACCCTATCTTCACCAACCCATGCAATATGCATACATAGAATCCACAGCTGTTCAAATCTGCAGACAATTTTGGGGTTAAACTCTAATATCTTGTACAGAGACCATAATCCATGTTCAGTCAACTCAATTTTATTCAGACACTAATTTAGGACATTGCCCATCCTAATTTAGGACAGTGCCCATTGCCAGTGTCCATGGATACGGATATTGGACTTGGTCACCTAACATTGTCCAACAATGGTTTGCTCATTCTCACACAATTTTTGAAATTCTAGCTTCTGCTAACTGGCATTTGGAGACCAATTTAAAACAGTGTGCTCTGTCGTAGTTTTCGCATCTTGAAACCAATTTGGAGCAATGTGTTTATAATTTGAATTTTGCTGCATTGGGAAACCAATTTAACACAGTGTGCATGTTGATTATTCAAATTTTGCCACCGTGGATTAGTTATGCTTTTTTGTTTACCCTAAAAAAGTTACTTTACTGCAAAGGGCAAAATTTGACATGCTAAATTTGAAATTTCTCAACTTCCTCACAAATTTACACCCTTACTTCGATACAGTATACTCCTTAGGGAAAGAAAACATTCTGAAGAAAGAAAATGTTTTATAAATCGAAAGATTGGATCTTTATCCAAAGAATTTACCACACTAATTACTTCAGTAGTGGTCATATTAGGCACTATGAAAATACATCATCTTAACTTTCTTGAGATGAACTGTCAGGGCCACCATTACATCTTGATGGTCCAAACTTGCACAACTAGCTGCTGATCCCTAGCTAAGATTTTTACAACTGACATAAATAGTTACTAATTACAGGTATATGTCTCTCACATCAGCAACACTATCACCACTAATAATAGAAATTGGTAGTGGACATCGTGCCTTCAAGTACTTCGGAAAATCATCACTTCTGGAAGTTGCCCTCTTCTTCCAGCAAGCCTTATCTCCATACTAAAATTCTAGCTAGCATGGAGGGGGTATCAGCTGCACAATACACTTTCAAGAGGAAAATCCAGGCAGTCACACTAGACACAAAGTCTGAAGTTAAAAGTTTAACAAGATGTCCAATATCAAGACCACCATTACTATCAACATCATGATGATTTAAACCTCTATCACCAGCAAAGGTCCCAATCTAAGATTATCACTGACACAAATGCCATCAAAATTACTATTGCTAAATGGCTTGAATTAGCAACACCATAATCACAAAGGATAGACATTGGAAGTGAACACTCCAGCTTGAAGTACCTGAGAAAACTGCCATTCTGGTAGCAGCCATTTTGCCCACAGCAAGCCTAGCTTCCATCTAATACACTAGGGAGTTGAGAGACTCACTGAAAGGTTAGGAGGTGGGATGACTCACAGTTACAGAGTGACACACTCCAACTTTAATTCACCAATTCAAACATATATATATATATATATATACACATATATATATATTAAATAACAAGTACAAGCTAGCTTAAAAATTGTTTATGTGCCATCCACCCTTTCCTCCCTCCACTCTCTCTCTCTCCTCATGTAGCCTCCTGATGGTTCCCAATGTTTAGGTTCAACAAGGTTCTCTGGTTGGGTGGTGATAGAATTGAAAAAAAAGTTGAGCACTATAGAGGACCATTTCCCTGTAAGGTTGAAATGTTCATCTAAATTTTGTTTTATTCTGCACAACTTATAATTAATAAATTGATAAGCATTTCTAATTGCCCTACCTTTTAATCTGAAGATCTGTTGGTGGTTATGTGAAAGTGAGGAATGGTACTAACTCTTGCTGCAGCAATAAAGGGGTTACCAAAGGAAAGCAGGTTCCTCCAATCAATCCCCTCTTCCCTCAGAGTTTGAGACTGATCTCTACCCAACCACCCCCTCCCCCCCACTCCTTTTCTGTGCCAAATAATTTCTTATTTGGTATGCCAAGCCCTGAGGCTCCATTTCCATGTTCCTTTTATTATTTTTTTAAATTGATGTTCGTAAACAATTTAATCTCAAAGAATAATTGTTCTGATTTTACCACCAACACATAACCACTTACTTTCTCCAGAAGACCTAGAAACATTATTTCACTTACCTAACACAAAAATTAATTTATTTTTAAACATTTTTAAACCCCCCCCCCCCCCCCCCCAAATGAATTCCTTGTCCTGCAAGTTTTGCCTGGAGCAACAAAACAACCTCTCTTCAATCAATACAGCTGTTCAAAACTAGAGCTCCAATGCAGCTGCTGATTAGTATGCCAGTAATAACTTTTTGTTATTTATAAGGCTTCTAATGGCTGTACCTATTTTGATGAAATTTTGCAGACTTATAATTGGGAACTGGGATAGATGATATAGTAAATGGAAAGAACAATAGTGAACCCTGGCAGAGGAACAAAGAATTCAAATTTTCCATTAAAATACAACCCTGAGAAACAATAGATTAAATATGAGAATTAGCAACAGTCACGCAATTGCCACAAATAGAAAGTGGTTGATAGCTGCTGGTGCCCTAGAAAAATTTGCTGGCTAAATTTTCATTACCATTAGTCTTTAAAATGCAATTGTCCTATTTTCCAAGGGAGATATGAAGTTTCTCACAGCTGCTAGCTTTGGATTTTGGTTGTGCATGGAAATTCAATATCATTTTACCTAAGCAAAGCTGGGTAGCTCTGCTAGTTAAAAAAAAAAAAAAAAAAAAAAAAAAAAAAAAAATATATATATATATATATATATATATATATATATATATATATAAATATATATATAAATATATATATATGCATATATATATGCATATATCTCCTATATATATATATATATATATATATATATATATAAGGAGATGTCTGTCTGTCTGTCTGTCTGTCTGTCTGTCTGTCTGTCTGTCTGTCTGTCTGTCTGTCTGTCTGTCTGTCTGTCTGTCTGTCTGTCTGTCTGTCTGTCTGTCTGTCTGTCTGTCTGTCTGTCTGTCTGTACCATCATTCTGGCCAAACCTGTGGATGGATTTCCCTGAAATTTGGCATTATGATAGGTTTTGACCCAACTTAAAACATGGGCTAAAAATTCCGTAAAATGGTAACCATGGTAATGAGAAAAAGGCAAAAATGGTATTTTTGCTAGAAAAACCCTTGGAGTAACAGATCTAAAACTTGCTATGCTTATACAATTTCACTCTGGGAGTAATATGGGCTGGGTCCCACTTGGCCACCTTCCTTCTTTTCCTGTGTAAGTCTAAAAATGCCAAAAATGGAATATCAGTCAAAACACTTGCCCTAAGGAGTTAGACCATAAACCCATATATATATATGGAATCAATATAATCTGGGAAATGTTTAAGTACATGTGTATGAATGAACCCATTTTCGTGTTCATATCAGGCACCAAAAAAAAAGCCAAAAAATGGTACTTTCGTTATACAAACCCTTGGAGCTACAGACTTAAAACATGGTATTCCTACACAAATTGACTTTGGGAGTAACATGGGCAGGATTCCTCCTTGCTACACCACTTCCCTTTGGTATGTAAAGAGCCACACCCTCAGGAGGTTGTTTTAGCTGCCAAAAGCTAATTAAAGGACCAACCAGGCAGAAATTTGAGAGGCTTCTATAATGTTTCATATTGACATTGGCCAGGCAACACAGGGCATATGCTGTGAGTATATATATATACACACACACAGTGTAGTCCACATAATTCCAATTGGGTTAGCATGAATTTCTGCTTTGTTTGAAATTTTCCTAGGTCCGCCCACATGGGAATAAGACAAAATATTGAAGGGAAAGATCGTAAATTGAAAAATTGAATCGTCCCTGCAAACAATGTACCCATGCCCACTATTACCTCCAGCTGAGTTTTGCTGCTTCAGAAGTAAGCACAAATTTGCCATTAGAAGGCAGGTGAGCTTTTTCCCTTCCTTTTAGCTGCTGCTGCTGTTTGATAACCCAGGGAGGAATACCCCCTCCACTACCTCCACGGAGAAATACCCAGAATATGCCTCACTGAAAGCAAGTGAATCTTTTTAAAAACATTTAAAAATTTTATTGATGTTTTTAATGCATTCATTCATTCCTCTTATAGTGACCCTCCTTACAATACATCATGCTAAGGGCAAATACCAAACACTTACCAGCAAGAGGAAGCTTCAGATTGAGGAAGCTTCAGATTGTGGAAGCAGTGAAAACCTTACCCCCAGGCAAGAAGAAGAAAGATATTGCTACCGAATTTGGAATCCCTCCAGTACTATCCTCAAAAACAAAGAGACCCTGAAGGCAAGTCATGCTGTAGGTAGCTTCAAAAAAATTAGACACAGAGATCCTACAAGGACTGATGTAGATGAATCTCTGTTCCAATGGTTTACTGCAGCTAGGGCTCACTCAGTGGAGAAGTATTGAAGAGCAAGGCTAAAGAGCTGAGCAAAGAGTTGGGGTCTAGTGAGTAGATATGCTCTAGTGGCTGGCTTTCAAGGTGGAAGTTTGTTCACAACATTAAGTACAGAAGTAGATATGGTGAGAACAGTGCTGTTGATCAAGCAGTGCACAGAGAATGTAAAGAGAATACCCTATTTCCTTTGCTTTAAAGATATGATCCCAGTGATGTTTTTAATGCTGATGAGACTGGACTTTACTGGCGTTTGATGCCAAACAAGACTTATGCTGTTTCTGGAGAAACATACACTGGAGGGAAGAAGAGCAAGGAAAAGATAACTCTACTTGTTTGTGCCAATATGACAGGAACTTGAGAAGCTTCCACTTCTAGCAATAGTGAGGTTCAAAAACCAGAGGTGTTTTCGAGGAATTCAAACTCTTCCTATTGACTATGATGCCAACAAAATTTTTGGATGACTGCCTCAATTTTTTAACCCTGGTTGAAGAAGTGGGACTCAAAACATTCATGAGGCACACGTAAGATAGCTTTGTTTGTGGAATTGTAGTGCCCATCCACATGTGTCTGGCCTTGACTGTATTGAGCTGATTTTTCTCCCACCCAAAACCACAAGTGAGATGCAGCCCTGCGACTAAGGAATAATAAAAATGCTTAAATGCTTACTTTAAACTATCGATAGTGGGGCTATATCAGCAGATTTCAAGATTACTCTACCTGATGGTCTACAGATGGCAAGAAATTTTTGGAATTTAGTCTCACCATCTGCAATTGCCAACTGCTCTAGAAGAGCAGAATTTGTTCCACCATCAACAAATTTTGAAGAAGTTGTAAGGAGTAAATCTGTTTCATCACTTGAAACTGATTTTGATGTGGACTACACCATTGATGAGTATGTGTCCAATGATAGCCACTTATAGTGCAGCCCTATGTTGAGTAGTGCAGACATTGCAGAGTCCATAAGGCAGAGCACTGAAGATGCTGAAGACAGTGCAGGTGACCCTCTTCCCTTGGTTACTTTCCGTCAAGCTCATTCTGGTTTCTTAGATATGAAAGCTTACCTGCTATGCTCTTGTACAGGGAGTGGCACTGAACCACCGTATGATCAATTGGAACAACTTGAAACTGAGTTTCTAAGAGCTTATAATAATTCATTGGCACAAATATCCATAACTGACTATGCTGTAAGGCAATAATATATAAATACAAGCATTAAAATAGTTCAGGAACTAGACCTCATTTAATAGTATGTGATCCATGCCTAAATGCTTAAATTTCTACACATTACATTGTGTAGTAGTGATCTGGAATTAGCTGCTGATTATGTCTTCTTGCCTGCATACAAATCAATAATGAACAATGACATAATACATTTGCAGTAACCAGGTACATTGAAAACATGAAACTGATAATTCTCATTTTTACCATTTATAGTTCGATTTTGAATTAAGAAAAATTCTTATAATCAAATTTTCTGTTAATTCAAATTTTTTCCTGGGATTATTAAATTTGAATTATGTGGACTACACTACACACACACACACACACACACCTTGGAATTTGAGAAGCCACACCCACTGTTGAGAAGAGATAAGAGGCCTCCCCTTTTGAAATCCTAGATCCCCAAGCGCATGGGTATAATTTTTTTTCTTTTTCAATACCAAGGGGGGGGGGAGGGGGTGTAGGTGGTCAACTCCTCCAACCCCCCCCTCGCTACAGGCCCCCCCTCCCCCACCCCCCATTCCTTATCCCCTTCTGCTCTCCCCTCCCTTCTCTTTTCTTCTTTGTTCCTAAGGTTCCCTGCATCAGCAGTAGCTATTTCTTAGCCAAACTTGCAGCTATATTTAGATTGTTCATCATTTATCAGCTAAAGAATGCCTCATAAATGGTCCAAAAAAGAAGAAAGTAAAATATCACTACATACAATATAACTCGAGCACTTTCATAGAGTTGGGGTTGCAGTGCGGTGGAGGGGAATTTCATTTAATTGATTTTCCCAGAAAATGGGCATGCGTTGTGGAGATCCTTTAGAATAGCATAGGTGTAGCAACTAAGCTACAGCATAAATATATCATAAGACAGTTAAATATAGGCGTTGGACTTTGTAGGGCAATGAAGATTCAAATTGATTTCATTCTTTTGTTGCTTATAGCAGCAGTAGTGTTCAGAAAACCAGCAGCCGCTACAACCAGGATCAAGGAATGTTTTGAAAAAACAACTCTGGCGACCTTCAATCTTGCCATTAATCCATTTTTTGAAGGTTTCAGTGGAACCCTAGAGTTGGAGGAGAGGACTGAACTGCTAATAACAGAGGTATTAGTCCATTTGTAAAAAAGGCTATGCATTATTTTAAATTGTAAATAATTTTTTCAAGCTGTATTACGCTACATTTTTCATCTTAGATAATGAAGAGCAAGGTGGACATATATTGCTTGCAAGAAGTACTTTTCTCTGATGTTCAAAGAGAAATTGTTGCAGCTGTTATTGATAAATATCCTTATGCATTCAGTGCACAGAATCTCAGCATACCTACTCCAAGCCCTAATACTATGGCATGTGGAGTGGGAGACTTGCAGAATCTTCTAGGATGTGTTATCCAGGGCTGTGTAACTTTTCAAGGTCCCCTTCCAGTCTGCATCACTCAAAAGTATAGTGACTACAGTACATTATTTATTTTACATATATATATATATATATGGTTGTGATCTTAATGATATATTTTTTATACTTAGTTGTGCTACGCAAGTGAACAGTCTCGATTCAGCCTGCAAGAATTGTGTTCTTCTCTATTCTGAGTCAAATATTACAATATGTGAAAGTTTGCCTGCTTCAAGATTTGACACTAATTATGGATTGCTGCTACTAAGCCGAAAGGAACTTAAGAATACAAATGTGGCACCTTACAATTCACAATCTCAGTTCAGAGCTTATCTAGAAGCTTCAGTAAGTGTTCAATTTATAGTACATGTCCACTATCATTGTAAAATTAGGGATCCTCTTATGAAATTATTGAACTGAATACGTGCAGTGTCCCTCTAACCTCCATTGTGAACTAGCTTAAACTAGCTATTTTCTATGATCAATGGTGAGATAACTATAGGTATACAATAATTCATAAAAAAATTGTTACAGCTATTATTGCTGGCATCTGAAATGTTTCACTCAGTGGTTGGATCAGAAGAATGAGTATACTGAAGAATGCACCCTGTAGACATCCTGCTCAGTAATGACATGGAATCACTTTGTCATTGGTTTGTATTTGCATTGATGAGTTGCAGAAAGATTAAAAGATGTAAAGACACTCATTGTAGTATTCCTTAGGTTATTGATCAAATTCAGTACTACATTCAGCTAGGAAAGGTCGTCGCATTCACCTATATAATTCTGCCAATCACATTAACAGACAATTGCGCACAGCATTTGATTTTTAAGGTTTACATTCAGTGTGGGCACTGCCTCCAGATAAGCTATAATTTTTTCTAATGATAAAGAAATTCTGTAGAGATATGAATTTTACTAATCTCTGAGGTTGTTTAAAAACATTAAAAAAAAAACTATCTTACTATACTTCTCAATATTTTGTTTGTTGTTTTTTTGTTGTGATTTTTGTTTGTTTGTTTTTTTTGGGTTTTTTTTTTGGGGGGGGGGGGGGGATGGTTTTGGGTTTTTTTTTTTTGTGTTCCTTTTGTTTTTTTTTGTTGTTTGTTTGGTATCTATTCCCAGGCAATTGGGCCTAAAGGGTTAAAAAAAAAAAGGCGGTTGATGAAGGACGTTATAACAAACTTTGGTGAAGATCAGAGTAAAACCCCGCCCATTTTACCCCAAAAATATCTTGGTTGTGGTCACAACTCTATGCTGAGCAAATCACCCATGTACTACAAACCACAATGGTGTAAACTGTGCCCAAACCATTTCTAGCTCATTTCTTTACTCCTTTTTTAGTTTTGCAGGCCCAAGCATCTGGGATAAGAGAGCAAACAACATATCTACAATTATATTAAGAGGTCTTTGTGCCTCTATCCATAGGATTGGTGCTATGCTAAAATATCTTTCAAGAGGGGGTGGGAGGGGGGGGGGGGGGGGAGGTGGAGGTGGACTGTTGTCTTCAGCTGTAGTATGGATACTTTTCCAATCTTACTATAATTCTCAATTTGTTTGTTGGTTTGTTTTTCGGAAACTCCTTCCTGACATCAGGCCTAAAGGGCTCAAAATTTGAGGTTTTGATGGGTGGATATAAGGACATTTGGTGAATATCATTGTGTTTAATAACTTATCCCAGATGATTTGCCTAAAGGTCCCAAATTTTCAGGGTTTGGTGGCTATTTTTTTTTCAAACTTTCCTGGTAGGGGTCACAACTCTACAGAAGTAAACCACCCCACTTATTTAAGATCCTTTGTTGTCCCTATCCAAAGGACAGGTTCTATACCAAAGTATCCTTCAGAAATGGTGGACAGGAGGGGAGGGGGAGTAAAGGGCTTAACTTCATACATTAGAACCAGCCACCCTGTTACATTATAAAGATTACAAACCAAAATCATGTAAACACACTCTAAATAAGGTTAGCAAGACCATGCCAAAATCCTTTGCTTTTCTTTCCATTTTCTGCACCCTTTACTTCCAGGTGTCTGGTATGTGAGTGGGAATAAACAAAGCAAAAAAAGTCTCAAATTATAGTAAGATTTTTTTTAATTTTATTTTATAATTTTTTTTAAATTTTATTATTTTTTTTTTTATATCCTCCCATAGGATGGTCACTTTTCTTGTCAATTTAAAGTTAATTGAACTTCCCCCACCATAATTGAAACTCAAAGTCAAAATGAAACTTTATATTGAATTAAAAATCTGAATTGAATATTTCTAAGTTAAATTGAACTCTGAATTTGTATATTTTAGTTTTCAAATAACTTTTGAAACAATTGAGTTGAAACATTGGTTTATGAGTTTTTCATGAATGGATATGTCATGTTGACTACTATGGTTGTGTGGCAATAGTAATAGTAACCTCAGGAAAGTTATATGTCCCAACCTGCTTGGAGATCATTAGACTATATGATACTTCTTTTCTTTTACTTCACCCATAAAACCACTTGGTGTGTGCATATGTGTGTGCACATGCATATGTTAAAAATGCTCTCTCTGTTCACTTCTTGCCATGAGTAAGCAGCTCTTATACCACATATCTTCATTACACAAGTTTCTAAGAGTGATTTGATGCTTTTGCAGTAAATAAGGTTCACAGTAGAACAGTGCATTATCTCAATTTCATAATTCACGATCTAGGTCTCTGTTTCTGGTTGGAATTAGTGAAGTGTAAAAATGAAATTAGCTACAGAAATTAAGCACAAACAAAATCAAATGTGAAAAAAAATAAAGAGCTGATGAAAGATAATTAAAAACTATATATTTAAAAAATTAATTAAAATATTGTGTGGTATGTGTTCTTTGTATATACTAGCAGGCATACCCAGCATTACCAGGGAGATAATGACATGGCCACATGAAGAGGTGAAGCCAAATGTGACCCAGGCCATGTCCAAGTATTAATTTGGCATTTTTAGCCTAACACTCTCAGAGGAAGAGGTGGTACCAGGTTGAACCCAGCCCATATTGCTCTCAGAGTCATGATGTATGTGTGTGGCAAGTTTTAGATGTCAGGTCCAAGATTTGTACAAAATATCTTTTTTTATTGCAGTTGTAGCCTCACATGCTTACATGAAAAGATGTGGCCCAGTGGTCCAATTTTTTGAGCTTTGAAACCATCCTTGGTGTAGGATCTGTATGATTACTTTTTCATTGGACACTAAAGTTCACCCACTTGACAGATTGATATATAAGGGGAGTAAAGCATGATATTATTAGTTCTACTTAAATGGATAGATTTACCACCATGTGTCTAACTAGGGCTACACCTTCCAGTATGTGCAGACAGTACTAGATGTTGGTCTAAGGTGGCCATGTTGAGGCGGCACCTAGTATTTAGAACAGGATCTAGCTTCTTTGCATGCGATTTAGAACAGGATCTAGCTTCTTTGCATGCGAAGATTGTTTCCATACATGGAAGCATATTGATTGTTGGGTAACAGAGATTTGCTAGTGAAGTGATAACAGTGTAATTATTGGTGCTGGAAGCACAGCAATATGGGTACACCTTCCTCCCACATTTATTGCAGGGGTAGGGACTATTTTGTGGAACCTTAATAAGCAGTTAGGAGGAACAGGCATTATACTAGCATAATTGATGCGATTGGAAGCAGTGGTTGTAATATTATTGTTATAGCTAATCATAATGTCTTTGTATTATGGAGCAATAGTCTGGTAAATGGAGAATAAAGTAAAAATTCAACAAACACTTATTATGCTGATTACAGTAGCCTTGTCAATATATACTGCTGATTTATTTTGATGGTATCTCTTATATTACTGAAAATATCTATATATCTCTGAAATCATAATTGAATTGCTAATAACGCAGCTTCAGATGTCTTCTCAATTACTTGACATACAGTCATGAATGTTATACTATGAAATTTCAATATTACAATATTTGCTATTACAAACCTTGAGGACGGTATAAATATTTCTGAATTCAATTGAGAGTAGCAACGAATCAGCAGCTATGGTTTACTCTCAGTAATTTTTACTCATGCCACTGCAGGATGCATATTATCTATATACATAAATGGAAATGTCTGTCTGTCTGTCTGTCTGTCTGTCTGTCTGTCTGTCTGTCTGTCTGTCTGTCTGTCTGTCTGTCTGTCTGTCTGTCTGTCTGTCTGTCTGTCTGTCTGTCTGTCTGTCTGTCTGTCTGTCTGTCTGTCTGTCTGTCTGTCTGTCTGTCTGTACCATCATTCTGGCCAAACCTATGGGGGATTTCTCTGAAACTTGGCTTGATCATAGATTTGGACCCAACTTAAAACATTGACTAAAAGTTCGGAAAAAGGTTGCCATGGTGATGAAAGAAGCCAAAAATGGTACTTTGGCCAGAAAAACTTTTGGAGCTATAGACCTAAACTTAGTATGCATACACAACTTGACTCTGAAAGTAACAAGGGCTGGGTCCCACCTGGCCACGTCTCCTCCTCTCGATATGTAAGGCTAAAAATGCCAAAAATGGTACTTCAGAAATAACACTTTGACCTAGGGAGTTCGACCCATGAACCCATATATATATATATATATATTAAAAAAAAAAAAAAAGAAAAAAAAAAAAATTAGAATCAATGCCATCTGGGGAACATTTTAAATACATGAATATTGCCCCACCCCTTTCTGTGTTCATGTGAGGCCAAAGAAAGGCCAAAAATGGAACTTTGGCCAGATGACCCCTTGGAGTGACAGATGTAAAACTTGGTATTTATACACAACTTAAATTTGGGAGTAACAAGGGATTAGTCCCACTTGGTCACACCTTTCCTCTTAGTGTGTTAAGGCTAAAAAGGGCCAAAAATGGAACTTCTAAATAATGCTCGGACCTAATGAATTAGACCCCCAAATCAATATATATTTATAATCTGTGTTTCCTGGGAAATATTTAAGTGGTTCAGACACAGGTCTGCCAATCTGAAATTTCCAGTTTCCACTTCTTCCAGGTTCCACTTTTTCCAGGTTCGTACATGTGGATATGTATGTATTTATATATATTGTGTATCCACTTTACTACCAAAGCACATAGCCAAATGAAAGTTCACTCATCAAGGTAGACACATGCTACACCAAAAATATATTTTGGCCAAAAACAACAACAAACAATTGGGCTACATAGAGACACCTCTTTCTGTGGGTGTGTGAGTCTATGATGCCAAAAATGGTACTTTATATAAAAATGGATCACGACTAGATAGGTACATAGGCTGAGTCACATCTGGCCTCACGTATCCTGTGAGAGTGTGAGGCTGAAACTATCAAAAAAATGATACTTGGTTAAATCTCTTGGACATGGGCTTGGTAATATTTAGTCACCCATTAATATGGATATATCATTATATCTCTGGCAATGCTGGGTATGCCTGCTAGTCTTCCATAAATATATTGGAAAAGAAAAACATTTTAAATATCCACAATATCACATATACTCATTAACATTTCTGTACTTTTTTCTTTTCATTTTCATAAAGACAAGATCATAATGTATCCTTTGCTAAATGGTTAACAAATCTATAGCAGTTAATGAAAGAAATAAGATTTTAATAGTAGTGACATCTGTCATAATGTTATTAGTTACTTCTTACACTAAATTTATGTAGTCTGCTTTCCTATTAAAGTGTGTGTGACAAGTGGGTTAATAAATTAAGCGAGCCATTGATAAAGTATTGGATGTGCCACTTTGATTAGAAACATTTTCTATCACCTGTGCTATCAAGTAGAAATTAACAATGCTATCTACTGGCATAGGCATATGCAGCATGTGAATGAATTGTATTGTCACACAGACAAAGAGAGATCAAAAGATTGAAGAACCTAAAGGTTACATTGTTTTCTGACACTTACAAACCGTTGTAGTGGATGTTCGCAACACTCTCAGCAGCTGTTGAGTTACAACCAAGAAGTCAGACAGTCAACCAAACTCACAGCTTATCTGATCAGCAGTGACACATTAGGTCATTTCCCATCCTTTATTTATAATATAATTATTACCATATTGTAACGCTATTGTCTACCTGTATATATGGCTACACTCAAGTGGGAAGGAAGATAGTATTACACTTATGTAATGAACATCTGTAGTATTTTACTACTCCAGTGCATACCTATTTATAGGATAACTTATTCAGTCATTATAATTGTCAGTCATCAATAATATGTCAGTTATTTTAATTTGTTTGTACTGTTTGAGTGCTAATGTTATTGTAGAGAAAAGAAGGGAAACAATTCAAAATAGTACATTAGACCGAAGAGCAGTGTATACAAACCAGCTATAAAACACAGTAAAACCAATGCAACAGAAGCTGTGTATTACTGAAATATACAAACTAAACTGTGTAGCTATGAAGTTAAAGGAAGGTGTAAACTATACTATAGCAAACAATGTGATCAATGCATTATTTCTAAGATAATAAAAAAGCAACAAAAACAAAAACAAAAACACACCAAACAATGAAACAAGAAAACAGCAAACAAACAACAACCAATGGTTGGATGCTTTCCTAGAAACTTTTTCTTGTCAATTTAAAGCAAATAACTTGTTTGTTTTTTTTTAAAACATTTTTATATAGGTGGATGGTGTTGGAGACTTGCTATGTACACACTTGACTTCTCTCCTCTCAACTGAATTCTATGGTAACTGATGATAAATTAACAAAATATTATTTTAATAATTTGAAAAATATTTTTATTTTGCAGTTGGCCCTCCAGTAGTGTCTCCTTTGCTATATCAAAATTATGACGAACAGCAATACGATGAAATTTCAACTATATTCCAATCCATTACTAAGGATATGCCCATCTTAATGGGAGACTTCAACCATGGTCCAGCCTCCCCTGGTGGAATCACATGGGAGCTTCCTTTCCACTATGGTTTAATGACTGCTCGTGGATTATTCAGTCCATATGTATTCGAGGATGGTCGTTGTACTTTTTGTTCTACCAACCCTACAACTAATTTTCCTTCAGATATAGTAATTGATCACATCTATTTGCCCACCAACATGAAAGAAAGGGTGGTATCTTCTAGGGTAAGTACAATTAGCATGTAAATGAGAACAAAATTCTATTTTCCCAGATTGATAGAATGAAACTTATGATAGGGACGAGCACTACTGTGAAGCTGAGAATGCAATATTATAAATATCTCACTATTTATGTGCTACAGAGGATTCTGGATGATGCCTTCACAATCCATGGCACTCCACTCTCTGACCACTATGGGGTCCAGGTGACGCTTAAGAACACCAAAAGTAATTGTACCTGGTGGCAGCAGAGATTGTACTACTGTCTATTCTCTCCAAGGCTTCAATTCCTTGATTTGCAAACACCTACGGCTGATCTAAGCAGGTTGTGTTTTGCCACAATTGAACAGTAGAAGGTGTATGTAATTTTTTTCTTCTTTGCGGTAGCATTAGAGATTATGCACACAGAACTTCTTGTAAGCATTTTTTATTTTTTATTTTTTAAACATATAGGTAGGTATAGGTAAAATTTGATATTGAACTTTGTCTAAATTTTTGTCATAATAAAATTTAATTATTATAAAAGTTTTTTCTGATACAAAAAAATTTAAAGCTTGAATAATATGAGTAGATATAGCAGTACTACATTCAATCTCATCACAACCAGTGAAATTAAAAGTTTGCACATATTGGGTTTTCATTTAAAATTAACTTAACTCTCCTGAGTTGAAGAAGTTTCTTTAAAAATATTTATATTTTTTCTACACCTCATACATATGGCTGGTATGGTTTTAAAATGATTACTGATCCATACATGGTGATTTTAATTGATAATTAAAAAAACAAAAACAAAAAACAACTCATTTGCTAAAGCAGTTAAAGTACACAATTATAATTGTGTAAGTAAAAAAATAAAAAATAATGTGAAATCCATCTTCATGGATCTATTGATCTATATCTATCTATCTACTTATAACTAGGAGCTCTGTATGTGTGTTTACATGAGAATTGGTGCTGGGACTTCATCCATGGGTGTGGGAAGGTGAAGTAGGTCAAGAACAGCTGTGAGCTTGAAAGTTAGGTTTGTCGTGGTCACCAATGTAGAAGTTAACAGCTTTTCACTAAGACAAACTTATTTCATTGAATGAATATCTACTGATGAAATGAATCAGCTAGTCTATTTATATACAAATCATATAGAATATTCTAGAAGGAAAATCACGCAGACAAGTAATACAGTAAGAGTAACATATGACAATAATCAATAGACAATCAGCACTTACAGAGATAACACAAGACAAGTTTAATATGATTAAATTAATGAATGCCTGCAGATGCCACAAGCAGAAAGAAAGTATTCTCAGATTGAGAAAGAAGCTTTGGCTTGTGTGATAGGAATATCAAGATTCCATTCATACTCGTGGGGAGACCATTTCACTCTATAAACTGACCACAAGCCCTTAATGACTCTTCAATGAAAGCAAAGCCATTCCTCAGCAAGCAGCCAGCAGGATTCAACGTTGGGCATGGAGACTTGCTTCATATGAATATATCATCGAATAGAGATCAACAGGACATCACGCTAATGCTGATGCACTCAGTAGGTTGACTTTGCTAGTGGCCACTGCTCAATCTACTGTACTTGCAGAGATTGTCTTGATGATAGAGAATGTTGATGATGCTCCTATCACATCTCATCAAATAGCTACCTGGATTCAACGTGATCCTGTGTTTGCTAAAGTTTTTTGGTTTGTTCAAGGAGGATTACCTGAGAAGACAGAAGATGACATTCATCTATAATGGTTGAAAAGACTTGAATTGTCCTCACAGGATGATTGTGCCATTTGGGGTGGAAGAGTAGTGATTCTACCAATTGGTAGAGGAAGCCTGTTACATGAATTTCATAGTGTACATCCAGGAGTGTCATAGATGAAATCTTTGCTAGAGGTTTAGTATGGTGGCCAAATCTGGATGAAGAAATTAAGATGATGGTGAAATGCTACTCAAGTTGCAAACAGTCTCAGCCATCACCACCATTGGCACCTATGCAGCCATGGAGTTGGCCATCAACTCCTTGGTCATGTTTGCATATTGACGCTGAACCTATAGCAAGAAAGATGATTTTAGTTGCTATTGATGCAAGATCAAAGTGGGTGGAAGCTTATCGTATGAGTAAAGCAACTGCAACTATTCAGCAGTTCAGACAGTTATTTGATCAAATTTGAATTCCCCAATCCATAGTGTCAGACAATAGTCCAAAATTTGCAGCTGAGTTTGAGAATTTCTGAAAATAGAATGGGATTCGACAGGTGGCACCATATCATGTCATCCAATGGCCTGGCTGAGTGAGCTATAAAGATTATTAAGCAGGGCTTGAAGAAGTAGTATAAGGGTATACTGGGAGATAAAATTGTCTAAATGTTGTTTCAGTACAGGAACATACCACACACTACGACTGGTAGAGCACCTTCTGAACTCTTGCTGGGCATGAAACCATGTACAAGGTTTAACTTGTTCAAACCAAATTTGGAGAGGACAGTTCAATCCAAGCAAGGACGTCAAAAGTTTAATCATGACAAATGAGTGAAGCATCATTTTGCTGAGAGAAAGTGTTTGTAAAGAACTATACACCAGGAGGGGAGAAATGGTTATGTGGTGAGATTGCTGGGATAGCTGGACCAGTTTCATATAGAGTCCAAATGTTGCATGCTCAATCGTGCATAGTCATTAAGGTCATCTCAGAAAAAGATCCCCGGAAGTGGATTTGTAGTCAAATCCTCCATTGGAGACATCTGAAGATAGTGACATATTGGTTGACATTTATGGAAAATTATTAGACAGAGTTACTGCTGAAAGAGATCCATCAGAGATACTAGATCCTCTACTGGTTCCAATGTCCGGAACATCACCAGAATTGCATGGAGGATCGCCTCTTGTGAATCCTCCGATACTCCCTTCCACCATAGCCGGAAGTTGTCTTTATTCAGAGAGGGTACGAAAGGCCCTGACTATTACTGAATTGATGATGTATTCCTTATCATATATTAATGATACATGCACAGTCTTTGTTTACTTTTGTTGATCATCCTCAATTTTAAGGAAGGAGTTGTAGTAATCATAGTAATGTCACTTGTCATTTAATAGTTTACATTTTTGTGTGATTCTGTTCAGTTTTGTGACTTAATCAATTGACAAGTATTGTTTTCAATGAATGATAGATTTTGAGTTGTCTTAATGAACTTAAGTGTAGTTAAATCTAGGATACAACATAGTTCATGTACCAATGCAATTTAAGGTCACTAAAACACAAATTAACTTGAATTTTCAACCCTAAATTTTCAAAATTATTTTTAGGTACCACAGCTTAACTAATTAGTATGTACATGCACATTAGAGCTGCTTTCATTTAAGTTTGGTATTCAATGGCAAATATCTTAAACCAAAAGAAATATATACAGGAGACCCAAAGGGCTTAGTATATATACTGGTCTATCAACTCTGCAAATAGTTTAAGGATTTAAATCTGCTATAATCATAAAGCAACACCTTAAACGAGGTCCTAGTGTCCAAAAAGAAGTGAATTGTTTGGTTCCAAAGTATGCTTCATGCCTGGTCCTTATTATTATTTCTTTTGGTGGTGCATGAATTACAGCAAGCATAAATTAATCTTTATGAAACCATGTGTCAAGAAAATATTTTACAGCTTATGAAAAAATTCTATCACAGTAAACAATTTCTGACTAGTCAATCCTTAATCCTGGAGCAACTGACAGCCATGTTCATTTCCTTTATCTTTGTTAAAATATTTTTAGTATTGAAAATTTTCAACATGCACCTTGTTCCTTTGTAAGTTTTTGCTATTAGCTTTTCTAAGTCTGATCAGAACTTCTGACATTAGGAATTTGGATTATATTTCATAGATTAGTTTTTAAAAAATGAGACTATGACAATATAAATTTTATTTAGAATGAACTGTAGTAAAGTTATAATTTCCTAATGTCAAAAAAAAATCTAAATTAAAAAAAAAAGGATGGAAAAATGATCAGGTAAATTAATATAAGTGCAAAATTTGTGCTTATTTGGGAACTTACGTTTCCTTAGTGTAGCGTAGCTTAAGGCAGCTAGAAATAGTTATTGGCATAGCTTTAAAAAAAAAAAAATTTTTTTTTATTTTTATTTTTTTTTATCAATTATTTCTATCCATTGATTGTACAACTTTGCATCAGGGTTTCGTGAAGTAACAGAAATTTAGCTTATTTCAAAGTGGTTTGCTTTTGAAAAAATTATAAAAAGCCAACTGAATTTGTCTTTTCTTCCAGCTTTTTTTTAAAGCAGTTCTTTAAAAAATTATAAAAGACACAATGAATGCCTTCTTTGTATTCCCTGAAACCTATTCGTAGATACTAGAATTAAGATCCTATGCATGTTCATTGCTGAGCTATATGTAAATTTAGTGTTACTTTAACTGCCATTTTGAAAGAGGCTCACAGCAGTTACCACAGCACTAGGCAGAAATATCACCGGTCCCATTTTGTTTGTATTGCCATACTGATCATGGTACCAATTTTGATACTTTTATAATGAAATGTACAGATAGTTACCCTTGTCCTGCCATCTGGCACATCTTTAGATAGCATTAATCTGGGGGCCACTTCTACCTTGTGCAGGAATTGGTGCCTTCCTTCTGGAATCGACGTTTAATTAAATGTGGTATTGTTTAAACTATAGCTACGTCTCACTATGTTAGGTATCTCGAGCAATGCCACACAGAACAAAAACGTGAGTTCCGGTGTTGTAGGCGTGAGTGACTCCCCGGTTTAGTGACCCCCAGTCACTCACGCCTAAGCGTCAATACTCCCGGTCAGTCACGCCTAGGTGTGAGTGACTCCGTGTCACTCATGCCTAGGTATCAGTGACTCCTGGAGTCACTGGTGCCTAGGCATAAGTGACTCCCCTAGGCACCAATGACTCCCAGAATTCACTGATGCTTAGGTGTGAGTGACTTTTATTGCTCTCCTTGACTGAATATATCAGAGCTCATGCACTGATAGCTATAATTCCTACAGGATGTCCTCTCATCATCTTGTAGCTTTTATCAGATTTTAATTTACCAGTTATAGTTTTGTATCAAGATTTTAATGATATAGCAATAGCTATCTTAAAAAAACAACAACAAACAATATACATACATATATATACATACATACGTACATATATATATATATATATTAGAAGACCTATGTAACTAACTATGTAACTAACTATGTAACTATGTTTGTCCGGTTCTCAAAATCTCTCTGTTAGATTTTGACCAAACTTTCAGGGATGGAGGAGACCCACCCTGAGATAGTTTTAGGCCAGGTGGCATGTCTGGGAGAAAACAGAATTTGTCTGTCTGTCTGTCTGTCTGTCTGTCTGTCTGTCTGTCTGTCTGTCTGTCTGTCTGTCTGTCTGTCTGTCTGTCTGTCTGTCTGTCTGTCTGTCTGTCTGTCTGTCTGTCTGTCTGTCTGTCTGTTTGTATGCTTGTACCATCATTCTGGTCAAACCGGTATGTGGATTTCTCTGAAACTCGGCATGATGATAGGTTTGACCCAACTTAAAACATGGGCTAAAAATTTCGGAAATGTTTACCATGGTAACGAGAAAAAGCCAAAAATGGTATTTTGTCCAGAAAAACTATAGGACTAACAGATTTAAAACTTGGTATGCATATGCAACTTCAATCTAGGATTAACTTGGCTGGGTTCCACTTAACCACACCTCTTCCTTTTCCTGTGTAAGGCAAAAAAATGCCAAAAATGGTACTTTAGCAACAAAACCCCCCTAGAGAGTTAGACCCACGAACCCATGTATATTTGGAATCGATATAGTCTGTGGAATGTTTTAAATAGATGTATAAGATCACACCCTCTACTGTTTTAATGTCAGGATAAAAGAAGCCAAAAATGGTACTTTGACCAGACAAACCCTTGGAGGAACAAGACTTAATATATGGTATGCATAAACAACTTGACATTTGGAGTGATACAGGCAGAATCCCTCCTGGCTACACCTCTTTCCATTGCTGCGTAAAGCGAAAAAGTGCCAAAAAAGATATTCTGAATAACGCTTGGACTTAACGAGTTAGATCTGCGAACACACTTTAATATATATTTTGGTTTGTGAGTATGTGTGTGTAGGCATCACAGGAAGTAGTTATGGCTGCCTGCCTAAAGGGCCAACCATGCTGAAATTTGAGTGGCTTCTATAGTTTCATGTTGAAATTGGCCGGGCAATGCCGGGTATATGCTGCTAGTATATATATATATATATATATATTTATTTATCTTATTATTTTTTTTTTTATTAAAAAAAAAAAAAAAAAAAAAAAAAATATATATATATATATATATATAATAATAATAATAATAATAATAATAATAATAATAATAATAGTAATAATAATAATAATAATAATAAATGGAAAAGAAATCATACAATGTATATATATATATATACACATACATACGAATAGATAAACAAATAATAATGTGAGTAAAATAGCTATAGGTAGTCAAATTTCCACATCCTCCATCCTGGAAGCCCAAAACAGAATGTCAATAGTGGAACAAAAGGTATTATAATCAAGTAGCTACATAAATGATACAGTGATATAGATCAACTATATAAATACATAAACTAACATAGATATACATACTTCTTCACCTCATGGTATCTGTTGCTTGAACATGAGTCACTCATCTAGGTAGTAAGACAAAATAAGCCTTGATTAATTATTCTTATCTATACCAATTATTCTATTCTTGCATTTCCACCTACTTTTTCTTTAATGATTCAAGTAATATTCCCTTCCTGTTAAAATGGTCTACATATTATTCTATATTATAAAAAAAACCCATTTTCATGAAAGCTTCTGCCTGTATAAGCTATGCATACTCATTAATGAGCTATTAATATTTTCAAATATTAAATAATGATTGATTATATGATGATGTATGAAAATATAATTTATCAAGACTTAAGAGCTACTCTACTTCCATGGCATCACCCCAGTCAGTGGTGCCCAGGCATCAATGACTCCCTTAAGATAGCATCCCTGGCTCCAATTTCCCCTCCAAATCATATCACTCCACATTAAGATGCAAGATGACAAACAAAAACCATAATTGTTAATATTGTTAAAGCGTCATCTTCATTAGTGACCATATTGAAGTAGTAGATCCCCCCCCCCCTTGACAATCAAGTTGATTCAATACTTTGCTTGCAGATATCAAGAAGTAAGAGTTTCTTTTACAACACTAGAAATCGATAAAAATAAAGTCAAACTGATAATCAATGAATCATAACATGACCAATATATTAATTCAACATTAAACAGGAATAATTTAAGAACATATAAGTAAATCAACAACTTTACTTGTGATAAGAAATATCAATAAGCATATAAGGTGACATTAATCATAACTTAAAGTTTGTAGTAAGCATATTCTCAATTAACAAGTCTGCTGGTAGTGTATGTATGTGTGATGTTCAATTGCTACTTCAAAGATTGTGATATGGCATAAAGAGATAGTATTCTGATAGAAATATGCAGCTGCTATACAGTGCAGAACTCACACAACCACTGTTCATCAATTGCAGGAGTAGATATAATTCCCTCACATGATAAGTGAAACCATTTTTCACATAGGTCAAATTCAACCATGTTGTCAAATGTCTAATGTTTGAAATATTGTAATACTTTAGGGGGAAAATTTTAATTAAACTAAACCAAATATATTTTGATAGCACATTGTTGTTCCTTGTCCTCTGTGCTTTCAGATAATAATGTTGGAAGAAGAAAAAAGTCAATAAATTAAATAAAGCAAAAAAATGCAAGAAATAATTTTTGGAAGCCAGGAGATTCGACACTAAAAAAAATATTTTTGCCTAATCTGGCTTTGAGAATAGAAGCCATTTGGCAACACTGATGAGGAAGGTGAATGAGAATCAGGATATTAAACACAAGCAGCCTAGTGCCAATAGATAGGTCTTAGGACTGTGTTCCTAAAATTTCTGAATAGGCAGCATAGCATAGACAGGGCTCACTCCTTTATTTCTCCCTTTTCTTTCTTTTCTTATTTTTTAAAACTTATTATTAGCTATTATTATCATTGTTTTTTTGTTTTTTTGTTTATTCATGGGGAGTCACCCACGCCTGAAGGGGTCATTCATACCTAGGCGTCAGTGACTGGGGAGTCACTCACACCTGGGGTGTCACTCACGCCTCTGACAACGACACCCCAGTCAATTGTGCCCAGGCATCAATGACTCCCTTAAGATAGTGTTCCAGGCTCCAATTTGCCCTCCAAATCATACCACTCCACATTAAGCCGCAAGATGTATTATTATTATTATTATTTTTTTTTTCCAGGGGAGTCACCTACGCCAGAGAGGGTCACTCATGCCTAAGCATCAGTGACCAGGGGGTCACTCACACTTGGAAGTCACTTACGCCTCTGACACCGGTCTACCAGGCTACACAGGAAATGAGTGGTTATAAAATCGCTTTTGGGGGAGGATTTGATCCACATTATTTCTTCTTGGGGGAACATCTGTATTGCACTCTCTAGACGGAATGAAAATGGGTGTATTCTTCATTTTGTCTGCCCTAGCAATGGTACTCATAAAGGAGTCTGCAGCATTCACCCAGAAAACTACTACTCTCGCTACTTTTAACGTTGCTATTAATCCATTTTTTGAAGGTCTCAGTGGAAATTCAGAATTTGTGGAGAGGGTTGAACTACTTATAGAAGAGGTAACTACTATTTTAATTATTTTCTCATTTTTATAAATGTTTACTTTAGTTATATATATATATATATATATATAAATAAAAACTTTTATCCCAGATAAAGAAGAGCAAGGTGGATATCTTTTGCTTACAAGAAGTTCTTTTTTCTGATGTTCAAAGAGAAATTGTTGCAGCTGTTATTGATGAATATCCTTATGCTTTCAGTGCACAGGATCTTATGCCCACTCCAAGCTCCAATGCTATGGCATGTACAGTGGTTGACTTGCTGACTTTCGAGGAATGTTTTCTCCAAAATTGTGCTAATTTTTCAGGACCTCTTTCAGTCTGCATTTCTTTGAAGTAATAAATATTAAAATATATCATGAAAAATTTCTGTGTATGTATGCATGTAATGAAATATATATATATATATATATATATATATATATATATATATATATATATAATACTGACAATATATATTTTTTTATTTACTTAGCTGTGCTATGGAATTAAACGACTTCAGTTTAACCTGTAGAAATTGTATACTTCTTAATTCTGGTTCAGAAATTGGTTTATGTGCAAGTACTCCTGCTTCAAGGTTTGACACAAATTATGGGCTGATGCTACTTAGTCGTAAGGAACTTAAGAATACAAATGTGGCACTTTACAATTCACAATCTCAGTTCAGAGCTTATCTGGAAGCTTCAGTAAGTGTATTGCTATTATTTTGTTTGCATATTGTACCTCATAATCTGTAGAATATGGTATCATCTTTTATAGTGAATGTACATGAGAGATATGGTGCATGTTTATTATTGCATTAACAAAATGAAGAAAAAAGATGCCATTTATCTCTGAATAAAAAAATTAAGGTGAATTAAATACAGACCTACGGGGCAAAAAGAATTCGACATATTCCTACGTTTAGTGTGAATGTGACATGTGAGTGTGTAATTGTGCATGCATGCTTCTTTTTTTGTTGTTGCATAAATGCATTAATGAAAAGATGAAGTAAATATAAGATTATTGCTAATATTAATGAGTATATAATACAACATAAATATGCCTATAAAGCAGTTAGTTGACATGGTTATCTACTGTAGCTGCAAAACATAATAATAATAATAATAAAATCCCCCCAACAAATTAATAATATGCACACACTAAATATACAAAACAATACAACTGCTTTGTAGTTGTGCATTGAAGAAGAAAAAAAAAGAATTCAGAAATATGTAATCTACTCGTAGCAAACAGGATAGTCATATCCTATACAAGTAATTATGGGAAAAATTAAAAAAAAATTTTTTTTTTCATTTTATTTTAATTTTTAAAATGTTAAGGTGACTGACTACTTTAGAGACCATAGCCTGTCCTACCATTTCCTTATTACCTCGTGTTTGTACAGGTGGATGGCGTTGGAGACTTGGTATGTACACATTTAACTGCTCTCCTCTCAACTGAAATTTATGGTAAGTGCAAACTTAATAACTAGTATTTCACTAATAATGAAAAAATCCATTTTTTTGTAGCTGGCCCACCAGTAGTATCTCCATTGCTGTATCAAAGTTACGATGAGCAGCAATATGATGAAATTACCACTTTGTTTGAATCAATTGTTACTAAAAATATGCCTATATTAATGGGAGACTTCAACCATGGTCCAGCCTCCCCTGGTGGAATCACGTGGGAGCTTCCTTTCCACTATGGTTTAATGACTGCTCGTGGATTATTCAGTCCATATGTATTCAAGGATGGTCGTTGTACTTTTTGTTCTGCTAATCCTACAACCAATTTTCCTTCGGATATAGTAATTGATCATATCTATTTGCCTACCAACATGAAGGGAAGGGTGGTATCATCAAAGGTGAGCACAATTAAAAAATAAATGTTTAATTCAAAAAAAAAGAAAAAAAGAAGAAAATGTATCAATTATGTAAAGTGACAACTGTGTCAAGCACTTTGTCTAATTATTATTATTATGCTGACCTATTGTGAATGTGCTACAGAGGATTCTGGATGGTGCTATCACAAACCATGGCACTCCACTCTCTGACCACTATGGAATGGAGGTGACACTTAAGGACACAAAAAATGGTTGCTTATGGTGGCAGCATTGGTGGTACTATTGCCTTACTTTTCAAAAAGTACAATTCCTAAATTTGGTAGCACCCACCGCTGACCTTGACAGGCTGTGTGTTATCTCAAATGAATAATAGAAAAATTCCACTTTATAGTAGTGTCATAGATATGTGGATGACATAAATATAGAACTTTTAGATGTAGCTAGTTCATTTTAACATTTTTTTTTAATGTAGACAAAATAGACATCTGTGTAGATATTTTCATAGTTGTAATGTATAATAATGCTCAATTGTGAATAACTGTATGGCTAATTTGCAACATAATACAATGTTTAGCAATAGAATATCATTTGACAGTGTTATGGGAGTATGTTTGGTGGGCTCTGTATCACTTTATTTAACATTTTTCATGCAATTAACTTGCCTTTAATCAGAAATATTGTTATTCTCTAAAATGATGAGTTCACTCTAAAGTGAAAGTTTTTCATAAATTTTAGTTTCTACTCTTCATTTACATGGCTGAATTGTAATGATATACACTGGAAGTGATGGGAAGTAGTAGACAAAGCAAGTGTGGTCAAACTTTGAAACTTCCACATGAAACTTTACAATAATACTCAATGTAAACGAATACTGTAGTACAATAATACTTTTGTAAATAAATATTGATACCTAGTATTGTGTTTTATAATTATGACTTTGTCAACAGCATTATGACTGCTAATTTGATGAATGATTACATCCCAACCAAGCATGGCCAGTTGGAGGAATAAGATTGATTTTTTAAAAGTGGAATTTTAAGGAAAAAGACCGGAAGTTCCAGGCCAAAAACCCATTCACTTATGGCTTAATGTTGACTTCAAAATTCACTGGGGGATAGAATTAATTGAAGGGGGGAAAAACAATAAAACACGATCAGGAATCTAACCAGAGACCTTCCCACTGGAAAGAGGATGTTTGACCAGCTCAACACAACAAAGTAAATTTATGACTCCAAGAGTGAGATTGCTCTCACGGGTAAAAATAAGGGCATATTATAGGGAAAATAAGGGCATATTATAGGGAAAATAAAGACATATCACGGTATATGTGGAAGGGGTGTGGTGAAGGTGGAGGATCAAGGATCAATGTGTTACATAACGGGGAAGATGCTGAATGGATGAGATTTTTTTTTGAAAAAATAATAATATGAATTGCTTAATTATTATATAAGGTTAAGTATAACTAAGAAATGGTAGCAGTCCTAGCTTGTCTGAGAAGGTCCTCTGATGTTGCTAGTTTAATGTACTTGCTATCACCGGTTTTTTAATGAACCCATATTTTCTCAAGGTAGGGTTATCAAACATTTTAATTTATTCACTTGTAGATTAATGGCAACTGAATATATTTGAGTTACTGGGTCCAACTTGCTAGGTCCAAGTTTTTTCTCTCCAGATATGGTGGATTTAAGAGAATGAATATGGTCCAAGCCTCCCACCCCCCCCCCCCCCCCCCCCCCAGTCTGACTAATCGGACCCTTTTTATCATCTAAACCTCCAGCAGGGAGGAAAAAGGTCTGGTTTAACTCTACATACTTGATTTGTTTGTGGGTATGCAGCATTTCCAAGCTACAGCATGTGGGGTGCACTTCCAATGTGAGGTGATTGTGACAAAACTGAACTACCCATTACCTTATCATTATCTTTGTTTTGATTTGAGGCCTGCCACCTGCTGGTGCAGCTTATGAGTGATTTACACAATCTGAGTTTGATTGCTAGCTATTTGAGTCTTAACAAGTTTATTGTGGTGGCAGCTCCACAGGCATATGTTTTGTTTTACATTACAAAGAATCCACCTTGTAAATCTCTCTCCCACTGAATAAATTAAAAAAAAAAAATAATTTCATTGATTGAATGTGGTGACCAAGTTTTTACCTGTTCCAGATCCTCTCTTGATACATGATTCTGATCATTAATCTGTCTCAGAGTTATGGAAGGAATGGAGTTTGGCTTGGGAGAACAATAAACCTTGCTACAGAGTTGAACATGAAGGATCAGGATGTCCAGATTGTAACTTTTCTTACAATGATCGGCACAGATGTGTATAGAGTCTTACAATGTTTGAATGGCCATTTAAAGCAAGCATTATTGAAATATAGCCAGTCCCATTTAGTTTTGATAAATGTTGTTTGCTGAAGGAGGAACACACCCTTTGAGCACTCTAAGTTCTACATGAGGGCTCAGGAAAGTTCTGAGAACTTTAAACATATGTAATTACCCCTTGTCAGTTGTATATGAAGTGTGATTTTGAGCACGTTGCACCTAATGAGCTACTAAGGGACAGAATTGTGTTCAAGTATTGCTAATCCCAGGGTGAGAGAATTTCTTCTTCATGTTGATAATCTAACATTAAGTAGAACCTTTGAACTAGTGAGATGACCCAAGCATAGTTCAAAATGCTTGGTGATAATGTCGATTCATCAGTCAGACCAATAAAAAAGCAGGAATATAGTAAAACTGAGTCTACAGCAGAGCCAGTTCCTGTTGATGTCGGGGGCAGCAAATTCTGTTGTGGAGGTCATGTATCAAAGGATGCTTGTCCAGTTGGGGGGAAGAGGTGTTCCAAGTGTTCTAAAGAGAACCATTTTGCAATAATGTCTCAGTCAAGTGGGACGCACAAGAGGAAGTTGACCCACACTACTGAGAAGCACCACTCCGACAAAGATGTGGTTTTCAATGTGACAGAAATCTCTGCTGTCGATGACTCTCAACTGGTCAATTTAAAGTACATAGTACAAATAATTATGTGAAGTTTGAGCTAGATACAGGTGCTCAGTGTAATGTTTTACCACTGCATGTGTATGTGAAGGCAACTGGACTGTATTTACATGAGTGACTCATCTATTATCTCCTATGGTGGATCAGAAACCACTATAGTGGGTCCTATGTTAATTCCTGTCTCTCAAGGAAATGTCAGATGCACTCTGAACTGGAACACAATTGATGCACCTACAGCTCATTCACTGCTTAGTGGTGGAGTATGTATAGGGATGGGACTTGTACGTATCTTAGACTGTGATGCTCAACAGAGAACAGATACTAATGGTACAACTGTGCATGCTGTGAGGAGATCAAGTGCACTCACCATGGCATGAATATAGAGAATTATCCATGTTTGTTTTCTGTGAATGGTGACTATCCCATCAGACTGAATCCTGCTGTAACACCAGTACAACATGCTCCATGTTGTATTCAAGTTCCTCTAAGGGACAAGGTGAAGGATGTCCTGGAGGATCTGATGCAGCAAGATGTGGTGGCATCTGTGATAGAGCCAACACCATGGATCCCATATGGTCCTGGTTCCTAAGAAGAATTGCAGGCTTTGTATATGCCTGGACCCAAAGGACCTGAAAAAAAAAGGTACAGCATGAGCACTATCTCTTATCAGCCATGGAGGACATCCCGACCAGGCTTCACGGTGTCAAAGGTTTTACCTTTTTTGCTGTGCACAGTGACTTCTGGCACGTAATACTGAAAGAGGTATTATCTCTTTTGACAGCTTTCCGCACACCATTTGGACAGAACTGATGAAAGCATGTGTCTTTTGGTATCAACATTCGACAATGCTGAAAAAAAAAAAGTGTTCCAGAGATGGATGCACGAGTTGATTAAAGGTTAGCAGGGCATTGAGGTTCCTGTTGATGATATGTGTGTTGTTGGTTATGGTGAGACTATGGATGGAGGGATTGCTGACATGATATACACATCGTGTTATTCTTGGAGCAGAATGCCCTGTCATTCACAATGCTGAGAAGTTTGAACTCAGAAACACCAAAGGTTCTTTTATCGGACATGTAGCTACTGACAGAGGCCTGAAGAGTCACCCTGATAAGGTTCGTGCCATTTAGAGATGTCTGAACCACAACATGTGCCAGCTGTACAGAGGCTGCTGGACACAGTTCAGTATTTGGCTAAGTTTGTACCTAGTCTCCCTGACCTGACATTCCCCCTCAGGCAGTTGGTACTAGAAAACACAGCAGGGACATGGGACAAATGACAAGTTTTGGGTTATAATGCCAGGCATCTATATATGTACTATCACATAATCCTGTCACATGATGTTATCTATCAATACCCACTATTTACTGACTATGCTAGTAAAAGTGCATGTCCATAGCTTTAGAGGAAAAGAAAGTTTATTCCCAGCCACACTAGTGGTCCAAATACTTTTCTATATACAACTTCATATACAGTACGTAATTTTGCATTCTTTTTTTAAATAAAATTCTGTATTTGAAACTATGCCCAACCCACATCCCAATGACAAAAAAATTTTTTTTTTTTAAATATGCCTGAGGGGGGGGGGGGGGGGGGGGTTCATTTGGCCTGGACTAAATGGTCTCCATTGTCTAATCATATATTCTTATGGAGACGAAGATTTTTCATATCATTGGCTAATTAACAACGACATCTATAACAAACAGATTCTTCTATGACTAAAACAGTAAGTTCTATCAAAGATGCAAGAAACATCTTTAGTTAATATACTGCCAATATGTGTGCAAAAACAGAGTCAACAAGGATCTTGTTCATAAAAAAAATACCTGAAAAACTTTGTTTATCTGTATATGTGATACACTAAAAGGGATGGTACCAATGTAAAATACTAAGGACAAATTTTGCTACATTCAGAATATTTATATATTCAGCTTAAAGTATATAATATATCCTAATATATATGCATGGCAGAAACTGAGATGTCATAACATAGTAGCATGTCAGGTTCTATGGTCATCTTGATTATTTTCATCATGAATGTATAGAATATCAGCTTCACAGAGGTGGGCATGGAAGAACTAAAGGTGTTGTGACACATTAGTGAATAGTATATCAGGCATGATGGTCCTTTTCATGTTTTCACATTCAGTCCAACTTGGAAAGAGTCTGCCAAGTGATCTTTTGTTAATCAAATTTGAATGACAGATATGGTCTGGTTACCAGAGTAAAGTGCCAAAAAATTACACAGAGTTGTTTACCTGCTAATAATATCAGCTAAGAAGTACTTTAGGGATTCTCCATGAGAATTCATGACTATGATCCCAAGAATTTCATTGTCACAGCAAACCCAGGAGTACTGTAAGTGATACAGAGTTCTAAATAGTGTATTAACCTCTACTGTGAGAAATATTGCGGTACAACTGACCTCCTCAGGTGCAAGCTTTTCGCTGATGAAACTGTTACCCAGGTTAGTTATCTGTTCATTGCTACGTTTAAAAAAAGAAGAAAGGATTTTATAGCGCTATTAGCTACATAATCTACAATATATATATATACATTAAAAGAAAGTTCGACCTCATAATTGCACAGGTAAAGACCAAATGAAGAATTTCTATGCTATTGTTGTTACGGCCATGGTAGTATTGGTATTGGAAGGAGAGGCAGCATCAATTCCAAGAACTGAATCAGATTACAAGCATGACCTTGGTCGCCCAATGACTCTGGGAACCTTCAATGCTGCAATTAATCCCTTTTTTAAAGGGATAAATGCCACAGCTGAGTTGAGGGAGAGGACAGAGCTTCTAATACAAGAGGTAGTAATTGATACTTATTAATAATGTGCAAATGCTGTTGTTTCAAGATTTGACTTTTCAGATCAAGAAGAGCAAGGTGGATATATTTTGCTTGCAAGAAATTTTTCTCTCAGATGTTCAAAGACAGATAGCTGCAGCTGTGATAGATGAATATCCTTATGTGTTCAGTGCACAGGATCTCAGTATACCTACACCAAGCCCCAAGATTATGGCATGTACAGTGGCAGACTTGCAGACTTTCGAGCTGTGCATTGCCCATAATTGTTCAGGTTATCCAGGTCCATTCGTTACTTGTATTATTTTCAGGTGAATATTTGTACACACATATATGGTGTAACTCTTTATATTAAAATCATCTTATGAATTCCTTCCATGTACTTAGATGTGCAAGTGTATTGAATAGACTTGGTTCAGCCTGTCGAAATTGTATTCTTCTTCAACAAGCAACTTTTTTTTTATGTGCAAGTTTTCCAGCTTCAAGGTTTGATACTAATTATGGGTTGATGATACTTAGCCGAAAGGAACTCAATAATGCGAAGGTGACACTTTACAATCCTGCATCTCAGTTCAGAGCATATCTGGAAGCTTCAGTAAGTTTAGTTTTAGGTTAATCATATACACTTGGTGCTAATCTTAAATAATGAAAGGATATAGCATTCAAAGCATATTGATTTAGATATATTTATGTAGATGTTAAAAAAAAATAAATAAAATTTGTGTGCATTGAATTACACACAGTACTAGAGTAAGTACCCATGCTATGCACAGAATTCAATTTTGCCAGGTTTTGGATTCTGAGATCCGAATTTTTGAAAATCTGTTCTTGCTAAAAACTCGTCCTTGCTGTAGAATGTGTCTGTCCTGAAGAGTGAGTTTTATTTGGTATGATGCTTTGGTGATAAAGTGGATACACCAAACATGCATACATAAATACTAAAACATTGTTAGCATTACATCCACAGTGGAAGAGGTGTAGACAGGTGGGACCTATCCCATGTTACTCCCAGACTTAAATTATGTATGTATACCAAGTTTTAGGTGTCCTTGTGAAGTCTATTTCACCAAAATACAAGCTTTTTTGGGCTTTTTTTTGGCTTGATACAAATACAAGAAGGGGTGTGGCATTATTGACATTCTTAAAACCTACCCCTGGCGATACTGATTCCAAATATATATGGGTTTGTGGGTATAACTGGGTCCATATATTTTTAGAAGTATTTTTTGGGCATTTTTTAGCTTTACACACAAAGAGAAAGGGATGTGGCCAGGATGGACCCACCCCATCATATTACTCCCACAATCAAGTTGTATGCATGCCAGGTTTTTGGCCTGTTGTTCCATTTGTTTTTCTGGCAAAAGGTACAATTTTGATACAGAAAATCGGTATGGTCATATATGCTTATTTAAAACATTCCCCTGGTGACACTGATTCAAAATATATATGGGTCCGTCGATCTAACTCCACCCGTTCAAGCTTGAATTAAGGACAGACAGGCAAACAGTTCCCACTTTATTGTATATTTATTAATGAAACTACAGGCCAATTTACTACTTTATTATATGCTTGCTACAATTGTAAATTAACATCCATGAAGCATAGCAGCTAAAAAAAAAATAATAAAATTGACACCAATTTTTATGTTTATTAATTGTGTCTTTTGAAGAACAATAGTTAGTCACTGGACTCTATCATAACATTAGATGGATCAGTTTAGAAGAAGCCTCAGCCTATTGGTTGAGCAGACTTGTGTTTGTACAGGTGGATGGTGTTGGAGACTTGATATGTACACATTTGACTGCTCTCCTCTCAACTGAAATTTATGGTAAGTGCAAATCAGACTACTACTACTATGATTATTATGCTCCTTAAAAATGCTGTGATTTTGCAGCTGGCCCACCTGTTGTGTCTCCCTTGCTTTTTCGAAGTTATGAAGAACAGCAATATGATGAACTTACAACTCTGTTCCAGTTAATTGTTAAAAAGAAAATGCCTATCCTGATGGGAGACTTCAACCATGGTCCAGCCTCCCCTTGTAATATCACATGGGAACTTCCTTTTCACTATGGATTAATGACTGCTCGTGGATTCTATAGTCCATATGTGTTCGAGGATGGTCGTTGTACTTTTTGTTCTACCAATCCCACAACCAATTTTCCCTCGGATATAGCAATTGATCACATCTATTTGCCTACCAATATGAAGGGAAGAGTGATATCTTCAAGGGTGAGTGAATCAGCAAGTAAAAATGTATTCCTTATCATACTTTTTCTTTCAAAGATAAAAAAAAAGGATAATTAATAACAAAAGTTATATTGAATTAGTATTACTATGGTGAAATTACCTTCTTGTTAATGTTTTACAGAGGATTCTGGATAATGTGACAACTAACCTTGGAACACCTCTTTCTGATCATTATGGGATTCAGGTGACACTTGGGAGTACCAAAGAGAATCATTATGACCAAAAAATGAGGACTAGCTACTCTGTATATTCTTCAAAGCATCGATTCCTCAATTTGACAGCACCAATTGCTGATCTTGGCAGACTATGTGTCATCACAGTTTAAAGTTGAAAGTTTAGCAATAAAGATGGAACTATTGCATTAATGCAATCTATAAAATTCTGAATTAGTGTGTATAATTTGACTGAATGACTCATAAAACATAATTTTCTTTAAGCTATTTCGAACTTATGAAATATAAAATGTGTTTTGAAGGAATATTAGCTCATACTCATTGTAAAACTACTAGTTGTTTAGTGTGCGAGTGTAATTGCTGTATATGCAATATGTGAAGTAAAATTTCAAAATTGGTCATTCGACTTTGGACTGATAATGATGTCAAAATAGACAAACATTTAAAACAAAATAAAAGAAAAAAAGCATCCACAAAAACAAACTTCTAGCTCAGCTAAAACTCACATGAGGAATACTATACTTTAGTTGCTTGCTAGTTTCAGGTGATATACTTCCAAAAGTACTCAAAAGTGCTTCTTGTTTTTCTCCAAGGGAATAAACAAGTAGCGTGAAAAATTGTGGGAATATAAAAATATCAGTCAACTTCATCTTCAATGATATCTCTGTCCATTACCACACTGGAAACTGTAACATATTTCATTATAATCAGTTTATAACCATATAAATCCAAATGAGTAAGAAATAACAACAAAAGCCTGTTCGTGCTCATTTCTAGTTGAAAAATCTTTATAACACTTTTTTCAATCACTAGTTTGCTATATTTCAGACACTGGTCAACTGTTGACTTTTTTTTGCATTTATAATCCAAAAGGAAATTATAGAATATGCATTCTTACAACCTCACATTATATGGTTACGGGGAAGTATAACCAACATAGGATTGATTGATTTTCTGGGTATTAGTTTCATTCAATAAAAACTATAAACAGGAATTATCGACTTAAAACCTATATATGGTAAGAATAAAATATATTTAAGTTAGCATGGTAAATAACTCTGCTCAGAGAAATATTGTTTACTGCATTGAAGATTGCTGTATAGTGTATACCATGTTTGATGATATCACGTTATTCATAAATGAATTGTTTACTCTGTATTTCTATAGCATAAAGATGGAACTTGCCTCCTTAAAATATTCCTTCCCCTTTGACTTTCTCCAAAATGCCAATAATGTTTCATAAATTTTTGTTGAAAATCCATGTGCCACCCTTTACAGAGCTTTTCTTTAAAATGAGTATAAATTTCCTCTAACTGTTGAAGTGGCATAATCATTGTGTTAATAAAAGTTGTCATTAAACTTAAAGTCCATTCAGATTTCCTTTTTTTTTTTTTCAACTATCTGATTTAATGGCTTAAGTGTTCATCCTGAATACACCTAGCTGCATCTCTTCTAGTCATGCTTCGTTGTGCTACAACCTGCCTGCCTGCCTACCTGCCTGCCTGTCTACTTGCCTGCCTGCCTGCCTGCCTGCCTGCCTGTCTACCTGCCTGCCTGCCTGTCTACCTGCCAGTAAGATCTCCACCATCATCATTCAAATTACGTTGATCTCCCAGCATTGCTGTATCCCTGCAGATCAGTTCAGAATTAAAAAAAAAAACAAAACAAAAACAAAAAAGCAACTCCAAAGACATGCAAAAAAAAAAAAAAAAAAAAAAAAAAAGTTATGGGAAAACCAAAACTGGTACTTTGGGTAATTACAGTGGGAATAGGTAGAGGGTCAACAGCTTGCTAAACTCATTGGTGAATTGAAAAATGACCCAAAAAATCTGTAATTCCTAATAAAAAATGAAGTGAAGAAGAAGAAAAAAGAACTGTTAGAAAATGAAATCCAACTGCTCGGGTTGCTATGGATAAGACACTTTATATCCAGCAAAACCTACACTTATGGAATAAAGATGGTACATGCAGCTTCCCATAATGGATCATTGGGGAACAAAAAAAATTCAGCAAAAATGCCTTCATGTGCAAAAATTTCATAGCAAAGCTGCAATACTTCTCTTTCCTCACAGGTTGATTTATGAGGTAGCTGCATTAAAAAAAAAAAAGAGAAAAATCATTTTTTTTCAGTGACTGTGTTCCATGGAGTACATTGTTAGTTTGCTTTCAGTTTAAGAAAGGAAGAGAAAAGAAACTTTAGCACAACATATTAGTAATATCTAATCAATGTTTTTTGACACAAAAATATTCCCTTAGAGTCTCTCATTTTTTAATGCAAAATTATAAGGGAGCAAGGAAATTTATACAAAAGGAAGTGTTAAAAGGGGAGGGAATAAAGGTTTTAAAAAAGTATTTGTCTAGGGTTTTTTTTTTATTTTTTTAATTTTTTTTTTTTTATTTTTTTTTTTTTGATTGTGATACTTTTTACCATGCTTTCTAGAATGAATAGGTGGTTGCTTTTGGTAGTATGGATTTCTGGATGATTAATAGCAGCAACTATATTGGAAAAGTGAAAAGGAGGGGGGGGGGGGGGGGGGGGGAAAGAAGAAAAGGAGAGAATAATTGAATTTTTTGGTAATTCAAGTGTTGCTTGCACAGTACAGTGCACTCAGTTAGCTACAGTGATAACAAAAATTATTTATAGTAAAGGAAGAAATATTATTTATTTACTAAATTTTAAAAGTACACTAATAAATATCATCAAGTATTGCAAATATTGGAAAAAAGCACACACAGTATATCATTCCAGACTGTAATATCAAAAGTGGGCAGGAAAAGGAGATACAGAAAAGTCTGGCATAAAATAGTATTTTAATGTTGATTTGAGGTGCAAATATTTGACTGCAGAATTTCTTGGGAGCAAAGAAATTCATTTCAAAAGAAATCAGAAAGAATATATAAATTATCCAAATCTTCTGGAGTGGATAGCAGTTGTGTTTTGGTGGAACTAACATGACAGTTAATTGATACTAAATTCATATTACTGAATGAACCAGGACCAGGAGTATGATCATATCTTGCATGGTTATATGAGGAATTACCATATACAGAAATGTAGGAGAGACAAGGAAAATGGGCAATCATATTATTGACTCAAGGATTAAATGCACTGGCAAAAAAAGGGGAGGAAATGTGTACCATAAAAGTATTTACAATTGATAGTGTTGTGAACACATTGTGATGTTGTTGAGTTGTGGGAGAAACAATATAGATGATTGAGTATTCCAACCTTGCAAGCAATGCTGCAAAGGGTCCATTAGTTAATGCAAATAATGACAATGGTGGCTGTTTCTTTTATTACCTTGCTCATATTTACACCTTTATGATTACATTTTTTATTTATTTATTTATTTTTAAAATTTTTTTAAAAAATTTATTTATTCCTAATCAATTAATTAAAAAAAAAAAATTTTTTTTTAACTGTGGCACACAGGTCAAGGAACACTTGGAATGGGGGGGAGGTGGTGGGGGCATCCTCAAGTTTGGACAAGAATGAATTTTTAACAAAACCCATAAATTGTTTATATACCACAATTTTCAACCTCATCTTAAGTGTTCTAAACAATTATTTTTTTCTGATCTAAAACACTATGCTTTCTTAAATCTCACAAAATTTCATAATAGTACTATGTCTGTGGCTCCTTTAACAAAAAGCTTTTTTTTTTTTTTTTTTTTTTTTTTTTTGCACACTGATAGCCACTATTTCGGTTGTTTCTTTTTCTCCCTTTGGAATTGATGATAGGTTTTTTTCTTCTTGTTAACTTGGTGGGTCATGTTAAAATGCAATAACTGTTCTTTGAAATAGTAGCATGTAAAATGCAATGCATTCCCTCTAATGGAAGTATATGACAGATATGGAAGAGCCATTTTTGGGTTTCTTACAGTTACTACACTTTAACAATGGGGTTTGGACAAATGGGACATAGTCCAGGTTACTTTCACTTACTGGAATATCATATCTGGCAATTTTTAACCAGATCCTTACAGCCATTTAACAGGTTATTTATGCATATAAATAAATAGATAGATAGATAAATAGATAGATAGATAGATAGATAGATATAGAGAGGGAGGGATAGATAGATAGATAGATAAACATGCTACCATTTCAAAGAGACTGTTAATGTAATTTAACATGGCCCCTCAAGTTAACAAGAAAATACACCTATCAGCAATTCCAAAAAGAGAATAAAATTCATTGAGTTCAAAAATAGTGGGCCACTACGTCCAATTGTTGGGATGGACTGCTGCTAGATTCTTGTCAAGTGAAGAAACACACTTGACACATCATTTACAAATTCTCTCACATTACCATTTATTTGAATATTAAACATCAATGACAGGGTCATATATCATTCAAAATTAATTTAACCTACAGAGCTGTCTTATTTTTGAGGTGGGAGATCTTAGATCCATTTGAAATTTAGTCAATTGCCAAAATGACTTATTTGAGAGTCAACCCATATTCTCAGTCAAACTGGCAATATCAATGTCAGTATGGAACATAGCAGATTGAGGATGGATAAAATAAAGGTGGGGCTCATAGTTATCCAATATGGATTAACAGCTTGGCAAGATTGAACAAGTCCTCACCAATTCTTTAGATCAGCATCATTTGTGAGCCAGTGAAATATATCCTTCAGCACATAGTATGTAGCATCGATCCTGTCCTCTGTCAGGGATTTTTCTAGGAAATTTCCAAAGTGAGGGCAAAATGAAGAAAATGAAGTATATGGCTGGCAAGCCATCACTCCAGTGGAAGTGAACCACAAGCAGACAAGCAGGCATTCCCTGCCTCTGTCTACCTTATGGAGTAAAGCTTGCTAGGCCCACCTTTGGTGGGCTATAGTCTAATTACATAAAAGCGAAGGCATTTGCATATTACTTATTTCTTTAATTTTAGTTCAGAGAGACAGTACTACAAGTGAGCAGGAGCATTTAATATTATCAGAATGAATAGAATAAAATTTCATTATAGATGCAATGGCCCATGAAAGTGCCATAGTTTGTTTGTAATGTAATAGAGTACCATGATTTTTTGTTTTCTTTTTGCCTGTTTGTGAGACATTCTTTAGCACAAAAAATGAAGGGAAAAAAAGAAACAGGATAAAAAAGGAAGGGGAGGTGAGATAAATGAAGGAGGATAAGGAAAGGTATAGCCAAAGACAAAAAAAAAGGGGGGAGGCAAACCTGACTCTGGTGGGGTTTGAACTCATAAAACCTTTTTCTAAATTAGTTTT
>OZ017787.1:11158496-11204391 GCA_963969325.1 Lycopodina hypogea
ATATATATATATATATATATATATATATATATATACACACATATATATATATATATATATATTTTTTTTTTTTTTTTTTTTTTTTAATGTGGCTATAGTAGTAGTAGCAGCAGTAGTAGAAGCTGCAGTTGGTAGTGTAGAGCTTCAGGGAGAGAGAGACTTACTGTCAGGAGTGTAGAGCTTCAGGAAGCTCACTGCCAAAAGCAGAATGAAATATAGTTAGCTAGCTATAACAATGCTGTGGGTAGCTGTAACAAATTTAACTAAAGAATTTGACTTATATTCAGGATTTGGAAGTGTAGTTCTGGTGGAATTTCTTTATCTCAAAGTAGGGACTCCACCCCCTTTTAAAATGTTATTTAATGATATTCATAGCCTTATGTATGAACTGGTTTTAAATTGTGCACATAGATGAATTGGTAGTTTCAAAATGGCAGCTTCAACTTAACACTGTAGCTATTAGTCTGGGATATACTTCAGTAGTTTGTTAGTATGGCAAAGCAAATGAAGTGGTAGTGGACCTAGTCAAGAAATAGTAAGTTTTTATTATAATTATTGCATGATTTGCTGTAGCCAGCTAGTCTCTAGCCCTGGAAATGATTAAAAGAAATAATAAGAAGAAAGATGGAGAACAGTTGGTGATTTTGACAGAGTCTCTGCTCACTACTTTAGCTATTGATTTGGAGGACAGAAACTATCTTGATAGTTTGTGTTGCAGCTTATATGTACTTCAGGTGAGTTTTTATTGCCAAGGTTTGAGCCATAGCTGAGAAAGTGAAACTTTCATTTTGTATTAGTCAATTGAGGCCACCATTTTTTTTGTGATCATCCCACTTAGAAATTACTACCATACTCTCTGATACTATAAAGTATGAATAGTCTGTCTGTCTGTCTGTCTGTGCATCCTCAATTCATGCTTGAACGGTTGAAGTTACACCATAAACCCATATATATTTAGAATCAGTGTCACCAGGGGACCATTATAAGCATGTCTATATGCCAGACCCCTTTCAATACTTAAAATAAGCCAAAAATTATACTTTTGCCAGAAAAAAATAGAGCTACCGGCCTAAAACTTTGGAATACAGACACAACTTGACTATGAATAACATGGGGTGAGTCCCATCTGGCCACACCTCTTCCTCTTTGTGTGTAAGGCTAAAAATGTTAAAAATGGTAGATAAAAAACACTTGACCTAATCACATGTTCACTTCCGTTTTAAAAATCCTATAAACTGTTTTCAAAACTGACACTTCTGCGACTATGTGGGCTAAAAATTTGCCCATAGGGTGTGTTTTTCACTAGTATTCATAAAATATCAACATATATGTAGAGTTATAAAAAAAATTCTGTTTCTTTAACTTCAACACAATATATTCTACCAGTTAAATAAAAGGATGGAACATTCAAAATCAAGACATGTTAATTCTTAACAATAGGTGTAACAGATAAAGGAGTGTTGGTTTAAGTTTAATTTTTTTTTCCTTTTTAATTTTTTTTTAACATACCCCAGTAAATACAATGAGTATACCAAGTGTTGCCGGGCCAGAAATATATTTGTACTGATGATAGCATTTTATGTCTTACAAATGGTGGATAGTCAATCAATTTGCAATCCAATCCCCTAGCCCTAGCCTCGAACATTTTTGACATTCAGACCTATTGGTCATGGCCCTTGAGGACACAAATAACAATAAGCAAGCCAGTAACTCTATTTAATTTGACATATTGCAAAAAAAATCCTCTCTGATTGCTATGGTTTACAAACTGAACACATAGATTAATTACTTCTTTATTAAAAGAAATTATTTCATCCACCAATCTAAAAAAATTATTAGAACTTCTTATTCTGTCTACTAAATATTTCTTAATTATGTTCTTACCCATCTTAATTATTTCATTTTCTACATGTGGTAATGCATACATGGTATTCTTTAGCTTAGGTCTTACAAGGTGAGCTCTTAATGACTGAGTTATGTTTAGCCTATTGAATAACTTCATTAATGCTAAAAAAAAATTCCTATTTACCATTATATCAAGGTACATTATCTCACATAAGTGCAAGGCATTGCTGTCCAAAAAATCAAATACATTCTGCAGAACAACGAATTGTGTCAATTTTCCTCAACTGTTTTAGCCAGTGCAGAATTAATACATACATCTACATTGTGCTGTGGATTTTCCACAAATTGGATGAAAGTACTTGAATCTGCCATTGCATTAAGATGGTACAGATTAGAGGAATGACTATCTACTATCTTATGTATAATGACCTATTTTTTAAAAAGTATATTGACTAGAATTCCATACTTACTCCTATCTTTACAAACAAACTACAAAAAATTTAAAAAAAACCTAGCATCCAATCAATACCTATTTTATACCTACAAAGAATATTTTATAGCCATTTCACCTGAAAGCAACAAATATACAATATACTTCTTAGGGAAAAAGAAAACTTTCGGAAGAAACAAAATGTTTTAAAAATCTAAAGATTTGATCTTTATCCAAAGAATTTACCATACTAACTATTTCAGGAGTGGTCATATTAGGCATAATGAAAAAGAAAACATCTTAACTTTCTTGAGGTAAACTGTTAGGGCCACCATTACAATCTAGATGGTCCAAACTTGCACAACTAGCAGCTGATCCCAAGCTAAGATTTTCACAACCGCCATCAATAGTACTAATTACAGGTATGTGACTCACATCAGCAACACTATCACTAATGACAATAGAAAGGGGCAGTGGACATTGTGCCTTCAAGTACTTCGGAAGACCATCACTTCTAGTAGTTGCCTTCTTCCAGCAAGCCTTACACCATATTAAGTTTAACTAGATGTCCCAATATCAGGACCACCATTACCATCTACATCATGATGATTTAAACCTCCATAACCTGCAGAAGGTCTCAACCTAAGATTATCAGACACAAGAGCCACCAAATTACTGAACAGAGCTACATGGCTCACATCAACTACACCATAACCACTCATGGTAGACATAAGCTTGAAGTATCTGAGAAAACCACCACTTCAAGTAGCAGCCATCTAGCTCCCAGCAAGCCTTGCTTCCACCTAACACACAAGGGAGTTGAGAGATTCAGGGATAGAGTAGGTGCTTACTCACACTTACACAGTGACACACTACAGCAGAAAACCCTCACTTACAGCTCCAGATAATCTGGTACACTTCAAAACTGAACACAGGGGCCCCTGACTGACTAACTCTTGGTGGTGTGCGGCATGGGTGCTGAGGGGGATTGCCTCGAACCCCCCACCCCCCCCCCCCCTGGCTACAAGAAACAGAAGCTATTCTTCATATTGTAGGCATCATCATGATAGGGTCTGCAGAGAGCAGTAAAAAATTGTATCTAATTACGTGCAGCGCTTAAATAGACATTCACACACACATGCACACGTCAAAAAAATTTTCTATTAAAGCAAGGAAACCTTAATATATATAACCAACATAGCCATACATCCTGCTCATGCTTCATGAAAATTGATTATGTCCATAAATGGTCAACACTGGCTAACTTCCATGCAAAATACTTCTATGTAAACATTTTTGAATTTCATGTGTTTTTGTTCAACAGAGTGGAAGTATTCCAGCTAAGTATGCTTTCTGTTGGCACGCATTAATCACACCAGGGTACTGAAAGGAATTATCACCTATTAAGCTATGACATATGCATGAAATGGTAACCATAAGCAGATTACTCAATTAAAAAAAAACCATGAATAAGGATATTCGTTGACTAAGTTGTGTCGAGGAAATTCTTTCTTGCCTAAGATATTGACCATTGAGAAGAAAATAAATGTTTGCATGAAATAATGATTAAAAAATATAACAGCAACATGTACTACTATAATTTATTTGAGAAAAAAATTGTTTAAAGTATATACCATCTATATGAATAATGTAATACGTAATGTACATAGCACCCATTTGAATATCATGGATTTCCTGAATGCCTAATGTTAAATTCATTGATATCTTACACAGATGGACTCTAAGAATTGTTGCCAAGGAAGATTTTCTTTTAGAGGCTTTGGAAGGAATCTATTCAACAGAACGATAAATAAAAATGAAAACAGGTGGTTTATTGCAATCATTGGGAAAGTTTATCACCTCATTTGGAAAGAGACTAGTCACTTTCATTGTAGTGCAGCAGAGCAAATTCTCCTCTATTACAAAAAAAAAAAACCAACAAAAAAACAACAACAAACATTAAACAATATGGTTTTGCAAGATACTCTCTTTCTGCTGTTGATGTTGCCAAATAATTTTACAAAATAATATTGATGGAAAATAACATCAACAGATTTTATAAGACTGTAACCACTGCTGAGGAGCACAATAAGACTTCAGATAGAAATGGGAGCTAGCCAAATGTATTTATATCTGCTAAAGCATACTTCCATGCAATTTTACTTAAAGCATGTGATCTACTCCATGTGAGTTAAAAGATTGATTTAACAAGCACATTCCTTCAGTCCTTGCAATCGAAAAAACCCTTGCCTTGATAAATGCAGGAAATTGTCATGAATGGAAAAGTTGAATAAATCCTGCTACAAAGATGTTGACATGCTAGCATTAGCAACATATCTCCAACTTTATAAAATATAATCTAGCAGTGTAATTTGAAATAAAGAAAATGAATTCAATAAAAAAAAAAATTCTGTCTAGCAATAAAAAATTTTTCAAACAAGTGCTACTGATCATACACCAGCTTTCTCATCTATATTTAATAATCCCTGTTATCTCTGCAGCATTAAAAATAGGTCCTTCTCTGGAAAAAGTGTCCTAACTCCTATGCACTCTACAATAGCAGAGATGAAATTTAATTATTGAGTGCTTCTATATATTCAAAAAGATTTTACAGACACTTTTTGACTTAAATTTTAGTTTCGATGGTAAAATTTTTTTATCATTAATGAGAGGGAAGGGTTTCTTTTATATAGTTATAGATGGTAAATCTCCCTTTTATTAAATTTTTCTGTACTAAGCACACTTATTCCACAACTTCAGCCCCCCACCTCCACTTTTAATGTGCTGTCTCCTCCCTAATAATTGTATTTTCTCCATTTTTCTCTCTTTTTAGTTTTAATGGAGTGTGTTTAGCCTCATCTCCAAAATGACTCAGAGCAGCAGAGGACATCACTCCAAACCAGAAGCTACAGGACACTTGAAGCAATGCACTTAAAACAATGCATTTCAAAGTGAAGAAAATGAGAAGGAAAGAAAAAATGGAAAAGAAAAGAGAAAAATTGCGAAATGCTAATGCTACCTGAAAATTTAATGGCAAAGGTATACAATTCCTCATCTTGACTATGGCTATTGTGATAAGCTAAGTTAGAGCACCTAGTAAAACTTCTTTTTAAAATTGTTTATTAATGGTTGATTTGGATTGTTAGAAACATGCCAATAATTAATAAAACTAGAAAAGTACCCATCCTACCAGGGAGACAACAAAAATATCTTATTATAATTTGAGATATTCGTTGTTATTAGTTTCCTTTCACATACCAGATGCTTAGGCTTACATGGCTAAAAAAAGTAGCAAATAGAAAGAAAGGTAAGGATTTGAGCATGGTTTTGCTGATCTTACTTAGAGTGTGTCCAAAATAATCATGGTTTGTAGAATTCATAATGTAACTTGGTGGCTGACTCTCATGCATGAAATTGAGCCCCCCACTCCTAAATGATGTTTTAGCATAGCACCCATCCTATGGACAGAGATTACAAAAACATTAATATAATTTTTTATCTACTGTTTGCTATTTCATCCCAGATGCTTGGGCCAACAAGTCTATTAAAGAAGAAAGAAAAAAAAAAGCAGGAAGTGATTTGGCACAGTTTTGCTGACCTAGGTGTGTTTACATTTATTTTTTGTAGTTTGTAGTAAGTGAGGTGGTTTACTCATACACAATAGTGACCCCAACTAGGACATTATGAAGAAAATAGCCTCATGTGCAGAGTTTCATTCCAATCGTCACCAAACTTCCTCATAACCAACCCAGGGTAACCATTATTAAATCCTGAAAAATTGAGCCCTCAGCCCCAATCATCTGAGAGGAGTTATCTAGCAAATCAATCTTCATCACATTTCTTTTTGATCACCCCAGGGTGACGCCCATCAAACCCTGAAAAAATTTGAGCATTTTATGCCCAATTGTCTTGAGTTAGCAACAATCCAATCTCTCCCAGAATAAACCCCATCAAACCTTGAAAATTTGAGCCCTTTAGGCCCAATTGGCTTGATAGGAATTATCGAAAACACTGATCTTCATCAAACTTCCTTATTATCATCCAAGGTAACCGCCATCAAACCATGAAAATTTGAGCCTCCACACAAACAGATAAACAAATGAATTGAGAATTATAGAGTAAGACTAGAAAAGTACCCATCCTACAAATGGAGACAGCAAAAATATCTTACTATTATTTGAGATTTTTTTGTAGGTTTGTTTGTTCCCTGTCATATACAAGACACTTGGGCCTACAGGGCTCAATATATAATTACAGTTTATAGTTTACGAAATTGTGGTCTGTTGTAAGTGGGGTGATAGATTCAAGCATAAAGTTATGACCACAATAAAAAAAAAAAATGTTTAAGAAAAGACAGTTCCACTGGCAGGGTTTTAATCTGATCTTCACTAACCTTTCTTACAACGTCCCCAGGGTGATTCCTATCAAACCCCAAAAAATTGGGCCCTTTAGGTCCAATAATCTGGGAGTAGTTACCCGACCACCGACCTGATCAACCCGACCAACCGACCAATTGACCCACAAACCAACCAACCAACCAACCAACCAACCAGAAAATGCCATGGTCAGCATTGATCCCTATGTTATTGGTTATTGTTAATTTATGATTTTATCTCCAAAATGAGTTGGTACTCAGAGAGCACTATCTCATCTAATCAAGACATGCAAACTATTTGGTGAAATGGTATTCCCAGTTACTATACTCCTTGCAACTAACTAATCTACCAATATGTAGGTACATTATATTTTTCAACATTTATATAGAGGGAAGTTTAAATTAAAGTTTTCTCAAATCCATTTGCCATATTTCTTGTTGCTGTTTTTTAAAACATAATTTTACACTGACAATTCTTTTCTTCTCAATGATCAATGGTTTATGCAAAACTTTAAAGAAAGAGAGAGAGAAGTACTTCAACACAACTTTCTAAATCGACATCCTTATTCATAGTTTCTTGAGTAATTTGCTTATAAATATTATTTCCTGCATATTCCATAGCTATGTGATAATTTCCTGAAGAATCTTGGTGTGATTCATGATGTCAGCAAAGGACCTACTCAACAGAAATAATTCCTTCATGTGGAAAACAATCGTATTTCAGTTGAGCTTGTGTTTACTGTATTTATGGAAGTATCAATTTTCATACTACAGGATGCATGGATAGGTTGTGTGTGATTAAACTAGTATTTAAATACTGCAAGTAGTAAGATGAGATGCACTATAGAAACTAGCATAACCTGTGCTATATTTGCTTTATATTATTTTTGATATATTCAAAATTATATGGCATTTACACAGTGCATACTGGTGTATATCCAGACCCTATTGTGTCCCTGCCTACTATGTGTTGAGTGCAATGACAATATCACCAGAAAACTCAATTCAACCTCAGAGAAATGTCCTACTTGGTAATCACCTACAAAGAATGGAATTTCATCTTGCCAATGTGGACACACCATCCATAACAAAGTTCATTGTCTGGAGGATGAGAAAGTCGGTTTACTTGTCAGAAATTGTATGACATACACTGATAATCACACATTAGTAGGGCAATATCCTTAGAAGAACATAATTCTGATCCAGTGTCCAACCTCTACACCACAATGCCAAAGAATCTCTCAGAGTTGAATGAATTCATGTGTGGTTGGAACAACAGAACTGGTTTGCTCTGCAGTCAGTGTAAGGAAGGACTCAGTTTAGCACTGCTCTCTTATGAGAGGGTGTGTGAGCGATCCCTGGCTCCTATCCTCTGTTAAAGCCTGGTTCACAATGTGTCGCAAGGCAGAGCGATGGTTTGCGTAGCGATGTCAAGCGACAGGTGACGACATTGAGCGACACTTTATGAACAAAAATCGGTCCCTATCGCATCGCAACACAACGTGTCTATTCCAGCGACAATCGCGTGGTACAGTTTATAGGAAAATGGACGGAGAAAAGTTAATTGAGGGGGTCAGAGAGTTTCCGTGCCTGTGGATGGTCTCTGCCGAGGCTATAGAAACCAACGGGCAAAGGAAAATGCATGGAAAAAGATAGCTAGTGATGTAAGTACTAGGCATTTCCCAATTATGCTAAAATTTTTTTTACCAATTATGCTATTCTTTTATGCTCCATTTTTAATTAATCATGCTTCTGAAAAGTACCAATTATGCTTTATATTTAATTAATTCTTTCCACATATAGGTCTTCAATTATATAAGGCAAATTCACAAAAATAACTACAAAAAAAGGGGAAAATAATCCATAATATTCCCAATAACAGCTTGTCTTTCAGCTGCAGCTGACCATGGCTGTACTGAAATCACTTGCTTACCAGCACTGGACCATCTTGATAGTTCATCCTCAGTGTTTTTGCCACCACTATATATGAATTTAAAACTTCAGTGACAAACCTACAGCTTGGGATCAATACATGGGTAGCCCAGCTTTCATATTATCTCAACGAACAGAATGAAAAAGAGGAAGAATTTTAAACTTCAATATCAACATTAGTAGGTTTAAGTTCACACACCTTGGCAGGATTAAAAAAAATAGAGATGCTTTGAATGTATTCAATAGTACTTTGAGATCATATAGCAAATAGCAGCAATGTTGGGATAATGCACTGTAGTTGCAATAGAGAAAAGAAAGTGTATATGTTCATATGTTGACAATACTAAGGTACCATCTCCTTAAAGATTGTATGTTGCCTTTATAAAAACATTGCCAACATCTAAAATAATGGTTAGTTTTATTTGTAGCTGTATGCTTTTGGTGGGGTTGAATAATAACTCAAGCAGATTAGAGGAAGAGTGACTATTTCGAGTTGTATGAAAAAGTGGAAGAATTTGAGGGACAATTTTGTGAGGGAGATTAGGAAGCGAAGAACAAAGCCAAGTGGTGGACAAGGTCCACCTTATGAATCTAGGTGGCTTCATTTTGAGGCCATGACACTCATTTGTGACTCCGTTCTACACAGGGGGTTAGTGAACAGAATTAAAATGTTGTGTACCCTTTATCTACTAATATATGTTTTAATAATAGAACACATTCGAATATTGGTGAGGGCAGTACCAGCCAAGCCACTGACGTCACACAGGATGGGGATGATGCCCTCCCTTTGTTGGAGGCCACCCAGGTCCAAGATGACATCTTGAATGACAGGTAAATACATGTTTTGCTTTTGATATGTTTATGCATTAGCTAAAGTTAGGCTTCAACAAGTTATTTTTGATCTGGAGTATCTGTCCGCTGAATATACACCCACACCAGTAGCTCCTACTAAAACAGTTATTATGAATACTAATAAGCAGTTTGAATTACCATTATTATTAATCACCATTATTATTTAACATTTATTTCAATATATAATAATCAGAAATGAATATGATTATATGTAATATATTATCATTGAGAAATTAAGTTATTGTGTCCTGTGTACGTATGAATACTGCCATTGAACTTCTCCAGTTTGGCTCAAGAAATGATCTTTGAAAAGGTCCCGGGTGTCTGCAGCACACCTTGAGTACCTACACAGAACAATGGGCATGTTACACAGAGGTGAACCATGTCATAGCATGGGATTAATACTTGCCTATTGCTGCCAGTTTGGGAAACTGCTTGCATACTAGTGCAAGTTTCATCGTCCCTCCTCCATCCTCCCTGTAGCACATGTCCAGTTCCATCCTCTCCATCTACGAACCCAGGTGGACGATATACGCTGGACTCTGTTGTCTGCAGGTAGTTATGAAGGCCTATTGCTGCCTTTGCAAACACAATGACATGATCAGGTGTAGCAACAATAGACCTCCTAAAGAGCCTCCATCTAGAATGCAGGAAAGGGTTGCCATATAAGTACGGACAATTTTCAAGAGTGTAGCCTCCATCTAGAATGCAGGAAAAGGTTGCCATATAAATACGGACAATTTTCAAGAGTGTTGTTACCTTGCCGCCAATACACCAAAGCTATTTTTTATTATCTGTCTTGCCCTACTTAGACGATAATTAAAAATTGCTTATCTTCCGCAAAAACAAAGCAACACTTCACAATGTGGACGCGCATTATCACATCACATATATATATATCACACACTAACTAATTCATACCAGGCAAGTTCCATCCAGGATATGGTCTCAACAGATAGTTGCAGAGAGGAAAAGCAGCATCTCCCACTATTACATGGGGAACTAGTGGTGCAGTGGTTTCGGGTAATGAGGAAGGGTCAGGTAACGCCATTGAACCATCTTTAAGTGCCTTTCCAAATGCACTGTTTGAAAAAATGCCCCCATCACTATGGCGCCCAACCTCTCCCAGATCAATTAAAGTAAACCTATAACAATTGGGTGATAAAGCAATAGAAATATGTATATTTATTTGCTTACTGGTAATGTGCATCACACACAGCCAACAAAACAATTGAAAAGGTCCCCTTATAATTGAAATAAAGAGATCCACTATTCCTGGGAGCTTGCACGACAATGTGCTTGCCATCAATAGCTCCTGCGGTTAGCAAACATTTGACTATATATATGGTGATGCAATAAATGTTTACAGGACATGCCAATACAGTGAGGAAAATTCCATCTCAGCAAAAATTCCTTACTGATGCCCTCCCATTCGGTCACAGATGATGGTGCATGCACATGGTCACTAAGCACATCCCAGAGCACATGGCAAGTCTCCAAAAGAATACCACAGACAGTGGATCTGCCCATCTGGAAACTAAAAGATAAAGAGACCTAACAATATTTGGATAATATACAGATGACATAGAGTACACATTAATTGTACTTGAGAGTTTCCAGTGGCTAAATATCGAAGGGTGAGGGCAAGCCTTTCTGCAGGCGGTATCTCCACCCTAATCTTGCTGCAGTATGACCTTTTGCCAAGATGTGGACTGACCTTTACACACAAAAATATATTTTAATCCTGTGTACATAGCTAGCTACATATCCTACCTTCTGTACGAGAGTGTCAAATGTCTCCTTTGACATTCGGAGATACTTGAAGTGGCTGTCAGGATCACAGAGCCTCATCTCCTGCAGAAGATTGTGATAGTCTCCCTGTTGGTGTCTCTTCTGCAGGATAGGTCTGACCCATTCTTGTCTGCCAAACCTTCTCCTCCTATTCCTCCTCCTCATTATAATCCCCAATACTAACAAAGTCTCCAAAACCACATCATCACTGGAACTCACCATCCTTCTCTCTGCTAGTAACACTTTTTATTGGTACTAAGTTCACCTAGCACTCCATGTTGATAATCATTGTTGATATTGTGAACAACAAGGATCACTTGAGTTGTGGGGGTGTACCCTTCACAGTAACCTTTACTCAGGCAACCAGAGCAGCTGAAAGGATCCCTGACACACCAAGTTAGTTCTTACTACACAACTTCCTATCAAGGCTACCACACCACCCTTCTATTAGTGGCTGGTTCACAAAGTGAGTTCTCAACAAAGAAAAGTATCATAAACTGATTCAGTGAACTGCTGGTATCAGACAATAGATTCTTTTACAATATTGCACAACTATGCACAATGATACACTTTTTGGTAGTTAGTGAAGAACTTAATTATATTCAGTTATCTCTGTCTTTATACTTTATAGTTTGTGGTTACTTCCTGGGCCTCTGCTCCCAGGGGCCAGCTGAATCCTTCTCATGTGAGTTCTCATAATAGTCTTTATCCAGCATCTCTTGGTTACCCACATTTGTATTGGTTTGGGATTGGTCCTCCTCCTGTGGCTCTGACAGTGTGCATGGGGTGCTAGGATAGGAGTGCATACATGGGGGTTTTCCTGTTCCTTGTCCTAGCATTTGTTCCCACTACTCTGTTTTTTTTTCTTGTAGTGGTATTTTGCAGAATAGACATCTTCTCTGGACCTATGAATGCCTACCTTACTATTCTTCAGAAAATATTAATGCAAGTCAACCAAAATCCCTCCAACATAATATTTAAGTCGAATAATTCCATTAACCTACTATCCAATACTTGTCTTGGCTACCATCTATGGGATATGGCTTCCCGATTTTTTCTTCTATATACTTCCTCCATTTTGTATCAATGAGTCTTAAATCCAGTGCAAGCTGGAGCTCTTGAGTATGTGAGTGCTGTGTACCCTCTTATCCTTATAGTTGTAACATACAACTTTGTTGAGTTCCATGACAATGAAAACAGGCTAGTGACATTTCTGTGGATTCCATTCAAGAGATTATCTAAGCATAAAAGTTTTAAAGACTGGAACATCAAGTACTCACTGATTTCTAGCTTTGCAACCTTCCTACAACTGGCCTATTCAAAAATATTATATATTTTTATAGTATTAATGAATTATACAAATGTAAAAATAATAAGAGTTCTGCATAAGGATGCCTCTGTCATGTACATTTCCAACATCCATATCCCTACTTTATTCTTGCTGTCATCATGTTAACCATCTTCAATGTTATACCTCTGCTCCTTCTTCTCCTTTACCCAACCAGATAGTTCTAGTTAGTCCTTGGTGCATTCCCACATATCAATTGGCATCCACTCCAAGCATTCATGGACATATTTCATGGATGCTACAAAATGGTACAGATGGAACTAAAGATTGTCACTACTTTGCAGCCTTCCACTTTTTATTCCGTATTTTCATCCTGTTCCTAATAATCAATCAAAGTTACTTCTTTATAAAGTAGATAGTGGTCCCTGTAACATTAGAATTTCTCAATGCTCTCTTCAGACCATACTGTAATGATGTCTACAAAGTGTGGGAGAGTTTCTGTTTCTTAACTATTTCATTAACCAGCTCTTTATCCTCTGTGCTGTATATGATAGCAATATATCATTGAATTTCTTATGTCTCTCACATATCATTATGATTGTGCATTTCATTTATCTCATTACTGCAAAAGTAACAAAAATGAGAGCTCTACACTTTTATGGTGCAATGAAAAGCAATATTCAAAGTGGTAAAGGTCGAAGGAAATCTTTGAGCTATGTGGGAGATTAGCAATGGTAATGATGGTGCTCTAAGTGTGATTGTGGTTGATGTGGAAAGAGAAGAAAAGAACGAGGTAGAAATACCATACAATTTACCTCATTGACTTGAAAATCCTCAGGAGTACACACCACTTCTGAGCAATCAACTTTCTGTCAATTCTAGTCATTGCTCAACTGAGATTTCATATGATCACCAAACATAATAAATTATTTCTTTTAAAGTATCATTGCACAATTTTGTATGTTATTTGTCTATTTGGTATGTCTCAAATATCACTAGTTTAATTTCAATACCTGTCAATTTTATCATATTATCAAGTATTGCATATGTGGTTAACCATGCCTTTTACTACATATCAATGTAACTGATAAAAAGTCTAACCATACCCCATCCTCTTGGCATACCACACTAAAATGCCAAAAATGGCACATAGACCAAACTTTTGGATATGGGTTGGGTCACACTTGGCCATACCTTTCCCTGTTTGCATTCATTAGGTCACACGGAAGTCAAATACAGCTGCTAGAGTTTTGGTTAGATGTCCCCTAATGTCTTCTGGGGGAGATGTGGCCATCCCCAAGATGCTATATAAAAAATTTTTTTAAATCTTTTGGGCTGCATTTTCCAAAAATTTTCTGGTTGGAGTCGCAACACTATGCCTGAATCTACAAACCCACTTACAACAGACCCCAATTGTGTAAACTACGAACCATAATTATGTAATATACCCCAAGGTAGATCAACAAAACCATGCCCAAATCCCTTTCTTTCTCTTGCCCTTTGCTTCTTTCGTAGGCCCTAGTGTCTGGCTACCAAAACTAATGTCTGTTGTATTCACTTGAGCCCCTACCCCCCCCCCCCCCCCACACACACATACAACAGAGGCCTAGTTTAGGTAAGCCATGCTATGACAGTCCTGCATAAATCTGGGCCCAGAAGGTGCTAGATGATAGTTTGAATGTGGCAAATTTTGTTGTTTGGTTGTTGCTGCTCTATTTTGTGAGATATGAGAAACAAAATATTAGCTCAATAGTGTCTAAATGTATACTAAACAAGATATGTAATACAGGTTGGAAGGGATATTAATCCAATGTTACACTGATTCTGAAGGAACTCTTGCTACTTCCAGTAACCTCAGCCTTAGTAGAGCTGGCCAAATTGTTTATTGGAGTTCATTAAATAGTTTAGGAGGAATTCTATGATAGAAAATCAGTTAAACCAGCTAAATAAATTTCTTTTGCTTTTCTGCAATAGGGATATACTGTGATAGCATTAATCTAGACAATGTTACAGATTTAATGTGTGCTGTTTGTTGTTTTAGTATTGCCAATCTATTTATCTTTGTACTAACATTATACATTAGCGGTAGAGGTAAATGCATTGTCTAGAAAAAATACACATGTTGCAGTACATGAATATAAACCGTAAATATATATATAATTTGATGGAGCAATAAGTGTCCAATCCTGTGTGTAAAGTTTAATCTAATCTATCCTAATGAATTCATCAAAAAAATTCCTAGCTTAATTGAAATGATTGTTCCAGTGTCACAGTCTCAGATTAACCCCAGTCTAAGATTACCCCCTCTGCATCTACACATGCTATGAAAAACTGTCAGAGCCACAGGAGGAGGACCAATCCCAAACTAATACAAATGTGGGTAACCAAGAGATGCTGGATAAAGACTATTATGAGAACTCACATGAGAAGGATTCAGCTGGCCCCTGGGAGCAGAGGCCCAGGAAGTAACCACAAACTATAAAGTATAAAGACAGAGATAACTGAATATAATTAAGTTCTTCACTAACTACCAAAAAGTGTATCATTGTGCATAGTTGTGCAATATTGTAAAAGAATCTATTGTCTGATACCAGCAGTTCACTGAATCAGTTTATGATACTTTTCTTTGTTGAGAACTCACTTTGTGAACCAGCCACTAATAGAAGGGTGGTGTGGTAGCCTTGATAGGAAGTTGTGTAGTAAGAACTAACTTGGTGTGTCAGGGATCCTTTCAGCTGCTCTGGTTGCCTGAGTAACAGAGGACAGGAGCCAGGGATCCTCACAAAAACCTAGGGTAAAATGAGACCCTTTCTGCCTAGTCTTGGTCCCAGACCCCTTTATAATAAAAAAAATAATAAGTGGGTCTGGTGACTTGCCTGGGCATTCCGTGTTCTTGCACCCACATTCCAGCACAGACCAAAATAATCTTATAATGAGGCTTTAAAACAATCACACCTACTGCCAAGGTGGTAAAATTTTTCGAAGTGACCAAATGTTTCTGATGTCATCACCAGTACCAGGTGCTATACATTTATTCGCAAAACATAAGACTTCATGAATATGTAGTTCTGGTTAACCATATGAGTGAATGTGGCTATTATAGTTGCGTTCCATAGATGCTTAAGGAACATGGAATGCACAGGCAAGTCACCAGACCCACTTTATTATTATTATTATTTTTATTATAAAGGGGTCTGGGACCGAGACTATTTCTGCCCCAGTCCCAGATTACCCCCAGTCTGAGATTACCCCTTCACTATCTGCCAGAGTGAAAACCTGGAGTGAAATGAAGTAGTTTCTGCTTGACTCAGATTACCTCCAGTCTGAGATTACCCCCTGGGAATGTATTACAAGAAAGCTGTTGGCAGACATAGTAAAATGAACCAGTTGGTCTGCAGTTTGTGTCAATAGATTTCTGGTATCAGTATATTATTGCATTTAAATTTTCATTTCCAGTGGTGCATTTAGTTGGCATTTAATTTAAAAAAATATTATTATTCATTATGTTATCCTTAAGGCTCACATTCCCTTTCACAATTTGTAACTGTAGTCTTTACACTGTAAATTTGTGATAAACCTTAATCTTTTGTCCTATGATCATCAAACCATAGCTCACATATAGAGAAATCTATCCAATAGTTTGGCAAGGCAAATTGCACAAACATATGGACAGATACACGGAAAGAAATATTTTATTGTCATGTGGGGTTGGGTGGGGAGGGGAACAAATATAGTGGTCCATTCTATTTACAAATTACAAATCATCAATTTTACAGTTTTTACAAATAAGTTTGGTTTTATCTGTCTTTTTTTTTTTTTGCTGCACTTTCACATGAATGGTGAAAGCAGTCAAAACACCCCACACATTCCACCAGAACCTCGTTGGTTCATATGGTTTTTTGCAATGACAATAAACTGCAACATTCTCAGTGAACATTACCCCACCACTTTGTTGATTCCCTTGTAGGGGAAAAGGATTCATCTCTTCTTCTTGAAAACATTTCAGAATATGCTTCTGCATACAATTCTGACGAGAGACAACTGCACACAGGGATGTCACAACTGCTGTGACAAACAGTCCACAATCAGACGTACCAATCCTTCTTTTGTATGTCCACCCATTCAATTTTTAAAGTTTTCTTAGGAACTACAAGACAGGCTAAGTGTTTTAATAGTTTGTTTTTTCCAGCGCTTGGTGGAGAGTTGTTCATGGAATCATAAACTGCCACTGTATCTTTTGGACAGTTAATATTACTGACTGTGGCCCAATGATTGCCTGGGAGGTTAAGTATTTGGACAAAGTGTCCCTCAGGTTTCCCCACTTGCTGACATCCCTCTGGCTTGAATACACAGGCTGATTGGAAGCCACCAATTTGAGGGTATTGATGGGACAGAAATGCCTGGGCATGGTCAATGTGTCCATTATCCAACCAGCTGTCATCTGTGCTCATAGAGAGTTGTAGCTGTGCTACCTCATGGTTGCATGTGGCTCACTTGGTGACTGGAACCTCCATCCTTCTTGTTTTTCTTGGTGTCTCTGAAATAAGGATGACATCTGATATATCAGCTTTTCTCTCTGTTCCCAATGTTGGTGAAAATGTGGATGACATCTGATATATCAGCTTTTCTCTCTGTTCCCAATGTTGGTGAAAATGTTGATGGCATGGTGGGTGGCACGGTAGACAGCATGATGGGAGGAACGACATAATCTGTAACATCTTGTTTCGTGCCACTCCAGGAATAGTACCAGGATATCCTGCTCATGTACTGTTCACTCCACTGTGGCCTCCCATTAGATTGGAGTGGTACTGCTGCAGGACCTCTGCCACCAGTGCCACCTCCATCAGGACCTTCTTCTTTGTGGATTTGTCACTTTCCATTATAATACAACTCTTCCTCTAAAAATTACATTTGCGAATGTTAGTCCATATGTACTACCTTTCCAAGTATGTGTTCTGGAGTTGTTCCTGATGTTCCTTCTGTCCTTCTTGTCAAGTCCTTTGGGATACTTACCAGTAGAAAGATACTGGATCAGTTGCAGAGATTTAACTTTGTGTGCAAGACAAATCTTTCCAGCCTGTTTGGTGATTCAATCATTACCACAGGTGGTTAAGCCAAAAGCTACGGAAAGCTACACAAACAATAATAAATTGAATGATATCCTAGAGACATGACTATACTCATGCTGGAGGGGGTAATCTCAGACTGGGGTAATCTGAGACCTGACACCTGTTTGGCGTGGTGAGAGTTCTCCTGTAGTAGGAGTTCTCACTGGCCATCTACGCATGCCATATGGAATGAAAGTTGTCTACAAAGCAGTTGCAGCTGTGTTTGGGATTCTATTTGTCACCCATGTTAGGAGTTCTCATGCTACTAAAACTAGGAAATGAATCCAGAAGGGACCTGGCTTGGCATCTGGGAGTGGACAAGATGATGCAAGGAATCCTTTGATTGGCACCAGAAATGGGGAAGATACTCCATACTCTGTTAGAAAGACTGAAAAGTACCATATCTTAGTAGTGACTCTAATCAATTGTAAGGAGCATGGAAGGCACGTGACTGGTATGCTAAGACCTTAGCAGAGAAGCATTTTGAAGAAGGTAAGTACACACCATCAGGAGTGGGACAATAACTGTAAGTTTTATTCATTACCTTAAAGTTCATCATGTGTAATAGATTGACTCAAGGGCGTATGCAGAAAATTTTTTTACCTGTATGATTTATGAGTACATAGCATCACCTGGTTCATTCTGGTGGAATGACTCCACCACCATGTTATTAAAGGTATTTATCAATAGAGCAATAGAACTGCTGCACCTGAGATCATCAGAGCTCTGCATGTTCATTCTGCATGGCATAAGATAATGGCTACAGCTATGGAGCTCCTGACTATTACTATTTTCTGCAAGATGCAGAGAGTAAGGAATAGTACAACACACAAAAAAAAAAACACGACAAATTGCGTTGTATAAGATTCTAGTCCCCCTGAAGTGGTTTTTCTTCTTAAGAAGCAAATTTTGTTCACCTTTTGTGCTATGTATGCAAGTGGGCACATTCCTGGTGTGAGCATGTGAGCATGTGTGTGTGTGTGTGTGTGTGTGTGTGTGTGTGTGTGTGTGTGTGTGTGTGTGTGTGTGTGTGTGTGTGTGTGTGTGTGTGTGTGTGTGTGTGTGTGTGTGTGTGTGTGTGTGTGTGTGTGTGTGTGTGTGTGTGTGTGTGTGTGTGTGTTCAGAGTTGTTTTCACTGCCAAGATGCTGTTCTAATCAGCCTGAAAATTGGCATGTGGAGTCTAAGTAATTGTATGAGCATGTGGATGTGGCAATGGGTAACCGCACCCACTAAAAAATGTTTTCACTGCCAAAGGCTGTGTTATCATACTTGTTGTACAGAGATCATCACTTGTATGTGTACTGTCTTGGCTAGTACTGCACTAGTTCTTTCCCCCAACCAGCGCTGCATGCACACACCCAGTGTATACTCAATAATCAAGACTTGATAATCAATCGATCAACAAAAGCAAATACAATACTGGACCTGGTGATATGAAATAAAACCATGGCATTTTAAAGTATACACTCAGTAATTATGACATGACAGGAAATGATATAGAACCACAAGTATGTTAGCAGTAACAATAACTAATTCTATACTACAATGAATAAGGTCAAAACATCACATTATGGACCCTGTGTTTCCATGGTTATAGTAAAGTGTACCCTCATTTGAATAGAACCTGTGTTACCATGGTTAATGTAGAGATCTTCACTTGTATGGTCCTTGTCTTGCCATGGTTATAGTAGAGTGGACCTTTTGACATTGTGCATCTATAGGATGCTGCCATGTATGTACTCATGGTAATATGAATGTAGGAGGCTGCTATGTGTGTTGTCATGGTTGCAGTCTATTTAGAAAATGAAATATGGGTGAGATGAGAATCTTGTAACCCACTGCCCCCCCCCCCCCTATCTTCCCTGTCCCATATGCTTAGCTGTAATGTAAAGTGTCAGTTCAATGGTGAATCAATGCCAATCTTTCTAACTATTCCAAAACGACAATTGGACATAACCTAATAATTGTGTGACATAACTAGCTCAACCAGTACCTTTTGGGAAGCGTGGTCAATTAATATCTGCACTATGACTTGGGTACAAGATGAAGGAATTTGGGGTAGAAGCTTCTTCCCTTCTTGTCCCACTGGGTAGAACCCTGAACTTGCTACCACCCCACCACATCCCCGCCCACCTTAATAATGCATGATCACATAATATTTGAACTTGTTTAGGTAATATCAGTTGAAGAGATGTTTGTATGAGGCATTAGTTCACCATTATTTTTTATTTGCAGCTGTTTGAGAGGCATTCAGAGACAATTATGATATCTGAGGAAGAAACAGAAGAAAACTAGTTGGTTCAGCACTGCTAAAGTGGGAGCCTTCTATCTTGAACAGAATCACTGAAAGATTCAAATAGAGTGTTACAAGAGAAAGAAATAACTTTGACCATGCAAAGAGCATAAGGTGACTTTACCATCATGATACTGTCCCTGCTGGCATTGCTGCATGGATATGCAATCACAATAATCAAGCAATCACACCAACACTGAATGTTGGTTCATCTGATTCTGAAGAAGTGTAGAACAATTACATTATGTAATGGTAACTGATTGTGAGATGTACTTCATTGCTGGATGTTAATGTCATCAAATATGTAATATTTAATTTTTTTAATAAATATTCTACATGTAATATACAAGATATACATTTAAAAAAATCTACTTGAAACAAGTGTGTGCTATTGTTATAGTTAAGTTATAGGACACTTTAAAGTGATTTATGACAAGCTTCTTTTTTTTTCCCTTAATGAAGTGATACTTGATCTGCATCAGTGTATGCTAAGTACACTCCATGTAACATTTCTATACATTAGAGAGACATAAAAGTTAATGTTTCCAACTGTAGGACATGTCCAGAATCTCTGATGATAGGTGAAATGTTTTATTTGTGAAATGTTTTATTTGCGAAATGTTTTATTTTTGAAATGTAACATCATGACTAATGTCATTTGGATAGGTGAAATATGTGATGTATTGACCTTATTCATTGTAGTATAGAATTAGTTATTGTTACTGTTAACATACTTGTGGTTTTATATCATTTCCTGTCATGTCATAATTACTGAGTATACACTTAAAAATGCCATGGTTTTTATTTCATATCACCGGGTCCAGTATTGTATTGCTTTTGTTGATTGATTGATTATCAAGTCTTGATAATGAGTATACACTGGGTGTGTGCATGCAGCGCTGGTTGGGGAAAGAACTAGTGCAGTACTAGCTAAGACAGTACAAAATATTTACTCTAGTGAAATGCACCATACATTTTGTATGTTGTATGAAATTTCATAGTCATGAAAGGTGATAAATAGATGCCATAGGAATTTCAAAAACCTGAAAGGTGATAAATCCCACTGTATGAAGGTCAGGTCAAACATCATAGGAATTTCAGTTACCTGGTATCCACCCTATCCTCTACTAAATAGTTAGCATGAAACTACAACAATCCAGTACAAAGGAAATCTGAGGTACAGGTGGTCTTTGCTCCACCTTTCACATTGACACACTGTACCATGGAATTTGATATTCTTCCAGTGTAAGGCCCATGGTTCAAATATTTAGTCTTGTGCATGCTGGTGCCACATATATTATTGGGGGGAAGGGGGGGGGGGGTGGTTGAAACACCATTTCCAAATATGAAGTGAAAAACTAGTTCATACAGAAAAAGAAAGTGGTGGAGGCTGATGCAACTCTATCCCCTTTCCTCCAGCTACTGATATTTCTCAAAACTGTGGTCTTACTGAAATCAACCATAGTTATTATCTTTCTTTCCACTTGCCTAACAACGCCTGGTGTTACTGTTTTTTGTTCAGTTAGCTTTTTTTCCCCCTTTCCTCCGAGAACTCTCACCACCGGAGAACTTTTACCACGAGAGAACTTTTGCCACAGGAGAACTTTTGCCACAGGAGAACTTTTGCCACGCAACTGCTGCGTGGTGGGAGGTCTCATTCCACTCGCGCATGCGCATATTGCCGACGAGAACTCCAACCGCGGGAGAACTCTCACCACGCCACACCGGAATAAGATTTTTCTTGGTGAACTTGACGAGAGAATGTCAGTCTATTCATTGAGTATATTAAATTTTACTTAGGTTTCATGTTAATTCAAATCCTGGGCTGTTTCACTATCAATATTCAAAAATGCATTTCGAATCCACAGTTGCTCAAATCTGCAGACAATTTTGGGGTTAAACTCTCTTCTTTGTTCAAATTGATTTCCATTAAAATTACTTACTGAACTTAAGCACTGTTAGGCCTGCTCAATACTTGGATAAGTGACCACCTCACAGTTGCTCAAATCTGCAGATAATTTTGGGGCAAAACTCTCTTTTTTGCTCTAATTGATCTCAATTCAAATTACTTACTAAAGTTAAACACTGTTAGGCCTGCTCATACTTGGATGGTTAACCATCTGGGACAGCAGTTCTTGTAGGTGGTTTCCCTTTTTTCCCCTCCACCCTCTACTCTTTCTCTTCTTACTTTACTGAAAAGCACTAAATTTGAAATTTCTCAGCCCTAGCCTTAGCCCTAGCCCTATTCTTGATTTTTTTAAAAATTGATATCTCCAATGGGATGACATCAATATCAATTTTTTTCCAGTAATGTCACAATAATATAATTTTTATAGGAGCATAGAGCACGCATGGATCCAGTGAACAGAGATGCACACATCAGGCTAATTGACTCCAATACCTGGCAAGTTAATTAATTTTATTGTTTAATTATTCATTCATGGCATGAACATCTATTTTATTATTTGAGCTACTTCCTGCCTGCATGCCTTATTCTGATTGATATAGTACAAAGTTAGGATTGACTGAGGTACTAGTGGTACATGGATTGGTTTTGCAGTTTCTTGACTGCACATATGAAAGTTGGAAGACAAATTTATGTTTTGAAGGAAGCTTGGTGAATAATTAGTCCTTCAGGAGAACTAATACTATCATTACTGGACTCCTAACATTAAAAAAAAAACGAACAAACAAAAACAATTAAACAAAAACAATATGTATATATCAACCAAAAAAACACCAAAAATTGTAAATTTAGATAACACAATATATGTGCATACCTAAGCTACCCCTGTAAAGTAAAAAAACAAACAAACACAATGACATAATCAGAACATGAACTATGCTATCATGGGGAAATTTTATAAGTGATTGCACATACTGTATTCTGTGAATAATTTTTCATTGAGAATACATTCCTTACGACCATACATAATGGAATCAGGTATTAACATGATTTTAGTCTCAACAGGCCATACCCCAAAATATGGTGGTGATCATATGTTTCTGTTTATTAGACAACAAGTGCTTTGATTATTACAAGTGAAGCTACAATGAATCTCTGGTATTAATATAATTTTTATAGGAGCATAGATCACGCATGGACTAAGCTGATACAGAGGCAGTGTGTCAGGCTACTCGAGTGCAACAACAGGCAAGTTATCTAAGTAATTGCTTTTAAAATACTTCATTCATTGATTACATAAAGTTACTCACAATAATCTAATTTTAATGGGAGAACAGATTAACCATGGACCCAGCCAATGCAGAGCAATGCATCAAACCAATAGACTCCACCACCAGGCAACTTAACTAATTAATTATTTTTAAATACTTCATGTATTTATTTCATAAAGTAATTCATAATAGTATTATTTTTATATGAGCACCAGCAGAGAGTGCCCAAGTGATGCCTACCCAATGCTAAAAGTGGAAGAGTTTATCAGTTGATTAGGTGGGGCTAAGTACGTAACCACGCTGGATCTGGCCTCAGTGGTTACACACAAATAGAAAAAATAAAGATAGATATGCAAATACTAAAATTGCACATTTGATTATGTAAGAACCACCCAGACCCACTCTACAAGCTCATTTCATTTTTTATCCCAATCATAAGTAAGACTCTCCAAATCCCAGTGGTTATGCACAAATAGAAAGATAGATTAATAAGCAAACATTCCTGCAATTCAGTATTAAATTATGTAAAAACCAACACCCACCCTTCCCAAATGCTCATGCCAAATTTCATCCCAATCGTCCCAGTGGTTCTCTAAATCCCAGTAGTTATATATATATATATATATATATATATATATATATATATATATAAAATACGATCAATTGATAGACTAAAACAGCAAAATAAAGAAGATAAACAAAAATGACAATTTAAAATTTAATCATGTAATAACCATCCCATATCCACCCCCAAATGTTCATGCCAAATTTCATCCTAACTGATCCAGATGTTCTCTAAATCGCAATGGTTGTGCACACACACACACAAAAAACAACAACAGATAGATAAAATATATAGCAATTCAAAATTTAATTATGTAATAATCGTCCAACACCCACCCCAATTGGTCATGCCCAATTAAACCCAACCGGCCCAGTGGTTCTCTCAATCCCAGTGGTTGTGCAACAAAAAAAAAAAATTATAGATACACAAAATACAGTAATTCATAATTTAATCATGTTATAACCATCCTACACCCACCCCAAGTGTTCATGCCAAATTTTATGCCTAATTCTCCATCAGTTCTCTCACAGTGGTTAGGCACAAACAAAGAAAGATGGATAGACAAACTAAAAATAGAGCAGTTCAAAATTTAAATATGTAATAACTATCCCACACCCAATTGAAGTGGTCATGCCAAATTTTATCCCAATCGGTCCAGCAATTTTCAGAATCCTGCAACGCAGACAGACAGAACTAAGTTTTATATATAGATAGATCAAGCATGGACCCAGCCAATATGGAAGGAGCATGTCAGGCCAATAGACTCCAATTTAAAAATACTTTATATATTGATGTCATAAAATAATTCATAATAATATCATTTGTATAGAAGAGGAAATGCGTCAGACCGATAGACTCCAACACCAGGTAAGATAATTAATTGAAATAATATAAGTAATTTATTGATTACTAATGATTTAATTGACTAAATATACAATCTTAGGAGCATTCAGTGGCCCAGGATCCTGCTGATAGAGAGGCAGTGCATCAAGCCAATTGACTACAACACCAGGTGAGACAATTGTCCATTCACATAACTATACATTTCTAGGTCCTTCGACAATGAGAGGAAAAAGAGAACCATCAGCACTGCTTGCAGCACATGCGTGAACGTGCAAGCATAGGACAGCGACTGGAGAAGGCCAGCATCGCAGAAGAGACAACGTAGGATATATGCAGCCACTGTGGATCCCTCTGATTCCCTTCTGACATTACAGGCCTTTGCTGCACCAGCAGGAAGGTGGTGCTGCTGTATGATTTTCTGGAGTTCCCTTGGAACACCTCTACTCCTTGGTGTCAGGGGTGGGTGCTGAATCAAGGTGATTCCTAAAAAATATCTGTTTATACAACAATGCCTTCACAATGACTAGCATCAAAGTCCGTGAGATTCTTAGCACTAACTTTTTCATTCAACCAATGCATATTTAATTCCCGAATAACATTTAGCTGGATGATTATTTTCTCACAAATCCTTAATATTTATTTGTGTACAACAACATGCCCCCACAAGTAGCAATGCCTACTACCCCTCGATGCACATACAAGGACAGCTGCTATGCAGTATCGAAGGCCTCTTCCCTGAGAAGGGAGAAGAAGCAAACTTTTGCCAAGTTGATCTACTGGACAATGAGCTGGATCAGAGGGTGGTGCGGCATGAAGATCTTGAACCCATGTGATCAGCCATTTTCAAGAAATACTTCACATGCAGAACACACGTGCAGCATTTCTGTGAGTCTTACATTTTTAAGCATGTGTTGTCCTGCATGATCGGGGACTGATCAGTGGCTGATCAGTGAGCACAGGGGATGATGACTGCAACTGACAGCAGAGGAAATGACACTCCTCCTGCGAGTTTCGAGCCTTGAATTCCCCATGGTATTGTCCTCCACCACCGCAGAGTTCCCCTCCAGCACATCTTACAGCTGGTGATGGTATATGGTTCCATGCATTATCTACTCTTGCCGTCCTATTGGAACAATAGATGGATGCCGGAACTTAAGATGATGAATGGGAGGTGCCTCACGCCTTGCTAGTTTCACTGCTTCTTTTTGATACTCTGTCCCAGTGCCTTCTCCTAGTTCCTCTGTGGATAACATCTATTACAGGTGAATTGGTGTTGTACTTTCAATTCAATGCTTTACTAATATTATTTCACTTTTAGATGTTTATTCTTAATCAGTTTGCAAACATGGAGGGACAGTATCTCCGATTCATAAAAAACAACCAGGTAATAAATAATACAAGGAAATATTTGGTATAAAATTAATTATGTTTGACATTGGCTAAACATACACTCTTTTTTTTTTTGGCAACAGGTCACTCTTCGGGTTGAAGTATAGCAGGGATATTGTGATACCCTCGATGCTGGTAATCAAGTGGGCACAATTGGAAATGTGACCATCCTTCCTTCCACATACACTATAAGAATTTAATCTTCTTTAATATATTGATTGTTCATGTGCTTTCCAATGTGGCTAACGTATTGCCAAACCTTTGGATCTAGAGACCAATTAGCAATGTAAAAATAAGAATTATCCTGAGTGCTAATTATCTGTTGAAAATTTAAAATTTGAAAGGAATGGGAATTAACCTAGTCACTACACCCATCCTCACACCAAATTTCATATACCTTCCACCTCAAAAAGCATCCTTTTAATTTTCATAGCTCTCAAATTTATTTCAAATCATTTTCAAAACCAGAAAGTCACAGCTGTTCAGCAACTATCCAGTGGCATTGAGCTGCTATATTTGTTGGCCTGCATCTATCCTGGTGCTTCCTGATGTTGTTCAACATGGACTGGCTCTGGGACAGTGATGATGAAGCTCCTCAGGCTCTTTCCTGTGATCCTTTTCAAAATTTTTATTATTGTTAGTTAATATATTTACATAATTGACTCGGGTTTAAAATATCTGATCATTATTCTGACAGATTGCATTTCTTTAGCAGTCCATCTGTCTTTATGTTCATGGTAAAGGATTAACAACCCCACCCTTTTTTTAATGGCGTATAGAAAAGCAACAAAAGAATAACTGGAAATTTCCAGCCAAAACCACCCCCTTTATGATTTAATGTTTTGACTTAGTGGTGACTTGAAATGTTTGCTACCAATACACTGAATTTCCATTGGAAGAGAGTAAAGAGGGAGAAAAAAAAAGGGTGGGGGGGGAGAGAGAAGAATAAATAAGGGGAAGAAAGGGGTCACAGAAAAAAAAGAAGGGGGCTGAAGATAAATAATTTAAAAAATAAAAAAAGGGGGGATGGAAAAAAAAAATAGTTAAAAAAAGGGGGAAGAAACACAACCATGACCAGGGGTCAGTTGGAACTGGAGACCTTAGCACTGGTTGTGGGCGAAAGTTTCCTGACAAGAAGAACAGTAAATTTTAGACAAGTTCCCCATGTAAAAAATTGGTGACATTCCACCAAGAAGAGTAAAGGAGGAACTATGAAGACAATTACTTCACCAGGATAGAATAATTATCATGAAATATTACCATAGAATAATTACTGTGGATTAGTTACCCTGGAAAAAGAAAGGTGGAATGATCATTGAAATGATTACAATGGGATAATTTCAGTGGTGAATCCACAATGTAGCAGAAGTGTATACATGCATAATTTCAGGGAGTTTGGGGTAAACTAGCATCTACTGCTATATTCTGCTGAATAATGATGTTTTTCAAAAGTTTAGCTAGAATCTTATATAAATTATATTTTCAAATCATCGACTGTTAGCAACTATTGTGTAACCAGTTCTCTCTCTACTTTAGATTGATTGCTGAGGCTTCCTTTCTTTGAAATGCTGTATTTGACAAAATCAGATATACCTGACTCTCACATGCACAAGAAAAATTGGCTGTCTGCAGCTCTGAAATTTATTGCCAGTTTTTGTGCTTTCTGGGATTTTCTTGCTATTTTTGGTTTTGATTTGAAGGTGGAGTGGTCACTTGTTTCCCCCACCAAAAGAAAGAAAGTGTTGTTCAACTCTATTGCATTATTTGGTAGCTAGCTCGCTACACTAAAATGCCCAAAGAGCCAAAATTAGTTTCTCAGGAAGCCAAATGGAAGTCAAACTTTGGCTCAAGATGCCAAAAATGGAGCCAAATTTTATGGTTGATTTTTCCCTTCTTTTATCTGTGGCACATAGATCTAGGAACACTTGGAATGGTGGTGGGGGGAGGAGTTTGCTCAAGAATGGATTTTTTTTAACAAATTGTTTACTGCATTGGAACACAAAAGTCTGTTGTAACTGGTCATTATAACTAAGTGTTTTACTGTATGGAAACCAAAAGTAGGTTGTAACATGTTAAAAATAAGGATTTTTACTGTATGGAAATCCAAAAGTTGCAAATCATACCACAACTTTAGGCTCATTTTAAGTGTTGTAAAGAATTATTTGGCCTGATATTAAACAATATATTTGAATAAATATTATAATAATTATTTGCCACAGGTCTTAGTTCAGCTGCTCTTGTTATGCCAAGAGAGACAAATACATGAACAAAAGAAGATGCAAAATAAGATTAATAATGGAAATATGAAGAGCTAGAGCACTCACAGATTTTATTCAACATTATAGGTGGGCAACTTGATTGGTGGACAACAGGTGGGTTGATAACGAATGATTAAATTGAAAATATAATGAAACTAGCTAGTGGATGACTGATTTCATGCAATACAATTGTCTGATGGACAACAAAATGATAGTGAACAGATAAATCTTTTATTGTTTATTTCTCACTAGTAACCTAACAAAGACATTCAAAGAGTCTAGATTGAAACATTATCCATGATCTCTATAGAACACTGATTAAATACTAACTAGCTTAGCTATCTAGTAATAAGGCCTGCAAGAAAGATCAGTTCTAGCCTCAAGGCATCAAACAATTATAATTCAAAGTGTTTTCAAGTGTCATTTCAGCGAATTGTCTGGAGGATTGGGCATAACAATGTGGGAGGTGAATTAGGAAAAGTAAACACACCTTGACTAAAATATAAAAAAATGTGATAGCCAAACAAGTTGAAAGAAGTCAGAATTTTGGAATTTAACTAAAATAGTCGAATTAGCAAATATTTTTTCTATGGTACTGTAACTTTCTCAAAGAAAAAAAAATTGCAAATATTTCCTTGTCCTATTGACACATGTCACCTATACTGAACTAAAACCATTAATTATTCTATATTTTACTTGGTGCTGCCTAGTTCAATGAGGAGATGCCAAATTGATTTAACTTCTGTTTAAAATTTGGAATGCTATTTTTCTCTCCTAGAGGCCATATAGTAGCCAAATCTATTTGGCTTCATGGTTGGAATTTCTTGATGCCAATTTTCCTGGAATAAGCTAGTATAGAGCCCAATTGATTATCTCTCTGGTTGGGATTTCTGGATGCCAAACTTTTCCTCCATGGAGCCATATAGAGCTAAATTAATTCCTGGGTGACGAATTTTGGAACCTAACAGCTTCCCAAAAAGCCAAATTTATAGAATTTGGCTTCTCAGGGAGACAGATGGAAATTCTGCTGAATAACACCTATGGCTTTTAATATTGCCCAACATATTCTCCTGGTCAAGTTAAATTTTAGGTCTCTAGGTGTAAGAGTTCGGCAGGACATTAGCCACATAGGTAAGCACATATATACAATTTTTAGTTTAGTAAAGTTTGACACTTTCAGGACCAGTGAAGCAAGTCCACTGGCTCAATGTAAAACAGGAACAGATGTATCAGCCACAATTTTTTCTTCTCAAAAAGATATTACAGGCTACTTTACAGATTGAACTAAAGACAACTCACCTTAGACTGTCATAATTTTTTTCATTCTTTTAAAACGAAGATTTTTCTGTATTTCAGAGGATTTAATCAACAGATCTTTTGCCTTAGTGTCTCAGTGCACATGTCATGTATATGTGTTAGCGGCTGTCGTTTGTATCAAGTTGGCCACTTTTTGCAAAGTTTTGCTTGTATCTTTCACAAAAATAGGTGTAGCCACAACAACAACAACAACAACAACAACAACAACAACAACAACAACAACAACAACAAAAATAGAGTTCTAACTATTGACCCGATAATGGTGCTCACAAAAAGCCATTGCAATCCAGAGATATTTGGGAGAGTTATTGAGTTACTAATGAACTGGCTTCACACAACAACATCAACTACTACTACTACTACTACTACTACTGCTGCTGCTGCTGCTGCTGCTACCACTACCACTACTACTACTACACACAGCATCTTTTGTTTATAGTATAAGATATTGCTATCACTTCTGTGCTTTTTTCAAAGTAAGCCTCCGTGTGTGTGCATGTGTGTGTGCATGAGTGTGTGTGCATGTGTGTGTGTGCATGTGTGTGTGCATGTGTGTGTGTGCATGTGTGTGTGCATGTGTGTGTGCATGTGTGTGTGCATGTGTGTGTGTGCATGTGTGTGTTACAACTAAAGGCTTTTACTGTAAGGAAACCTAAAGTTGTAAATTGCACCACAACTTTTAAATTCATCTTAGGTGTTCTAAACAATTATTTTGTATGATATCACACAATTTTTTATTTTTTATAAATATTGTAGTAATTATTTGTCACATGTCTTAGTTCCACCGCTCTTGTTATGCCAAGAGAGACAGATATATGGACAAAAATACATGCAAAATAACAGTAATATTGGAAATATGAAGAGGCTGGAGCGCTAACAGATTTTATTCATCATTATAGATGGGCAACTTGGTTGGATTGGTTGGTGGGCAACAGGTGGATTGATAATGAATGATTAAATTGAATATATAATGAAACTAGCTAGTGGCTGACTGATTTCATGCAATACAATTGCCAGATGGACAACAAAATGATAGTGAACAGATAAATGCATTATTGTTTATTTCTCACTAGTAACCTTAAAGATACATTCATAGAGTCTAAATTGAAATATTATCCATGATCTATGTAGAATACTGATTAAGTATTAATTAGCTTAGCTATCTAGTAATAAGGCCTGCAAGAAAGATAAGTTCTAGCCTCAGGCATCAATTAATTAAAGTGTTTTCAAGCATCATTTCAGTGAATTGTCTATTGTGTATTGATCTGGAGGATTGGGTATAACAATGTGGGTGGGTGGGTGGGTGGGTGGTAAATAAGAAAAAGTGATGTAAACACCACCTTGACTAAATAATTAAAAAATATGATAGCCAAACAAGTATGAAAGGAGCCAGAAATTTGGTATATCACTATAAATATCAAACTAGCAAATGTAATTTTCTATGGTACTGTAACTTTTTCGAAGAAAAATAAACATTACTGATATTTCCTTGTCCTATTGACACATGTCACCTATACTAAACTAAAACCATTAATTATTCCTATTTTTTACTTGGTGCTGCCTAGTTCAATGAGGAGATGCCAAATTGATTCAACTTCTGTTCAAAATTTGGGGTACAATTTTTTTTCTCTCTAAGAAACTAAAAATAGTTAAATTAATTTGGCTTCCTGGTTGGATTTTCTGGATGCCAATTTTTCCTGGAAGAAGCCAGTATAGAGCTCAATTCATTTAACTTCCTGGTGAGGATTTCTGCATGCCAAGCATTTCCTCCATGAAGCCAGTATTGAGATAAATTGATTAGGCTTCCTGGGTTTCAATTTTTTTTTTTATCTAACAGCTTCCCAAGAAGCCAAATTTATAGAATTTGGCTTCTCAGGAAGTCAGATGGCATCCCTGCTGAATATCACCCTTGGATTTTTATATTGCCCTAGATAATCCCCTGGTCAACATGTGTTTATGTAAGATAAGTTTCAGGTTTCTAGGTATAAGAGTTTGGCAGTACATTAGCCACATAAGTAAGCACAAATATACAATTTTGAGTGCAGTAAAGTGAGTTTGATACTCTCAGGATGAGCAAAGCAAGTCCACTGGCTAGTATGTAAAACAGGAACAGATGTATCTGCCACAATTTCATCTTTTTAAAAAAATAGTACAGATTACTTTACAGATTGAACTAAAGACAACACACCTTACACTGCTATAATTTTTTTCATTCTTTCAAAACAAAAAATTGTTTGTATTTCAGAGATTGTTAATCAACAGGTCTTTTGCCTTAGTGTCTCAGTGCACATGTGCAGGTATATGTATTAGCGTCTGTCACTTGTATCGAGTCGGCTTTTCTTTTATGCGAACCTTTGCTTGTAACTTTCACAGAAATGGGTGTGGCCACAAAAACAATAGAGTTCTAACTATTGACCTGATAAAGGCATTCACAAAAACCATAGCAAAACCCATCGATATTAGGAAGAGTTATCAAATTACTATCGAACTGGCTTCACACAACAACGCCAACTACTACTACTACTACACACAACATCTTTCATTTATAGTATAAGATATTTCTATCACTTATTTCTGTGTCTTTTTCAAGGTAAGCCTCATTTTTGGGTGGTTCCTTTTAAATATTGTAAAGTAAGAGCATTTCTTTCTTATTTTGACAATAGCAGTGGACTAGCTTGGTCACATTGGAGCTTGTGACTTCACCTTTGGTGAACTCACTTCCCTAAACTCACAAAAATGTATGTATGTTTTGCTTACCCATGTGGCTACTGCACTGCCAAACCCTTGAACCTAGACACAAATTGGCTTACATACACAACTTGACCAGGGGAGTAACTTGCCGAATTAAAATCCAACAGATGGATTCTGAATGCCTCAGGACACTAAAAATGGGAGATTTAGTGGGTGATATAATCTATTCCTGACTATAAAGCTGGTCAGAATAACACTGAATGCTAGTTGCTCTTGACTTCTTTTTTTTAAATCCGTAGAAAATGGGCATTAACCTTGTCACTACACCTATCCTTACACCTAACTTCATCTACCTGAGATCTCAGGAAGTACTAGTCCAAGGGCTCAAAGTTGAAACCCTGCACCCTCTTCTTTATATCTTACACAATTTTTTTAAATTTTTTTATTTTGATGTAGTAGGATGTCTCAGAGTCTCAAAAAGCCATGTTGAGCACAGGATTTCTTGTTGCAAACATCCCCAACAGCCAAACCAAAATAACCATCCATAGACATTTATCTTCGGCATTTATTGCATGGGAAAGTGCTGATTCAGAATTTGTTGTCAAATATATTTGCAAACAAAGAGCAAAAAATCAATAAATTTTCTCCCTTCTTTCTATTCCATCACCCTGACAGATAATTTTAAATAATTCAAGGGCTACCAGACTCCTCCATGCACCACCCCCTCATTATAGCTACTTTTTTTTTAATGTAACAGTATGTCTAAATTACTCTTAAAGCTATGTTGAACGAAGGATTTCTGGTTGCAAACATCCCAAACAATTAATCCAGGAGAACTATCCTAACCAGTAGCTGCAATATTGAGGTGATCATTTCTTCTTATCCAAAATGTATAGATGGCTAGTCATGCATAAATTCTACACAAATTTGATATGAAAATTCCATTGGAATGGTTATTTGAGCTGTTAGAGAGTTGTTTTTTTTTTAGAGATTAAAGAGACAACAAAAAAAAGTAGTCAGCAGTGGCCATTTTCAAGTGATTTCCCTTGGTTGAAGACAAGGGATTGCAATTACTCCACACACTACTTTTGTTTGGAAACTTAGTCATCATTTCCTTTTCAGATTATCAGAATGGCTAGTAATCCAATATGGCTATCAATCCTGTTAGGAGGGATAGAAGAAACTTAAACTTAAGATCCAGAAATTCTAAAATGGTGCAATAGACAGTTAGGAAATCAAATGGAACATCAATTAAAGCAATAAGAGGTATTCTTGATTATGCAGTGTAAGAAGGGGAGAAATAATCAATTTAGTTCTAATTGAGGGAGGTCTAGTCATCAAAAAATGTTGTTATCTTCATGGCTTATTATTGGGGCTCCAATTCTCCCTCTGTGGTCAGTGGATTTTGAATAAGGATGGCTGCCAAATTCTTTGGTATCCTCTTCTCATAGATCCATTTTATGACAACTCCCTTCTGTGTCTAGATCTATTCATGGGTGGTGAGGAGAGAGATTGTGAGGTTGCAGTGATCTCCTCCAGATTACAGCATGGTAGTTAGCCCTTCATGAATGATGTTTGAGGGACAATCTGCACAGAGGAAGAAGGATGATGTCAATCCCTATGTCGGTGCTCCAAAATTGTCACATCAAAACCTGAAAATTATGCCCTTAAGACCCAATCGTCTGGGAGTTGTGAATTATAGTAAGACTGGGTTAAGTGTTGTCAAATTATTTCCTCAAGAAAGAAAATATCTTCGCTCCAAATTTTTCTGGTTCCAAATTTTTCTGGTTTGGGATATTCATCATTGCTGGACACATGGGAAGGAAGGGGAGAAAGGTGCAATCTCATGCATTAAAATATCTATCTGCATGGAAAATGATTTTTCCTAGGTGAAAATGACCCAAATGGCAAATTGTGCCATGTTTCCTTGTACCAAAAAACAACAACCATACTTGTCTCTCACCAAGATACTAAAATGTTTAAAGGAATGCTAGAACTGTTTAAATATCTAGATTTTTGTCTGTTGCAAAAATTACCATTATATGTAGGTGTATGGAATTTTGAATTGCTGTATGTTTTTGATGTCCATTTATCTTTTTCACATTCCTAATTATTAATTATTTCTTACAATTATTTCAATGGTACACTTACCCTACAAACCATGCTATGTAAAGCTGCATGTGGGATTTCATCCTTGGGTGGCTTTTTTTTTATTTTTTATTTTTTTATTTTTTTATATATATATTTTTTTATATGCAATTAATAGTGGTAGGAGTGGTCAAGTACAAATGTTTCCTGCAATGACAGTGGTTAGAATTTGGACTGATCAACCTGCTTGATTCATTGAAGTGTTTAAGTTTTGGGAGAAATATTTGACAACACTACATTTCTCCAATATTCTTCCTCTATGCATGAATTTTGAAAATATAAGAAAGGGGTAGCATCCCCCCTAACCAATCACACCCTTTTTCCTGGATAGGGCAACCTCCTCCCCAAGATATAAGATAAGGGAAAACAGACATTTATTTTCTACTCTCCTTTCCCTTTTCTCTTTCCATTCCTTTCGTGATCTATACCACTGTGATTATCTTGACTTTTAAAATCTTTTTATGATGGAGTTGTTAGTTGTGTTCTCCAACATTCTCCCCTTTCCTTTGTCAAGGTCAAATCCACAACTACAGAGGCCTTATTTAACCACAAGCAACCATGAATTCATAATTTAAGACTACATACAGAAGAAAGAGAAATCCCTATTTACTATCATTAGGCCATATTGGACTATGGCTGAAGCCTTACAATCAGAATTAGTTGTTCATTCACAGAGGAAATCAAATACAGGAAGCATACTACAAACTCTTTGGTAAACTTTAGTCTGCATTGTCAGCTTAGTTCTCATGATAAAAATAAAAGATTATCAGTGGAGTGGAGACCTTATGGTTTTGAAATAGGCATGGGTAGATGTACAAAATGTTTGGTGCCTTTCTTGATTAATGGTACGGCCACAACTTTTGGATGTGGATACAGCAATGAACATGTTGGAGAAAAATGTGGTTCTCCTGTATGACAAAACCAAAATCAAGAGTTGACTTTTTTTTTTCTCCTCCGTGTAAAGACAGAGATTGTATCATATTCAGCAACATGAGGTTGTTTTCCTTAGCATATTATATAGGTGAACCTGTATACCAAGATGGGTACTGCTGTGGCAGTGCTGAAAGCCATGATCAATATAGAACTCTCACAAGCATAAGGATGTGGCTCAACAGGTACCACTGGACAAAAGGTGGGAAGTCCTGTTCAGTGACTTTCTTGAAGCAACTGTAGTGTTCAGACTAACTATATCCATTTGCTACAATGGCTACCTACCATACAATTGTAAATATATGATAGTTTGCTGCCTGGAGTGTACCGATTGATGTGATCTGCAAATCAGGAAGCTATGGTTTTTAGTGTAGATGAGTGTGTCTAAGTTTTAAATTTACCTAATACTATCCTCTGATGAGTATGTTGGTTTCTATAATGTTAATTTTGTTATTATCAATTGTTTTCAAGAATCCTTATTTGAAGCTTAAAATATGCGATATCTTTAATTCAGTGGAAGGATAGTGTTTTATTCATCACTTTCTGAATTTGATGGAAAAATGTGCCAAAACAGAGACAAAAAAAAAACAAAAAAAAACATTCTTCATGTTAAAATTTGCAAGATGTGAAATATAGCCCTTCAATATGTCAACAATTTTGAAATAATATATCTATTACTATATACACCAATCAAGAAACCAATTTCACTGTAACTTTATATCTTGTAATTATGTACATGTTGACCAAGTTGATAACTTTTTCATTGGCATAAGCTAGTCGTATGTAAGATGTAACTATTTCTTTGGAGCTCAGCTAGCCCCTAGCCAATTATGTTCTGCTAAACAAGTTTTTGAAAGATTATCATAAAATTATTCTTTTTTTCCCTTCAAATGTTCCACTGCAAGCAACTCCAGTACAAGTCTACTAGAGTAGTCCCAAATGAAAGGGTTGAACAGGTAAAGTATGGATAGAAAAAAACTCAAAAATGAACACATTCACACTGTACTAAAGTCTCGACCCCTAGAGTGTGCTAGAGCTATACTTGAAGAATATTTCTTTAAAGAAAGACATATGCTCCAGTCCACCCTGGTACCAGCCCTAGGGATTCGTGAGTAGTATGCTAGCACATACGCTTAAGTGAGCATGGGTGCTCAGCAGCTTTTGCAGTTTATGACAGTGATGAAAGACATTGCCTGAGCCAACTCTGGCTCTAGCCCTAGGGGTGCGTGAATAGTATGCTAGCCCATACATCTAATTGGGAATTTGTAGAAATTTACAAATGAGGAATGTTTAAGCATACTTAGAAATTGATTCAGTTAGAGTTAACACTTTCTGTCACTTGGCAGGAGACAGGAGAAGCCAGGGACAGATTGATAGAGCAACCAGAGGGAGAAAGAGCTGATCTCAACAAATTGCGTTGTGCAACCAAATATGGATAGTGTGTGTGTGTGTGTGTGTGTGTGTGTGTGTGTGTGTGTGTGTGTGTGTGTGTGTGTGTGTGTGTGTGTGTGTGCATGTGTGTGGTGCGTGTGTGTGTGGTGCATGTATGTGTGGTGTGTGTGTGTGTGTGTGTGCATATTTGTGAGTAGTTCAGTCGTTATGCTCTTGGACAAATGACCCAGGGGTGCGAATTCAAACCCACCACTGACAGAGAACTTCCTTTCCTTCAACATCTTCTTCCCACACCAGTCTACCCAGCTGTGATGGGGACCTGGAATTTTCTGCGATGCAAATTCACTGGCCATGGCTTATCAATCAGCTAAGGGTTCAGGTGGGACTTGTGGTGGCCACACCCATGAGCTGAAAGTCTTATGTCAGGATGCCTGTGCACTAAGCAGGCACTGTGAGCAAGTGAAAGTAAACTCTTGAAGCCAGGCTAGGAGCACACAGGAGGACTGACCAAGACTTCAGCTTATGGATATGGGCACCGGAAGTCCCAACTGAACCCCAGCTTATTGACAAGCTATGTGTGTGACTGTGTTAATGGTAGCTAGAGTATTTGCATTTCCATTGTGTGTGTGTGTGTGTGTGTGTGTGTGTGTGTGTGTGTGTGTGTGTGTGTGTGTGTGTGTGTGTGTGTGTGTGTGTGTGTGTGTGTGTGTGTGTGTGTGTGTGTGTGTGTGTACATTGATTAAATCTTGCAGCAACAGAATCATGACTTCTATCAGAAGGAATAAAATTAACTTTAGCTGTGATATTTATGGGAGAGGAAGAGGAAGTAAATGTTTATACTCTGTAATCAGATCTTACACAAATTTCTCAATATTTTGGTCCAATCTCCAATTATTGTTTTTAAAACAACATTGTTTAAATACTTCACATATCTGTTCCTAGGCAATACCAAGTATATTTTTCTTGTTGATGATATAAGAAAGGGAAAGCGTTCCCCCTAACCAATCCACCTATTTTCCTGGATAGGGCGCCCCCCTCCCCAGGATATATGATAAGGGAAAACAAAGATTTTAGTTTCTACTCTTTCTTTTTACCCTTTTATCTTATCAATCCTTTCATGATCTATACCAGTAAGATTATGTTTACTTCAATACTTTTTTTTAATTTTTTTATTTTTTATGATAGTGTTGTTATGTTTTATTCAACCACAAGCAACTATAATTTCAAAAATTAAAAATATATACAGGAGAAATTCCTACTTACTACCATCAGGCCAGATTGGACTATGATTGAAGCATACAATACGAAATTAGTTGTTCATTCACAGAGGAAATCAAATATTTTAAACTTAATCAGGAGTTGAACTGGGGACCTTAGCACTCTGTGGCACTTGTAGTAGAGTGAACTTATTAAAATAGCAGGTAACATTAAAAGATTACTAGTGGAGAGCTTATGATATTGAAATATGCAGATTATGTACAAATCGTTGAAGCCTCTCTCTCCGATTTAGTACTCACTGGCAGACTTACCAAGCTGGGGATTGTCCTAGCGGTGGAGGGATTAGTCCTCGCAAATACTGAAGCCTCCCCGATGATTGTGCGTAACTCACAGATTTGGAAGCCATCTCCCAGACACCCAGTAACAGGTCAAAATCTCCCGGATTGGTTGGAAATGATAGCCAGCGTTGACGCTAAAAAATACCAATCCCTAGTTTCCCACCAAAATCCCACCAAAACTGAGCGGGGGTTGTATGGGGGTAAGTTGAGAGACTTCGTTGCATTGTTGAGCTGACGCAAAAGCTAGGAAAAAAAGGAAAAAAAAAAAAAAAAAAAAAAAAAAAAAAAAAAAAAAAAAAAAGTTGGACGCCTCTGAACAAATTTTATTCCAAAATGTTATAAATGGGCAAATCAGATGCCACTCCATACTGAAGCAAAGTCTTAACACCCTATCAAACACCCTATCAAACACCCTATCAAACACCCTATCAAACACCCTATCAAACACCCTATCAAACACCCTATCAAACACCCTATCAAACACCCTATCAAACACCCTATCAAACACCCTGTGCACTTTAGACATTCATTTGCACTTGACCATGCACTTTATTAACTGCTTCATAGATTGATCCATTGGACAAGTTACAGGAGCAGTATCTGATTGAAACAGGCCTCAATGAGTCCAACACAAATATGTACCACTGTATCAAGGATTTAAGAGGATGGTGCTCCCTGCTTCAAATACTGATGCTGAAGGAGCATTTGGCACTATGTGAAAAGTTAAAACTGAAGATAGAGCATATTAAACTATGAAACCCTCCGTTAGTTTGATAATCTGTAAAATCAGTGAAAAAATTTTTTTAAAGCTCAACTACAATAATTAGAAGCAGCCAAAAAGATTATTTAGTAAAATGAAACATACAGCAGATGAGTACAATAATGAATTAATGATCTAGCTGAGGCCTGGTCAACATGAACCCATTTTCGGGTGAAAGTTTATTCCTGTGGTTTCCACTTCCTTATGGAATATGATTTCTATTGAAATGCTTACATACCATATTCTAAGATTTTTAATGCTTTTTCACAGTTTGAAATAGTTGGCAATATTTTAGTTTAGGCATAAATAGTAGACAAATATTCTACGATTTGCATAGTATTATTTTCATTGCAATGATACTCTGCTTTAGGTTATAAAATACTCTTTATTTTAGGATCATAAGTCCCATTAGAGACATTAAACTTTCTAATATGGTATTATAAAATACTGCTATTTGTTAGAGTCACTCATGGGAATAGCATCACAACTGCTTCTTCGCCAAGCTATATTCTCATAAATACTATATTCTCAGTTTGTAATTATATTTTTTTATTTTAAAACTTTAGTTGCTGAAAGGGCACTCACATTCATTCTAGCTTAAATTTATATTTATTGATACAGTGATTGTCAACTTCAAATTAAGAACTTCAAAGAGTCATTATATAACATACTACATCATGTAAATATATAATATCATTTGTGACTTTTTAACCAGTAGCTTGATATAGGGCTGAAGAAATCTGGCTTGCTTTGATTCTGCCCGATAAGGTGTTAATGTTTTTTTTTTTGTTTTTTTTTTGTTGAAGAATCATAAGAAATATTGCTATGTCAATGAAATTTCAATAATGGTATGCACATAACTGAAAGAAGAAACCACTAACAACATAACAACTTATAGCCAAATTGTATCCTTAATTTATGGTACTATATATGTGTAAACCTTGTTAGCTTCTTCTTAAAATAATTTTATGTGAATTTCAAACTTGATACTATGTTATCAAAGAAATTTCATGAAGAAATATTGATCTTGATAATGTATATGCGTAACCTTTTCAAATTAATTTTCTTAATAAAGCAACATCCAACAACTACACCCCAAATGCATGCTAAAAAATATATGTACTACAATGGCACAACTGGTTAGCTTCCAGAGTAATTCATGATCAGCATATTTGTGTGAGTCCTTGATAGCCCTCAGCCCAGCTTCTAAGAAGACCAAGAGAGCATTAAGGATATCTCATGATCAAGAGAGCAATAAGGATATGTCATCTCATACCCACAAGTTCTGCTGGTACTTTCACATTCAATTCTGATCCTGGGCATATATTCATTAAAAAAAATTTTTAAGAGAAGAAAGAAGTCAGTTAGAATCCTCTACAGTCTGTGACTTCTTTTCTAGTAAAATTAACAAAGATAAACCATGTAAACATCTTTGCAGTACAACTTACTATAAAATGAGAAATTAGTAACTATGAGGAGTTTAAACAAATGACTAGCTTCACTTCAAACATAGCTTTAATTATTATTAGTTCATTTTATTTTCTTCCATCTTCCATACTATTCTCATTAAATAAATGTTTGCATTTAAGAAGGAAAAAGATGTGGCTCTCCTGCTAAAACTAGGTAAATCCTGCAAAATCTGACTGAATGTCCTGCAAAAGGTTTTCACCAGGTTGGTAAGTCTGTAGTAGTACACCACAACTTTCAAATGTGGATACAACAATGAACATGTTGAAGAGAACTGTGGTTGAAGAGAACTGTGGTTGTCCTGTATGACTAAACCAAAATCAAAGTTAACTTCTTTTTTTACCCGTGAAAAGACAAACACTGTATCATATTCAACAGCATGAGGTTGCTTTACTTAGCATATTATCAGGATTCTATCTCTATATAGTATATTTGTTTTATGGTGGGCAATCTCTGAGAGCATGCTCGTTCAATTGAATTTCAGGAACACTTTGAGGACATTATATTTTATGGTCATGCACATAGAAATTCTACCTCCCCTTCCCCCGAGCTCCATATTATATCATGTTGTGCCCACATAGCATTTGTGACATTATATAATATACTTTTATCTATGATTAAATTTATTGATACAAATATTCTAAAATATATATGACATAAAATGTTTGATGTACATTGTCAAAAAAAATAAATTGGAATTATACAGAAAAATGTTTCTACTTTGTGTCGATTGCTATTTAAAAAAGAAAAATTTGCTGCTTTATGCAACAGAATATATGACAACTCTATTTGTCCTGCACTGCCAGACATAACCTGCCAAGATCAGCATTAGGTGTGACCAGTGAGAGGAATAGAGGCCTTGGAGAATCAAGACAGAAATACCTCTTCCTTTCACACTTAGTATTGCAATCCTCTCTAGTGTTCTGAATTGTCACTTGAATTCCATAGTGACCAGAAAGTGGTGTGCCCAAGCTGGTACTCACATCATCCAAAATTCTCTGCAAAATATTCAAATATATTGCATCTGAGTGTAATAGTACACAATAATGTTTCACATCAATGATGATCTTTCTGAATATTGATTTTAGAAGAAAATGTTGATAAGAAATGAACCATTACCTATTGTATAGCTTACCTTTGAAGATATCATCCTTCCCTTCATGTCTGTACGCAAGTAAATATGGTCTATTCCTATATCTACAGGAAAATTGGTTGTAGGGTTGGTAGAACAAAAAGTACAACGACCATCCTCAAACACATATGGACTGTAGAATCCACGAGCAGTCATTAATCCATAGTTGAAAGGAAATAACCACGTGATTCCACCAGGGGAAGCTGGACCATGGTTGAAGTCTCCCATTAAGATGGGCATATCCTTGGTGACAACTGATTCAAACAGTTGTAATTTCATCATATTGCTGCTCATCGTAACTTTGATACAGCAAGGGAGACACTAGTGGTGGGCCAACTGCAAAATCACATATACAATATTAGCGATTATAATATAAGTTGTTTTATTTCCACTTACCATAAATTTCAGTTGAGAGGAGAGCAGTCAGATGTGTACATACCAAGTCTCCAACACCATCCACCTGTACAAACACAAGGTAAAATGTAGCACATTTCTAATCATTCATCTTTTTTAATATTTGATATTCAACCATAACATTTCTATACTTAGATTGATACTTGTCTGTTTTGCTTTTCTTTTATTTTTTTACAGACTATATTAGACTATGAAGTAACTATGTCTTATCTTTACCAGTAACACTCTTATCTGAAGTTACTAAAGGATATCTGACAAGCATCCTTATTTTAGTAGATGGGAAGGAAAAAAGATAGAAAGGGGAAAAGGGGTAAGAGGGGGATGGAAGGAAAAATAGGGGGGCGGAAGGAAAAAGGGAATGGAGGAAAAAGAGAGTAAAACTTACACAATTGGGAATTAACTACTGCCTTCTACAAGAATTAAAAAAAAAAAAAAATTTTTTTTAAATAAAAAAAAAATAAAAAAATTTTTTTTTGTAAAAATAAGTCAGAATATCAACACATTATGCCCAAAGAATGTGGATGACATCTGACCAAAATTCTGGGAGGAGTTCGAAGTCATACAAACTGACAGAGATTTGATATTTATAGGTATAATATAGATAGATAGATAGATAGATAGATAGATAGATAGATAGATAGATAGATAGATAGATAGATAGATAGATAGATAGATATAACTTACTGAGGCCTCCAAATATCCTCTTATTTGAGATTGTGAATTGAAAGGTGTCGCCCTGGTATTCTTAAGTTCCCTGCAGCTTAGCATCAGCAATCCATAATTAGTGTCAAATCTTGAAGCAGATAAATTTGTACACATCCCAAATTCTTGACCTTGTAGAACGATGCAAAGTGTGCAAGCTGAATCAAAGCTGTTGATTACTGCAGCACAGCTAAATATTTAGAAATAAAATCAATATAATGTCTACATTTAAATGATAATTTTTGTATAAATTCATATATTCAATCACTCTCTCCAAAATCTATCCCCCTATCTATCTTTCTGTCAGTTAGTCTATTATCAATCTATTTATCTTTCTATCTATCTGCCCATCCACCTGCCTTTTCCTGATCAATCAATCTGGTTAGGTAGATTCAGTTAATGAAATATTGTAACAAACTTTAGCTACTCACTTGGAAATAATGCAGTTGTTAAGTTCTGCTTGACTTGAACTTAAATCACAATTAACAACAACACATCCCAGGAGTGTCTGCAGATCCATCTCAGTGCATGCAGGGTTGGCACTAGGAGTTGAGGAATTCAGATCCTGTGCACTGAATGCATATGGATAGTCATCCCTTACAGCTGCAACAATTTGCCTTTGGAAATCAGAGAAAAAGACTGCTTGCAAACAGAATATGTTTGCTTCACTGGTCAAAATCTGAGATAATAATTTTAATATAACAGTATGACATAAAAGCGGTATAAATTAATGGTTTACGTTTTGTATAAGAAGATCGCTCCTCTCCTCAACCTCCGTAGAACCATTACCAGGAAAAATAGGACTAATTTGAGCATTAAAGCTGGCCAGGGTGGTTACCCTGGCACCACGACCACCTCTACCACCATATCCACCACGACCACCACGACCAGGACCACTACTGCTTGATGGAGTAGCAGAAGCACACCCCGCTACCAATACCGCGGCTACCATAGCCAAAATAATAAATTTCAGGTAAGCCTTCATTCGGTGGCTGGTTGTAGGAATAAAAATAAAATTTTAAAAACTGCTCTGCTCTGGAACTTGTTGACTGGCCGAATCCAGCCCTGTGGTGAATTATATAAAGTTTAGATCAAGTAATGGCATTCATGACCGAAAAAAATTTGGAAAATTGACTTCCCTGGAAGACAACTCTGAACTCTCACATTCCATTTAAACTAAATTTTCAGTTAAGATCAATAAATATCAAATTTGGTGGAATTGTGATTTGCCTACGTCATATCATATTAATAGTCATATCATATTAATACCGGTGCTTCGCAAGGAATCCTATTTTGTCAGGTTTTGGATTCTGATATCCAATTTTTGTAAATATGTTCTTGCTAAAGAATTCATTCTTGCTGTAGGATGTATCTACCCTGTAGAGTGAATTTGATTTGGTATCATGCTTTGGTGATAAAATGGATACATACAAACATGATACATAGTACAAACTGTTTTAAGCCTAACATGCCTAAAGGAAAGGGTGTGGCCAAGTGAGACTCAGCCCATTTTAATCCTAGAATCAAGCAGTGTATGCATACCATGTTTTAAGTCTGTAGCTCCTACAATTCGTTTCAGCAGAGTACAATTTGTTTCAGCAGAGTACAATTTGTTGCTTTTTTTTTTGCCTGATACAAACACAGGAAGGGGGTGGCCTTATGGACATTCTTAAAACACCCTCCTGGCGACACTGATTCCCAACATATATATATATATATATATATATATATATATATATATATATATATATATATATATATATGGGCTTGTGGGTATAACTAAGTTTTTTTGTTTTTGTTTTTTATAACTAGCATTTTTAGCCTTACCCACAGAGAGGAAGAGGTGTGGCTATATGTGACCCTCCCCATGTTATTTGCAGGGTCAAATTGTGTATGCATGCAAAATTTTAGGCCTGTATCTCCATTCTTTTTTCTGCAGAAACACCTTTTTAAAATTATTATTATTACTGAAAGGGGTGTGGCCATATAGATATACTAAAACATTCCCCTGGTGACACTAATTAAAAGTATACTAGTAACAAAAACATTTATAAATGAATGGAAAAAAAATTAAGATTTATTGTTTCCCTAAAGAGCAGGGAAATAATAAGAGATGATCACCTATCCAAGAAATATTGAAGTAAGGCATAAGCACTAACTTATTATGTACCTGATTTTACATCCCTGTATCACTGCTCCAGACTTTAAAATTTGATCTTTTTGTACTCCTATTAAGCATGATGAAGGATTCACATATTTAGTTTCCATACTAGTGAAGTCTCCCTTTTTGGGGGTTGGGGGTTGGGTAGGGGCCCAGGCAGTTTTTTTTGCAATATTGCAAAAGGAAATATTAATTTTATTATGTATACATGATGATAATAGCTTCTTCTTTTTTTGATACTAGATGTATTGGAGTTTGGAGTCAGTGATTTAGGGATATTGAATTAGGCACATAATAATTGAAAGTTCATGCCTTCTTTCAATACTTCTTGTGTAAGTAATGATCTTTTTCTCTTTTTTTTTTTCCAGTACCTTTTAGGAAACCCTAAATCTAACTTTTTCCCTTCATACTTATTTATAAATTAAATGTTCTGTATAACTAAGTTCTGAGCCTTTTTTGAAGTACAAAGTAAGTCTCCTTTGGGGGGGGGAGGTTCTGTGTAATATTGTAAAGGGAAATATTCACTCTATTATTTATCCATGATAAATAATTTTTTCTTTTTACACTAGATGAAATTTAATTGGGAGTCTGTGATTCAAGGCTGTATAATTAGGCATATAATAATAGATCACAGATTATGGATAATGATGTCAAGAATCAGAAGTCACAGCTGTCAGGTAATGCTCAGTTAAACAAGTACTCAGTTAACCAATTAATTAATCAATGTCTGTAATCTCATATATGGTAGTACTTGGGCATGCATTTATGAAATAGAATACACATGGCTTCCATAGCAGAGGATGTCATGGTGTCATCACGATACCTTCATTGCAGGAGTTGTCTATAACACAAATTAATACATGCAATTATTTGAACTGTATAGAAAGGAATTGAACTGAATGTATGTAATCTTACCTGAATAAATTCACTTCACTACAAGATAGCAGTGAGAGAAAAAATAACCTCTTCCCTGTCAGGAACAAATGATATGAAGATCCATTCTTTGAAATTCTGTAAGATCATGGTATAAATTAAAGTACTAATGTTTCTAAATTGTTTGTAGCCTGGCTCATCATGA
>OZ017787.1:11204591-11342092 GCA_963969325.1 Lycopodina hypogea
GGAAACAATGACATAATGCATGGTGTCATACAGGAAATGGTGATTGCAATTAGGCAAAGGTTCAATTCATTACAACTTCAAGGACAGCTTCCATGCTTATGAGAAGGCTTAGAAATGAAAGTAAAATCATATCCTAGAACTTTGTTCTAATATTAAAAATTAATAACAGTAGAATGACATGTGTATTCAACATATTTTTAATTTATTGCTATGTATTATTTTTCAATTTTCGATCTGCCCCACACAAAATCAGGTTTCTGAGCAAGCATTTCAGGATATGGAGACCTAAATGGAGTGTGAAGCCACAAAAATGGGAGTGATGCTAATAAAAATGACTTTGTATAGGTATTATGTGAAATTAAAACTTAGGCCAAGTGATTAGCCTGTGGTCATGCACTCTTGGAGAATACCATGGCTGAGAATACCATGGCTGTATCAGGGAAATTGTACTACTAGGTAGATTGTTCTTGTTAGATTGATGCAACATGTTCAGGGTGTGTGTGGGAGGTACAGGATCATCTGGGGGGGGGGGGGGAGATAGTCAGAGTATACATACATAATGCATTCAACCAAATCATTTTAACAATTGTGTTGCATTCTACTTGCTTCAATTCGTAATATTAAAACAGGGCCCTAAGATATGATTTTACTATGATTTCTTACAGTGGTTTTTGATTCCAGCCATATCAGTTACAATTTAATCTTTAATTTGCACTCTACTGGATTTTAATTTTTTGTATTAGAACAAAGTTTTAAGATGTGGTTTTACCTTATGTCAAAAATATTTACAGTACACTTTAATCAAAGCCATAATTTTTACCAATTTAGGAAATATTGGTTGTACTTCTTGCCATATAGGATGGCTTCAGGTTTCTGAGCAAGCTTTTCAGGATATGGAGCTCTAAATAGAATGTTAAGCCACAAAAATGGGAGTCTCAATTTGACCTCATTGTTTTGGCTACTGGATGTATTACACTTTATTACTGGTGATGTTGTCATCAAGTATAAGTGAGTTCACTTAGAAACTAAGGAAACAGCTTGTTGGACTCTGCTTAATTGACAAAAAAAATAACAAATGAAAACTAAAGAACATGCATGCCTAATGCATGGCCTGCTATTCTGTGAAGTAATCTGATGAGATAATACTTTTAGATTGAACATATTACAATTTGGATTTTTTTTTTCAGTTTCTAAACTCCCTTTTCTTCGCTTTGAAGTGGTATTATTATTGACCACACAGAAAATAACTCATGAATAGTAAACATCACTACAAAATTCAGGATTGTTTGTCTGTTTGTGTAGCATGGCTTACCTAAACTAAGCCTCCTAGCCTGTTCTAAACCTTCACACCATGAAGTGTACTTCTCTTGTTTTGTTTCCTTTTTTTTGGTGCAAGCATACCTTAAACCACTAGTGAACCCCGAACAGAGATTAGCCCTTAATGATAGTGTTTATTTATTTGTAGTGAGTCATAACATATATTGATCTATATTGTGGTGCTCCTATACTGATCGAGCCCCTGGCAACTGCCAGTGTGCACATTACTTAAAATAGCCCTGGCTTCAGTATACCTGCAGTAAGTAGTGTAGTATGCTACTGTCATGGTGTGCTAATGGTGAAATTTGTGCATTTCCAATAACCATTGAAAGTAACCCATTGATCAAAGAATCACTGTGAATGCCTTCTACCTAATCAGCAGAGGAAAAAGAAAGAAAGAAAGGAGTATTAAGACTAGAACAAAGTTCAAGCACTCACATTTATCCAAAAGCATCTAATTTCATATGCTAAAATGGTACTTGTTCGGTATCAGTACATCCAAGTAAGAATTGTTAAAATGGTATTCAGTGTGTGCCAGCAATGTGAATGCCGATGTGTCATAATGGTATTAAATGAGTGCATGCACATGGCACAAAGCAATTTGGAGAGAGTAGTAAAAATAATAAAACCACATCATATCATTTGGGTATGCCATGCTGGCGGGCTTAAATAGTAGCAAAATGAAACGATCTAAAAAAATTTGGTTTTCCCTCATCATTATTAATGTAGCTATAGAGTCAATAGCAGTGAATTGAATAATAGTGAAGAGGAAACTGATCCCAATACTCCTACATTTCCTTCTACTTATCCTGGGCCACCTCCAAAATCAATCTGCATGAATGGAAAGCAAAGCAATTGATAATAACATAAACAACGAAAAAGGTGGAAACAAGTGACTGTAAAAAATTTTCTTCAAAGTAAAAGGGCATGTAAGGATGTGCATAACTATAACATCCCACCATTGTCACATGTTATAGCACTGTTGTGACAATAATGGAAACTCCCTACATTTGCATGTCATTGAACTTGTTCAGCAGAATATAGCCAGCTAGGGGCTAGCTATGCTCCATAGAAATAGAGAGAGCTGGCTAGGTGGGAGCTGCTTGGGATAAGTTCAATGACATGCAGATGTCATTGAAATCTCATTATTAACAGATCAGAATTGTATCATGTGACAGTCATGTGATATTATAGTTAGGCACATCCCTATATGACCTTTTTATTCAAATCGTGTGGGATTTGACTATCGATTTGAAAAAATCCCACCAAGAATGCATTTAGAATCCACAGTTGCTCAAATCTGTAGACAATTTCAGGGCAAAATTCTCTTTTTTGTTCAAATTGATTTTAATTCCAATTACTTATTGAAGTTAAGCACTGTTAGGTCTGCTCAGTACTTGGATGAATGATCACCTGGGGACAGCAGATCTTGTAGGTGGTTTCCCTTTTTTCCTTATTTTTTTCCCCACCCTTGGCTCTCTCTTCTCAAAGGGCTTGATTTGACACCTAAACTCGAAATTTTTCAACTCCTCACAAATTTACAGCCCTACTTCGATTTAGAAGAAAATTTTTTTTGTGGTCACTTGTTTGAACATAGGGACATAAAAGGCAGGGAGAAATATCTTTTAAAAAATTAATTTAGTAACCTGTATAGATGTCTTGTTGGTGATGACAGAGACAGAGACCTTAGCTCCATTTGAAAATTAGTCAACTGCCAAAACATTTGAGGGCCATAATCTCTGGTTAACTGGCTATATCAATATCAATTTGGAACAACATACAGCAAGTGAATGAATGTTCATAAGACTTCATGAATATGTAGTTGTGGTTAACCAAATGAGTGGATGTGGCTTTTATGGTTGCAGTTTAATGATGCTTAAGGAACACGGGAATGCACAGGGAAGTCACCAGACCCACTTTATTTGCAATACATCCAGTGCTGTGAATAAAGGGGTCTGGGACCGAGACTATAGATACACTCAGTCTCTGCCTTTGAGCTGCCCATATAATCTGTGGGGCAGCCTAAACTACTCTATGCAATTTCAATTTACCTATCTGGACGTAAAGCTCCCCCTTTTCAGAAAGAGAAATCCTTTCCTGAACACATCAAAACTAAACTAACAACCCTTCTTCCCCTCAGATACTCTCCCGGTGATAAACTTGAAAATTTAATGCAGGCCCGTAGCCAGGTGGGGGTTAGAGGGGTTCAACCGAAGCCCCCTCTGGGTGGTGGTGGTGTTGGGGGGGGGGGGGGGGGGGTGGTGAGGTAAGAAAATTTTTTTTACTTAAATAATAATAATTCTCTCCAGCCAGTACCCATGCGCACACCACCAAAAGTAAGTCAATCAGTCAGGGTTTCCCGTGTTCAGTTTTGAAGGGTATCAGATAACCTGGAGCTCGGCGTGACCGTTTACTGTTGTAGTGTGTCGCTGCTGTAGTGTGTCGCTGCTGTAGTGTGTCGCTGCTGTAGTGTGTCACTATGTAACTGTGAGTCAGCACCTCCTACCCTTTCCCTGAATCTCTCAACTCCCTGGTATATTAGATGGGAGCTAGGCTTGCTGGGAGCAAGATGGCTGCTACCTGAAGTGATGGTTTTCTCAGGTACTTCAAGCTGGAGTGTTCACTTCCAATGCAGGGGTGGCTCAAGCTTCAAATTATTGAGGGGGCTCAGTTTACCTAATATAAGCAGGCAAGGGGGGTGGCAAAATTTATTCCCTAATTTTTAAATGGGAGGGGGAAAACGTAAGCACTACCAAGAGTATTAGTGGGGATATTGATAATCATGAATATGATAAATCAAGTGTGAGGAAAAAACAGAGTTATATAAATGCACCAAATGCTCCCTACATTCATCTAACACTGCACAAAATTTATCTGTCAAGTGCTTGTGTCTATATAGTAGTATATCAACTAGCCATAAAATTTTGACTATTGTTTGAGACCCAAGAGTATTTTTTTATTTTTAGGCTGAAATGGTTGGTGTTGGTCTGTACAGTATATGGACTGGTATTCATTAAAACTACTAGAGCTACCAATTGCCTGGTGTGATGTAGAACATGGAATTTCAGCTATTCTGATAGTGGGATCACCATTCTCAGATGTTAAATATCCTCATTATCTTGTTGACTGCCTCAGTTACAGGGTCAGTTTCAGGCTGACCTAATCTTCAAGAATTATCTCTGGCTGAACTCTAGCAGTCTGTCTCTTTCCTGATGATCAAGCATCAAGCAAGCTTGCCTGTCTCATTCTCTTAGCCATTTTGTCCAAATAAACTTCCAGCTGGTTCTGATTTCAGAGCAAGCTGGCAGAATGCAAGATTATTTATGATAAATACTGTTAGTGGTTCACATGCAGTGGTGGTGGTGTTAGGTGGTGGTGGTGTTAGGTGGTGGTGGTGTTAGGTGGTGGTGGTGTTAGGTGGTGGTGGTGTTAGGTGGTGGTGGTATTAAGTGGTGGTGGTGTTAAGTGTATCTACATATACAGGCATTTTAACAGATACCTGCATATGTATGTAGACACACAATGCCATATTTAAAACTTGCTCACTTTCTCTGTCCCAGTGAGCAAGGGGGGAGACAGAAAAGAGAAAAAGAATAGAAAGGGAGTATTGAGTTACAGCTACTTCATTCATACATTGACATCATTGTTTAAAAATTTGGGTGGGGGGTCTGCCCCCACCTACCGAAAAGTGAGGGGGCTCAAACCCCTCTAGCCCCCACCCTTAGCTGCCCCTGCAATGTCTACCCTTAGTGGTTATGGTGTTGCTGATGCAAGCCATGTAGCTATGTTCAGTAATTTTGGTGGCACTTGTGTCAGTGATAATCTTAGGTTGGGACCTTCTCCTGGTTATGGAGGTTTAAATCATTATGATGTAAATGGTAATGGTGGTCCTGATATTGGGACATCTAGTTAAACTTAATATAGAGGCAAGGCTTGCTGGGAGAAGAGGGCAACTTCCAGAAGTGATGGTCTTCTGAAGTACTTGAAGGCACAATGCCCACTGTCCACTTCTATTGTCATTAGTGATGGTGTTGCTGATGTGAACCATATACCTGTAACTAGTACTATTGATGGTGGTTGTGAAAATCTTAGCTTGGGATCAGCTGCTAGTTAGGCAAGTTTGAACTATCTTGGTGGTAATGGTGGCCTTTACAGTTTATCTAAAGAGAGTTAAGATGTTGTCTTCTTCTTTTTTATTATTATTATGCATAATATGCCCACTGCTTAAGTAATTGGTGTGGTAAATTCTTTGGATAAAGATCAAATCTTAGATTTTAAAACATTTTGTTTTTTCTGAAACTTTTCCTTTCCCCAAGGAGTATATTGTATAGCTGTTGCTTTCAGGTGAAATGGCTATAAAATATTCTTGGTTGGTATATAATAAGTTATTGATTGGATGGTAGGTTTTATATTTTCTTTAGTTTGTTTGTAGAAGATAGGAATAAGTATGGAATTCTTGTCAATACACCTTTTTAAAAATGGGTCAATGTATATAACACATTAGATAGTCATTCCTCTACTCTGTATCACTTTAATGCAATGGCAAATTCAAGTACTTTTGTCTAATCTGTGAAAAATCCATGGTACAAAGTATATGTATTCATTAATTCTGCACCGGCTAAAGCTATTGAGGAAAATAGAGACACAATTCGTTGTTCTGCCAGAGTTTATTTTATTTTATGGACAGTAACGCTTGGCACTTAGGGAAGATGGTGGACCTTTATATAATGGTAACCAGGAAGTTTTTTTTTGGCATTAATGAAGGTATTCAATTGGCTAAGCATAACTCTGTCATAAATGCTCGCCTTGAAAGACCAAAGCTAAAGAATACCACATACGCATCACCCCACGTACAAAATGAAATAATTAATTCAGGTAAGAACATAATTAAAAATATTTAGTTGATAAAATAAGAATTACAGATCATTTTTTTATAATGGTGGATGAAATAACTTCTTTTAATAAAGAAGTAATTCATTTATGTATGTGACTTGTACACCATGACAGAAAGGATTTTTTTTTTTTTTTTTTTTTTTTTTTTGCAATATGCCAAATTAACTTAAGTTACTGGCTAGGTGGTAGCTACTTTCGTCCTCGATTACCAGTACCAATTAGGTCTGGATGTCGAAAATGTTTGAGGACAGGGGTATGATGAAGCATCCAATATGTCCTGTGAGTGGATTGGATTGTTAATTGACTGACCATCCACCATTTGTAAGATATAAAAAGCTATCTTCATCACAAATTTATTTCTGGCCCGGCAACACCAGGTATTTTCATCGTGTTTACTGGGGGAAAGATCCTTTTAATTAACTGGTAGTTCATATTGTATTAAAACTAAAGAATAAGAATCTTTTATAACTCTACATATAGGTTGATATTTTATGAATACTATTGAAAAACCCGCCCTACGGGCAGTTATTCGACCCACATAGTCACAAAGTGTCTGCTTTGAAAAGATTTTGTAGACTTTTTGAAACAGAAGTGAACATGTAATTAGGTGAAACCGTTTTTTTTTTTTACTACAATTTTTAACAATTTTAGCCTTACACACTAAGAGGAAGAGGTGTGGCCAGATGGGACCCACTCCTTGTTATTCACAGAGTCGAGTTGTGTCTGTATGCCAAAGTTTTAGGCCTGTAGCTCAATTTTTTTCCCCTGCAAAGTACCTTTTTTCTTTTCTTTTTTTGTATGGAAAAGGGGTATTGCCACATAGACGTGCTTAAAACATTCCCTGGTGACACTGATTGTATATATATATATATATATATATATATATATATATATATATAGATATGGGTTTGTGGTCTAACTTCAATTGCTCAAGCATGAACCCGACGATGCACAGACAGACAGACAGACAGACAGACAGACAGACAGACAGACAGACAGACAGACAGACAGACAGACAGACAGACAGACAGACAGACAGACAGACAGACAGACAGACAGACAGACAGACAGACAGACAGACTATTCGTAGTTTATAGTATGGATATTGCATGTAGATCTATTGCAGCACACGATTTGTTCACATATTTATCTTTCTAATTAATAAAAACATCATCACTCTGATTACTTAAAAGGTCCAGTTTAATGCTGAGTTACTTTTGCACTGAGACAGAACTCTTCTAGTAAATATTGAAGGAGGTCTGTGTCCACTGTAGTCTGCCTCAATCTATGGTCCACCTCTAATGAAGGTTGCCAGCTGGGATTCAACTCGGACACTATATGCAATACCTCTGTGTGTGTGTGTGTGTGTGTGTGTGTGTGTGTGTGTGTGTGTGTGTGTGTGTGTGTGTGTGTGTGTGTGTGTGTGTGTGTGTGTGTGTGTGTGTGTGTGTGTGTGTGTGTGTGTGTGTGTGTGTGTGTGTGTGTGTGTGTGTGTGTGTGTGTGTGTGTGTGTGTGTGTGTGTGTGTGTGTGTGTGTGTGTGTGTGTGTGTGTGTGTGTGTGTGTGTGTGTGTGTGTGTGTGTGTGTGTGTGTGTGTGTGTGTGTGTGTGTGTGTGTGTACATAAAAATTTAGAACATTATGTAGGACAGTTTTGCCATTATGCATGGCCTTATTTTTAACCATATTTGGTGAAATTTGTATGGTACTTCGCAATAATGCTTGAGAATGTGGGACACTTGAACATGCCATAGAGCATACATTGGAAAGCATTTGAACTAAGCTTTCATTTGGCAATAAGATTAAGGATAGGGGTGAGTGACAACAAAGTGACGGCACAAATTATATATCTCATGAATAATTAATGAGAATTAGGTACTACCCCCTCCCAAAAAAAGAAACCCCCTTTCAAAACTCCTGGCTACGGGCCTGGAATGGAAAGTGAGTGTGGGAGGGGTGGTGTTCAGGATTCTGCATTGCGGGGTTCAGAGTTATCTTCCCGGGAAGTAATTATCCCACATTTCACCGGTCATGAATTCCATTACTTGATTTAAACTTTCTATATAATTCACCTACTGGCTGGATTCGGCCAGTCAACAAGATCCACTTCAAAGAGCAGAGCAATTTTTTAAATTAATTTTTATTCCACAACCAGCTACCAAATGAAGGCTTACTTGAAATTTATTACTTTGGCTATAGTAGCCGTAGTATTGGTAGCCGAGTGTGCTTCTGCTTCTTCATCAAGCAGCACGAAAAGTTCAAGTGGTGGTGATGGTGGTCCCAGACATGGTGGTCCCAGACGTGGTGATTGTCGTCGTGGTGGTGCCAGGAAAACCACATTGGCCAGCTATAATGCTGCAATTAATCCTTTTTTTCCAGGAAATGGTTCTGCCGAGGTCCAGGAGAGGACGGACCTTCTTATACAGGAGGTAACAGTTCATTTATTTTTCCTCAGTATGATATACTGTTACATTAAAATTATTATCTCAGATTTTGGCTAGTGAAGTGGACATATTCTGTTTGCAAGAAGTCTTTTTCTCTGATGTCCAAAGGCAAATTGTTGCAGCTGTAATGGATGAATATCCATATGCATTCAGTGCACAGGATCTGAATTCGTCAACTCCTAATGCCAACAGTGCATGCACTGCCTCGGAGCTGGGAGAAGTCCTGATGTGTGCTGAAGCAAATTGTGACTTAAGTTTAAGTCCAGTAGAACTTAGCAACTGTGTTGTTTTCAAGTGAGTAACTAAAGTTTATTACAATAACCAGATTGATTGATTGGTCATTAGAAGGCAGGTGGATGGGTATATATGTATATATGTGAATAAATAGATGTAGACTTACTGACAGACAGGTAGATAAAGAGATAGATGCTGGAGAGAGTGAGAAAATATATAGGTGGATGTAAAAATTACCATACAAATGTAGACATAATATTGATATTGTTTCTAAATATTTAGCTGCGCTGGAGTAATAGGCAGCTTTGATTCAGCGTGCACACTTTGCATCTTTTTTCAAAATCAAGAATTCATGATGTGTGGAATTTTACCTGCTTCAAGATTTGAAACTAATTATGGGTTGCTCATGCTAAGCCGAAAGGAACTTAAGAATACCATGGTGACACCTCTCAATCCACAATCTCAAATCAGAGCATATTTGGAAGCCTCAGTAAGTTATATGTATAATATGCACATAGTGTGTGTAGAGATGTAAATAATACAGTATTAGTCCAATCATGATGAGACTGAACAAATACACATGTATTTGTCATTTACTTAATCCATGAAAGAAAAAAAAACAACTTAACGATGATATTTTCAAAATGGTAAGGATCTATAAATGTACTAGTTTAATTGAGCAGTAAACATACAATGTCATTGCTAAACCATTTTATACATTAGAAAAAGAACAGTGAAATCATGGAGCATTCTAGAATTTAAAGAAAAACTTCTATCTTAAAATGACATGGATTTTTTTTTACTAAATAAGGATACTTGGAAGATATCCTATAAGTAACTTAGCTAAGATAGTAACTGGTGAAGGTAGGACACCTTCAATCATAGTATAATATAGTCTGTAAAAAAAATGTTGAAGAAAAATAAAACAGACAGGCAGGTATCAATCTAAGTAAAGAAATGTTATGGTTGAATATCAGATATAAAGAAAGATGATTGATTTCGAATACTACATTTTGGCTTATATTTTTACAGGTGGATGGTGTTGGAGACTTGGTATGTACACATTTGACTGCTCTCCTCTCAACTGAAATTTATGGTAAGTGCAAAATAAAACAACTTATATTATAATCACTAATATTGTCTATGTGATTTTGCAGTTGGCCCACCACTAGTGTCTCCCTTGCTGTTTCAAAGTTACGATGAGCAGCAATATGATGAAATTACCACTTTGTTCGAATCAGTTGTCACCAAGGATATGCCTATCCTAATGGGAGACTTCAACCATGGTCCAGCCTCCCCTGGTGGAATCACGTGGATAGTTCCTTTCAACTATGGATTAATGACTGCTCGTGGATTCTACAGTCCATATGTGTTCGAGGATGGTCGTTGTACTTTTTGTTCTACCAACCCTACAACCAATTTTCCTGTAGATATAGTAATAGACCACATTTACTTGCGCACAGACATGAATGAAAGAGTGATATCTTCAAAGGTAAGCTATACAATATGTAATGGTTCATTTCCTATTAAAATTTTCTTTTAAAATCAATATTCAGAGAATCATCATTGATGTGAAATATTATGTTTAGTATTATTCAAATACAATATATTTGAATATTTTGCAGAGAATTTTGGATGATGTGAGTACCAGCTTAGGCACACCAATTTCTGATCACTTTGGAGTTGAAGTGACAATTCAGAACACTAGAGAGGATTGCAATACTAAGTGTGAAAGAAAGAGGTATTTCTGTCTTGATTCTCCAAGGCCTCTATTCCTCTCACTGGTCACACCTAATGCTGATCTTGGCAGGTTATGTCTGGCAGTGCAGGACAAATAAAATTGTCATTTATTCTGTTGCATAAAGCGACAAATTTTTTTTTTTTAATAGCAATGAACACAAAGTGTAGACTTTTTCTGTATAATTCCAATTTATTTGTTTTTGACAATGTAAATTGAACATTTTGTCATAATTATTTTGGAATATTTGTCACAATAAATTCAATTATAGAGAAACTTTTATTACATAATGGCACAAGAGCTATGTGGGCACATACATGATATAATATGGAGCATGAAGGAAGGGTAGGGGGAATTTATGGTTACATGATCATAAAAAGATTTGTCCTCAGAATGTTTTTGAAAATCAGTTAAACAAGCATGCTCTCAGAAATTGCTCACTATACAAGTATAATATATAGTGATAGGACTGGGATGAAACATCCTATGGAAAGGATTGTGGACACGGGTATTCCCTCTCCAGGTCTAGCTTGCAAGAACATTGGGAATTGGAATGGAGCAGTCTTGGTAGGGCCTTGATATTTTCTGCCACCTTATGAATATTTTCCTCAGAAACTTGAGGCATTCATATCCATCCAGTATCATCTTATTCTGAATGCACAGCTAGCTATGGTCTAACTTGGTCTGGAATCCCTGACTCCTGCTGAAAATTCACTATGCCTTTTGAAAGTCTTGGCAATATCCCAATCAGATAATTTTCATACAAATTTGTTTCCAAAATTCACTAGTTGTGGCAACACTGCTCAGGATAACTCCATATTCTTCAGAGATCAGCCTCCCTTAAATAGGTTGGTATCCAAACAATTGAGATGACAATATAAAACAATAAATAATTGAATAATCAGTTACCTAATTACAATTCATACATGTGTGTGTGTGCAAGTATGCTTCCTCCTTTACTCAGGCCAGTAATCTACATGTAACATATCAACTAAACCAATAGCAAACCAATTCAATAAGTAACAAATCATGAGTCATAATCTAAAATAACAATCTACTCAGGTCCCTAATAAAAAATTTTTGTGTGTTCTCTATTTAACCTACCAATATTTAAATTTTTTTTTTTAAAGTGGTAAAAAGAGGAAAAAATATGGTACCTAAATGTTCTCCTGGAGATGCTGATTCCAAATATATATTGGTTTGTGGGTGTCACATGCAAACTGAAGGCACTATGGTAAGACACAGACTACAGAGACAACTTTATATATACTAGTGAAAAACCCACTTTATGGGCGTTTTTTTTTTTTGGCTCACCTTTGGTGGGCTGTAGTCACAGTAGTGTCCACTTTGATGCTTGATGTAGACATTTAAAATAAATTGTAAACATGTGATTTTTGGCAATTTTTAGCCTTACACACAAAGCAAAGGAAGTGTGGCCAGATGGGAACCATCCCATGTTATTCACAGAGTCAAGTTGTGTCTGCATGCCAGATTTAGGTCCATAGCTCCATTTTTTTCTAGTAAAAGTATCATATTTGGCTTTTTTTTAATATAGAAAGGGGTGGCTATTTAGACATGCTCATGACGTTCCCCTGGTGACACTAATTCTAAATACATATGGATTTGTGGGTCTAGCTCCATTCTTCCTTCTGGCAATAGTACTGTATTTGGCCTTTTGTTGAAAATACAGAAAGGGATCTGGCCATATGGACATGCTCATCATGTTTTCCAGGTGACATTAATTTTAAATATATATGGATATGGGTTTTTGGGAATAACTTTAACCATTCAAGCGTGAATCATGAATACACAGACCGACCGACTGACCGACCGACCGACCGACCGACCGACCGACCGACCGACCGACCGACCGACCGACCGACCGACCGACCGACCGACCGACCGACCGACCGACCGACCGACCGACCGACCGACCGACCGACTGACCGATTATTCACAATTCATAGTGTAGATTGATGCATAGGGCTTTTCTGCACCAATTTGATAGGATAAAAAGTTAACACCAGACAATCCCAAAATATATCTTGGATGCTCCAGCAGTCCTAGAGTAGATAAAAAGTGTATTTCAATGAGAAAAAAAAAGTAATTAACTTGGTCAACATGTAGACCATCACAAAAAATGAAATTGCAGTGAAATCTGTCTCTTGATTGGTGTATTTGGTTGCATATATATTATTTTAAAATGGTAGACATATTTAAAGTTTACATTCCGCATCTTGCAAATTTTAAGATGAAGAAGGGTATTTTTGGTCTTTATTTAGTACATTTTATCATCAAATTCAGAAAGTGTTGAATAAAACAGCCTTTCCACCAAATTAAAGATATCACATATTTTAAGCTTCAAAATAAGGATACAGCTCTTGGAAACAACTGATAATAACAAAATTAACATTATAGAAACCAACATACTTATCAGAGTATAGATAGTATTAGATAAATTCAAAACGTACACTCATCCACACTTAAAACCTTAGCCTCCTGACTTTCAAATTGCATCAATCTATACACTCTAGTGCAGCAAGCTATCATGCATTTACAAGTTGCTGTATGGTAGGTAGCCTTTGTAGCAAATGGATATAATTTGTCTCCACACTTCAGTTGCTTCAAGAAAGTCACTGCCCAGGACCTCCCACCTTTTCTCCAGTGGTACCTGTTGAGCCATATCCTTATGCTTGTGGAGGTTCATGATTGATCATGGCTTTCAGCACTGCCACAGCAGTACCCATCCTAGTATACAGGTTCACCTATATAATATGCTAAGGAAAACAACCTCATGTTGCTGAATATGATCCAATCTCTGTCTATTCATGAAGGAAGAAAAAGTCAACTTTTGACTTGGTTTTATCATACAGGAGAACCACAGTTCTTTCCAACATGTTCATTGTTGTATCCACATCTGTAAGTTGTGGTTATACCATTATTCAAGAAAGGCACCAACGATTTTATACATCTATATATGCATATTTCAAGATCATACGGACTCCACTGATAATCTTTTATTTCATCATGAGAACTAAGCTGACAATGCAGACTAAAGTTTACCAAAGAGTTTGTAGTATGCTTCCTGTATTTGATTTCCTCTGTGAATGAACAACTAATTCTGATCTTAAGGCTTCAGCCATAGTCCAATATGGCCTAATGATAGTAAATTGGGATTTCTCCTTCTTCTGTATGTAGTCTTAAATTATGAATTCATGGTTGCTTGTGGTTAAATAAGGCCTCTGTATTTATGGATTTGACCTTGACAAAGGAAAGGGAAGAATGTTGGAAAACACAATTAACAACTCTATCATAAAAAGATTTTAAAAGTCAAGATAATCACAGTGGTATAGATCATGAAAGGAATGGAAAGAGAAAAGGGAAAGGAGAGTAGAAAATAAATGTCTGTTTTCCCTTATCTTATATCTTGGGGAGGAGGTTGCCCTATCCAGGAAAAAGGGTGTGATTGGTTAGGGGGGGGGATGCTACCCCTTTCTTATATTTTCAAAATTCATGCATAGAGGAAGAATATTGGAGAAATGTAATGTCAAATATTTCTCCCAAAACTTAAACAATTCAATGAATCAAGCAGGTTGATCAGTCCAAATTCTAACCACTGTCATTGCAGGAAACATTTGTATTTGACCACTCCTGACCACTATTAATTGCATATAAAATATATATATATATATATAAAAAATATAAAAAATAAAAAAAAGCCACCCAAGGATGAAATCCCACATGCAGCTTTACATAGCATGGTTTTTAGTGTAAGTGTACCATTGAAATAATTGTAGAAATAATTAATAATTAGGAATGTGAAAAAGATAAATGGACATCAAAAACATACAGCAATTCAAAATTCCATACACCTACATATAATGGTAATTTTTGCAACAGACAAATATCTAGATATTTAAACAGTTCTAGCATTCCTTTAAACATTTTAGTATCTTGGTGAGAGACAAGTATGGTTGTTGTTTTTTGGTACAAGGAAACATGGCACAATTTGCCATTTGGGTCATTTTCACCTAGGAAAAATCATTTTCCATGCAGATAGATATTTTAATGCATGAGATTGCACCTTTCTCCCCTTCCTTCCCATGTGTCCAGCAATGATGAATATCCCAAACTAGAAATATTTGGAACCATGAATTCATAATTTAAGAATATATACAGAAGAAGGAGAAATCCCTATTTACTATCATTAGGCCATATTAGACTATGGCTGAAGCCTTACGATCAGAATTAGTTGTTCATTCACAGAGGAAATCAAATACAGGAAGCATACTACAAACTCTTTGGTAAACTTTAGTCTGCATTGTCAGCTTAGTTCTCATGATGAAATAAAAGATTATCAGTGGAGTCCGTATGAATGTGAGGTGGTCACCCATCCAAGTACTGAGCAGGCCTAACAGTGTCTAACTTCAGTAAGTAAATTTAAGTGAAATCAGTTGAACCAAAAAAAAAGAAAAAAAGAGTTTAACCCCAAAATTGTGTGCATATTTGAGCAACTGTGAGGTGGTCACCCATCCAAGTACTGAGCAGGCCTAACAGTGCCTAACTTCAGTAAGTAAATTTAAGTGAAATCAGTTGAACCAAAAAAAAAAAAAAAAAAAAAGTTTAACCCCAAAATTGTGTGCATATTTGAGCAACTGTGAGGTGGTCACCCATCCAAGTACTGAGCAGGCCTAACAGTGCCTAACTTCAGTAAGTAAATTTAAGTGAAATCAGTTGAACAAAAAAAAAGGGTTTAACCCCAAAATTGTGTGCATATTTGAGCAACTGTGAGGTGGTCACCCATCAGAGTACTGAGCAGGCCTGACAGTGCTTATCTTCAGTAAGTGATCTAATGGAAATTAATTTGGACAAAAAAGAGAGTTTAACCTCAAAATTGTCTACAGATTTGAGCAACTGTTGATTCTAAATGCATTTTTGGTGGGATTTTGCAAAACGATAGTCGAATCCCATGCAATTTAAAAAAGGGGAAAACCTACACACCAGCTGTCCCTAGGAGGTTACCATCCAAGTACTGATCAAGTCATCAGTGCTAACTTCCAGCAAATATTGTAATTAAAATTAAAGCCACACCCTCCCACCCATCCACAACATACATACGAAAATGCAGACAGACAGACAGACAGACAGACAGACAGACAGACAGACAGACAGACAGACAGACAGACAGACAGACAGACAGACAGACAGACAGACAGACAGACAGACAGACAGACAGACAGACAGACAGAGTTTAAAATAACCGAATAAGATTCACAGTGGCTTGTAACCACTCATTAATTTTGCTAAATGAAGTAGAGTTTTCTATTATTTACTCCAGATTTAAAAAGTAATAAATAAATTTTAAAAATAATGATTAAAAAATCTTAGAAAAATGATTTGATCATCAATAATGAAATTACATTGTCAATTTTTTTTAAATTGATTTTATAATAGTCCTCAATATGGTAAAAATCTACACTGTTTTGGCTAGGTGGGTGTTCTCACATATTAATAATAAGAAGTATCAAAGATATGATTCATTTTGTTCATTATCCGATGAAGACCTAGATATTGTGTGCATACTCAGCCATATTCTAATTAATTTAATACATTGTTCTTGATAACTGAACGCAACATGATTTTTGGTAAAAAAATTTTTTTATATATATGTTCAGATTATTCGTTGTCTGTTTCTTTTGGTTGTCTGTATTTCTGTCAACAGCATTAGTATGTTCTCCTTTCTTGTTCCTTTCAAGATCCTGGAACCCCTGCTGTTTGCCCATCTTGAGCCTGTCATCAACCCCACAACTGCTCAAGTACCAGTGGGCTTCCAGAATGGCAAGTCAACAGCAGATCAGGTAGTCCAGTTGTTAAGATATTGTAGCCTGTGGCTACTTTTTACTTAACTCAATAACTTTATGCAACTCAAGGAAAATGAATAATTGAACAACTGGCACAGAGCCACACGGGTGAGCCATTATAGAAAACAATGACATAATGCATGGTGTCATAGAGGAAATGGTGATTGCAATTAGGCAAAGGTTCAATTCATTACAACTTCAAGGACAGCTTCCATGCTTATGAGAAGGCTTAGAAATGAAAGTAAAATCATATCCTAGAACCTTGTTCTAATATTAAAAATTAAACCAGTAGAATGACATGTGTATTCAACATATTTTTAATTTATTGCTACGTATTATTTTTCAATTTTTGATCTGTTCCACACAAAATCAGGTTTCTGAGCAAGCATTTCAGGATATGGAGACCTAAATGGAGTGCGAAGCCACAAAAATGGGAATGATGCTAATAAAATATACTTCATATAGGTATTATGTAAAATTAAAACTTAGGCCAAGTGATTAGCCTGTGGTCATGCACTCTTGGAGAATACCATGGCTGTATCAGGGAAATTGTACTACTAGGTAGATTGTTCTTGTTAGATTGATGCAACATGTTCAGGGTGTGTGTGGGAGGTACAGGATTCACTGTGGGAGAGATAGTCAGAGTATGCATGTATAGTGCATTCAACCAAATCATTTTAACAGTTAGGTTGCATTTTACTAGCTTCAATTTGTAATATTAGAACAAGGTCCTAGAACATAATTTTACTATGATTTTTAAAATATTTACTGTAATTTCTAATTCCAGTCAAATCAGTTACAATTTAATCTTTAATTCTCACTCTACTGGATTTTAATTTTTAGTATTAGAACAAAGTTTTAAGATGTGGTTTTGCCTCATATGTCAAAAATAATTACAGTACACTTTACTTCCAGCCATAACTGTTACCAACTCAGGATATAAAGGTTGCACTTCTTGCCATATAGGAGGGCTTTTATTGCTTATGATGTGTTTGTTTCAATCATGTGGTCTCAATTTTGACCTCATTGTTTTGGCTACTGAATCTATTACACTTTATTATTGGTGATGTTGTCATCAAGTATAAGTGAGTTCACTTAGAAACTAAGGAAACAGTTTATTGGGCTCTGCTTAATTGACAAAAAAAATAACAAATGAAAACATGCATGCCTAATGCATGGCCTGCCACTCTGTGAAGTAATCTGATGACATAATAGTTTTAGATCAAACTTATTACAATTTGGATTTGTTTTCAGTTTCTAAGCTCCCTTTTCTATGTTTTGAAGTGGTATTATTAATGACCACAGAAAATAACTCATGAATAGTAAACATCACTACAAAATTCAGGATTGTTTGTCTGTTTGTGTATATGTGCAGTCTCTTTCTCCTTCCAAACTGCTGGAGGAATCTTTATGGAAATTTCAGAGATTAGGTCAGTAGAGCGCATTTCCTCACTAAGGTTTACTAAGGTCTCTTCGGATTTGCTGGCATATCAGGCTAAAAATGCAAAAAGGTTTCTTGTAACATACCCTTGGGACCTGACACCTAAAAATTAGCATGCACACATATATGACTCTGGGAGAAACATGGGCTGGGTCTCACCTGACCACATCCCTTCCTGTGAGCATATTAGGCCAAAAATGATGTTATCTATTTATGATACTAATGTCCAATCAAATTCATGGACCATGGGCACAGAGGCACACAATCTTGACTCTTGTGGGTAAATGAGTTATGCTGTACTTGGCTATACCTTCCCATGGGCCTGCTATATCCTGTGAATTGCCAGGCGTTCTAGTAAAGGATCATCTGGATAAAGCGCTAAAATGGGGCAATCTCCCACAGAAATATAACCGCTGCACATTACATTAAACAAATGGAACAAGTTAATTACTCGAGAAGCCAAAAGTTGACTTAAAAACTGTCTTTTAGGGTAGGTTGTTTTGTGTTAGTAATTATAATTAGTGATTATGTGGTTTCTTGTAATTTTGTGTATCATGTGATCTGACCAAGAATACTGACAAAGAAAAGTTTGTGTATGAGAATCTCTGAGAACTAATAGTGAATGGCTAAGTTGACATTCATTACAATATAAACTTACTTCTATTGTTAAAATGTGTACAAGTGAAACAGAATCTAGCTTCACACATAAATGTCATCATTGATACGCACGCATGCACGCACGCATACGCGCATGCACACACGCATGCACACACGCATGCACACACACGAACACACACACATACACACATTCTAAAATAGTAATAGAATCTTATATTGAAAATTATAAGCTGAACAAAATTCGGAGTCACTATTATTAAAAAATTGAACTGTTTAACTACACCAGATAATTCTACTCAAAATTTTAAAAAGATATGCTATAACACCAAATGAGTTAAGTGACCACTGTCATGTCTCCATCTCCTGTAACATCTATGAGTTCTGCAGATGAAAAGACAACTTGGAGCTGGAAGATGCCCAACTTCACTGGAGTTGTCTTTAACACAGCTGTGGCCACTTGGCTTGCCTCCACAGTCCTAGATACTACAAAAATTTATTTTACTAAATCTTATTATATTTTATATGAATCACATTCTAACATTGCAATTTCCAAAATTCTGAACACTTAACTTTGGAAGTGAAATCAAATAAACTTTGAATAATAAATTATCACACTCCAAAAGCATGTATTGCATCATAATAGATAAGACAGAAGTAGTGGTATTCATGTAAGTGTAATATCAATTTAAGAGATCTTTAAGATTGCATCCTCGATGTAACTATCTCCACATAACTCAAACTTCCCCTCAGTAAGTGAACTCTCAAGAGGAACACAACACAACACAACACAACCTGTTTGTCTTTTTTCCTTTGGGCTTTGCAATACAGCTGCTCTATTACAACTGCTCATTAGGCAGCTTAAAATAGTTATTTTTATTGCTTTTGCTAGGAAAATCCTGAATAAATCATATCAAAATTACTAACGGAATACTATTTAAGAGTTCAATTTCTGTTGGTTATTTATAATATCCTACTTGACAGACTCATGCTTCAAAGTGGAAAAAATTTTTTAAAGTCATTCTTATTCATTTGGGCAATATACTTTTTTATAGCTAGTTTTAAATCACCTTGTAAATGTTTCAACTTGATTTTAGAACCTTGTAAGCTGTACCTAAGTAAGAATAATTAAACAAATGTGATAGAATGAATTCATACACTTTCACTGATTATTATTGTTTTGTTGATTGTTCTTTTGCTTTTCTTTTTAATTTACCTTATGGTAGGTTCTCTGGTGTTTAAGTGTATGTTCTTAGCTTGGTTTTAGAACTATATAGTTACATTTATGTAAAGAGAATGTTATCAAAGTTTATAAGCTCATACTATCCTTTCAACTGCACTGACATTGCTAATATGAATGCTCGGAAAATAATTGACCATGCCAACACAATGCTCAGATAGTTAGTTCAGGGGAAAAGTAAATAAATTTGATAGATTGAAATTTTTTTTTCAAATTAGTGAACACTATTTAATTCCTGTTTGCAAATGGTGGTTTTTATTATTTATTATAGCATTATTCATGGCATGGGGTACAGCTTTATTGGCTTTAAAACCAAGCTAGGAACACTCAATGGATATTTTCTCAGCCATTGCTACCAAAGATAACGCATTTTAGTGGGAACTGAAGGAATCCATATCCCAAAAACAAACAAATAAGTAAACACACATTAGGAAAATTTATAATAAGATTTATAATGCTGCACAGTTTTAGACTAGCTTTTAAACAGTCAGCCAAGAAACTAAAGAAGGATGTAGTTACAGGTAGTTTGTTTCACATTATATGCTCACTTCAGTATATCAGTGTGGTATGCTAGGTAAAAATTGTGTTTCCAGTGTATATACTATTTTAGATTCAGTCGATGCCATCTTAATAAATAGCATTATGAGCCCTGGGCTAAGCAGTGCACTGGTGCCCCTACATACACAAATAATCACAGAAATATATATTTTTTGAATTCTAGGGGACTCTTTTTAGTGGAAAAAAATTAATAAATAAAAAAATAAATAAAGAAATAAATTTAAAAAAATAAAAACAAAGTTAAAATAAAAAAGCAATAAAAATGCTTTTTTTTTTAAATCAGAAGTGAATAGTATTGTTTAAGCATTGCAATGCCTCAAAATACAAAAAACAAAAAACAAAAACAAACAAAAAATAACATTTGCCTATCATGAGCATTGAGTATTTTTGTCAGCTGCATACATAGCTCAGCAGATCACTAGATAGCTTGAGGTTGATTTGTATGTTCAGCTTTAGAGTCCTGCAGTAAGCTAAATGCACTATACAGCATACCCAATATAAAAAATATATATATTAAAACAACAAAAAAAGCAGCTGTTTCACATATTTAAAAAAAAAGTAGGGTTGGAAAAGAGAAAGAAAAATCCCTAAAAGAGTAAGCCTCATTAATCAGAAAGAATTATGGCTGAACTGAAATTAGCTCTTAATAGTATTTACTTATTTGCAGTGAGTCACATCATATATAGATTTATAACATGGTATTCCTATGCTGGTTGCTTAAAATAGCCCTGGCTTCAGTATACCTGCAGGAAGTAGTGTAGTGTGCGATTGTTATGGTGTGCTAGTTGTGAAAATTATGCATTTCCAATAACCATTGAAGATAACCCATTTAGAGAGATTCAGATTCCCTCTGCTTCAACCGAAGGTTGACAGCCAGACAAGCAATCAAATCTCCATGATGCCCGATGGTATAACTGTCTCCCTACAGTAGTCTGCAACAAGCCAAAATCAGACAATCTCATCCTGGTTGCTGCTTCCCTTCGCTTATTCCGAAAACAAGGAAGACTAACGCTTTGCTAGTAATTAGTATAGAAATGGAGATAGGCTGGTTTAATTGGACAACTGTCACACAACCAAACACTACACACAAACTTCAAAGATGACAGCTACAAAGTCACTGTAACACAAACTCAAGCCATGCCATATCTATTGTTTTTTTACTACCATTGTCCTTTCTAATCTTCCAAACTGTTCAAAATCTTTGATGTTACTGTGTCCAACTTCCAATAGCCATACTGGTCACATTCGTCCCATTCATCTCAATCACATTCTTTGCACTTGCACTGTTACTCAATTGCGATATCTGTTGCTGTTTGTCAGTCAGGTTGATTCCTGACATCCCTCCCCCTTTAAAAAGAGATCCCTGGTCTCTGGAGAGTACATCTGAATTTGCGTTAGCATGGCCATTTCTATGTGCCACAGTATAATAAAATGGATGTAAGGCTAAGGACCAACGAGCCAGTCTACCATGACTGTCTTTCAATGTTGACATGTGGGTAAGTGAATTATGATCCATATCAATCTTAAACTTTGTACCCTCTAGGTATGTACGGAAATGCTGAATGCCCTTTACGATGGCTAGAGCCTCATGTTCAATAGCCGAGTAGTTGCACTCACGTGGCAAGAACTTCTTACATCCAAATGCCAAGGGTTGTTAATCTCCCTTGCTATTGATTTGGCTCGAAACAAAGCCTATACCTGTGCCAGATGCATCAGTCTGCAGTATGAACTTTCTCATCCAGTCTGGTGTCGCTAGTATCGGGTTTCATGATAGAGCTTATTTTAATTTTCTGAAGGCTGTCTCACATGTATGGGTCCACTTGACCTGCTTTGGCTGGTCTTTCTTGGTGAGGTTGGACAAGGGACTGGCTACTGTGGAAAAATCAGGAATGAATTTCCGGTAGTATCTACAGAGTCCCCAAAACGATCTCACCTGGTTCTTGTTCTTCGGCTGTGAAAACTCCTGTACAGCCTTTACTTTGTACTACATGGGACTGACAGTGTCACCTCCTACCACATGTTCCTAGTAAACACACTTGTTTGTGGTGAAATGACACTTCTTCCACTTCACACGAAGGCCAGCTGCCTGTAACCCCTTGAACACTTGGTTGAGATGCACCAGATGCTCCTCCCAGGATGCAATGTGCACCACGATATAATCCAGGTAGGCAACTGTAAATTTGTGTAGTCCATGGATCACTTAATCCATCAGATGTTGGAAAGTCAACAGAGCAGACACCAAACTGAATGGCATAGTTGAGAATGGTATTTGCCGTACGGAGTGATAAAAGCGTCTTTTTCTTGTGCTCAGGGGTTACCGGGACTTGATAGTGCCCCTTAGTTAAATTCAGAGTTGTTATGTACTTGGACACTCCAATTACGTCGATAAGTTCATCAATATGTTGAAGTTGGTAAGGGTCGTCAAATGTGCTTGTAGTCGATACACATCTGTTTGGATCCATCCTTTTTTGCAACCAAAACTATTGGAGCAACCGATGGACTTGTTGAGGGTTCAATAATGCCTTGTTCGAGCAGGGTCTGAATTTCCTCTCTTAAAAATTATTTTGAGTGGTGTGCTAATTTGTATGGGAGCAGTCTGATTGGTGATATATTTGTGATAGGGATCATGTGCTGCACCAAGGTCGTTCTACCAGCATATCCTGTATCATATATGCAAATTTCTCTTGTAATGCACACAACTCCCTCTCTTGACTTCCATTTCTCTTGCTCAATGGGTTGCCTATTCATTTAACTCTTCCTCATCTAAGGTCACAAATGCAGCAGAGGCTGGAGATGTCTACTTCTGCATACAATTCACATGAAAAGTACGAAAGCTTTTCCCGATGGTACCCAAATCAACCTGGTAGGTCACATCAGTGATCTTCTTACTTGCCACTGATTGTCAAGCTTGGATGTAAGCATGGGCCAAAACACTAATACGAAATCACCCACAACATATTCTCTCACCATTGACTTCCGGTCATGGTAAATTTTTTGGCTTTCCTTTACTTTTGTCTCTCTCTTAAGTGTCCGGTCCCTAACTGCTTCAATGTTGCTCTTTAGGGTCTCGACAAATTCAATAGTTGTGTTTTGGCCACTCTCCTCCTTCCCTTTCCAAAAATGTACCATCTGGTCCAGGGGCATTCTTATGGGTCGGCCAAATAGCATTTGATAGGGGGAAAATCCGGTCGTCTCATAAATTGTTCCCTTGTAGGTACACAACATGTGGGGCAAGCAATCATCCCATTCCACCTTTGGGTTTTGGATAAGCTTTCTTAGCACAGTCTTAAAGATGGCATTAAAATGCTCGATCATTCCGTCAGTCTGGTGATGGTGAGGGAAGGTTTTAATCTGTTTTATGCCCATGGTTTGACAATGACCCCTAATAAATTTGAATGCAAATTTAAACTCATTGTCTGTGAGTAATTCCTCCGTGATTCCTACTCGGGATATTAGGTCCACTAAACACTTAACAACAGTTTCACTGGTTACATTTTTTAGGGCATAGGCCTCTGGCCATTTGGAGGTGTAGTCCATCACCACCAGTATATATTTATTTCCCAACTTTGTTCGTTTCAAAGGCCCAAACACGTCCATTGCTATACAGGTAAATGGTTCTGGTATGATGGGTAGAGAGTGGAGAGGGGCTTCGATATTAAGGCTGGCCAACTCTTCTGACACACTTGACAACTTGCACACATTAGACTGACATCTTTGTTTATGCTCGGCCAATCCAATTGCTTTCTTGATGCACCTAGAGTTCTTTCTCTTCCAAAATGTTGTGCAATTGGCAGGTTATGGGCCATTCATAATGCTTTAACTCTCATAACTTGAGGGAAGACTACCAGGACCTTACCAAGTATCATGTATGGCTCTCTCTTTAAAATACCCTAGTCCCAATAGTAGGGGTTGTCTTCTCTCCCACTTTAGCTCTAATTTTCTTGAAGGTGGTATCATACCTTTGGGCTTTGCCCAACTCCTCTTGGGTGAGAACTTCTCCCTCTTCAGTTTGCAGCTCATCTTTACAGGAGGTATCTATTGCCTCTGTCTGGTCTAGGTCGTAAGTCTGGTCACTCATCCGAGATGCGGCAGGTGTCACTTGCGGTTCCTCTGGGTCTACTGGTGTCAGCTCAGCAAGCTCACTATTCTCAGGGTCACAGTCAATGTCGCTGATATCTTCCTTGGTTGAGAAAGTGGACACATCAGTCCCGTCGAGATTGTCTTGCTGGCGCTCTTCCTCAAGAGCCTCCTGCTGTTGTCGTTTGGCCCGAGTGATGGCCATGCCTACTTCAGTGGTTGTAGAGGTAGTTGATGTTTCATAGTCTTCTTCATGTAACACCTTTTTTAAATACTGGCGGAAGTGGGGAATGTCTCTGCCCATCAACATATCTTCTGTCAGATGTTTAGACACTCCCACTGTGATGGTTGTTTCTTTCATTCCAGCTCCAGGGTTATACCAGCAGCTGGGAACCATGTCTTGCAATTGGAAGTGATGTTATACGGGATTTTCTAGCCCAGATAGTTGCTCGTTCTGACACACTTTGGGTGTATTAATGACTTGGTACAACCAGTGCCCAATAGTGCTATCACAACTTTCCTGTTAACCTTCAGCATCTTGATCTATTCTGTCAATTTTGGTGGTGGTGCTAATGCAAAGCTACATGTGGCATTTTCCGTCTTAGTCTTGGGTATCTTGACTTGGCTGTTCCTTTGATAATGCCCGAGTTTCCCACAACGGAAACACTCTATGGTTTTCACATCTATGGAGTATGGAGGTGGTCCATCACTGGCTCTGTTCTACTCTCTCCTCTTCACCTTCAGATCAGAGTTCCGTTCCCTGCCGCCAGCTGGGGAATGATTTTGCTCCCTGAAACCCTAACCATTTTTCTCCAACCTGGGCTTTTGATCACCCAAGTGGTGGATGATGGCTTCAGTGAGCTTTCGGTGTGTCTGGCAGTTGAGGTTGTGTATCCTCTCTTCCAGCCAACTCGGTAGTTTGGAGATGACCTGCTCCATACACATTGTTTCTCTATCCTCCATTTCTGCTAAATCCTAGCCACTGGTTGAAGTGGAGTTTATGCTGTCTTAACCAAGTCCACGGGTTGACGGAGTTGAATGGGATCTGGAACACCTTCCATCAACAAGAATGTCTAGTAATTCTATAGATGTGCAGGAGTGTATCTTTAACTTGGTCATGTCTGCTTGGTCTTCGGCCGGCAGGTTTGCCACTGCTAGCATGCCAGCACCCGACGGCAATCCACAAAGGTGCAAGGCCTTGTGCTCCTTTGGCCACTGGTTTGCTCTTGCTACAATTTCGAATGTGTCTAGGAAGGCTTTCATATCATTGGTCCCCTCCTGTGACTTAGCTAGCATTAAACCAGGGGCATTTTCCCTTTGCTGAAACTCATCCTGCCTCCTTTCCCTAGCATCCTCCCTGGCCGCTCTTTCTGTCTCCAACTGTAATAAGTTGTGCATAATCTGGGCCATTGGGTCAGCTCCTTCTGGCAAAGGAGTATGTGGATGTAGCGGTAGCGATGGTGTCATAAAGGGAGGTTGACAGCCAGACAAGCAGTCAAATCTCCACAATGCCTGATGGTACATCTGTCTCCCTACAGTAGTCTGCAACAAGCCAAAATCAGACAGCCTTATCCTGGTTGCTGTTTCCCTTCGCTTATTCCGAAAACAAGGAAGACTAACGCTTTGCTAATAATTAGTTTAAAAATAGCGATAGGCTGGTTTAATTGGACAACTGTCACACAACCAAACACTATGCACAAACTTCAAAGATGACAACTCATGTCATGGCCGTATCTATTTTTTTTCACTACCATTGTCCTTTCTAATTATCCAAATTGTCCAATATCTCTGAAGTCACTGTGTCCAACTTCCACTAGCCATACTGGCCACATCCGTTCCATTCATCTCAATCACATTCCTTGCACTTCCACTGTTACTCAATTGCGATGTCCATTGCTGTTCATCAATCAGGTTGACCCCCTGACACCCATTGATCAAAGAATCACTATGCATGCCTTCTAGCTAATCAGCAGAAGAAAAACAAAGAAAGAAAAAAAGGAGTATTAAGAACAGAACAAAGTTTAAGTACTCACACTTGCCCAAAAGCATTTCATTTCACGTGCTAAAATAGTACTAGTTTGGTATCAGTATGTCCAAGTAAGCATTTAAAAATAGTATTCAGTGAGTTCCAGCAATATGAATGGCGATGTGTCATAATGGTATTAAATGAGTGCATGCACATTGAAATGTGTTAAAATAATACCCTTTGTATCAGCCACCATTGTCACTGTTTAAATGAAATGATAGACACACTAGTATCAATCAGCGAATGATAAGATGCAAAGAAATTTGGAGAGAGTAGTAAATGTAATAAAACAACATCATGTCATTTGGGTATGTCATGTTGACGAGCTTAAATAGTAGCAAAATGAAACAATCTAAAAATCTGCATTTTTCGCCATTATTAATGTAGCTATACTGTCAATAGTAGTGAATTGAAGAGTAGTGAAGAAGTCGATCCCAATATTCCTACATCTCCTACTTCTCCTGGGCCTCCTCAAAATCAATCTTTATGAATGGAAAGCAAAATGAATGATAATAATATCAATAACAACAAAAAGGTGGAACAAGTGACTATAAAAATTTTTCTTCCAAATAAAAGGTAATGTAGAAATGTGCCTAACTATAACATCACATGACTGTCACACGTTATAGCACTGATCTGACAATAATGAAAAGTCCTTATATGTGCAGATTATTGAACTTGTTCAGCAGAATATAGCCAGCTAGGGGTCTTGTTCCTGATGACAGAGACCATAGCTCTATTTGAAAATTAGTCAACTACTGAAATATTTGAGGCCCATAATCTCTGGTTAACGGGCAATACCAATTCCAATTTTGAAACAACATACAGCATTTGGAACAGGCTTTCAATAAAGAGGGGAGTGAAAGGGGGGGGGGGGGGGGGGGGGGGGGAAGGGGGAGGGCTCATAGTTTTCCAGTATGAATTAACAGCTTGACAAGCTTGAACAAGTGCTCACCAATTCTTTTACATCTGCATCATTTCTGAACCAGTAAAATATCTCTTTCAGCGCATTGTATGTAGCAATCACTCCTCCATGCCCACTTATAGATACACTCCGTTTTTGACCTGCCCATACTATCTGTGGGGCAGCCTAAACTATTCTACCAATTTAGATATACCTATCTGAATATAAAGTTCTCCCTTTTCAGCAGAGGAATACTTCCCTGACACATTTAATAGCTAAAACTAAGCTAACAATCCTTCAGGATAGTCTCGTGTAGCCAGACAGATTAAAAAGGGAATAATCCGCAAAGCCGAGGGTAAAGGGTCTGGCTACGGGAGACTATGTTGGGGATTCTGCAATGTGGAATTCGGAGTTATCTTCATTCACCAGTTATGAATTCCATTACTTGATCTAAACTTACATATAATTCACCTTCTGGCTTGATTCGGCTAGTCAGTTAAGAACAGAGCAATTTTTTAAAATTAATTTTATTCCTACAACTAGCCACCAAATGAAGGCCTACCTAAAATTTATTATTTTAGCTATAGTGTCCCTAGTATTGGTAGCGGAGTGTGCTTCTGCAACCAGAAGTGGTGATGGTGGTCCCAGACGTGGTGGTTGTGGTGGCCGTGGTCCCGGTGCCAGGAAAACCACCTTGGCCAGCTATAATGTTGCAATTAATCCTTTTTTCCCTGGTAATGGTCCTGCCGAGGATCCTGCAGATATCCAGGAGAGGACCGGTCTTCTTATAGAAAACGTAACAGTTCATTTATTTTGCCTTGTATGATATACTATTATATTAAAATTAATATCTCAGATTTTGGCCAGTAAAGTGGACATATTCTGCTTGCAAGAAGTCTTTTTCTCTGATGTCCAAAGGCAAATTGTTGCAGCTGTAATGGATGAATATCCATATGCATTCAGTGCACAGGATCTTGAATCGGTACCTCCAAGTTCCAACCCTGCATGCACTGTGATGGAGCTGGTGACACTCCAGCAATGTGCTGATGATAATTGTGGTTTAAGTTCAAGTCCAGCAGAACTGAGCAACTGTGTTGTTTTCAAGTGAGTAGCTAAAGTTTATTACAATATTTTATTAATGTATCTACTAACCAGATTGATTGATTGGTCAGTAGAAGGCAGGTGGGTGGGTAGATAGATAAACAGATAAATAAATAGTAAATTTACTGACAGACAGGTAGATGAAGAGATAGATGTTGCAGACAGATAAATAAATAGTAAACTTACTGATGGACAGGTAGATAAAGAGATAGATGTTGGAGAGAGTGAGAGAATATATAGATATATACAAAAATTACCATAAAAATATTGACATAATATTGATATTATTTCTAAATATTTAGCTGTGCTACAGACATTGAGAGCTTCAATCCAGCTTGCACACTCTGCATTGTTCTTCAAGGTCCAGAATCAGAAATGTGTGCAATTTTACCTGCTTCAAGATTTGACACTAATTACGGATTGCTCATGCTAAGCCGAAAGGAACTTAAGAATACCATGGTGAAACCTTTTAATTCACAGTCTCAAATCAGAGCATATTTGGAAGCCTCAGTAAGTTATATATGTCTAATATGCATATAGTATGTGTCTGTGCATTATCTACTATAAAGTCTTTAGTGGATCCCCCATTGTGTTATTATGAATATGCAATATGCATGGCTATAGTTGTATAATTATTTAATTGACCACTGTGGATGGAGATGTAAAGAATGCAATCATAGTCCAATCATGATGAGACTGAACAATTACTTGTATTTGACATTTACTTAATTCATCAAAGAAAAAAAAAACAAAGATGGTATTTTCAAAATGTTAAGGATCTAAAAAATGTACTAGTGTAATTGAGCAGCATTGTCATTGCTAAACCATTTTATACTTTAGAAAAAAAAAACAGTGAAATCATGGAGCATTCTAGAATTTAAAGAAAAATTTCTTTTTTTTTTTTAAATGACATGGATTTGTGTACTAAAATATGGATGCTTAGAAGATATCGTTTAAGTAACTTAGCTAAGATAGCTACTGGTGAAGGTAGGACACCATTATTCATAGTGTAATATAGTCAGGAGGAAAAAAAGAAAAAAAAAGCAGATAAGCTGTATCAAGTATAGAAATGTTAAAAAAGATGAATGATTAGAAATGTGCTACATTTTACCTTATGTTTGTACAGGTGGATGGTGTTGGAGACTTGGTATGTACACATTTGACTGCTCTCCTCTCAACTGAAATTTATGGTAAGTGCAAAATAAAACAACTTATATTATAATCACTAATATTGTCTATGTGATTTTGCAGTTGGCCCACCACTAGTGTCTCCCTTGCTGTATCAAAGTTACGATGAGCAGCAATATGATGAAATTACCACTTTGTTCGAATCAGTTGTCACCAAGGATATGCCTATCTTAATGGGAGACTTCAACCATGGTCCAGCCTCTCCTGGTGGAATCACGTGGATAGTTCCTTTCAACTATGGATTAATGACTGCTCGTGGATTCTACAGTCCATATGTGCTTAAGGATGGTCGTTGTACTTTTTGTTCTACCAACCCTACAACCAATTTTCCATTAGATATAGTAATAGACCACATTTTCTTGCGCACCGACATGAATGAAAGGGTGATATCTTCAAGGGTAAGCTATACAATATGTAATTGTTCATTCCCTATTAAAATTTTCTTTTAAAATCAATATTCAGAGAATCATCATTGATGTGAAATATTATTGTTTAGTATTACTCAGATACAATATATTTGAATATTTTTGCAGAGAATTTTGGATAATGTAAGTACTACCCAAGGCACACCACTTTCTGATCACTTTGGAGTTGAAGTGACAATTCAGAACACTAGAGAGGATTGCAATACGAAGTGTGAAAAGAAGAGGTATTTCTGTCTTGATTCTCCGAGGCCTCTATTCCTCTCACTGGTTGCACCTAATGCTGATCTTGGCAGGTTATGTCTGGCAGTGCAGGACAAATAAAATTGTCATTTATTCTGTTGCATAAAGCAACAATTCTTCTTTTTTTTAATAGCAATGGACACAAAGTAGAGACATTTTTTTGCATAATATCAATTTATTTTTTTGGCAGTGTACATTAAACATTTTATATCATACTTATTTTAGAATATTTGTCACAATAAATTAAATTATAGAGAAACTTTTATTACATAATGTCACAAGAGCTATGTGGGCACATACATGATATAATATGGAGCTTGGGGGAAGGGGAGGGGGAATTTGTGTGTGCATGATCATAAAAACAATTGCCCTCAAGAATTTTTGTAATTCAATTAAACAAACATGCTCTCAGAGATTGCCCACAATAAAACAACAAGTATAATATATAGTGATAAGATTTTGTTCTTTTTCCTGTCTTCACTATGATTCTCGACAGCTTGCAACCTTTTGTTAGTGATTTCATCCCAAAATAAATATATAAAACATGGAACTTAGAAATGGATGATGCAAAGCTTCACATATTTGAAGGTTAATTCAGCAACAGCATGAACTAGAATATTCTTATCAAAAGTAATATTTTTTTGGTGAATATAATCCCATGGCCAGTAACAGTTACCCTATTTAAGGAAATTATTTCAATGTTGTGTGGGTGTGGTGCACATATGGTTTATAGGAGGTCATGTATGGTTTCTAAGTGTGCACACATGATCTGGGGGTGTGAACATATGGTCTATGATTGCTGTTAGGTGGTGCGAGTTTATTAAGTACTAGCAGCATATACCCAACATTGCCCGGGATATAAGGACATACCTACAGAAAAAGGTGTGACCCACCCATTTCCCTACCAGATTCAAGTTGTGTTTGCATGCTTCTAGGTCTCTAGGTCCATAAATTTGATCGTCTATGAGCACCATAAATAGATTGCATCAAACTTGGCATTTTTGACCAGATAAGCCCACAGAAAGAGATGTGGACAGGTGACCCGATTTTTGGTGGCTAAAAGCCATCCACTGTGTAGGATGTGCTACCCTGAAGAAGGGGTTATAGTTGATGGTGGTTTGATAGAAAAGTGGGTGTGGCCAAGTGTAATTCATCATCCAAGAGTTGTAAAATATGACTTTGGCACTTTTAGCCTCCAAACCCACAGGAAGAGGTGTGAATAGGAAAAACCACACTGAGTAGAAAGTATTCCATCAAATATAATTCAAGCTTCTTCATTCACAGATGTTTTATTGAAAAACTCGAGACTCAAACCAATGTTGCCAGATGGATTCAGCTCAAAATCACTACTTTTTATCGTCACTTATTTCCAGCTACCTGATAAAAAATCATTACAAACACAGATTACATTTCACACTCAAACAACATTACAAATTTATATTGGAACAATTACAGCTTTTCCTTCATATCATAACTTTAATATTTGCCTTATGCGCCACTTACTACCTGCATTCAAAATGGGAAGACAGAACATTTTCTGCACACCCTGGTTGAACAGTTGGATTGGAAAGATTCCCCATTGGATCCTTATATAAATGCACATCCATCCAGAAATTCTTTATGCTGCTGGTGTCCCAAGCCAGCTCCTTGATCATGGGGCAGTTGGACTCAAATCCTTTTGGGATGAAACATCTTATGGAAAGGAGTGTAGACACCAATATTCTCTCTCCAGATGTAGCTTGCAAGAACAGTGGCAATTGGAATGGGTCTGTCTTGGTAAGAAGTTTGATTCTTTCTGTAATATTATAAATACCTTCCTCTAAAACTTGAAGGCATTCTTTTCCAGTCTCATCTTTTCCTGTCTCATCTTTTCCTGGATGGAAAGCTGGCTGTGATCCAACTTAGTAATGGAATCCCTGACTCATGCTGAAACTCACTTGATTAGAGAGTTTAGCAATTTCCCAATCAGACCTTTCCTCTCCCAATTTGTTTCCAAACGTTAGTACTTGTGACAACACTGCTCCGAGACTACTCAATATTCCCAGTGATCTCCCTCAGTGTTGACATGGATTTAGCCAAAAATCAACACAAAATTGCTTAAAATCACTACTTTATCACTACCTTTCCCATCAATAAAAAAAAAACAACTACAAAAATCACTAAAACAAAAACTAACACAGTACAATTTTTAGAATTCAAAGCACATATTACCAACAATAAAATTATTTCTTTGAATCACAGATACAATACGATATATAATGGCCCATTTCCTTGAATCACAGTCACACAGACCATATTTCAGCTTTTCCTTCATGTCAGAGCTTTAATATTAGCCATATCCAATAGAGTATTTGGTACTCAATGGAAAATGTGGTTCCATACAACCTCTGCATTTGAAGTAGGAAGACAGAACATTTCTCTGAGAAAAAAACCTCTCTATCTTTCATTTAAAGTAGAAAAAGACAGAACTTTATTGGCATGCCCAGGTTGAACAGTTAGAATAGATATTTCACATTTAATCAATATATAAACAGATATACAGGCAGAAAGAATCTGTGCTGCTGGTGTCCCAGCCTGCTCCTCGACCTTGTAGCACTTAGACTCCAGTTCTCCCTGTAATGAATCATTTTATAGAAAGATTGTTGATACATATATCCTCTCTCAGGAGTAGTTTACAAGAACAATGGCAATTAGAATGGATTTATCTTGGTAAGAAGCTCATTCTTTTCTGCAGCTTTCCTGAGGAACTTGAAGGCATGCTCCTCCAGTCTCCTCTTCTGCATGGTCAACTGAATCTTCTCCAACTTTGTCTGCAATCATTGATTCCTACTGAAAAGTCATCTACATTATGAGGGTTTCAGGAATTTCCCAATCAGACTAAATTCCTCTCTATTTGTTTCCAAAAATTACTACTTTTGGGTGAAATCACTACTTCTGGCAACACTGATTCAGTTTCCTTTAAATAGGTTGGCTTCCCATGGATGGAGATGACAATATAATACAATAATAAATAAATAATTCAATGATCAATCACCTAATTATAATTGCACTAGCAGCACATACCTTGCTTTGCCTGGAATGTAAATGACATACCCACAGGAGAAAGTGTGGCTTAGTGTTACACAACCTATTTATCTACCAGATTCAAGTTGTTTGCATGCTTCTAGGTCTCTACATCCATGAATTTGACCATCCATAAGTACCATAAATAGATTGCATCATTTTTGGCCAGGCATGTCCATAGGTAAAGATACTGTCAGGTGATCCAATTTTTTTTTTATGGCTAAAAACCATTCACTGTGTAGGATGTGCCTAACCTGAAGTGTGAGTTATAATTTTATGGTAGATTGATTGGTAGGAGGGTGGTGTGGCCATGTATTACCCAGCCTATGTCCAAGAGTTATCCAAGCACTACTTATGGTATTTTTAGCATCATAAACCTACAGAAAGAGATCTGAATGGGAATAACTACACTGACTAGAGTGTAGCCTATTAAATATAATTTAAGCCTATTCATTCACAGGAGAAAAAAAAATTTTAACTCATGACTCAAGACCAGTGTTACCAGATGGTTTCAGCTCAAAATCACTACTTTTTATCATTACTTCTTTTAGCTATCGATAAAATCACTACAAGAACAACAGCTCACCTATATAATATACTAAGGAAAATAACCTCATGTTACTGAACATGATCCAATCTCTGTCTTTTCATGAAGGAAAAAAAAAAGTCAACTCTTGATTTTGGTTTTGTCATACAGGAGAACCACAGTTCTATCCAATATGTTCATTGCTGTATTCACATCTGTAAGTTGTGGTTGTACCATTAATCAAGAAAGGCACCAACGATTTTGTACATATATATATATATATATATATGTGTGTGTGTGTGCATATTTCAAGATCATAAGGTCTCCACTGATAATCTTTTATTATTATCATGAGAACTAAGCTGACAATGCAGACTAAAGTTTACCAAGGAATTTGTGATGTTTCCTGTATTTGATTTCCTCTGTGAATAAACAACTAATATAAGTTGCAGGCTTCAACCATAGCCCAATCTGCCCTGATGATAGTAAGCAATAATTTCTCCTTCTATATATATTTTAAATTTTGAATTCATGGTTGCTTGTGGTCAAATAAAGCCTATGTATTTATGGACTTGACCTTCACAAAAGAAAGGGGAGGATTTTCTAGAGCAGAACTAACAACACGATTATTCAAAAGATTTTTAAAGTCAAGATAATCTTAGTGATATAGATTATGAAAGAATTAGAAAGAGTAAAGGGAAATAAAGGGGAGTAGAAAACAAATGCTTGTTTTCCCTTATCATTTATCCTGGGGAGGGGGATGCCCTATCCAGGAAAAAGGGTATGATTGGTATGGGGGAATTGCTTTCCCTTTCTTATATTTTCTAAAGTAATGCGCAGAGGAAGAATATTGAAGATATGTAGTAATATCAAATTTTTCACCCAAAAAAAAAATAAAACTCATATTCAATGAATCAAGCAGGTTGATCAGTCCAAATTCTAACTACTGGTGGTCAGAAAACATTCTTACTTAACGATTCCCAACCACTATTGATTGCATGTACAAAAATAGAAGCCATCCAATGATGAAATCCCACAAGCTGATTGTACATTATTACTTTAACTGTTATATGGGGTTTCATGTGTTTCATAGTTTTACTGACCTCATTTAGGATATTTTAGGGTGACAAAGTGTTTTACATAGCATGGTTTGTAAAGTGTACAAGTCAAGCAATTGTAAGAACTATTTAGGAATATGTAATTTAAAGATGGACAAAAAAATATATATGGCATTTCAAAATTCTATTTCATATATTTAAAAACCATCTCACTCACACCAAGTTTCATCCCAATTAACCCAGCAGTTCTCTCAATCCCAGTGGTCATATTAGAGAGTGGACAAACAGATTAATGTACACATACATAAGGTGAAAAAGAAAAACACACATGCACGAACAGACAGGCAGACAGACACAGACAGACACAGACAGACACAGACAGACACAGACAGACACAGACAGACACAGAGAGACAGACACAGACAGACACAGACAGACACAGACAGACACAGACAGACACAGACAGACAGACAGACAGACAGACAGAAGTAGAGTTTGCCATTTTATAAATAATTAAAGATATTTTAAAAAATCAAAGAAATAGATTTGATCATCAACTATGAAATTACATTGTCTATTTTAAATTGTTTTTCATATATTCCTCAATCTGGTGAAGATCTACACTGTTTTGGCTAGGTGGGTGTTCTCATGGTTTAAAAATTGGCGCATCGAAGATAGAGTGCATGTGTTCATGTTTTGATGAATACCAAGAAGCTGAATGCATACTCAGTCTTTTTCTAATGAATTTAAAATATGTTCTTGATAACTGAGCACAACATGATTTACTGTACTTTATATATATATATATATATATATATATATATATATGTGTGTGTGTGTGTGTGTTCAGATTATTCATTGTCTGTTTATTTTGGTTGTCTGTATTTCTGTCAACAGCATTACTACATTCTTCTTTCCTGTTCCTTTCAAGATCCTGGAGCACCTGCTGCTTGCCCATCTTGAGCTTGTCATCAACCCCACAACTGCTCAAGTACCAGTCAGCTTCCAGAATGTCTAATCAACAGCAGATCAGGTAATCCAGTTAAGATATTGTAGCCTGTGGCTACCTTTTAGTTAACTCAATAACTTTATACAACTCGAGAACAATGAAAATTGAACAACTGACAATGGCTCACATGGGGTGAGCCATTATAGAAAACAATGACAATGCATGGTGTCATACATAAAATAATGATGATAATTATGTCAAGGTTCAATTCACTACAACTTCAAGGACAGCTTTCATGCTTATGAGAAGGCTTAGGCCATCTTCCTGAACCTTACAGTTGCATATGACTGTTTGGCTCTGTAGATTCTACATAAAGCTCTCGAAAAAAATACCAAAACGTGCATATGACTGGAATTAAAACTACTGTAAAATTTTTAAAAAATCAAAGTAAAATCATATCCTAAAACCTTGTCCTAATATTGCAAACTAAAGCCAGTAGAATGACATGTGTCAGCAACATACTATTAATTTGTTACATTTAAATTATTTTCAATTTTCGATCTGTTCCACACAAAATCAAGTTTCTGAGCTAGCCTTTAAGAATATGGAGATCTAAATGAAGTGTGAAGCCATAAAAATGGGAATGATGCTTATAAAAATTTAAAAAACAACAACAATAGAATATAGGTATTACGTGAAATTAAAACTTAGGCCAAGTGATTTGCTTGTGGTCATGCACACTTGGAGTACACCATGGCTGTATCTGGGAAATTGTGCAACTAGGTAGATTGTTCTTGTCACAGTGATGCAACATGTATAGGGTGTGTGTGTGGGAGGTAAGGGTGTCTGTGGGAGGTACAGGATTCACTGGGGGGAGACATGGTCTGAGAATGCATGTATAGTGCATTCAACCAAATCATTTTAACAATTAAGTTGCATTCTATTGGCTTTAATTTGTAATATTAGAACAAGGTTCTAGGATATGATTTTACTGTGATTTTTGATATATTTACTGTAATTTCTAATTCCAGGCATATCAGTTACAATTTAACCTTTAATTTGCACTCTACTGGATTTTAATTATTTACAATCTGAACAAAGTTTAGGTTGTGGTTTTACCTTCACTTCAAAATATTTACAGTACACTTAAATTCCAGTCATAACTGTTACCAGTTCAGGAGGTATTGGTTACAATTCTTGCCATATAGGATGACTTCAATTGCTTATGATGCATTTGTTTCTTTTATGTGGCCTCAATTTGACCTTCTTTTTTCTTTTTCTTTTTTGGCTACTGAATCTATTACACTTTATTATTGGTGATGTTGTCAAGTATAAGTGAGTACACCAAGAAACTAAGGAAACAGTTTATTGGGCTCTGCTTAAAAACAAAAGAAGATGCATGCCTAATGCATGGCTGCCATTCTGTGAAGTAATCTGATGAGATAATACTTTTAGATCAAGTATATTACAATTTGGATTAGTTTTCAGTTTGTGAGCTCCCTTTTCTTTGCTTTGAAGTGGTATTATTTATCACCATACAGAAAACAACTCATGAATAGCAAACATCATTACAAATTTCAGAATTGTTTGTCTGTTTGTGTATATGTGCAGTCTCTGTCTCCTAAACTGCTGGAAGAATCTCATGGAAATTTCAGAGATTAGGTCACTGCACTGCACTTTTTCACTAAGGCTAATTAAGGTCTCTTCAGATTTGTGGGCAAATCAAGCTAAAAATGCAAAAGGTTTCTTAGGAAATACCCTTTGAATCTGACACTTAAAATTTAGGATGCACGCATATATGACTCTGGGAGAAACATGGGCTGTGTCCCACCTGACCACACCCCTTCCTGTGAGCATGTTAGGCCAAAAATAATGTTATCTATTTATGATACTAATGTCCAATCAAGTTCATGGACCATGGGCACAGAGGCACACAATCTTGACTCTTGTGGGTAAATGAGCTACGCTGTACTTGGCTACACCTTCCCATGGGCATGCTATATCCTGTGAATTGCCAGGCATTCTGGTAAAGGATCATCTGGGTAAAGGATCATATGGATAAATCGCTGAAATGGGGCAATCTCCCACCAAAAAATAACCACTGCATATTACATTAAGTAAATGGAATAATTACTCGAGAGGGCAAAAGTTGACCAAAAAAAAAAACTGTCTTTTAGGTAGGATTTTTTTTTTTTGTGCTAGTAATTATAATTAGTGGTTATGTGGTTTCTTGTGAACTGATAGTGAATGGCTAAGCTGACAATTTATTACAAAATAAACTTACTTCTATTACTAAAAATATGTACAAGTGAAAACAGAATCTAGCTTCACACACAAGTGTCATCACTGACACACACAGACACATGCACACACATTCTAAAACATCAATAGAACCTTATATTGAAAGTTATAAGCTAAATATAATTCTGAGCCACTATTATTCAGAAATTGAACTGTTCAATTACACCAGATAAGTCCACACAACTTTTTTTTAAAAATACGCTATAGCACCAAATGAGTTAAGTGACCACTGTCATGTCTCCATCTCCTGTAACATCTATGAGTTCTGCAGATGAGAAGACAACTTGGAGCTGGAAGATGCCCAACTTCACTGGAGTTGTCTTTAACACAGCTGTGACCACTTGGCTTGCCTCCACAGTCCTAGATGCCACAAAAATTTACTTTACTAAATCTTATTATATTTTATACAAATCATATTCTAACATTGCAATTTCCAAAATTCTAAACACTTAACTTTGGAAGTGAAATCAAATAAATTTTGAATAATAAATTATCACACTCCAAAAGCATGTATTGCATCATAATAGACAAGACAGAAGTAGTGGTATTCATGTAAGTGTAATATCAATTTACGAGATCTTCAAGATTGCATCCTCGATGTAACCATCTCCACGTAATTCAAACTTCCCCTCAGTAAGTGAACTCTCAAGAGGATTCTTGAAAGACACCTTGATATCTGCTGGCTGGTTCAGCTTCAGACCTCCAGTGGGAAGTTCAATGGAAATGTCTGGAGTCTTAAATAATTTTAATAAAATGAATTTTAAGATATTAGCAGCTAAATATCACTCCTATAATAATTATTAATAGAGTGCAGACATCTTTATTTATTGTTCATTTTTTATACTGACATAATATTTAAAGTGGTCTTAGCAAGCTATTAAGAATAGTACTAATTGAGGTATGTGATGTGAGGGTTCCAAATTTTTGGTGCTTCCCACCATTTATAAATTAATTTGATCTATTTATATATTACCAAAATATTCACCAATCTGAAAACAAACTCAGCTTCTTAAATCCTATCATTTTTTGGTTTGCTTAAACTGGCTGAATAACACTCAATTGTATAAATTAAATATGTGGTGTGTATCAATTGTAGGTAGTTCAGACTTCTATATACATGGTTTAAAAATATACATTCTGATAGTGTCCTACTCTTCTAATATACCTTCAGCCGGAAATTCTCTTGTTTGACAACAGATTTCTCATCGTCCTTATCATAAGCTATGCACACAAAGTTGATAAAATTCCCTCCTTCTAAAATTTTTAGGTAATCCGTATGCTGGATTTTCATCTCGTATTGTTTTTCTAAAAAGAAAGAAAGGGGTGAAGCATTATAAGATAAAATCCAATAAAATCAAATTTGGAGTTAAAATGCTCTACCTTCAGCAGATTTGAATGATTCAGTAATGGAAAAGTCCCTGATCATCTCTCCAGAAGCACCATTATAGATAATAGCTTGACAATAGGAGTTCACATTGAGAGATCTGTTATAATAAAATAGTTCAGCATCATATTATATATATTATGCTCTGCTATATACATGACTTAAGACTCACTTTGCAGTGGCAGCAAAATTTGTGACAGTTGCTGTCACAACAAAATTTTCACCAATGAGGACATTGTGGTCCACCTCTATTTTCACACCAATCAACTTCTCTGATTTCGTTGCAGCTACAAGGAATACAAAGAAAAGAAAAAATGTGTGATTTCTTAAGTATATATATTGTTGGCTTTTTTATAATAGTTCTTTTCATTGGATAGCCAGTGCCTTGATTATTGCAAGCAAAGGTGCAGTGGGCTGCTGGTGTCTAGTAAACTTAAAATTTGACCACTGGTACTTTCTTACACCTGAAGCATATATTAATTTGAAAAATGCCAAACATATACACACACATACGCACGCACACACTTCATGAGCACACACGCATGCACACACGCACGCACACATGCACACACCCACCCACTCACATGCACACGCGCGCGCACACACACACACACACACACACACACACACACACACACACACACACACACACACACACACACACACACACACACACACACACACACACACACACACACACACACACACACACACACACACACACACACACACACACACACACACACACACACACACACACACACACACACACACACACACACACACACACACACACACACACACACACACACACACACACACACACACACAAGCACATATATACAAGTAAGCTGCAAAGCACCAACTCTTTGGATTTTATGGCAAAGCTTCCACGTGATACTTCTAATAATTTCCTCACATCTCTCACCAAATAAAGTTGCTCTTTCTTCTGCAGTTCCTTCACGAAATTTGTAGTCAAGAGTGATATCTTCTCTATCAAAACTACCTATGGCCTTGGTACTGATCAATTGCCCTACATGATCCTTATTAACGCTAGACAAGATCCTTACTCCACTTCTCCTATTACATGTGTAATATCTCACATCTGCATTCACCTAAAATTGATGAGAATCAGTTTACAAACACATAGCTACATAAATGCAATCAAGTCTTAACAAAGTTGGAATTTGAACAAAAAAATCATCATCCTCTAGTTGCTGAATAATACAGTTGTTCATGGCTTTGATTTTAAAATGTCACCAAATTGCAATGAAATTACTGTTATAGTCACAAATAAGCATTTCAATTAGTATATAATTAATTACAGCTGACAAACATATGCAGCCCCATTCAGTTGCTCTATCGATGCTTAAGGGTCTGCAGAGATATGGAAAATTACAGCAAGAGGGGAAAGGGAAGGAAGAGTGAAATGTACAATTTTTTACACAATATTTCATCACCTTTTGAAAGGAATCAAGATATGCTTTGAGTCATTTCTGGAAGAAGTATCAGCTCTAATCACTATAGCAGCTAAATATCTTGAGTTTCATGTTTCTCTGGCAGCCATTTTAAAACTCGGGTCAATCAAACAGAACATCAAATCTATCCTACCCTCAAATTGTAGTAGGAAAAAAGTTAATACTCATCAAAAAATAACTTGCATATTTTCTCAATCTTTCATTTCAACTTTGTACAGTTGTCAGTACTGCATTTATCATTCCTTTACCTCACTGATCACAAACTCAACATCATAGTTGAGATTTTGTCCAAGCTTTACAGCTCTTACAGGAGATGGTCCAACCAAGAACCCTCCACCTTGGGGACTCTGCTCCTGGGGGGTAGCATCAATCACCTGCCAGCCTCCAAATCCACAAGGCAGGTCAGGACGAGACATGTATGCCTCATTCCACACATGAAAGTTCCTGTATAACATTTGTATACACTTTACTACTTCATTAAAAAAAAATCATATAATCATTCTCATTAATTAAATCAAAGTGAGTTTACATGCAAATTGAAAAAAGAGCAAGTCCTTCATTGCTAGCTATGCAGTTCTCTTTTAGCTATACTAGCAAGTATACCAAGTAATGCCAGGAATATAACATGACCACAAATAGAATCTTGACCAAGTGCAACCCAGCCCCTGTCCAAGGGTTTAATCTGAGTACTTTTTTTATGTGTATGTGTGTAGAATTTTCAGCCTGATACTCCGAGAGGAGGTGTGGCCAGGTGGCTCCCAGGGGAAAAAGGAGGAAAGAAAAAATGTGAGAAAAGAAAATGAGGAAGAAAAGGAGGAAGGATAAAAGGGGGCAAAGGAGAAAAAAAGAAGAAAAAAAGGAAGGGGGGGGAAAAAACCAGGAAAAAAAATAAATAAAATTGAGGGGTACAGTAGGGGGGGGGGGGGTGAAAGTGGGAGGAAACATGTTTTTTGCTTTGTTTTTTTTTGTTTTTTTATTATCGCTAAGCTGTTATTTTTTAAAGCCCTGTCCTTGGTTAGAAAATCTAAATTCCATTTTTCGCCAGAAGGGTATACATTTTCTAGATTTATTATTTTTAACCCATGTTTTAAGTTGGGTCAAAACCATGCCAAGTTTTAGAAAAACCAGTCCATAGATTAGTCCGGGCAGACAGTACAAACATATGAGCAGACATACAGACATAGAGACATATTTTTCATTTTTTAGATAAAGCTGCATGTTACTGCCCCCAACCAGAGGGACTTGTCATCTTTCCTCATTATAAACATTCATGAATATATACATATTGAAGCAATTATCATTATTAAAATGTATGTGCTGTAGTAAAACTATTACAGAATCATAATTATGTTAAGTACCAAATGGAATCAGATTCACTCATAAGACGCCCGTTTGGTCCATAGTACTTGTCCACAGCTCTATTAGCATTGGTGTCATGGGCAGAGTTGTAGTTAGTGATGGTACGTGCAGGTAGTCCAAAACATCTTAACACTGAACCAAAAAAAGCACACGAAATATTGGGTATGAATAAAAACACAGCACACACAAACACAAGGGTAAAGCCACTAATTTAGAGTGTCAGCGTTAGGAGATTTATGTCAGTGTCCGTTATGAAACTCATTTCGAACTGAATTATTACAATGCACATATTTTATACATGCATACTTATATATTTTTTCTTATTTATATACATACAGTTATGCATATTTAATATATATCACATGAATTAGACTATCCTTTTATAAAAATGTTAAAATATTTTATAATTTAAAAATTAGGTAAAGAAAACAAGATTCATAGAATTATTTTATGGTTTTATAATCAAAAGTTTGTTCAAAGTAGGCATACCGTTTCAATAACATGGTAGGTGTTCATATATTTAAAAGTTTCTAAAGAACTAGAGAATACTTAATTTCAAGCTATGGATTTCAATTTCAAGCTATAGTTGTAATTTCACCAGACTAAATAATATTCATTGTATATTGATCAAAATATAATATGTAAGAGAAAATAGCAATCTTAGGACATGAAAGCTATGAATACAATGTTATGAAACAATAATTCAAATTTTTTTAGGAAGTAATTAAATTACAAAGTTACTTAGGCTTAATATAGGCTTTACATTTTCATACATAATTTATGGTAGTGCTTAGGTCAACTGCTATAGCTCACATTTCCTTGTGAAAAATAGTTAAATATAAATAGTTTGTGTCCAACTCTACTATAGATTTTGATAAAAAAAAAAATTTGTGACATTGACTTTTTTAAGCATACAACTATCTGGTAATGATATTACTCACATATTAATTAGAATTATAAGTACAATAAAAATTTTATTTCACTTCCTTACATACATGTAGTTAGGACTCCAGCGTACACGAAACATTGTCCAAAGCGAACAGATTTTTTCTTTTGGTTAAACTCTTCCATAATTGAGCCAGACCCACCCCAATCTAATGGAGAGGTCCCACCACTGAATTTTCCACTCCAGTTTCCTTCAACAATGCCAGTACCATTCTTACTGTTGACCATTCTGGTGGCTTGACGTGAAACCTGGCATGGACAAAGTGAAATTATTACTCAGATAGCTTAGAATAATGTGATGAAGAAAGGAAAAATTTAAATATATAGCTAATATAAAAAAAATTAATTTGAATTAGCCACACATTTTTCTTTTACATATCTTAAAATTTTAACTGCTTTATGTTATTCTTAATTTTTTTTTTGTTCCTCGACTTTACACAGAGTTTATTTATTATATATATCCCACCCTATTCAATTTCTTTTTTTCTTTTTTTTAATATTTTGTTTGGTACAGTAACATTAGTGGTAATTAAGATTGTAACACAATATACTAGTAACACTAATTTAGGACATAAGCACTACCACCAAAACCTTGGATATATATACACTGATGGAGCTATCCAGAATGGTAGGCTGAGCTAGCAGATGAGCTGAATGGCTGGGTGAGCAGCTTCTTAAATGCTCTACTAGAGTAAGCCCTTGTTCAGAATAATTCATTTTAGTACTAAATAGCAGATGGACTGGCTTCCCTTGTCACTGGAGTGTTCACTTTATTGTACTGCCAAACCCTTAGACCTAGAGACAACTTGGCTTACATACACAACTTGACCAGGGGAGTAACTTGCCATGTTAAAATCCAATAGCTGGATTCTGAAGGCTTCAGAACACAACAAATGGGAGATTAAATGGCTGGTGTGAGTCTATTCCATCACAAAAAAAATTGGTCAGATTAACACAAAATGCTAGTTATCTCTGTTGAAATTATCTTTAGAAAAATTCAAATTGAATGGATATAAACCTTGTCACTATACTTATCCTCACACCAAATTTCATTTACCTGCTACCTCAAAAAGTACACTTTTAATTCTTACAGCCCTCAATTTTTAGAAATAATTTTCAGAACCAGAAAGTCACAGCTGTCACATCACTGTGAGTGTCTATGTGAGTGGGAGGGGGTGGGGGAGGGGGTGGGGGAGGGGGTGGGGGAGGGGGAGAATGGGAAGAGAGAGAGAGAGAGATCAATTTGTTTAGGAGTAGATAACCCCAGCTGCTATCCAAAAGCTGAGGTGGGGACAACTCCACCCAAATTTTTTCTTGTAATCTCATTTGTATGCTGTTGTTTTCTTACTTTTAGAAAATTTATATTATAAAATGCAAACTTTATTTTAAAAATACATCTAAAGTCTGTGCTGAAATGGCAAAGTAGAGAAGGAGGAGCAAATAAAGTTTAAAAGCTGTATGACCTCACTTTGCTAAACCCACAAAACTCTAAGTAGTACCTACCTATGTGGTTAATGCCCTGCCAATCCCCTGAACATAGAGACCTCAAACTTTGCTGGCATATACAACTTGACCAGAGAAGTAACTTGGGCAATGTTAAAACCACTGGGTGGAATGTAGAGCCTCCAGACACTAAAAAACAGGAGATTAAGTAGGTAGGTGAGTTTAATTTTGGACCAAAGAAATTTTCAAAATCACATAAAATGCTAATTATCTCTGTTAAAATTATCTTCAGCATAATTCTAAGAAAATGGGCATTAACCAGGCCACTACAGTAACACCTATCCTCACACCAAATTCCATATACCTTGACCTCAGGGAGTACCTTTTAATTTGAGAACACATTCAGACAGACATACAAATTCCTTTTTATATAGGATAGTATTTACCTGCTTCTGAACAGGAAAATAATCAGTCCCCAACTACACACTAGAATATTATAGATTCCAATATACTCAGTAGTATAGCTGCCAACTGTCCCACTTTTTGGTGGGACAGTCCCATTCCTTTTTATTCAGGTCCTGCCACTGTTCCTACTCTCAACATTTGACTTCCACCAGGTGAGCTAAGGTTAAAGTACAATTTATGATGTTATTGTGTCAGTAGTCTGCAAATGCCTCAATAAAACAGTGATGGTGCACCATTGCTGAGTAGCAGATACGAAGCTATTTTAGCTTCTGCTGTTTTAGCATTGTCTGTGATAGTGTAATGTCATGGCTGAAGTTGATTTTGAGGATCAAGTAACTAAAAAGCACTCCCTGGCTGAAAAGGAAAAAAATATATTGAAAAACTTTAAAAAAAAAAAGAAAAAAAGATAGCAACAAAGAAATAGACACCAGAAACACAAATAATAATAATAATAATAATAATAATAATAATAATAATAATAATAATAATAATAATAATAATAATAAAGAAAGAAAAAAAGGGATACTTGGCTCAATAGAGAGTATCATAAAATAAAGGGGAGGAAGAAAAAAAAATGAAAACAACAACAAATAAACATAAAACAATAGAGTTACTAAAAAGTGATTTATAAATGGAAGTTGTGATACTTTTCTAGGCTTAGGCTTGGGCTTGCCAAGTGCTAGGTTCCCCCCTCTCCCTCTATCATCATTTAACAGTGATATTTTGTTGTTTTTTTTTTTGATATTATATTAATATTAGCTATTGCCATTATATAGCAATCTAGCTATATATGTGTATTTTCACTACTATTATTCTATTAAAAATTTTTTAATTTAATCTGAATTCTTAATATGTTTCTTTATTTACTTAGATTTTTTTATAATTTAAATTTAATGTATTATTTAAAAAAAAAATAATAATAAAAAAATAAAAAAATAAAATAAAAAAAAATCTTCTATATTTCTTTTTCTGCCGCTATTTTGCTTTCTTTTTTTCTTTTTCTTTTTGCTTTAGACTTTTCCCCTACTTTGGAGACATATAATTAGGAATTGTGGGTGTGATTTTGAGTGGGTGTGGTCTATCCCTACTTTTTATTTTGAAAAGTTGGCAACTATGCAGTAAGCCTTAAATACTATATCACCAGCAGCCCATTGCAGCTTCACTTGCAATAATTAAGCCACTGGCTGTCCAACAGACCTTAACATGCTTTGATATGCCCTCAGGTTGAGATTTGGCCTAGAGAGACCAGGCATTGCTAACTCCAGATGGAAGATATGTATGCATGTCATTTTAACTTCTTTTTTTTTTTTCTTTTAGAGGCAAGGGTTTTAGTTTAGCAAGCCAAGATATTATTCTTGAAATTATTTGTGCACACAGAGACATTTTTGGTAGATTTTACAAAATTTAATACTTCTCAATGCAGGGGCAAATCCAGGATTTCTGAAATGGGGGGGGGGGGTAGGGGTTTCTGTGAAAAAAGTAATGCAAGGTGTTGCATGCATTACAAAATATTTGTATGACCACTCACACTATATGTCATTATTATATTGTTTTTATTGTATTATGATGTTGTATTCTGTTTTTTTTTTCTTCTTCCCTCTTCACAGGGGTACCTCAGATCTTTGGAGCATTCTAATTGTTAGTGACCTAATATGCTGCCCTATTCAGATATATCTACTGTCATTAGTGTAGGCAGTCATGAATTACCATTAATATGTTATATATGCAGATAATGAATGTAACATATTTACTGTTATCTGAAATTTATGATTTGTTTGCTGTTGATGTAATATTTTTGACATGAACATCCCAGTAGGGAAACAGCATAGAGACACCAACTAATGAATAAAGTCACATATAAATGCAATTACTTTGACCAAATAGTTAATGTGGTACAACTACATGATACAATGGGAATGGAGACAGAACAGAGTGGGCAAAATATTTATTTAAACAAAGGAAACAATATACTTTCAGAATTTAAATCATATTTCTTAGCTGTACATACAAACCGTAATGTTATCAAGCAGACTGCTATGATAACCTTAGCTCAGCCTGGTGTAAAAAAAAACACATAAGTAGCACAATACTACTACATTATAGCTAGCTACATATTTATAATTTCATCACTAAACTCCCACCATGGGTCCATAGTTTGATTTATTCAAAATATAGCAGCGCTGAACTGCTTGGTGGCTCTTGGTTTAAAGCCTCTCTGCCACATCAAGGTGCCACCATTGGAAAGGTTGAGCTTTTTTTTTTATTGTGGAGCTATCACACCTTGGTATAAAAGTAACAAAAGTCGAAGGAGGATTAACGACTCAGTGTTTTCTCTTTCTTCTGTACCAAAATGTGCATCATACCACATGTTAGAGGTTGGTAAGGTCCTCAACACTGCCTCAGCCCTTCACCACTTGATTCAGGCCTCTAGTATTGCTTGAATCCCCCACCATTGACTCAGGTCCTAGCCACTGTGTCAGGCCCAATATGTTGCAATTTCTGATGGGGGGAGGGAGTGGTTGCATGTTGCAAATCCTTTTTGGCCTAAATGCATGGATGGTAGCATTGTAGATCCCTTACCAATATTTTGCAAAAAAGTCTGCCAAAAGTACAGCTTTTGTTTCTGCTTAACTTCTTACTCTCAACATTGTGGACAATTTCAAGACTTCCTCCACCTCAGCAGGATGTAGGGAGCAGATTAAGACTGGAGCGGTGGTCCTGGGACCCGTGGTTAAAAATTTTTCCTGGTTCAAAAGTTTTTCCTGCAGTTATGCAGGCAGATAGGCAGATTACTCAAATAATACATAGGATAGCTACCACAGTGACCATCTATTGGGCTTCTTCAATACCTTGTATATCGAATAAATACTCCCAATCATTCCTAAATTTTTGTAATGATAAGTTAAACATTGAGTGAGTGTAAAATGATTGATAAGTGACAGTTTGAGTTATACCACTTTCAGATAATCTTGAACATTTCAGATCACTAGCACATGTGAGGTGTGGTTCATTCAGAACAGAGAAACTTTCCCTGTCAACTGAAGAAAAATTTAATTACTGTACCTTACAAATGTTTTCATATCTATTATTGAACTATTGTGTCAGCCTTTCAGTTGATTGTTCTGCCTGAAGGGAAACTGTTCCACAAAGGACTGTTTACATGAAAGGTTTCTGTTGAACTTCACTTTAGTACATCCAATTGTGTCAAAATAGTCAGTTAGTGAACAACAACATCAGATAAACAAGTGTGAGAGAGGAAGAGAGACATGCACAGATTTGATTGATTGTTGGTCCACAAAGAGTTTGGTGTACAATACGGCCTAATATTGTACCAGGCCATTCTTCTGAAGATAAGTTACTCTACTTATTAGTGAAGTAAAATTATTTCTGTCCAGAAAACGCTTCTATATTTGTCATATCATTCTTTGTATCAAAAGAAATGTCCTATAGAGACGAGACATTCCTCTGACAAATGTAAATAATTAAATAATCTACAACAGGTTTACATTAAAGTAATGTTCATATTGAGTGAATGCCATTAATTACTAAACCTATTATTGTCCATGTTTAATTAATTAATGTATATTACCTATTGGACTTGTTTAGTATTGTTAGACTAGGGAAAAACCCGACCAACTTTCCAATGTAGTTACAAAATTGCCTAAATTTCTTGTTATATTATGTATGGATTCATTATATCATATATTATATTATCATGTATTTAATCATTTTATATATTATAATAGTGGGATGAGGGGGGGATGGGATAATATTAACATGCATGCACGCACGCACGCACGCACGCACGCACGCACGCACGCACGCACGCACGCACGCACGCACGCACGCACGCACGCACGCACGCACGCACGCACGCACGCACGCACACACCACACACACACACACACACACACACACACACACACACACACACACACACACACACACACACACACACACACACACACACACACACACACACACACACACATACACACACACACACACACACACACACTTGAAAAACCAAAAGAAAATTTAAAAAAGAAGGGTGAAATAGAAAAAATAAAGACAGTCCAGAGTGCAAACCTCAAACTTAGAGCTTGGGAAAATTGTGCCTTGATCGATTGGCCATGGTTTCTTGGGCTTTTATTTTTGTACAGGGTAACATTTGAATCCCTTTTTTTCTTTTCTCATAGAGCATTCCCCAAGATAAAACTCAGTCTATGCACTCCCTAAATAGACTGTAAAAATTTTGTGGTGATTCAAATTTCTGTTTGGGAAAGTAGTATTACTTATGGACAGACAGATGCTTGCAAACTATATATAAATATATAACGGGAGATTATTGGAACATAATATTTGAAGTAACAAAAATAAAATAAAATATACACTTCACAATGAAGATTATAGAGATGCATGCATGTCAGTTGGGACAATAAGAAAAGGACTCACTAGGATAGGGTCCGCCCTTTCATTGGCTGGCATATGATCCAAAACCCATATGGCCACCTCCAGGCTGGCCCTGTTGAACTGGGCATACTGCCAGGCTTGTGTGTCCATGCTGCAGGTGGAGCCAACCCAAATCTTACCACTGTTGTTCAATACGTACTCTTCCAAGTGAGGAAGAGTAGGATATTTGCAAGTGTCATCTACATAATTAATATCATATAATATCTGTTGTTAATTAACATTATAGAGTGAACTTTTTAATGCATATGTAATAACTCTGTAGTTTTATGTAATTTCCCTTCAATTTAACAGGATAACTTTGCTATAAGGCACCCCTACATAAGTGCCTACAATTCCTGGTACACATCAATCATGCATGTTGTATTTACTCAACCAAATTCTCAAATACTAAATATCAGGGATATTGTTAGTTTCTTTTAAAGTATATTGTTAGCAAAAATCAGCACAAGGTGATCGAGTTAAGATTTTGGCTATGTGCTAAACCAACTTAACCAATGGCAAACTATTAAGGTTAACTAAAGGCCAAATTTTTTGACTAAATAATTAACAAACAAGTAATAATATTATGTATAGTCCATTTAGCTTTTGCATTTAAAAATAATAAGTCCCTTGAGTCACCAGTGTTATTATTGTCAACAAGCTGCTCCTGCTTTGCTCAATAAATTTGATTGTAGTTGACATAAATATATAGTGACTAACATCAAAGTGTAATAAATAACAGTCTCTATGTGTACCCTGAACAAATATAGAATAAAAACACTGTAGGATTAGGTTTCAAACTTACCTGAGCACCACGGGTTGAACAAGATAACGATTTTTATATCCTGTTGGAGAACGGTCACACTACCACCATTATCAACAGCCAAGACCAAAGTATATCTGAAACAAAAATAGTAATTAGATTGATACAGATATTCACCCAAGGCAACACTTTGTTGCTGTTGTTTCTTTTTCATTGTATATATAAATGCACACCAGAATTGTTATTGCACTTTTAAAAATTTAAGGATACTTTATATATACCCCAGTTGTATTATTATCGATTTTATACTAATTCATTTTTAAAAAAAGAAGAGCTAGTTTCTTTTATGTCTTTTAAGTGCTTGAAGGAGTGATATATGCATGCTAGATATAATCCAAAAAATTTGAACATATCAGGATTTTTTAGACCTAAATCAATGTAGCATGATAAAGTGGTGTTGGATTAAGAAAGTTAAATTAGTTTAAATCCTTAGTATAGCTCAAAGCAATCTTGACCTATCATATCAGGTTTTCAGTTGTACAGAGAACTAGAAACAAATCACTCACTCTCCAATGTTGACATTAGCTGGTGGTTTGAATTCCAATGTGAGATCATTTTTATCGACAGAGCTGGAGATGGTATTCAACAGGAAGGAGGTTCTGTTTGAAACATATTTTGCCTCCAACTGAAATATTCCTCTTGTAACCACTTTGGAGCCTAGGAAGGGAACATCAAGAACAACAACAGCAACAATTTATTTTTAAAATGTTGAAGAAAATATCAACCACATTACTGATAGTGAATGAACAACAACACAAAAAAAAAATACTCCCCAAGTTTTGCTTCATACCAAAGGAATTTTAGGATAATAATTTTTCATCTACTCTAAATTTCAAGCTTTATTAGTGCAACAAATACATGTGGGATAATCCCATGTAGCACTGGAAAAAAAATGTAATAACATTGGGGATAATATATACACCACCATATACCAAGATGCAAGAATGTTCTGTGTGTATGATCAGCCAGCCATTCAAAATAATAAATTAAATTCAAAATATCATTACTACTGCATAGGTATATTGTCAGTTGCGAGCATGGCTAAGTGTTGTGGTATCCAGAACACACATAAGCTTGGGCCATAGCTGATGCCCTCTAATAAGATAGATGTAAGCTAACAAAAATTTTCCAGTGCATTGAATGAAAGGTATTAAAATTGATTAAAATCTTGGGCAAGGAGGATTCCTGTTTCTTCTGTGTAATAGCAAATAAACATAATGAGGTTTTGTGTACTAACCACTAAAATGGATCAAACATGTTTAAAATATCTCTTCTTTGACTATTTCATATTCATAAACAAAAAAAGACAATAGTAATTTGCGTTTCCTCCATTTTTAACCACATAGCAATAGGTGATACATGATACAATATCCACCTATCTTTGAGAGCTAAAAGAACTGAAATTACAGGAATGAGTCAAATAAAAGCTACAAAGATTTTTTTTTATTATCACCATAACCTTTAATATTGAGTAAAATTAATTATTTAAATCAACAGTTATATACACAATTTACCTGCAATCCACCCAGGAATATTAATTAAGCATTTGAATTACAGTGACTATACTATACATCAATGCCAACTGCCTGTCCTCATAGTAAGTCTGATGATAAGGGTGGAGTTACTGCACTTATTGCAGTGCAACTGGTAACAATTCTGTCCCCATCAATCTCCTTTTTATTACTATACCTTTGGTTAAAAATATTGATTGAAACAGCATTGTAGAGGGAAATCATTTCATAAGTTTTTTAGATCATTTATCCTGTTATATACCCATACACATACCATAAGTTGAGAACAATAATCACAATAATACTTAGTGAGTAGTTGAAATAGGGCCTCTAGCCTGGATGAACTATCACCAGCTTTCTACTGGCTTGAATATGGCATCACATATATTCCCAGGTGAAGCTTAACAGCACTAACTGGAGGAAATTTGATTGCCCCCAGATATGCAGGAATCAATATTTATTCCGTCTTTGTACTTGCTTTCTCCTTCATAATCTAAAGAAGTTGTTAAGCATCTGAAAACATGTTATCATAAAAAAAAAGTTTAAACCAGCTTTCCTTGAAAATGTTTCTACATTGCCAATGCCCTACCCATATATACTTTTCCATATATGCTTCTCACATGAGGAAAACATGTGTATGCTTCATGAAATTCTAATAATAAAAATAATCAATCTTTGCTATCATCATACTTTAATTTGCACAATTTTGACACATATTTGGATTGGATGCTTTTAAAACAAGTACCATTAAGCTAACTCATTAATAAATATAATCATAAAATGATTTATGCTTAATTACTGGACCATGTGTAATAATCTACTTCTTTGTGTGTGTATGTGCCCACTATAAATTCCTTCATTTTTAAAGGTACATAGTCAAGAGGGGTATCAAAAAATGGAAATTAAGCACTGAACCCATTCATGTGGCATATAAATTTGGAGAAGACTTATTGAGGTCATAATGGACAAAATAGCCCCAAAAAGGGCCATTTCAGGCTAATTAATGGGAATAGATGTATTGAAAAGTCCTTAAGGAAGTTGCATATTCGTGACAGCTCAATAAACACTCAGTTTGATATATGATGAAAAAAATTTTTACTTCAGAATTCCCTGATCAACAGCAACCCTCTGTGGATAGGTGGATGAGTTTTGGTGGCATATCCACAAAACCAATGAACCAGGACCTGGAATAGAGCATCATGTGGCAAAATTAAATGGGGAATTATAGTGCACAGAAAAGGGGGAGATAGAAGGAAGGTGGGTGTTTGTGTTGTTGATTCAATGAATACATGCACTAAAAAGAAGACAAGAATATTGTGCACTTTGAATTTTTTAAAAAATTTATAGAGTAATGATCAATTGTTAACAGAATTATGGATAAAATTTATTAAGATAAACGTTCCAACTTTGCAAACTAAGCTGCAAGGAGATGTCTAGTGCTTATAAATGTTCATAAAGTAAGTTTGAACCTTAGTTTTCTATTGATATACCACTAACCTTTTGGAAATGGCCCATTAGCAGTGACTGTGATGGAAAACACCTGCCCTCGCCTCACTGCTAAGCCTTGGTAGTCATAATTGTCTGTGTGGTGAACAGGAGTGTTGGTGGATTTTTTCAAATCCACTGCACTAATTTCAAGTACATCCAATTTAACAGGAGGGGATGTTGGTACCGATTCCATCACCTCAATCTACAGAGCATGGATGAGGAACAGTCAAACACTTTGCTTTTATCTGCTGATTAAGAACTCAAATTCTCAATTTTATGCCCCTTACAGGTTATTTTTTTTAGGAGCTAACAATTTCGATTCGATTACATGTTAGTATTTGGAGATATAGTTATAGTAAGGTTAACTGAAAATAATAGCAAAATATAATATATAGGAAATATCCGCTATGTCTGAGTGAGTACCTCGTGCTCTCCAGAAACAAGTTCCAATTTGTCACTGGATAAGCGTGCAACTATGTTGTGTGTTCCAATCTTTGCACCAGTTAATTCAAGTATGTACTTCATACTTCCACGAGATCCAATAGTTCCAATGTTCTGCACTACATTATCACCTTAAAACAGAATTAGAAATTGTTGTTATCTCTTAGTTTCCTTGTGGAAGATCTTATCCAATTTGTCAGAATGAATATTTACTAAATGACATTAGGGTGTAATGCAATGTTAAGTTAAACTACCATCAATAATTAATACTTGATTTCTATTAAAGTATACTAGGAAAGTGACATCAAGTTTAAATAATGCTAAGTTCATGAATCATGTATAATATTCTGAATGAATCATTGCCTTTTACATATTATTATGAGTGATTACATTTACAGTCCAGAATACTTGCATAAGCATATGAATTATGGTTTTTAAACCATATAAGGACTTACTTCCTTTCAGACCATCAGCATCAATATTGAGAGTGACATCGTCCATTGCTAAAGATAGAGGGTTCTCAAAACAGACTAGGAGTTTTGTTTTTTTGCCAACTGCAACCTGACCTGAATATCATCATAGACACAGATATAAATAGAGAGTTCTTTTAATGTTTTAAATGAAATGCATTTCACATACTTTTTCCTGTTATCGTTAATTTTGGAGGAATTGGTGAAATTGAAGCATTCCTGATGAACATCTGCGATGTTCCTTCCACTGTCAGCGCCACAGAAAACTTGAGGTACACCTGTCATAACAACATGATCAAATTCTACAAGTCAGTGGAGGGTGAACAAACAAGTTTTCCATTACTCTCTCTGAGACAATAATAATAATTTCTAAGTCAATCAGAACCTTTATCCCAGGGAACTGTGTGAATGCCTTCTGACCATCCACTTTCATTTCCACAATGGACTGTGCCCCCTTTTTGACAGCTACATCAACTGCCTTTGTCATCACTTCAGCCAGAACCCTTTAATGTCAAAAATGTAATGATGAGAGTAAACCATTATCACAATATATACAATTCTTTTGTGAGCTCATTAAGAAGGCAAATTAACTTAAATTAGCTGAAATGAAAACTATCATACTCTTTTCAACCAGAGTTTGTTTAATGTTCATAAAGTGGAACAAATATCAGTTAATATGAACCTTTCAGTGTATGTCACAGCTTGACAGAGAATATTCCCACGAATTTTTCTCTGTTGTCCACCCTTGTTTTCCACCTTCACCTGCAATTTCACATCTTGCCTAAATTCATACTCAGCCTCCAAGACAGTGAACTCAATGTCGTGATCTTTAGTGGGCAGTTCAACATACTCATTATTCAGTGCTCGTCTCTCCTCTATGCTGCCCTCAGGATACTTGTACTGAGAAAACAGGATTACAAGATATAAAAAGTTATATAGAAGCAAATTCCCCAAGCTTCCCATAAAAGAGTGGTCTCAGTGCTTAAAAACATTATTTAGTGGTCATTTCACCCTGCATTATAAATAAAGGCATAATAAATACCACTATAATAAACACAATCATAATTATACATTTTATTAGCTTACTGTATCATAAGATTAATAAATAGGTACTATTATACCCATCCTACTGTGGAGACAACTGCCCCTCCCCCCTTTCCAGAAAAATATGTTAGCATAGCACTCATCCTATGGAGAGAGACAACAAAGACCTCTTAATATAATTGTAAATCCACTGTTTGCTATCTCATCCCAGATGCTTGGGCCAACAGGGCTAAAAAAGATGTAAAGAAAAAGAGCTGGAATTGATTTGGGCACAGTTTTGCTGACCCATGTGTTTACACAATTGTGGTTTGTAGTAAATGGGGTGGCTTACTCAGGCATAGAGTTGTGACCACAACCACGAAATTTTGAGAGAAAAATGTAGTCCCAAGGGCAGGGTTTTATTCTGATCTTCACCAAACTTCCTTATCAACACCCCAGGGTAACCTCAGTCAAACCCTGTAAATTTGAGCCCTTTAGGCCCTATCATCTAGGAGGAGTTAGCAAACAAACCGAACTTCACCAAATTTCATCACATCAAAACCTGAAAATTTAAGCCCTTAAGACCCAATCGTCTGGGAATAGTTATCAAACGAATAAACAAACAAATTGTGAATTATAGTAAGACTGGGTAAAGTATGATCAAAATTTATTTCCTCAAGAAAGAAAAAGTCTTCGCTTCAAATATTTCTGGTTTGAGATATTCATCATTGCTGGACACATGTGAAGGTAGGGGAGAAAAGTGCAATCTCATGCATGAAAATATCTATCTGCATGGGAAAATAATTTTCTTTAGGTAAAAAATGACCCAAATGAAAGTGAGCAAGCATTTTGCAAATTATGCCATGTTTTCTTGTACCAAAAAATATATATCATACTTGTCTCTCACCAAGATACTAAAAAGCATTAAAGGAATGCTAGAACAGTTTAAATATCTAGATTTTTGTCTGTTGCAAAAAATTAGCATTAAATTTAGGTGTATTGGGGGGTTCAGAAGAAACTATGGTGGGGAATTTTTCGAGGGTTTATTCTTTCTCTTCAGAGCATTCACTTTTTCATATTCCCTTGGACATTTTTCTAAATAGTTGTACCGGCAACCCTGACTATTATATTTCAACTGTATTACTGAAAGAAATGTTCTCCATTGAATTTTGATCCATTATAATGACCAATAAGACCTATATTCAATGTAATTTAGCCGGTCTTATTAGTATAGCTAGATTACCACATATATATATATATATATATATATATATATATACACTAATTGGTACACCTAATCTAACTTTTATATGGTCTTTGTGCTATATCTGTACAAGTTTGTATAGATGAAATAAAACTAGATATTAAGTTCCTTCACGGTTATGATATGTGCAGTCTAGTCCCTGGCTACATGACAGCAACTTGGTTATCTCATTCAAAAGTAAAGCAATATGAAATACCCTTACCAAGTGGGTGATATCTTCTCGTTGCTGTGTTCCCACTGCCTTGGTGCTGATAGTTCTTCCAATACTGTCAGTGTCCAGAATACGAAGTTGTGGCACTTCGTCTGACCCAGTAACAAACATCTTGATATCAGCATTGACCTGCAATAAAATCACTCATGAAAATATAATAACTAAACTCAAATGTGTTCTATTTCTTTAGATGAAGGCATCATTTTTTCTGATGGCTCTATCCAGTGTCATGAACTGAACTTTCACTCATTAACAATAGTAGTTACAGCTATATTTCTTGAGTTTATTTCATTCAAACAAATAAATTACAGAACTTGGACAAGCGCTCAAGAACGGAAATATCTTTCTTCTCAGAGCACTAAGAATATCAACAAACTAACAGGTTATGTCATAATATAGGTCACATGTAATATCTTGCCCTCACATCAATGTATTGTTATACACACATTATGTCTTAGTCTTATGAGAGTAACAACAAAATTTCATATGGATATATACTTTGAGAAACACCACTCTATTCACATAAGATATGCTATACCATGTCCATGCATGCCATGGAGTTACTTCAATGACAAATGTTATTATTAGAATTACATTTAGAAAAATTTTATAATTATCAACAACTCATGTGGTATTCAGCCACAACTAAAGTATGCATACCTCAGCAATGACAAAATTAGTGTCATAAGGGAGTGAGTTTCCATCTTTGATACCTATCAGGGGGCATGGACCAACAACAGTTCTCCGATCCTGGAGATTTTTCTCCAAGGGTGTGGCATCCACCACCTGCCAGCCATCTAACCCAACCAGCAAATCTGGGCGAGTCATCCAAGTCTCATTCCATGTGTGAAAGTTCCTGTAAGAAAAAACATACACATTATCTAAATTGGACAGTAAAATTCCATCTTCCCTCCACCTGCCCTTTTTCACTCCAGTTAAATTACTGAGGCACTTGCATATCATAGTTTGAACAATAGGCTTTATACCATATTTTAAATACTTTTTTTTTTAATATAGTAACTACATACATGAAAGTGTTTATATAAAAAAAATAAAAAATTAAAAAAAGAGAGAAAAAGTAGTAGTAGCTATGGTATAGTTCATTTAGAGCTTATATGGACATAGGTCAAAATGGAGCAATAGTCTTGGATGATGAAATGATTAATACTAATTGATTCATACTGCATCCTCTAATCCCTTCAGCTGGGATATCATGTTTATACCCTAATTGAGTAATATATCTTGATAAATGTCATCAGCAGAAGTTTCATTTCCTTATATTTATAGCACTGCTGACAAAACCTGGAATATCACAACTCTAAGATGTTTACATTATCAAGCTTGATCATAATATCAAACTGAAATGTGAAGACCCTAGTAGATGTATGCAAAATAGACCATATGTATTAGTTGAGTCATCCTTACCAAATAGATTCACTCTTGCTGCTCAAGTAATTCAGATTCTCCCCCACACTATTGTAGTACATGTCCACGGTCCTGTTCCTATTGGTGTCACGTGCAGAGTTGAAGTTAGTAACTGAGCGACTAGGCAAGCCCAATACTCGCTGCACAGTCAGAAGAACTCCAGAAAAGACCCAGCACTGCCCATACTTGACTGGTTTGCCTTCTGATTGATGAAACTCCTGCAAAATGGACCCACTTCCATTCCAAAAAGAAGGGTGTTTTCCATTTGAATAATTGCCATTCAAGCAACTTTGCAATACTCCTTTTTTCTTATTATCAGCATCCTCTTCATCAGCAGTAATGAAGGCTGCCAGCTCTCTCGAAAAAAGCACAGGATCAGCTTTCTCTTCAAATGAAAGCTTTGTGAGTTGCTCACAAATTAGACGGACAGCACTAAATGTGGTGGGACTGTAGAGATCAAGGTTCCATGCATGCCCATACAGGTTTCCTATGTAGAGGCGTCCCATGGAATTCAGGACATATTCATGCCTCAGATTCTCTTCACTGAGGTAGACTTGATCTTCACTTGACCATGCATTGAATAGCGTGAACACATTGCGATCAAGCTCAACTTCATAGTGCACTTCATCTTTGTACTTTCCCTTGATCTTCAGCACATATTCTGTGATTGGTGCAGTGGCAGGTATTTTTACCTATAGTAATAAAGATAAATATCTGTCATGTTTTACTCTAGAATATTATGACAAAAACAATAAAACAATGGTAAATGGAAAAACAGACAACAATACAAAATAATGAAATTTATTGAGTATGTAGTGTATCTATACTATAAAGTGCGAATAGTCTGTTTGTCTGTCTGTCTCTCTATGTGTCTGTGATCCATGCTTAAACAGTTGCAGTTAGACCAACGAACCCATATATATTTAGAATCAGTGTCACCAGGGGAACGTCATGGGCATGTCTATATGGCCTCACCCCTTTTTGTATTTTAAAAAAAGCCAAAATGGTACTTTTACCAGAAAAAAGAATGGAGCTAGACCCACAAACCCATATATATATATATATATATATATATATATATATTTAGAATCAGTGTCACCAAGGGAACACCATTAGCATATCTATTTGGCCACACCTTTCTGTATTCACAACAAAAAAACCCCCCAAAAAATAATACTTTTGCCAGAAAAAAAGGGTTAGAACTACAGGCCTAAAACTTTGGCATGCAGGCACAGATTGACTCTGCGAATAACATGGGGTTGGTCCCATCTGGCCACACATCTTTCTTTTTGTGTGTAAGGCTAAAAATGTCAAGATGATACTTAAAAAAAAAAATTTTTTAAAACACTATGACCTAATCACATATTCACTTTTGTTTCAAAAGTTTACAACATGTCTTCAAAGAAGACACTTTTGCGACTACAGCCCACAAATACAAAACAAAAATAACTATACTTTTTCATGGAAAAATATGTAAATTTTAATGCACACATCTGTTGAAACAGACCCACAGCCTCCATGTATTGAGAGTCTGGAATACATTCATCATTACAATAGTTCTTTTTAGCCTTTAAAATTAGAAAGAAATCTTGCCATTAGAAATAATTACATTCAAGCAAACATCAACCTGTCCATAAGTGATACTCTGAATGAAGTCCATAGAAATGATTGAACACATTAAAATTAGATATCCTACAAAACATTTAAACTGCTTGACTTGATTTTTTGAAGTTTTATTGTGCAGAAAAAGAAAAATGCTTGCACCATCTGGAAAAGTTAGCTTTATCAAGTAATTTAATCATATGCACAGATTGAAATGTGTACAGCAACCAAAATTGTAACTTAAACCTGTGATATCGTCCAACCTCCACTCAAAATGGTCCTCCCCACCCCCCCCCCCTCCGCCCCCAAATATTGCTTCAAATATCTATATCGTCCAATTTACTTTTTCAAAATGTCCTGAAGATAGAGTCCAACTTGGTTAAACAAGACTGGAAATGTCCAGCCATAATCCTGCCTATTCATAAGCTCAATGGTCATTAAGATCAACTATATGAACATTATGAAACTCAACTGAGAATACTAAGAACACTTTATAGATTGCAGAAAATATGCATGATATGACATGGCTATTTTCCTGTGGAAGTTTCCTAAGAAGAACAAGAACAAGATCAACGACAAAGTAACATTTAGACCCCACGACACACTATTGAGATCGGGAGGTAAAAAAAAAACATCTATGATATAGGATTAACCCAGATTTTACAACGGTGGACAGAAAGTTTAAACTTTAAAGCTTATTACCTCAGCTAAAACCAAATTAGTGATTTTAAGCTGCATATTAGAGATATATCTATCTTGCTATCTACAACTCAAATGTTTAAAAAAATTGATTTAAAAAATTGGTTGGTTAAATAGAAAACTCACAGACATGCACACAGAATTTCTTTGATTAGGGAACCAAGTCAATTGCTATTTGTAGATAATGTCTCATAATTTATTATTTATTGAGTTTGATTTGCTATTAGTTGAGTTGATTTGTTACATATAAATTACTGGCCTGAGTAAGAGGAAACACACATGCATGCATAAACATACGCACGCACACACACACACACACACACACACACACACACACACACACACACACACACACACACACACACACACACACACACACACACACACACACACACACACACACACACACACACACACACACACACACACACACACACACACACACACACACACACACACACACACACACACACACACACACACACACACACACACACACACACACACACACACACACTCACACAGACAATGTAATTGTAATTAGGTGGCTGGTCATTGAAATCTCTTATTGTGTGACATTATTATTTCAATTGGTTGGAATGCCAACCTATTTAAAAGAAGCTGATCTCAGAAGAATGTGGAGTTGTTCTAAGCAGTGTTACCACAAGTGGTGAATTTTTGAAACAAATTGGGAGGGGAAGTCTAATTGGCATCTAATTGCCACTGTTCTTGCAAGCTATACCTGAAGAGAGAATACCTATGTCAACTATCTTTTCCATAAGATGTTTCATCCCAGGAAGAATTGGGGTCTAACTGCTCCATGATCAAGCAGCTGCCTGGGACACCAGCAGCACAGAGAATTTCTGGCTGTTATGTGCAGGTATAATGCTAACTAAGCTGGGTATCAAAGTAATTCCTGCAGACGAAGAGAGAACAAAAATGTTGTTCAATTAGTTGTGAATGTATTAGCAATTAGCCCATTAAAGCACAAACTGATGACATCGATGCTAGTTTTGACAGGGTGTTGAGTGACATTAGAGTTTACAAGTACACTAATTGTTAGGCATCCAGGAATTCAAATTAAGTTGAATTGTAATCTGTTTAATCAGTCGATACTTGGAGTTCTATTATCAACTGTCAAATTTATTTCTGAACCCTTATGCAAATCAAAAAATATCATCATATTTGAATAAAGGATTTACAGCTCAATAATTACTTGAACATCAGTTACTGTTTTCAAGATAAAATTAATATTAATAGTGACCACTCAGGATCAAAAAAAAAAATACTTTGAACTATGATTTTCGTCTCTAGTAAAGTCACCTGAGACTTCATCTGGCACAAGAAGTGTAGGTTTCATGCATGGAGAAACACTCTGCAGCTTCTTTAGTTATATAAGCACACTTTTTAATCACATGTAAATTTTTGCTACTTTGGGAATGCAAACCAACTATGTATGTATATGTGTGCACTTAAATATAGAAAACATCTTGTATGCCTTTCCGGCTGAAATGATAAATTCACTTACCTTGAAATCTGCACCATCAGATTTAATGTTTGGGCTCACAATTTCTAGTGGTACTGATAAACTCCTGAATTTTGAATTTACTAATTTAGCAGTGTCGATATGGCCAATACTGATATCACCAGAGGTTTTAAGAGAAATAGGAAATGTTGTGCCTCTTCGAATGATCAGAAGGTCACGCAATGTCTCAGCATCAAATTTTTCAGTATGGTTGATTTTCTGTACTTCCTTCACATCCACCTGAGCTGTGATCGGTGCTGGTTTGGGGCTACTCATCTTCTTCTAATTGCAAGCTGGAGAGCATGCAAAATTAAGATGCTTCTAGGGCTAGACTTTATTCAAATATTTGAAATTCATGCAGCTATAGGGTCATTATTTACCTTTATATAAACTCCCCAATCTGTGGACATACAGCATATATTGTATTTAGTGATTTTTGAGTAGAGGCAATAATCGTAAATATTGTCTGGTAGGTATGATATATAGTGACAATAGTAATGTTTGGAAACAATACTGGGATACCATCAATGTGGGTAGGTAAGTTGTTTACTTGGTTTTATTCTAGCTGTTTTATGGCCCATCAGAAGATATTGAGATTTATTGGACAACACAAGCATTCAAGTGTGTTGTTAACAGATTAGATAACTTCCTAAGGTAGCCATAAAATACTTTTGTGACTGGTAACTGTTAGTCAACTTGAACCCAAAGCATTTATTATGTGGTTAAACGATGAATGAGAGAATTGGAAATATTTACGAGTGTGTGTGATAATGTAATATATTTTATTTAGAGCCACATTGAAGGACTTGACTTTTTAACATCAGCAAAAATTATAGTTGCAATCTCTTGTGTTTCACTATGGCATATGTGGTTAAGGGCAGCCAATCGTAAGAAATAAAAAAAAAATGTAAGAGAGTGGCAGTCCAAACAAACAATTTAGGATAGTATGTTTCACTCCACTTAATTTTGGTTTAAGATTAATATAACCTACATCCCAAAATCATGGCCTCCGAATTATATTTCATTTAACATTGAAAGAAGAAATACTAGGGCAGGTTCCCCTAGTAATGAATATAACCACTGTTATGTAATAAACTAATGTCATTCACAAAATACTTACTTGTTTTTCCTTCAACTGCTCTGGCTCTGATTCGCAAGTGGTTTGCTTTGACTACAAACAACCTGTGCAATAGAAATTCAAATGATAGGATACATATATAGCTACATAAATCAATATGAAGGGCCAACTCAACTTCAAGTGTTGTCTTTTGGTGTATACAGAACTTGTCTGGGGGGGGGGGGGGGGGGGGGAAGAAGAAAAAAGGAAGAAAGGAAAAAGGAGGAGTGGGGGAAGGTACATGATCTAATTTTTGTAGTCAAATATTTGTAATATGAAACAGAAAATAATTTGCAATAATTACATGAAAATTATAGTTGTTTGTTGTTCCTTTAATTTTATATCAGGCAGGAAGGCAGTGCATACATGTGTGAATGAGTCGTTTTCACTACCAAACACTGGATTAATCAGGCTGAAATTTGGCATGTGATCTCCTAGTACCCAGGTGAGCATTATTAACTGCCTATGGATATGACAAAAGATGTAGTTTCTTTTATAACTACACCCATAGGAGGTTGTTTTGACTACCAAGAATTAATCAGACTAAAGTTTGGTATGTGATGTCCATGTGACCAGGAGTGCGTATATACTCTCCTATTGGTGTGGCTAGTCACACCCACAATTTATTAATTGAGACAGCCAAATTAGTCAAGCGGAGCAATCAAGTGAAACGAGATTTAATTGAACGACCAAGCCACATCCACAGGCGGTAATAACACTCAGTAACAAAATATGATGCATGACTGACTATTTCAGTACTGAGTCAAGACACTTAAATATATATATCACCTAACCACACCTCTTCCTGTGGGAGTGCGAGGCTACAAATGCCATAAATAGTACCCCAGAGAAAGACTTTGAACCTTAAGTTTGAAACTTCGCACACACACATATCATGACTCTGCGAGTGACATGGGATAGGTTCCACCTGACTACACCTCTTCCTCTGGGCATGCCAGGCTTAAAAAATAGTTTATAGGTATGTATATGTGTTCGTATATATCCATTTTATCCCTAAAGCACTATACCTATGAAACCCACTCTCTACATTGGACACATCCTATACTAAGAATTGTTTTTATCTTAAAAATGGGTCACTTGGCAACACCACTTCCCCTGGCCATGTAAGGCTAAAAAATGCTAAAAATGATATTTAGCACAAACCCTTAGACCTAGAGACCTAAAACATAGTATACACACACATCATCACTCTGGAGGCTGGATCTCACAGGGTCATACGGTCTTTGCAGTGCTAATCACCAGGGTCAGACAGCTCTGTATTCTATACATGAATAAAAGAAGAAAAGGGAAAATATTAAAAATAGATGAATAGCCCACACTATAAGAAATTAAAGGATTATATAGATCTCTACCACAGACAAGGATATTATAACAGATGACCTTTACCTAACCTTTTTTCACTTTAAGTTTACTCTACCACCACCAAGATGGGAGGGAGTGTTTTGGGGTGTTTCTGGATGTTTTATCTCTACTGCTGCCTGAAGCACACGTTGGTGGTAAGCCAGATGGATGCAGAATCTGGAATTGTATGGACTGAACGGAACATTGGACCTGAATGGAGGGAACCGTGTGGCGTTGAGGACTGCCCTGCATCTCCAGAGGGTATGAATGAGGAATCTCAGGGCAGTTACTTGTCGCTGAATTATATGTATCCCAACTTTTTTGACCTTGCATATGGAAGTGTTTCTGGGGCTGTTAGTGCAGGATATCAAGCAGCATCAGACACAGCTAATAACTTGTATTCTACTGTTGAAAATTACACCTCAGAATTTGCAGAAAAAGTTCGTCAAGTGTTGAGAGAAGAATTCTTCTACCTACTGTTCAATAGCTCAACTGATATGATTGATGCAATCACAGCTCCAGGTTAGTGCAGTGAGATAATGAATCTGTAATGTTAGATAGAGTCCAAGTTGGCAACTACTTTACAAATACTAAAGGATGCATATTTTAAAGCACCTATCAACCATTAATATTGAAGTCATTCTCAGGATTCCAAATATAATAATATCGTGGTACACTATTATTATAGTTGGTGTTAGGTCCATACCTGGCATTCCCAGATGGCACATTCAATTAAAAGAGTTTTGGGGTTTGATCCTACTACATATTCTTTTTGGGGTCCAGCGACAAACAATTTAATTTCATTCGGTACCCTACGTTGCCTTGTTCATACAGAAGGTCTTAGAATTTCCAAAAGGGAAAACAAAAAAAGTTAATAGCCATCCGAAATGTACCTTTTCGAAGACAAATAGGTAAAGGGTAGATACCTTGTCACCCCCATTTTTTTAAATGGTTGACTGAAAAGGAAAAGAAAAAACAGCATGCAATGAAACTACTTCTTTCTAGAATCCTCCCTTTAAAAAGAATTCTTGATCTGTCCCTGCATAGCTGCAATAAAAATCGGTAAAGCTTCTAAATGGGCTCTGTTAGGAGCACAAATTTCAGAGAGAATATCTTTGCCAGAAAAACTCAAACCTTCACACCTAGACACATGAATTTTGACATACATGCATACACAACTTGGCTCAGGGATGGACATGGGTTGGGTCCCACCAGGCCACACCTCCACCTGTGGCAGTGTCCAGTGCGTTTCTGTTTGTTGTACAACCTCTAGCTTGATTAGTAGAACAAGCAGAAACACACATGGACACACCACCATGAAGAGGTGTGGCCAGTTGGGATGCAGATCATGCTACTCCCAGAGTCAAGTTTGAATTTTAGCGCAGACTTTTGCACCTGAAGATTTCATCATTTTTGGCCTGACACTCCCACAGGGAAAGGTGTGGTTAGGTGGGACCCAGTCCATGTTACTGTCAGTCAAGTTGTGTGTGTACATGCCAAGTTTTAGGTGTCTAGGAGCAATGGTTGAGTTTTGATTGCAAAGATATATTTTTTTGTTCACCATTGAGCTATTATAGTAAGTTGGTGGACCTTTACTGTTGCTATCGCTGTCGTTAGAGAGTCCCCATTCCCCTATCTGCAGGGAGGACTCCCTGACCATGCACGGATGAAGTGCGCTATCCAACAATGGAGACAGTTTGTGAACTTATGATGTCGTAGTCAATTTAGTAATTCTTACTACCTTTTTGAGTTGCTGAGACATCTTTAAGTGGGTGGCTAATTTTTTTCCTTTTACTTCTTTTTTTCCTGTTGTGATCCACTAAGTCATTGCAGTGCTATCATACAGTGTACCGGTGACAAAATTTCTATTTAATCTTTAAGTTATTGTTGTCCGCTGGTGTTGGGTGGCATGGTAACTCAGGTAATCAGCCTGGCAGATCAGTCAGGTGAGGGAGTCACCAGGGGAAGGTGCCACTCTAGCAGCCATAAGCATAACTTTTGCTGGATGTCATGTGATTTAGCCTCAGCTGCAATGCTGATGGATTTCTTTCTTTACTTTTCTTTTTTTCTATCCGCCATTTTACACATGGGATAGCCATGCTATTTATCCTTTACCATCTTATTCAAAAACCACGGGGGGGGAACAAATAAAGTGTCCTAAGTATTGTCTTGGTCTCCCCCAAACTTTTTGTTTGGTTTTGTTGTTGTTTTTAGTTGTTGAAAATTGATAAAGCAACTTCGGGGAGGGGGTGAAGTGGTCACAACAATAGTAATTGTGCCCCCCCCCCCCCCTCCCCTTTCCTCCATGCAAAATACAAATTTTAGTACCAGACTCATGTCCTCCCCCAACATGCATGATTACTCCAACTAGCCACATCCCACCACAACATGACCACAACTCCCACACCACTAGGGATCTCAGTCCCCATATCAACCCACAATCAGTCACACTGCTGGCTATCAACCTCAAACATACATGCATGCACGCAGCATGGCACTTGGTAGAGTTACATTTTAGATCTTCATCAGCATTCAATCTTCCAGCATTAACTTTGCAATGACTGTAAACCAAGTGTTTAGTTTATCTTGCTTCATGAATATTTGACTATTGCTGAATTATGACTTCAAAACATTCTTGCATGGATCATATCAAAGCCAATTTCCTTGTCTTGTCTCATTTTGACTTAATTAAAATGTACAGGTATTAAACATGTGCTCATTGATAAGTTTTCCATCAGCACCTGCTGGGGACTCATGTTTTTGCCCAGTACAGAAGCAGTGCGCTTAGCCCGATAATGCTGCCCTTGGTTGTCTCACATCTGTGTTCACAAAGGTCAGATTTAAAACTAAACTTTGACCAATCTGTATTGGTTCAAACCTTCTGCTGACTTCGCAGTAGCTGCAAATTTGAAGGGGAAAAAAAATAATTCTTTGTGATCTCTCGATGCAAAAACAATGCAATAATTGTTATTATTCTTCCAAGAAAATTTTTTAAAAATTTAAAAAGCATACCTAATGGAATCTTGAAACAAGGCATGAACATTCAATCATTAAATTCCTAATTCAACATTCCTAATCGCTGCCTGTTGCTTTTTTCCCCTTTTTATTATAGTAAAAGGAAATAATCCTTGTATATAGTACCCATGATAATAATAAATAGACCCAAGTAGACCCAAGTAGACCCAAGTAGACCCAAGTAGACCCAAGTAGACCCAAGTAGACCCAAGTAGACCCAAGTAGACCCAAGTAGACCCAATTAGTTGTAGTAACATGAGAGCTTACTACTATGATATTAATATATATTTAGTGGTTGATTTTGGGCAGACCTCAGAAGAGTAAAACCTCTCTATATAGGAGAAATGTGTGGGTCCCAACCTGTCTATTATTAAGAGGTTCCACCGTATTTTTGGGGGTTTTTTCTAGGTCCTTTTTTTTTTCTTTTGTTGTACACATTTATTTTCTTTTCTGTTATATTTTGTATCAGTTATGATTATTTTTACTTTAAACATGCATACGACAACATTAGCAATATTAATATTTACTTATGAACAGCAACTCTGTGTATGTCCATGCACGATTTGTTTTCATTGCCAAACCACAAAACCAAACATGCTGACATTTGGCATGTGGTCTCCATGTGACTGGGAGTGTTATTATTTTCCCGCCCTGATTAGTCCAGTGCAGCAATCAGGCAGAACAAGATTTAATTGGATTTTCAAACCACACCCATAACCACACCCACATAATGATGTTAATACTCTCCCAGTAACATGGAAACCACATGCTCATGCTTATATGGACCAATCAGGCTGAAATTTGCCATGTGGTCTCCATATTGCATGTGATTCTCTTTATTGGTCCAGCCAAGCAAGAGCATACTCAACTGCTGGAATATATTAATGGAGACAACCTGATTTGTCTAGCAGAGCAAGCTTTCCTTGAGCAACCAAACCACACCCACGGCCACACCCACAGGAGGGTAATAACACCTCCATCACATGGAGATCACATGCACTTGCTATGCTGGACCAATCAACTCACATACAATATAATACATCATGAATTATTGCAATAATTCAACATTGGTATGCTAATAACTTTTTCCCTTCCTGTAATATTTTTTTCCCTTTCAGTAAGAAACTGTAACCTTTGAAACAGCGGTCTTCCATCTTTCAGACTTGCTTTGAGTGCTTGAATAAATCTCTCTGCTAAACCATTCGATGCTGGATGATAAGGTGCACTCCTGATGTGTTTGATTCCATTCATTTTAGTGAATGTGGCAAAATCATCAGAAATGAATTGAGGTCCATTGTCAGAGACGATCTGATGTGGTAAACCATATGCTGCAAACATCTGTCTCAGCACATCCATTGTCTTACTCACAGTGGTAGATGACATCATGGACACTTCAGGCCATTTCAAATGCGCATCCACAGTGACAAGAAACATTGTTCCTTGAAATGGTCCCGCAAAATCCGCATGAATGTGTTGCCATGGTTTCTCTGGCCAACACCAAGGATATAAGGGAGCCACCACTGGAAGTTGATACCTTACAGCTTGACATTGCGAACATGACCTTGCCTTGTTCTCATGGATTTGTCTAGACCTGGCCACCATATGTAAGACCTTGCAACTGCCTTCATTCTTGACATGCCTGGATGATCTTGATGCAACTCTTCCAGGAGCTTGTCTTGCAACTTTGTAGGAACCAACACTCGAATACCCCAAAGTAGACAACCTTTTTCAATGGATAACTCTTCTTTTCTCCTCCAAAAAAGATCGGAAACACCTTCAACCTCACTTGGCCAGCCATCTCAAGTGTAGCGAGGCACCTTGCTTAGGACAGGGCAGTCCTAGTAGCAGCTTGTAACTGTACACCTGTCACTGGTAGAGCTTCAATTTGTGAGATGTTGAATATTTCAGGGTCAGATAAGCTTGTTGTAGTGGTGGTAGACAAAGGAAGTCTTGAGAGTCCATCAGCGTTAGCATGGGCTTTGGTCAGTTTAGCCCATCTCTGCAGATGTGCTGCTGCCATGAGTGGTATTCCTTTCTTAGGACCCAGAATACACTGCAATGGCTTGTTGTCAGTCACCAGTGTAAATGGACGACCATACAAATACATATGAAACTTCCTCACTCCAAAAATTAAAGCGAGAGCCTTTTTCTCAACTGAGCATAGTTACTTTCACTCGTTGACAATGTCCTTGATGCAAATGCAATCGGTTGTTCCGCACCATTTGGTATTACATGAGAGAGGACTGCTCCAATACCATAAAGAGAGGCATCTACGGCCATCCTAACAGGTAAGGTAGGATCATAATGTACCAACAAGTTGGATGACAGCAGTCTTGCTTTGGCTGCATTGAAAGCCACTTCACAATCTTTCGACCATTTCCAACAAGTATCATTGTGTAGAAGTCGACACAAAAGGATGAATGAGAGAAGAAAGGTTGGGGATAAAACTAGCATAATAATTCAATAACCCCAAAAATGAACGTAACTCTTGGATGTTAAGTGGTGTAGGTGCCTCATGGATAGCTTCCAATTTGCTGTCCATGGCATGGATGCCATCAGGGTCAATCCTGTGACCTAGGTACTCAACAGATGCATTCATGAATTTGCACTTATTCTGCTTCACTCTTACACCATATTCCTTGAATTTGGCAAGAACCATTGTGAGATTCTGCAAATGCTCCTCCTTGGAGGTACCTGTGACTAATATGTCATCTATATAACTGTACTGACGCTGGCGTCGCTACAATGATTCATCCCTGAACTATTTACTTATATTTGATTCACGCGGGAATTTTGATTTATTTTGTGTATCACGTGTTTAACAGTACATATAACCTAACTTCCAGTAAAGAACTTACTGCCATTGTGTTCTGTTCCATTGGGATTCAATTCTGTGGTCCCTCAAGTCTTTTACTTAGTTTGAGTTGTGTCCTCATTATAGTCAAACTTCATTCGTTGTAATATTTATTGCAGCCTTCAGTAAATAATAATTTGTTAAGGCTTTTCCTTTGCAAGTTGTGCAAATTATTCCTGGCGAGTAAACTTCACCTGCTCCAGGGGCAGGACAATAACAAATGACACCTGGTATACCTTGTAGCAAGGTATCCATGGTCTTCTGAAACATGGCCGGTGCAGAGGCCACCCCATACGGAAGTCGTGTATAACGATACAATCCACGATGTGTATTTACAGTGACAAATCTGTGAGAACTTTCTTCAAGAATTAGTTGTTGGTAGGCATGCGAGAGATCAAGTGTAGTGAAACTCTTTCCACCAGCTAATGTGGCAAACAAATCTACCGGACGTGGGAGGGGATATTGATCCACCTCTAAAACAGGACATTATGTCTGGACACTTAGAAATAATTAATGCGTGCACAATATATATATATATATATATATATAACCACACTTAGCATAATATGTGGAATATAAATATCTATGTTTATCTATCACCATGAATAATCTCTCCCCATAGGCACACCGTTGTTCGAGTTTGGTATCACAGCAATGACAGTTGCGTTGATACTATTATGCCTTTTGTTAAATTATTTCTTTTTGACCTTTTTATCCTTGATCAGTATAGTGCTATTTGATTGCTTTGTCATATTGTTACATTATTTCTTGGGACCAAAAGTAATATTTGAGTATATCTATATATTGTCATGGTATCTTAGTGGATTTCTGTTATTTATTTACAGGCACCCTTATTTGTTTTGTTTTTTGGTTTTGTGTATGTCTTTTGGATATCCTTTATTCTCATTTTACCGATTTATGGCTCGTAGAAATGAAAAAAAAGTAGTAAGAACTCTAGTAGATCAAATGATTGATCTCAATCGTGCAATGGAGGACATCAAGAAACAACTGAGAAGTATGGAGAGTAAGATCGACACTGTTCTTGAAAGTACAATGTCCAATAGCTATATTTAGTCCGTATTTTGCTTGATATTTTAATTATTTTTTGTTTTTACACAGAAAATAATTCTCCATCACTTTTTAATTCTTTGATTCTTAAATGTTTCACTTATCTGTTTGTTTGTGTTCTTTCAGCATCCACCATTGATTGCATCAACAGTGAGCAAATAATCATTAATGGAAATGATTATCAGAAGCACGCCTGAAATGCAACATAATGCTCATCCATACCAAGTGGATGGCCTGTGGAGGGGGGAGGGGAGTGGAGATGGTGGAAAAAGTGATTATGTTGTCACTCACAGAATGGCCACTGAATCATGGTAATGAAAATGTCAGTGCAATTTTTTTCTATTAATGACTGGAAGTTTACTAGAATGACGATCCTTACCTTACTAAATCTAGAGTTCTTAGATTGATGAGCCTGACAGTAATGGAGTCCTGAATGTTCCCTATTTGCTGGTCTATTAATTCTGGAAGAAACCATCAACTCTATTTCATTTTTCCTTTTTTTTTTTATTGCGCAAATTTCTCTCTCAATCTGTAGCAGTGTTCCACAAGCTTCAGTCTTTCTATTCCAATAGACTCTGTGTACAAAAACTGCACCTGAAACAATGAACCTTTGTTTGGGAAAGTTGATCTGTCAAAAAAAATTAACTTTATTTCGCCAACCAAAAAAAAAAAACAACTAATAATTTGCATCCCAATATTACTAGAATTTTGCATTATTGAAAATTATTGCTCGTGTACAACTGAGAATTATGATATACTGTAGTGCTTCAAATCACAAAGAAAATATTGAAATTTTCTCCTTCCTAAACCTAGTTTCTGCCTCCAACCCCATCACCATTCATTCATTCTGGTAATCTCATTTGTCTGCCGTAAACTGCTCAGCAGAAAAGATATTGGAACCTGCGCGTAAGTGCGCAAAAACATCAGTGCAGTGGCCCAAATTGTGAGGTGAGAAATAGGAGCTTTTTAGAGGAACTTACAGCGTTACATGAGATGCTGCACTAGCGAATGTGTGATAAAACTTCTAGTCAGAAAGTTGAACCTCCCGCGTTCCCTTACGGCAATACCATTGCTGAAACAGGAGCTGCATTCAACTTGGTGAGTTCTTTGCTGATTGAGGTGTAGTGGAGATGGCTATAGTTTACCAGCAGCCTACCTTATTACACTGGAACATGTTCTTGATGTCTGTATCCATTGGTGTAAAGCTGATATTCAGTTGACTGAATGAGCTCAAATTTTCAGAGGCACTCCTGTAGTCCACATTAACAGCTGTGTCACAATTGCTTTTTGAGGGGGGGGGGGATGAAGGGCAAAAACAACAACAACAGCATCAAAAAGAGCCAAAAATGGATATTTAGAACTGGGGATTAGAGTCTCAATTCTTTATTTTCCTTTACTTCTTCCCCAAAACTCTTCCCTTTTCTTTTTGTTCCTTAGTTACTCTACAGGGGTAGTTGCAGCCTCTGTTAATTATTATTTGTAGAACATGCCTTTCACAAAATTTGTCATCAATGGGATATACAGTTGTATTCATTGATTTGTGATTAGAAGATAGACGTGTGTGTGTGTGGTTAGGGGAAAGAGGAAGGAACTTCTACTCAGATCTTTGATAGATTCAGGACAATAGCGGTGTGAAGGAAGTGCACACAGTGACATGCAAAAAATGCTAGATGAATAGCACTCCAGTTAGTTCTAATTGCAATATTCGGTCAGCAATACTGTAAAGTGTTGAAATATACTCCAAGATATGATTTAGTTTATCATGCTTCATGAATGTTCAACTATTGCTGCATTACAACTTCAAAAAACATTCTGTGTGGATCATATCAAAGCCATTTCCTTGTCTTGTCTCATTTTGGCTTAATTAAAAAGGTTCAGATATGAAACATTTGTTCATTGCTAAACCTTCCATCAACACCTGCTGGGGACTCTAATTTTTGCCCAGTAGAGAAGTGGTGCACTTAGCCCGATAATGCTGCCTTTGGTTGTCTCACATTTGTGTTCATAAGGGTCAGATTTAAAACTAAACTTTGACCAATCTATATTGGTTTAAACCCTCTACTGACTTCACAGTAGCTGGAAATTTGAAGAAAAAAATTATTAAAATTGTTTGTGAGAAAACATGCTGATGTCAACAGTCACTTTCTATTCCATGGTTGAGAGCAAGTGGCAGGCAGCAGGCACTGGTTTACAGGTGATAGCTGAACCATTGCTCAACTAGAGAAATAGATTCCACCTGTCTCCCCACTTCATGAAGCAATTATGTAGGAATGATGTGTGTTAAAATATATGAAGGGTTGGGAGGAAATAAATATGACTGCATCAATGTAGATCACACCATAAAGTAGGTGACCCTTTGCCAAATTTAGTTATCTAATGCATTAAATGTCTGCCTCTCTGTTAGAGCACTATGTCCTCCGAAGCAGCTTCAGCTATGTGATAACTTGAATTGTTATTATTTCCTGTATTCTATTATGGTACCAGGATATTGTGGTTAAATGATTGTCAATCATTTATGTGTATCTATATCATGGTTTTTATTATAATACGCTGCACTTCATATTGCTTCACTTCAGTTGTTCAGTGTATAAGTTGTTCAATGAATGAGTCAAGTTGAATGGGTGACTGAGTTATACCAAGCTGTAATAGTGTGCAGTATCATAAGCCAAAAAGGGCAGATGCAACAAGCTACAACCACCAAAGTTTTCATGGTTAAAGCCTATAGGTATACACAGGTTATAGGCTATATTAAATAGATAGCCTAGCAAGCAATTTTTTATTATACCTAATCATTTACTAATGTCTTTCAGTACAATATGATTGGTGCACCCAAATATAATTATGAAGGTTCATCAAAGTTATAGTCTCCATTGGACAGTTGTGCTTGCTTTAGTTGTGTACAGGCCAATCCGATGCTGTTTGTTATAACCACTATTAAGTAGACGACGGAATTGAATCTGAAAAATATCCTTTTTAGTACTTGAACTGTGGACATTGACTTATTAGATAACTAATCATTTGTTAATCTCTTGTGTGGCACATGCGCCAGGGGCCTAATAGTATGCGCCCATTGTTATATGTTGGTTGTTGTTCTGGAGATCCGTCCCAGATTTACCAAAAGGAATATAATTTGGACTAAAATATTACATTGGCGACGAGGATGGCTGCTAGTCCCATCTACAGAAGTGTAGTTGAGTACCAGTCAGGCAATGATCCTTTCTCTTCGTATCTGGAGAGAGTGGGACTGTTTTTCACGGCCAACGAAGTGCCTGAAGCTAAGAAGGTACCTGTTTTTCTGAGTGTGTTAGGTAGCAAGACCTATTCTGTGCTGAGGACTTTGGTGGCACCTACCATTCCCCAGGACAAATCCTTTGCGGATTTAGTGTCAGTCCTCAAGAAACACTTTGATCCAAAGCCTCTGGTAATTGTAGAAAGATTTCAATTTCACCAACATGCACAGAACATTGGTGAATCCATAGCAGACTATGTAGCAGAACTTAGGCGGTTCACCGTTCATTGTCAATATGGCACTCACCTTAAAGAAGCATTAAGAGATCGTTTGGTGTGTGGCATACGTAATGAACGCACCTGGAAAAAGTTACTGGTCATTGACAAGCTCACTCTAACTCGGGCCGTTGAAATTGCACAGGGGAGAGGAGGCAGTGAACAAGAATGCTGAAGCCTTAAAGGCAAAGGAAACCGCAGTAAATGCATTCACCAATCCATGTTACCGATGTGGGGGTACGTCCCATGAGCAAACCGAATGTAGGTTTTGAAATGCAGATTGCCATAATTTTGGGAAGAGGGGACACATTGCAAGTGTCTGCAAGTCCAGGAAGATGACTCGACTGCGTCAACAGCCCTTTGGTGCATCTAGCACCTCACATCCAGGGAAGCAACAACAAGGTACAAGATGCGTAACAGTCAGGAAGGAGGATCAAAAGCAAGAACTCCACTCACAAAGTGCACCGGATCCCGAGGACCAGTCACTGTATGCTGTGGGAGGATCGACTGCACCGCCATATCAGGTATCTCTGATAATTAATAATGTATCTCATACAATGGAGTTAGATACAGGAGCCTCCGTCACTCTTATGTCTGAGGCAGAGTGCCATCAGTTGTTCCCTAAAGTGGTTCTGAAGAACTCGTCAGTCCTCCTGAGGACCTACTCAGGAGAACGAATACATGTGGTGGGGGAAATGGATGTATGTGTGCAATATGAACACCAGGTGCAGGATTTGGTTCTAACTGTTGTTGCAGGAGATGGTCCGAGCCTATTGGGAAGGAACTGGCTCCAGAAAATTCAGCTAAATTGGTGGGTGATCCGGGCAGTAACTAGTCACCCCAGCAGGACTCTGGGATACCTGCTCGACAAATATTGTGACATTTTTGTGGAGGAATTAGGCACAATTAAGTCTTACCAAGCTAAATTACATAATAAATCTGATGAACCACCAAGATTTTTCAAAGCCCAAACGGTTCCCTATGCTCTTAGGAGTTCTATTGAAGATGAGTTGGATTGCCTTGAATGGGAGGGAATCCTGGAAAAAGTAACCCATAGCAAGTGGGCAACCCCCATGGTGGTTGTTCTTAAGCCAGATGGACGAGTTCATCCCTGTGGGGATTTTAAAGTCACTGTTAATCAGTTTCTCAGGATAAACCAATACCCTCTTCCCACTGCTCAGGACCTCTATGCGACATTGGCTGGGGGAAAGAAGTTCTCTAAACTGGACCTCTCACAGGCCTTCCTCCAGCTAGAACTTCATCCGGACTCACTAAAATACTGTACGCTGAATACATATCGAGGCTTTATCGGTTTACACATCTCCCTTTTGGAATAGCTTCCGCTCCTGCCATATTTCAGAAGATAATGGATACCATCTTGCAAGGAATTTCTGGAACAATGTGTTACATCGATGACATTTTGTTAACGGGGTCCTCAGATGGTGAACATCTCCAGAGATTGGAAGAGGTCCTCCGCTGCTTGCAAGCCCATGGCATCAGGATGAAGCGTAAATAGTGTCTCTTTCTTCAAAATGCGGTGGAATACTTAGGGCATCGAGTGGATGCAGAAGGAATACGAGCCTTACTAGAAAAGATCGAAGCAATAGAAAGGGCTCCTCTGCCATGAAACATACAGCAGTTGTGATCATTTCTAGGACTACTGAGTTATTATTGGAACTTCCGAACTTGGCTACCATCCTCCATCTTCTCCATGATCTTCTCCTTAAAGGCAAGAAGTGGGTTTGGTCCACCCCGTGTTCACAGGCTGTCAAGACTGCCAAACAGCTCTTGACCACATCCACGGTGCTTACACATTATGACTACACCTTACCACTTCGACTTGCTACTGATGCTTCATCATATGGACTGGGGGCAGTCATTTCACATGTGCTCCCAAATGGAACCGAGCAACCAATTGCCTTTGCATCATGATCTCTGTCGAAGAGTGAGAGAAATTATGCCCAAATTGACAAGGAGGCTCTCTGTCTCATATTTGGTGTCCGTAAGTTTCACACTTACTTATATGGGAGGAAATTTATGTTAATTACAGACCATAAACCACTCACCACTATTTACGGCCCAAAGAAGGGAGTTCCGGCCGTGGCAGCTGCAAGGTTGCAACGATGGGCCATTGTGTTGGGAGCAACAACTATGACATCGAATTTCGTTCCACCGGGGATCATGGAAATGCTGATGCCCTTTCCCACTTGCCCTTGCCAGAAGGAGGAGATGAGCGGTCCTTGGAGACTAAAATGTGTAACATCTGACAGATTGAGATGTTACCCCGTCCTCTCAAGAAATCATGAGAGCCACTCTGCGAGACCCCATCCTTAGCAAAGTTTTATCATATTGTCTGAGAGGTTGGCCAATGCATGTTCCCAAGGTTTTTCAATTTTATCTCTCAAAGATTGCTGCATTTTCCGTGGTTGAGGGCTGTTTGTTGTGGGGAGGACGTGTTGTGATTCCTCAGAGCTTGCATAAGATGGTGCTAACTGAACTGCACAAAGAGCACATGGGGGTGTCACGCATGAAGGCACTGGCTCGCAGCCATGTCTGGTGGAAGGGACTGGATAAGGACTTGGAGGAGTTGGGAGGTCTTACCGTGCTTGCTTGGCTGTGAAGCAATCACCTGCTAAAGCTCCGTTACATCCGTGGACATGGCCTGATCATCCTTGGCAGCGACTTCATGTCGATTTTGCAGGCCCATTCCTTAATCAATCCTTCCTTATTGTGGTGGATGCGCATTTAAAATGGGCAGAAGTAGTAGAGATGACACACACCACCACTGCTAAGACCATTGCCACCTTGAGGCATTTGTTTGCCACACATGGCATACCTGAGCAGATAGTGTCTGATAACGGGCCCCAATTCACTTCTTCTGATTTTGAGGAGTTTACGAGAAGAAATGGAATCAAGCATTTGCGATCATCACCTTATCATCCCAGCTCAAACGGTGAAGCAGAATGGTTTGTCAGGACATTCAAGGAGGGCATGAAGGCTGCTAAGAATGATGGCCTTACTCTAGCTCATCAGTTGGAGAACTTCCTTCTCTCATACCGCACCACTCCACACACCACCACAGGCACTCCACCATGTGAATTGCTGATGGGTAGGAATTTGCATACCAGATGGTATCTCCTGAGACCAGATGTGGAGCGACGAGTCGGTTGGCGGCAGTCCCAGCAAAAGGATAGATATGACCAGCATGCTCGGCAGAGGGAATTTACAGTGGGTCAATCTGTGATGGCTAAGAACTTTGGCTCTGGGTCTGCCTGGATACCCGGAGTCATTTTTGAACAAATAGGACAACTTACATACGTCATCAATATCTCTGACGGCCGACTGTGGAAGCGTCATGTGGATCACATAAAGGAGTATGCAAGCCATGCCCTTGCCCTGAGCCAGAAGATATAGGAAACGATGAGACTACTCTGGACACTGCTGAGCCTGGTGAACCGGCCATCAGTCCGCCTGAATTCTTGCCACAGGATGGTCCAGAAACCAGAGTGGAGATAGAGTCTAACAGAGCATCACCACTTATGGATCTGCCTCCGAACATTATTCTGCCTGATCCACATTCACCAGCTAGGAATGCCATATCTGATCCATCTCCTCCAAGAAGACACACATCACACCATTCACCCATTGGTCAAAAACAGTACCCAACCTGAAAACACTCCCGGCCAGATTACTATCACGCCAAACCCTGGTGAGGAAGGAGTGTAGTAACTTGAACTGTAGGCATTGACTATTATTAGATAACTAACCATTTGTTAATCTCTTGTGTGGCGCATGCGCCAGGGGCCTAATAGAATGCTCCCATTGTTATATGTTGGTTGTTGTTCTGGAGATTTGTCCCAGATTTATCAAAAGAAATATAATTTGGACCAAGATATTACATCCTTGATCCGATGGTTCCTTCTCATCAAAATAGATATGAATTTAGACTACAAATCCAACATTGTTTAAGGCTGTGTTACATGCACGCTCACAGTTGCTGCAACAGTGCAACTCACTGCAAAAGCTCCTCTGCCCAGCTGTACATCAGAGTTATGACAGAGAAGCTGTGTATCATACATAGTATATTGATTATACAATTGTATTACAGTGGAACCTCCTGAAATGGACTCTCTGAAATAGGAACAATCTCTATACAATGGACAAGCACTAAGGCACCACAATTGATTCCCCACAAGAGCTAAAGATAGAAACCTCTGAAAACAATCCTCCGAACAACAAGTAAATCAAGTGCCAATGGACCTCTTAGAAGTGAATAAAAACCACACCCCCAGCCTTTAATGAACGAAAGTCACTTGCTCAGTAAGGCTCATGAGTCGTGACTCTTGCTATGTGAGGTGCATGACTCCAAAAGATTCTCCACCATTTTTTTTTTTTTAGCCTCTCAATGTAGGATTTTAGTCCCTACAGCCAGTAGCCGATAGAATATGATGTTCCAGGCAAAAACCAATTCAGTGCAAAAACAATGCAACAATTATTATTGTTATTCCAAGAAACAAAGAAAAGCATGCTAAATAGCCTAATTGAGTTTTGAAACAAGGCATGATCATTCAATCATTAAATTCCTAATTTATAATTTTTAATCGCTGCCTGTTGCTTTTTTCCCCTTTTTATTATAGTAAAAGGAAATAATCCTTGTATATACTACCTATGATGATAGTAAGTAGACCCAATTAGCTGCGATAACATAAGAAATTACTACTATGACATTAATATATATTTAGTGGCTGATCTTGGGCAGACCTCTGATAGAAGACAACCTCTCTACATAGGACAAATGTGTGTGTCCCAATGTGTCCAGTATTTGAGGTTCCACTGTATTCTTGGGGGTTTTTCTTTCTTTCTTTCTTTTTTAACACATTTACTTATTTTCTGTTATATTTTGTATCAGTTTTACTTTAAACATGCATACTACAACATTAGCAATATTAATATTTAGTCAAAGGAACATTTGTTGTGCAAAGAAAATTTCTTCAAAATCTGTCCTCCAATTGCCCCATTTCAGTGCTTTAGCCAGAAAATCCCTTACCAGAATTGTCCCAAACCAAATTGTTTTATCAACATCCCTGGGGAGGAGGGGGCATAGGGAATATTCACACAAATTTTATTATTATACTAGGTTAACATATCTAGCAGGACAGACACACCCACAGAGGTGAAAAGGAGTTATTGGAGGAAAACAACATTCACACTGACAAACATCAGTTTATTATTTGGATGAGCACACTTAATTTTATGATCCTTTACATTTTGGGTCAGTGTGCTTCTTTTAAAGTTTTCTCTCTCTCAATATGTAGTAGTGTTCCAGAACTAGTCTTTTTATTCAAAATCAAATCCCAAGGAAAATATTGAAATTTTCTCCTTCCAAAACCTAGCTTCTACCTCCAACCCCCATCACCATTCATTCCCAGCGGGTAATCTCACTGCTCAGCAAAAAAAGATATTAGGACCTGCGCAATATATAATACCGTAACTGCGCAAAAGTATCAGCCCCTCCCCCACAGTTATGAGGTGCCAAAGAGGAACTCAAAACGTTACCTGGAATGCTGCACTGGCGATTGTGGTAAAAATTTTAATCAGAAAATTGGACCTCCCGTGTTCCCTGACAGCAATGTCATAGCCGAAACTAGAGCTGAAACTAGAGCTGAAACAGGAGCTGCATTCAACTCGGTGAGTTTATTGCTGATTGAGGTGTAGTGGAGATGGCTACAGTTTGTGCTAGCTAATATTAGACTCATGGCATTGATATAAGCCGCTTTAGGGATGGGGTGAAGTTCCACTGTCAGCCTACCTTCCAAACCCTTTCATTTTCCTTTTTGTTCCTTAGTTACTCTATAGGGGTAGTTGTCGGTTTTTTAAACAACCTCTGCTGATTATTATTTGTAGAACATGCCTTTCACAAAATTTGTCATCAATGGGATATACAGTTGTATTCATTTAGTTATGATAAGTAGGAGATAGACCTGTGTGTGTGTGTGTGTGTGTGTGTGTGTGTGTGTTTTGTTTTGTTTTGTTTTTTTTAGGGGAAAGGGGGAGGGACTTTGAATGTCAATTAAACAGATCTTTGATATATTCAGGATAATAGCAGAGTGAAGGAAGTACACACAGTGACGTGCCAGAAATGCTAGATGAATAGCCCTCCAGTTAGCCCTAGCTGCAATATTCGGTCAGCAATGCTATAAAGTAGTAAAATATACTCCAAGATGTATTCTTTGACAATTAATTTAACATTATTTCAAATTATATGTATTAGTATTTCTCTTAAATGTGTATTGTCTCCTCATTCAGGGATTTAAAGTCGAATAGAGAAGCCGATAAATCGATATGTCACAGTCTGATGTACAGGTACATAGCCATCTGAATCACAGGGAATGCACATTGCATTATATTATGATCACTGGTTTTTACAAATAACTTTAAAATGAATATATGTATTTAGGATACTGGAGAGGCAATATTGGCATTGAAAAATGACATGCTCGACTTAGTTGATGTGTGGACAGTGTTTCATGTTAAGTGGATCTTCTAGCTGTGGATGTGATTATACAGCATTACTTTACTCTTTATTATTATTTTAGGATGGACTTCAAACCGGTTTTGTGGGTGCACTTCAACTATTTATCTCAAATATGCTACAAGTGGAGTCCCAAGATAAAAACTTCAATAAAATTCTTGTGAGCAATATCTGCTGCATGTTAAAAGATATCAGATTTATATTTATAAAATTTACGATAAAGGATGTGATACAGGAAAGTATGAAAACCCTTTACACCATGGAGGTACAAAGCAGTAAAGAAAGCACAATGGGTGACCATGTCGAGAGTTTGCAAGGAAAACCTGCTAGTAAGTTAGCATTATAATCTGATATCATTGATGCCATCTTGGTTTTAGCTGAGGATATAGCTGAAATGGTGATGAGATCAACTTTGAAGTCTTCAAAACAGGAAGCAGTTGAGCTTAATCGGTAGTCAGTTAAATATAGGAAGTTATATATCATAAATATAATTATTGCTATTATTGTATGCAACTTTACATTATTTTGAATAGACTGCTAGATAAGGAAATGAAGCATAATGCTTCTCTAGCTGTTGCCATTAGTCCGATGAGAAAAAATGAACATTACCAGATGACCAAACAAGCTGAGAAGATAGCAATTGAAGAAGAGGTGCACTCTACATACTTGCAGCTCAACAGTTCACCTGTGTTTTGTTATTATGAGTGACATTAAAGTTTGGCTTTTTCTTCTTTTTTTTTTAAACTTTAATTGCTGGGGAAACTGCAACTGCAGAGACAGAAAGAATTATTGGATCAGGAAAAGGAAATGCAAGTTTTTATGGAACAGGAGCTAATTCCATCCATTAATAAAGAACCGGTGTTAGTAAAACAAGTAAGTGATCCCAGTGGATGCTAATTCTGTTTCACAAAATAGCTTTGTGTGCATTTATATAATGATGTAGGATCTTGAATCAGAAAGGAATAGGAATGATTCCTTAACAGCTAAACTAAGCAGCACACAGGACAAGCTTTGGGAAGCAAAATTGACCATTTCAGAAAATTTGTGTACAGCCGAGAACCAAAGAAGTATTCAGCACAAGTTAACTGAAGATGTGATGGGATACAAAGTAGGTCACATGTACTTTTGCAAATTATCACAAGGTACCACAAAATTGGTGTTAATGGACTACATCCTGTGTGACTCTTTATAGCATAAATGCGTTGATTACTGTTTATGTTGTGAAGTGTGAACTAATGCAGTGTGAATTCAGTTCATAGTAGCAAGGCCTATAAGGCATGGTAAGTGTCATTATCTGTTGTTCTGCCTGATCTACAGGAGCAAGCACAGCAGCATGCATTCACAATTGTAGCCTTGGAGGAGAAACTGTTATCCTTGATGAAAACTTATAAAGATTTGCAGGAAGAAAATAAAACATTAACAGATAATTTGGAGAGAAAAGAAATGATAAACACAGCGGAAACAAGAGGTTAGATAAAAACATGTGACTGTACCCTTTAGGACTGTGAAATATCTTTAATCTGTATGTAATATAAGATCACCTTTTGTAGTCAGTGAAATATCTATTACAATATATGCTATGCACACATTTATTGTTATAGCAAGAGTTGAAAGACAGCAGAAAAATATGGATGTTATTTTAACTTTAAGGTAAGAATATAATGTTTATGACTATTGTTCCAATCTTTTGTTAATTATTTTTGTTAATTTTTTAATACTATATTTGAATTTCATAATTGGTATGGATAATTTTTTAAAAGTATACCATTTTCTCATTTTACGATCAATTCTGTCTTTCTAATCTGCTTACATGATTTATATATTTGACAAAGAAATATTTGCTTTATACTATTATTTTTTTCCTCAAAATGACTCATCAGAAATCAATTGACTTTGGTGAGTGTTGACAACTCCAGCAAAGATACTGCCTTGAATGAACTCAATGATGAAATAAAGAAATTAAATGATTTCATGAAAAAAGAAAAAGGTATTGAATATCAATATTTTCTATCCTTTTTTCTTCTTCTAATTTTATTATTTTTTAAATAATTTGTGTGTATTTACCTAGCCTCACACCCTCTCGGATATACAGTCCCATAAATTTTACAAATATATTTTAATTTCTTCCTCATAGAAGAGCTAAAGCTGAATTACTGCAAAGAGATATCTGATTTACAGCTCACAATGGCCAAGCAGGAGACAACAATTGATTTCCAGAAATCTGAAATTAATGCTCTCACTAAAGCATTGTCTGAGACTGCCTCCCTACTGGACAGTGTGAAGTTGGGGCAGGCAAAGACTGATGAGAAATTTGCAGAAATGCAGAAGAATATTTCAGAGTGCAATAATTCGGTGACATAATTAGCAGTGATTAGTGTAATTATATCTTTTAATCCTGCATGTAAATGATATTTATTGCAGTCTACAAAACCAAGTTGTTTGATAGAAGCTGGACACATTTGCCTCAGGGAGAAACATAACACTATCATAATAAACCAGAAGGCAGCAATAGCTGAATTCAGAGAAAGAGTGGCTAATTTGGAGCAGATAAAACCTCCAGTTGGAAGTCACCAAGCAACATTGAAGGAACTCATCAGTGCTCGTCAAGAGCTGGGAAAAATGAAATCTATGCGGTTCTTCTCTTGCCCTACACATACTTTAAAGAAACCGCCAGTAATGGAAGATAAGTGTGTACAGGTATGTAAAATAAGCATGCCTAAAATGTAGAATAAATTTAAACAGTTAATTATTTTTAGTTTACTTCTTCATCTATGGGGAAAAGTGAGTCCAAAGAGACTGCTTCATGTCAATTGGAGGAAGCTCTTCAGTGCAGTGAGGATATGGTATGTATAATGCAACTCAAATATGTTACCATATATTATATAGTGAGAGTATATAATAATGCAATAGCATACATGTAGTTATATTATCATCACAACTTTTTTTAATTTGTTGACTCTATCTTTGTGTTCCCATTAGTAATATTAATGGTCATATTATTGCTACCTTACATAAATTAAAAAGAGTTTAATTGCAGTATCAAGCCCTGGTGGAAGCAATCCATAAGGGAATGCCTGACTTCAGTGATGCTGTTTTAACCACTGGGCGACTTGTTGCAACTGACAAGCTGTCAAAGATAAAGGACGTCCAAGAATTGAGAAAGAAGGTAAGTAACCTTAATAATGTTAATCATTACAATTTTTTACTATCTTGGACTTATTATAAAGCATGCACTTTGCTAGCAGTTCATGAAATACACATGTTTTTAATCTCAAACTATATATATTCCTGATAAAAAGTACAACTGTGAATGTTTCTTATTAAATAATTAGATATCCTTACAAACTGGCTATTGTTGTATTTCTCTCTGTATAATCTTAATATATTTTATATTCCAACATGTGATCACAGTTTGCAGAGTCCATTCAAAGACTATTGCAAGCAAGATCCCTTGTTGGGTAAGTACAACTCCTGAAGTGCTCTTATGTAGCCAATACCTGCACTTGTAGGAACTAATATGATTTTATATTAGTAACCGTTATACATAGGGGGAGGGATATAGGAGGCATTGCTCCATTTTTGAAGTAAATATGCTGCATCTCTAGTAATTAGTGTCCTTTTGAACTTCCTATGTGATTTATAAACACAACTTCCTTTAGAAATGTCCTTTTGAATGTGATCAAATTACGCTTGAACTATCACATAATTGCCAATGGTACACAGGTCTAGGAACACTTGGAATGGTGGGGGTGGGCAGCATACATTCATGAGTTTTGCATAGAATGGGTTTTTAATAAATTGTTTACTGTATGGAAACACAAACTTTGTGTTATAACTAAGTGGATGGTTACTCATGAATAGGAAATTAATTAATGTACCTTTGCCCTAGCCCTAACCACATTTTCCCTAAATGTGGCCAGTGGTCCTGTGAGAGACCTGAAAATTTCAGGACGATTGGTCCAGGCATCTGGTAGGAGATAACGAATATACAGACATACAGACATACACAGACAAATTGCTAATTATAGTATGATTTTATGCAGTGCAATCTGTGATCATGTTCAATATCTTAAGTTGTTATCACTCTATACTGTGCAATAATGCTGATCTTTATGCACTATATAAGCTAAACTCAATTTTTTTTTTTTTCAACTATAGCAGATACCTTGGTGGGTAAGGAAAAAGAGGGAAACCCAGTTGCACTGAGCACTCTCTAAATATACAAATTTTGTGGAAATTGGGCAGCCAGTGCTTGAGATGTCACCACATAGCAAAAAAAAAGGCAACTGTTTAATCACAGGAGACTCTATTGAGGGAATAGACTTTACTTATCTCATGGTTGTTTGGTGTTTTTGTTGTTTGGTATTTTTGTTGTTCTTTTATTGTTTATTTTTGTTTTCGCTAATAAACACAAACTTATGCATGTATTTGGATTGGAATTTTGTGCAAGAATTTTTAGTTCTCAGTATTCCATTTTACCTCTTCACAAACAATCAATAACTTGTATATTTTGTCCCCAAGTGTATTTTATGTGTATTGTTAAATATCCATGAAGTCAAACTTCTCTTTTTTTCCATAAGTGAGGAAGAAGTTGAAGAGAAAGTTAGCGTGAGTTCAGAAGTGATCATTGCTAACCTAGAAGCCACACTAAGTGAGACAGCTGAAATAATGGAGCAACAGAAACGACTAATTCAAGCTTTACTTAGGAGAAAGGTGTGTTATATGGTGTGTATATTCCTTATTTATTTACTTGTTAAACAGTGTCCTAATCCCATGCAGAATCTCCAAGAATCACAACAGATAACTTGTATGAAAAAGCCACGACATATTTGTAAAGAAGTTTCCTAGAACTGATACAGTTGAGCCCTAGTCCAATAGTACATTTGTTGTTGTTTTTCCTTGTAGTAATCACTTTGTGTTGTGCATTAAGATAAAGTAAAATTATCTATACAAGAAATTATAATAAATTGTGATTGTAGTGTAGGTTAACGTGGTTTTTTTTGTGGGTGTATGAATGTGTGTTGTCCACTGTATTTTTCCCAACACCATTTTAACACCTGCATTATTTCAGTTTTATTAGTTGTAACTCTTCCCTCTTCCCCAGTTTCAAAAAAAATTATGAATAAGAAGTTGTATTATTGACCAGTATATAACCAAGAAACAAATTTAGTGTATCCCAAAGAATAGAGCCATACTGAGAGGAAAGTCTAAGACTGTCCTCTCAGTATGGCTGGTACAGGCACCATCAGTCATTGAATCATTGCAAATTCCACATTTGCAAGAGGTGGGCATATTATGGAATAGCTATTCCATCTATGCTATAAAGTGTTAGTCGGAATAGTCTGTCTGTCTGCATATCCTCGATTCAAGCTTGAATGGTTGAAGTTAGACCCATGATTCCATGAAGCCATATATATTTAGAATCAGTGCTGCCAGAAGTGAAAAACAGACTCCTCCTCCTTATTACCAGTCTTCAGGAAAAACTTTGTGCCTGTAATCCATATGCTCAAGACTTCAAGCAGGTTTCCGAAATCCTGAATAAGTAAAATACCTATCCAGTGACTTAGGTGTTGGACAAGAAGAAACGGCCATGGGAAAGCACGCTCGACAATTCAATCCTGGCTTCCAAAAGATCCCTATCTTAATGGATGATGAACACCTGATAGGAGGAGTTTAGTTGTGAGTCAGCAGAACCCAGTTAGAAATCCAGGAAGAGTTTCTCTACAAATTATCGTGCCAAGTTATCTTAATTTGCATCAAATATTATTGAATATTTTTAGGTCAAAGAGATCTTGGATACTCATTATTCAGCTGATCTTCTCCACTTTGTTCTTTTCCCTACTGATTGTGATGGTTGGTATTGGGGAATTGAACAATCCCCACCAACCAGGAACTTCTCCCCTCTTCATGTCTATTAATTCCTTCTAGGTTCAATTCCGGATGTCCTCCAGATAGATTATCCCAATACACTGTCTAGAAGAGTAAAACTCTTCCTAGGTATGCCAAAGTGGAGAATCAATGACTTCTTTGTATTCGGCAAAACCAGAATACTGTCACTCTTCCAGTGGGAGAAGTACAAGAGACTCTGTGAAGATATTGAACAAGAAAATGATCCTTCCAGAAGTAAATCAGGTTAGCAAGTCATTCTCCCACCAAGTTTTAATGGAAGTCTCAGGTACAAAATACTTTCAGTTTTCATGCTCATTAATCTATGAATAATGTATTTATATACAATCTATATTTCAGATACATGCAACAGCATTATTAAAATTCTGTAGCTATTGCGAGGAAATTTCACAAACCCGATCGCTTCACCACTTTCACATACAACCCTCACTGGCCAGAGATCTTTTTTCATCCGAAATTGAATGGACAGATGGATAAGTTAATCCACAAAAGTTCTATGGAAGAGGAGCTGCAAATGTCCCAATCATTTGAATTCCAGAAAAGAGGACTTCCTCATTGCCTCTACATTTTAGAGGGCCAGGACAGGCATCACACACCAACAGATGTGGACGATTCAATTTCATCTGAAATTTCACCAGATCCAATCACTTTTCCAAAAGGACCTCAAAGGGACAGGCAAAGTATTGAAAAATTTGATGTTGAAAATCAGACACTCAGTCTGCAACACTATTTGCCAAGATGAGAAGGGACTCACTCTGCAGCAAGGGTTACCCGAAACAGTACTTCCAGCTGTGGAGCTGCATCAGCCTCAGTTGATATTTATGGGTGCACATAAGGAACTTGGAATACCTTCACACTCGATACAATTATTGCTGCAACCAGAACAATGGGAGATGTAAAGAATGTTGCTCTTGCAGTTACTTCATGTGGAATTGCTGCTACTCTCCTAGTCAATGGAAGGACTTTTCATTACAGATTCAAAGCTCCTTTGAAACCCAATGAGAATAATGGCCTATATTCCTACTACTGATTAACTGGCAAAACTTGTATGAGTAGCCAAGGTGATGTAGTGTGAGATTAAGCTCCAATGCCTCAGTGATGGATCTTGATTGGGGATCAAGGTAGAGAAAAGTGTTTATTCATCATAATGCATTGGAAATTATTCAATCTGTATAATATTATATGCACATAACATGTATATTATTGTTAACCTTGATGTCTTGTTCTCACGAAGCTCCACATTCCTACTGCACATTCTTAAATGCACTATGTCATAACTCTGTGAGTGCCAATGTAGGGATGGGAGTGGTGTGATAATGTTTGTTCGTATCATCTGTACCTCGTTTGTGTGCTTTTTATGGCAGTACCACTATCTTGTTTGTGTACCTTTTGGCATACCATCCCTATGTCTTTTGGCATTTTTAATACATTCTATGCTTGTGGCATTTGGCATCCTGCAATAACATTGGGCATATTCATTAGCATTATGAGGATAAATAGCATAAATATTAAGGGGAGTGGCTGGGAGAGCATACCCCACCAGAACTTATGGTATTTCATGGTGTAGGAGGCATATATATATATATATTTATCTATCTCTATTTATCTATCTCTATCTATCTATCTCTCTATCTCTCTCTCTATCTCTCTCTCTCTCTATCTCTCTCTCTATATATATCTATCTATCTCTTTATCTCTATCTATCTCTATATATCTCTATCTATCTATCTCTATCTATATCTATCTCAATATGTATCTATATCTTACAGTATATTTCCCTTCGTCTGCATGTACCTATGTACCTATATTAGATTGCTGTGTGAAAATGCTATTATGAATCCCCCTCAAAGGTTTTAGGCCCAGTGGCTACTCCGGCTTAAATCAGAAAAATTTTTAAAAGCCAAATTTGTCCGAAAAGTCAAAAAGCGCCAGTTTCAGGCAGAAGGAGGCCTCCAATCAAAAAGTTTCATTCCTGAGACCCCACTTAAAATGACCATAAATTGGGGATCGGATCAGTTCAAATCCAAAATCGGAGGTCATTTAGAGGTCTCAAAATAGTGTTTTCACACAGCAATCTAATATAGGTACATAGGTACATGCAGACAAAGGGAAATATACTGTAAGATTATGAATCCCCCTCAAACTTCCAGGGAAGGTCAAGGGGGTGGCAAGGAAGGTTTTAAGCCCAGTGGCTACTCAGGCATTGCCGGGTAGCTTTGCTGGTCTATCCATATCTACATCTATATCTATCTATGTCTATCACACACTCACCCCCCCCCCCCACCCACCCACTTGCACGCACACACACACACACACACACACACACACACACACACACACACACACACACACACACACACACACACACACACACACACACACACACACACACACACACACACACACACACACACACACAGCTACAAGTATATTTAAAAAGAAACAATAATCAAAATTTTATTCATAAAGATAAACTAATATGTACCAAAATAATTTCTTCAATAAAATTTAAAATAATAAAATCATTCAAAACTTGCACAGGTATCATTAGTGAGTACTATATAAATTAATTTTATTTAACACTAGTACTTTGTATATAAGTTAATTTCATTTTATCACTACATTTGTTTACTTGTATTATCTATAAACCCTACCAACTTGTCAGATAACTCATTGTGGTAACCGTGGTAACACATTTGTTGTAAACATTTGTTGCTAAGTCTTGACAAGCTGCTGTCTATAATCTATGGAGTTGTCCAGATTTTGATAATAATTCAATTTGTTTGTGTGTGTGTGCAAGAAGCACAGGGGCACAGTGAATGATATGTGCATAGGAAAGAGGGAACAAAAGTTCATTGGAAATAATTCCACAAGATTTCTCTGACTTCAGCACAAAAAAGAAAAAAAAAAAGAAAAAAAATTTTTGAATTTTTGAATGATTGCTATATTTATCTCTCACCAAATTGTACTAGTTATTATAGGTCAAGTTCAATTCAGAACTTTAACCAGGTCATTTTATTCTACAAATATAAGTTAATTTCATTTAACACTAGGCTTGTATATAAGTTAATTTCATTTACCACTGCATTTGTTTTACCTGTATTATCTACAAACCCTACCAACTAGTCAAGTACCCCATTTGTTATAAACATTTGTGGCTAGTCTTGACAAGCAGCTGTCTATAATCTGTGTGAAGTAGTCCAGATTTTGATAGCAGTTCACTTTCTTTGGTATTGTGAACCAAAGTTAAGAAAGTTCAGCACAAGAGAATGATAATAAAGAACAGCTTTGTGACAAAAGATCAGAACATGAAGCAGAAATCAAAGAGAAATAGAAATAGTTTAGTAGTAGCTACCTGGAATGTCCGTACTTTAGTAGAGTGTTCAGGTGATGAGCGGATCTGTAGGAAGCAACTAATGGGTGTAGCTAAACATGGTAACCATAGTGACAAGCCTGGGAAGATTGATAGGAAGATAGATTTGTTAATGGGAGAATTGAGGAAATATGGTGTATCTGTTGCAGGGATCCAAGAGACAAAGTGGTTTGGAAAGGATGTGTGGCCAGTGGGTAGATATACTTTTCTGCACTCTGGTAGTCCTCTACCAGGGGATCAGGAAAGAGCTAGTAGGAATGAGGGTGTTGGAATAGCATTGGACAAAAAGGCTACAGTGGCATGGAAAATGCAAGGGAGGTGTGGGAAGCAGTTAGTTCCAGAATAATATCAGTTAGATTGAAGTGGGTACACACAGGAAAAAAAAAGGAGGATGGTCTGGAAAGGCATCAGGCACTTATGTATCAGTAGTGTGTGCTTACGCACCCACAGCTAAGGCAGCTCCAAGCATTAAGCTCAAGTTTTATTATGATTTGCAAGATACAATAGATAGGATTCCACATAATGATATCCTTGTTATGCTGGGTGATTTCAATGCTAGGGTGGGTGTGTTGGACACAGGGAATAATCTATGGCAAGGTGTTATAGGGAAGCATGGCTTGAGTGACGTAATTTTGTGGGCAAGGAATTTTTGGAATTCTGTGCATTAAATCAGTTCTCAATCATGAATACCTGGTTCCAAAAGAAGAAATTCTATCAAGGAACTTGGACGCACCCAGCAACAAAGAAATGTCACATGATAGACTTTGTCGTGATGAGGGCTGAACAGAGAGTTGTTTGCAAAGATGTGCAGGTGATAAGGGGAGCAAACTGCTGGACTGACCATAAGCTTGTAAGAGCTAAGCTAAAGGTTACTGTTCCTTGTTCTGCCAAAAGAAAAGAGAAGATTTCTTTGCCTTTTGCCATCCATAAACTGAAAACCCCTGCCAAGAGGGATGAATACCGTGAAGTGTTGGAGCAACATTTGCTGGCTAGACCACTCAGAGCTGGAGATTCCACAAGTGCAACTGGGATGCTCTGAAGTCTTGTATTGTGTCAGCTGCAGAGGAAGTAGTTGGTAGAGGGAAGAGGAAGCAACCAGACTGGTTTGAGGATAGTGAGGAATTGTTGTCACCTCTGATCAAAGCCAAGGATGATGCTCACCTGAAGATGATACAGTACAATACTTCAGCCAGCCAGAAGGAGTTTAGAAGACATCAGAGAAAGGTAAAGGTTGCAGTGGACAATGCTAAGGAAGAATGGATATGCAGGGTTGCCTAGGAGGGGGAAGCTGCAAAAAAGGATGGTTGCACAAGGTGGAAGAGTATCAGGAAGTTGCAACTGGCTCATGCTGGAAGAAGACCAACAAGACCCACTGCTGTCATGAAAGAAAATGGAAGTTGACTCTGGGTCCCGAGGAGGTAAGAGCCAGATGGCATCAGCATTTTGTAAAGATACTTAACATACCCTGTGCATTCAATGACGAAGTGATTGACACTCTGCCACTACTCCCACCATACTTGGATTTGGATATGCCACCAACTGAAGAGGAATTGATGCAGGCTCTAACCAAATTGAAGATGAGAAAGGCAGGAGGAAAGTCTGGTGTCCTTCCTGAACTAATCCTCCATGGTGGTGTAGATCTGTGGGATAGAATGCTGAAGGTGATGCAGAAGGTGTGGGAAGAAGGTATAGTGGTGAGAGACTGGCAGGACGCAGTGGTTGTTCCAATCCCAAAGAAAGGTGACCTGAAGCAGTGTGACCATTGGCGTGGAATAAGTTTGTTGGATGTGGTAGGGAAGGTACTAGGCAGAATTGTACAGGGAAGATTGCAAGTGATTGCTGAAAAAATTCTGCCAGAGTCAGAGAATGGGTTCAGGAAAGGACGTGGTTGTGCACACATGATTTTTGTTGCTAGACAGCTTGTGGAGAAAGGGAGGGAACATGGCAAATCATTGTATGTGTTGTTTGTAGACTTGAGGAAGGCTTATGATTCAGTGCCCAGGCAAGCCCTATGGAAGGTCCTAGAGAAGTATGGTGTGCCAGAAAAAATGTTGAATGTTGTGAAGTCTTTCCATGAGGGGATGCATGCTGAGGTTAGAGTGGGTTCGACTGTAACTGATAGGTTTGAGGTCCAGAATGGCTTATCACATAGGTTTGGCTTGCAGCACTCCATCTCTGATATCATTCTGGAGCAGCGTTTAAGATGGCTGGGTCATGTGGGTCGCATGGATGAAGAAAGGCTTCCAAATAGATTGTTGTTTGGGGAGCTTAACATGAAGAGACCATGCTACGGGGCAAAGAAGAGGTGGAGGGATGTTCTGAAAGTGGATTTGCAGGCAATTGGTGTGTATGATAGATGGTATAAGTTGTGCCAGGACTGGAAGGTGTGGTTTCATCTGTGTTTAGATGGTGTAGAGAAAATTTCAACATCCAGGCGATGGAACACCTGTTCAGCCAACATGCAATCTGGATTAAGAACACTAAGGTGTGTGTGTGTGTGTGTGTGTGTGTGTGTGTGTGTGTGTGTGTGTGTGTGTGTGTGTGTGTGTGTGTGTGTGTGTGTGTGTGTGTGTGTGTGTGTGTGTGTGTGTGTGTGTGTGTGTGTGTGTGTGTGTGTGTGTGTGTGTGTGTAGTCTTTTGATGGAGCCTGTTAACACATTCATGATGAGGAAGGAAAGCAATTTGAAGTGAGTAGAGCTTTTATGTTATGTGGTGCAGAGTGTTATTGTGCATAGTGATTTTATGATGCTTGAAAATCAAGAATGTTGCAGGTTCAAATTGTGAGGGTCCAAACCCAATATGGGATTGAGGATTTCTGACAAAGTCCAATAAGTAAATTGCTACTTCTTACTGGCTGTTTATTCTCTTCTACTAATTCTCTCAGTGCTGCAAGCAGCATGTACACTTTTGTCCTTTGAGGTTTTCTTCCTCCTAGCATAAGTCTGAAAATAACTTGTTTCTCTTCATAGGACTACTGATATGCTTCGATGTGCTTAATGCACCCTCTAGAGACTCTACAAAATAGTGATAAAATACAGCTATGATAATATAGCTATACCAGCAAAGTGCTAATATGCAATCCTGCTTGGCCAAGTTATATGCTCTTGAAACCTGAAATTACAGTAAGTTTGGGACTATGAGCAGCTATAACTACAGGTCTCTTCTGGGCTACCCATCCATGGTCATGATGGGTTCTTCGTATGTCCCGTAGTGGACTTCTCAGAACTGGAAACGTGAAAGAGCAACATCTTCTACAAGAAAAGACGTGAGCGACCAAAATTTCCTAGGAGTCGTCGTCGTTCCCTAGCGTCCAAATTTCCTGTGACACCAGATGCCAAACCTTTTTTTTTTGTCCAGAAGCCAAACCCCACTTACTTTATATCAGCGAAGCGTTAGGTAAAGGGTTACGCCTCCCTTTTTTTTCCCCCCAAGTCGCGTTTCCATGCGCGGAGTGGCATCTGTCAACAAGTTTTTTTGGTGCAACAAATTAGATAGGACAGTCAACAATACCATTAAGAGGGGTGGGTTGGAATGGGTTGCAAGCCACGTGCGAATTTCCGTGCGCGAGTGCTACCGAAGTCCCAGGCTTGAAAAAGGCGGGAAAGTGCAAACTGCCAATCCTACACTTTCCTAGTGTAAGCGTAGGGATTCTTCCTGTTAGAAATTGCATATATTGATAGAGAAGCTTTCAGTATTGCTGAAAATTGTAAAAACGACATGGAATATTCACCAGTACCTGGTACTCCCGTTAGTGGAATCTCTCTTCGCCGCAAGTGGAAGTTCGAGTTACTGGCTGTAACCCCAGACGTCAGGAAAAAGTTGTTCGACGTTGAAGATGATGAGCAGTTGCAGTGGAGCTCTTCTTCAGGGTATTTCAGCCGTTCATTAAATGATGCCAGCGGTGTCAGTGAAACCAGCCAGACTGATTTGTTTGATGATAATTCACCTGGTGAACAGCAGAAAATACAGGTATGTTTGTGCAAGAAACTCTAAAAGAAATGATGGAGTTTAGATACAAGTGTGCCCTGTTTCACTTTTATGACTCACTGTAACTAAATTTGCTATAACATTACTCTTGCATACAAATTAAAAAAACAACACAAATACGATTATTTTTACAGGATAATTTGAGCAGAAGCAATGTTGCTCAAAGCCCTTCCACCCGGCGGCCTATTCGTAAAAGGAAACGGCTCCTTTCCCCTTGCTCTCCAACAACCCCAGACCAGTTTCCCCTCATCTTCCACTCACCTGTCCGACCCTCTGTCTCCCCCATCCCTTACCTCGACTCAAGTACTGACAGCCTGGTAGCTCTCAATGAGATGGTAACTACGGGCAACAGTAATGGCAATACCAGTCTCAGCCCAATGCCTCGTCTGGAGCGACTGCAGTTATTCGACTACCCTCGAACTCCACTCAGCATTGCCAGTAGATCTGTTCAGCATTCCACTGCTAAAGTGGATATTTCTCCGACTCTGGTGGGTCGAACAATGCCACAGGAGAATGGCAACTTGCCATCACATTTTCAGATCCGACGCTCTGGCAATGCAGTCAGCAGGTAAGGAAGGGAGAGGGAAGGAGAGCAGGGTAGATCTCCAGAGAGAGAGAGTATGAGAGGAGTGTTTGTGGAGGTGAATGCACTCACTCTGAGTCTGTCCTGGATATGCACCTTAATCCAGGCAAGTTATTCCAGCAATGGATTGGTAATGAGTTATATTCCTTACCAAGTCTGCTACCGTTTCTCTGGTTACACCAGTAAATCAGTCTCTGCACACTGGTTTTAATTCACAGTTGTTCCCACTAACACTAAGTAATTATGCAATGGGGAGAGTGGTCACTGCTTCATACTATATTTAGAAATATTACAGATGAGTTTGAATTGACCTCATGATTTGTCCTTTGATATTTGATTATTTAGGATCACTCCACCATTTTATGACTGGCCACTTTTTTCAAACTACTTTTGGGGTAATCGTGTGATTTTGTGGTGATTGCATACCACCAGCATGCACAGAACTAGAACATTACCTTATATAAGAACTGGTAAGGCTTCATTTGCACTTTGGAAGCAAGTGACTGATTATTTATAATCATATTAGGCATGTGATTCCTTGTGTTCACATCATGTGACACATGTCAAGAATTCTAAGAATGGCATTCCTCCATATCTTTCTGTTAGTGAATACTTTACTTTTATTCTTTTCTTCTCTTTTGTGCAGAGTTAAGAAGCGAGTTCGTTACTGTCGTACTGACTTGGTTCGCAGGGGCTCACGTGGGACCAATGTCAACCCTTTTACTCCCTTGGAGCTGCAGAGCAAGGCCGGTGTGGTGGATGATGATAGTGACGCTGTTGCTCTCTCCTTGACCTGCAAGTCAGAAGATAAGCCACACAAGGTGATCTGATTGTAGTGACTAAGACTTGAGTGTCGTGTGTGGGCTATAATTAATTAACACTTAGTGGGGGGGGGCAGGTTATTGCCATGGTAATCAGTAAGGGGTTTGCATAGATATTGTGAATCTTGTTTATCAGAAATGTTAAGCTATGCACAAGTTGAATAACTCGGCGTTCACATTTCCTTGTTTATTCCTGAGAATGGGAACTTCACCTTCTAAAATTATGTTGATTTATCAATTATGCGAGTATCACTAATACTAGCCTGCTGAAATCATGCCTTGTTGATTCAACTTTTGCATCCTGTAAGTGTTAGTGACCAGTTCCATGCTTTACGTGAAAGTAGATATCAGACATGTCATCGTTCTCTTCTTGTTCCGGAGAGTTAGTTACTTCTCTGTGACACCTGGAAAATCACATCAATTTGTGATGTGTCATCCGTTTTTATAAATTATTTGCACGAAAGTCTATTCTAGCAATGGATGGTGTCATGACAGTTCCGAAAAATTATGCTTGAGCCATGATATGAATGCTACTCGACATCATCAATCTTCATTACAATTTGTATAGAAATAAATTCTATTCTAGTGTTGGATGGTGTCATGATGTGTCTATTTCAACCTTCTGTGATGACCTTGACTAGGACCAGCCATGACCAGTGGATGGCGTGTATGTCCATGTTTTACACTACCCTGGCTATGCTTGGGATGGTCGGCTGGTTCTTCTTGACAGCTGAACTGTCAGCATGGGAGGCAGCATATTGAGTGGCCAAGTGAATCTTGCTCCTGGTTGTCCTAGGAGCATATTGATTATTCCTCACCCCGCAATACAGAACAGTTGCCAGCAGCCAACCCTATCTCTTCATTTGCACACTGCACTGGTAGTGCAATTGATGTCAGCTCCATGAATACCTAAATGATCAAAAAGACTCTGAAGACTGTCAACCTCCATTTGCATCAATTTTGCAATATTTCAAGTTTCCCTCTGAACTGGGCTTCATTTTTATCCTGATAACCAAAACCTGACATGGATGAATACCGAGTACATAGTTAGAGAATGAACTGGGCTACTGGCTAGCTACAAGTTATTGACCTCTTGGTATCCTATATATGTTCTTGTATTTACCTATTCATATGCGTGAGTGTGTGTTTTATATATTTCATTCCACGATGTGCAGAAGTTGGCCATGCGTCAGAGTAACATCTCTCGCTACAAAGAGGAATTCCATGAAGTCTGCGTGATTGGATCTGGTGCGTTTGGGACTGTCTACAAATGTATTAATCGTCTGGATGGCTGTACATATGCCCTCAAGCGTTCACACAAGCCAGTGGCTGGGTCTAGTGACGAGTGAGTTTGCTATTGTTTGTTTGTGATTGGGGGAGGGGTATTAGTTTTGTTGTTTCAATTAGGGGAGTCTTTGGTTTGTTATTTCAATTAGGGAAGTCTTTGGTTTGTTGTTTCAATTAGGGGAATATTTGGTCTGTTGTTTCAATTAGGGGAGTCTTTGGTTTGTTGTTGTGATAGAGGAAATGTTTGTTTGTCATTGTGAGGACATTTTATACTTCATCCTTGCTTGAATGAATCTCTACAGCTCCTGTTGCAATTCCAATTTCCAACTTTCTCCCTCAAATACCTGAATATAAGTGTCACTTCAATCTAGCCTACTTTTCTAAACTAATAGGAAGAAAAGGAAAAATCGCAGATGGTGTTCCTAATTTTTAACTGACTTTTAGCAGGATCTCCATAAGTCCTTGTTAATGAGCTACAGACAGCCACAAACTGGAATATTCTGAGGTCACATGGGGTCACATGCAGCCTTCACAGGTTGTAACCTCCTTATTTGGTCATCTGTAGCTTTCATTGGATAGAGACACAGCCATCCATCCCCTGGGGCTCTGTAATGGAGTGCCCTGGAGCATTCTTCCCAATATCTAGTCAATGGCATAGTGGAATATTGATTGCATTAGCTGTGCTTTGGCTTTAATCTATTTATCAACACTAATCACTTTCAAAGGATTGTTAACTGTTTAAATTTGAATGTGGTGTCTGCCTTTGTAGTTTACTGCTAATACGATTTAAAAGCACACACATTCATGTATTTCTACAACAGATAAATAATTTATCTTTGGTGTTTTACAAACCACAAAACTCTTAAAACTCAATTATTTTCTCTTGATGTTGTCATGTAACCCCCCCCCCCCCCCTGAACTTTTAACCACTGATTATCATGTCTGCTCAGCTAATTGTCTTGACTTAGATGTTGTTTTGAAGAGTCTAGAAGTCCACCTCACTCAAACCAAAGGTAAAATATTGAAATCTACAATGGACTAAATTAATTTGTTGCTTATAACAGTTGTGGCAAAATCAAACCTGCCTCAAGCTGCTTTGGCTTCCTACTTGAGTGTGTGTGTGTTGAGACAAAATTGGTGGGGAAATGCATTTAGTTTTGGCCTTGGATATTTTCTGTTAATTCACAAATATTTGGGTGTGTGGGTATGTATCATCTTCCTGCTCCCCCTGCCCTTCTGGGATCAGCCATAAAAAAGTAATAATAATAATAATAATGGAAAAGTCTCTGTTCTGTTTTGGCTCAGTTTGACTATTGCTGGTGTCACTCACTCTGCTCCCTAAATGTGTTTCAGTGTTCAGTCATGCAGGTGCTCCATGAGAAGTGATGGACATCCCATATAACAAGGAATGTCTGTGGTTTGGGCTGATAGATGCATACACTGATAGTCACCCTCTAATGATTGCTGGGTTGCTTCTTTTTTTTCTTGTTTGATTTTTCCAGGAATAAGAATGGCTGGGAGATGGGTGGGTCAGTGTATGTGGTCCAATGGTTCCTTCCTTCCTCCTAGTGATGCTGCGCTGTGTCTTGTATTGGTGGATTGTCAACTTCCCAAACTTGTTGTTGCTGTGAAACTGTTTGACTTCACTAAAGGAAGGAATGTGTCACCCTTTGCCTTTGTTTTGTTATTCTGAGTGGACTTGCTGGAAGTGCTTCTGCAGACTTGTTTATTCTGTTGGTGTTTAATTGCATCCCTCTTGTAAATGGTCAGTAGAAGCAGCTGCTTTTGTCCAAAAACATTGTCCTTTGTAATTATTTAGAGTTTGTAAGTTTAAATCTCTGAGTTGCTCAATTTGCTCACAAATTAAGTGTGTATGTTACAGTAGTATACATATAGGCATCCTCTTCTGGATAGGGAGATTTTAAAATATATGGTTAAAATATTTAGAAATAATAATAATATTACCAGTTAGGCTGGGCAATGTGTTAGGCAAATTAAGTGTGTATGTTATTACAATAGTATACATATAGGCATCATCTTCTGGAGAGGGAGATTTTTAAAATAAATGGTTAAAATATTTAGAAATAATAATATTATTATTACCAGTTTGGCTGGGCCATGTGTTAGTTAGACTTATCCTTCTCTTCATCTGGAGGCCTTTGTCACCCCCTTCCCCCATCTAATTTATCTTGATTTATCTCTGTCTGGATGTGTGTCATGGTGAACCAATTAATCTCACTTGGTAGGTGGGAGGGGGGTTTAGACAGTGAGCTTTCAAATTTAAAATTTAACCATGTGTTTGGTTGTTGTAGCTGGTCTTGGTTGTCTTCCTTCAAAACATTGCACTTGGGGGAGGCAAAACATCACGATAGTATTATCTTTGACCTATGGCCATGACCAGGTGTTAAATGCCACAACAATGCACGTCCACAACAAAGGGAACAAATGGGTCACAGCAGGCAGAGGAGGTTGGAGCAGCGAGCTTACCACTGCCAACAGGGCATCCCCAGCTGTTTAGTCTGTCACAATTCAGTTGTTGGCCACTTCAAAGACACCTGTGTGCAAATTTTGGGTTAAACAAATTTATGCACTTGGCCAATCTGGGTTCATGTTTGCTTGTACTGTATATTAAAAATAATAATAATAACTGTATGCTGAAGACATGGATGATAATTTTCTAACCCTCAGGCAAGCCTTGAGGCTTGACACAAGTTAAACCATAAATCTACATGATCCTCTATATGGTCATGTCCGTGTGTGTGTTTTCGGTGCTTTTATCTTTACAATTACACTGAATTATCAATGTATATACATTCCTGTATGAACTTAGCCCCCCTCCCCCCCCCCCCCCCCCCCTTCTTTATTTAGTCTGGCAGACCACACTTTCCTCTGAAGGGTTTGATATCCAACGCTACATTATTTTGGTTCCCTTTCCCGTGGGTTCATGGGGAACCATACTGCTAGCTTCTTTTCTGTGTGGTCATTCTGCATGCCTAAGAAGATGGAGCCTGGACGAGCTCACAGCTCACTCAAACTGTTTCTAATTGATTTGTGCAAATATACTACCAACCGTAAGACCGTTACTTACATTCCAGTGAGTGGATTTTTGTAGCTGTGGACACCAGACTGCTTGTTATCATGGCCCAAATGGTGGAATACGCTGCTAGTGATCATTTCAATACCGGTCGCTGTTCATTGGTTGTTGACCTGGTGTATGTGTTCTATGGATTCAGTTTAAAGTGTGGATAGCTGGAGTTTGTGCAGGACTGTACTTAGTAGTTAGTTAAGAGTCTAGTTGTTGTTTAGTCCTGTGCAAGCTACTAGGCCAGTAGGTGAGAGGGATTCAAAGCTGTTTGTTGCAAGTACTAGTAGGCTCAACTCATATGGTTCCAGCTGAAGACATCCATTACAAGTGCACATAACCAACCCTTGATATGTTTCAGGACCCACTAGGCACACATACCGCATGAGAAAACAATAATTACCAACTGTATTCATTCACCTAATGGAAGTCCAAAACACTTAACCCAGATCAATGCAAACTGATTCTTCCTTTACTTCCAGTTACACTAAGAAAATCTGATGAATTGGAGAATGTTTTTTCTTGTTTGTTTGTTTGTTGTTGTTTTTTTTGTTTTGTTTTCAGACATTGTTGTGTCCTTAAAGTGATGGAGATTAGCTGGTCAGGTATAGATAACACCTCAGAAAACACAGGCTTGTGCTTCAGGAAGTACCAACTTCAAGCTGAAAGGAACAACAAACCTTTGGACCCACTTGTTGATGATGTCATGCAGTTAAATTGAGGATGTGGGCGACATAAACCCACTGTTGTGATTGAGGTGGTGTATTTCCTGCCTAATTAGCCTTATCATACAGCTCAGCAGCTGGATAGAGGATGTTACAACCAAATATGGCGCCCACTGTGTTGTGATTTGAGTGGGTTATTTCCTGTTTCCCCCCCCCCCCAAGCTTTTAGTGCCCTTAATTTCCTTCGGGAAGGCGTTTGGAGGGGGGAAGTACAATGCTCTGAATGTAGTATTTTTACTTTCAATGTGGAGAATAGGGTTAAAGATAAGGGGAGTCCCGAAGTTTAAAGATGAACGCTAGCCCATTGGGATGCTTATGACAATTGCAAACCTGCAAACCGATGTGCCCAACCATCAAACCACGCAAACATCTGGGAGGATGGCATGGGTAATTATGATCCCTTTATCTGTATCGTGCATCCATATGGAGGAGATTGTTAGCTTGTTTGGCTGAATAGAGCCAATAGAATGTCCACATATGAAATGATCACTTGAATATCATCATGAAATCATTGCTTCGTGCAGAGGCACGCTCAGGGATCCTGGAGAGAGGGAGAGAGAAGCCAGTCACATGCTGTAGGTCTCCTAACCCACCGCACTCAGACCAAGGTCGTAGCAAAGATAAGCAGAAGCCATCAATGGTGAACATAAAAGGCAATACTAGTAGAATAAGTCTACCTCCAGGCATCCATATATGGATCTCCCTGATTCAATAGTAAGTGTTCAATGCCGAGTGTGCTGTGTTCGATGCTTGGGAAGCCAGGCTACTTGACTTCATCGCCTTCACAGTTGAGTATGAAGACTAGAATTCAAAATACTCTTACCTCATCTTTTTGTCGTGTGCACACATTTTCCAAACTATTTCTTGCAAAACTATACATAATGCCTGCATTAATACATCCTGTATAATAAACTTTATTATTTAGAGGATATTAACCTCAATTTTTAAGCTAGTGTAATAACATATTATATGGAGAGGGGGGAAATGGACAGAAATCTTTTTCAGTTTTTATGGAGGATGATCCCAGTTGCTTTTGTTTGCAATAATTGTTAGTATTAATATTATTTATTACTATTTGTATGATGTTTGCATTAGCAGCTGTACTTTGGATAGCTTGTAATGATAGCCACCACAGCTGCTAGGGTTTGCACAATTTACATACTGCTGCTGACTGACTTTGTGGTATTAGTAAACATCTTTTCATGTTTGTTTTGTCACAGACCAGCTGCCTTGCGAGAGGTGTGCGCCCATGCTGTCCTTGGCTCTCATCAACACCTGGTTCGCTACTACTCCGCATGGGCAGAGGATAACCACATGCTGATACAGAATGAGTTCTGTGATGGTGAGAGATTGCAGCATTGTGCATGGAATCAGATCATGGATCAGCACTTATTTGATGGACGAATTAATTCATGTTGACATTTTTTTATTTAAAGATTTAATTAAATTGTATTTCTGTATTTTATGTATACATAATATGTAATCAAGCCTTCACAATTTTTGTGTGAGCTTGGGTTTTGTTGTTGGGGGGGGGGGGGGTTTCAACTAGCATCAGTTACAAATATGTCCAGGTTAATGTGACCTTTGTTGCACAAATTATATGTTGTCCTGGTTATTACAATGTAAACATCAGAAGTGTTTCTTTAACTCTGTGCTCTTCCTCAGGTGGCAACTTGTCCTCTAGAATCAAGCATGGCCAGGAAGAGAGCATGTTTGTCGAGGGAGAACTCAAGAGACTGCTGAGACACATCTCAAAGGTAAGCAATTGAGTAGTGAGTCTAACAACACATGATGATGGATAATTATCTGTGCGATTACTGACAGACCGGTGTGCAAGACAGGATTATGCAGGGAACTGATGAATTTTTGTGTAATAACTCCTGGAAGCTTCATCCACATTAAATAGTTTTTAATTTTCATAATTGATTTTTACTCGTCAAATCAAATGGTTTGGATATGCTAATGACATATTACACTGTTTCCCTGTGCCCCCAGGGCCTGCAGTACATGCACTCTCTTGGACTAGTCCACTTGGACATCAAGCCAGACAACATCTTCATCTCCACTGTCTATGACGACCCTGGCTCTCCCCAGCTGCCAGCACATGGGGCCCTTCCTGAGGACGCAAGAGCTCATAGAGACAGAGATGCCAGTCAGCACTTTGTCTATAAGATAGGTAAGGTATAGTCACCTCTATATTCTGAGGGTAGATGAGTGGGATTTATGTGAGTGAAGGGGCTTTCCTGGTAAATTCTTCATCAACCCCTTCCAGCTTATTTTTACCCACGAACTTAACAAGTTCGCAGAGTCCAAATGTTACTTTCTTGTTGATCTTGTTATGAAACTTCCTCTGGCAACCAGTGCTAAGGTCCCGGTTCAACTCCTGGTCATGGTTGGGTTGTTTTTTTTTTATACCTGCAATTAAGTCAAAACATTGCATCATAAGTGAGCGGATTTTTGGCTGGATAATTCTTTCTCCTTTTTTTGGTGCCACTAATTCCAGTTCAATCTGTCTTCCTCCCTGTCCAGGTGACATGGGGTTGGTCACATCCATATCTGATCCTCACGTTGAAGAAGGAGACTGCCGATACTTACCCAGAGAACTTCTTGAAGAGGTACACCAATTGGTCTGACATGGGGATATATTGATGTATGGTGTTGGGTGTGTCGCTGCCATAGAATTGATTATCCATGATTACCTGCTCGTGTGTGTAAAGGGTATTCTTTTATCTTGTGTCCTACTATGTAGAACTACTCTCAACTGTGCAAGGCTGATGTCTTCTCTCTGGGTCTTACTGTCTTCGAAGCGGTTTGTAATTCTACGTCTAATGATATTGTACAGCATTGTTGACATTGCTGTGGCTTCTTTTGTTGCTGTAGGGAAGTGGGACTGAGATGCCAAAGAATGGAGAGGAATGGCACAGAATAAGGTTTGTTGTTGACACTGGTTGCTAGGTTACTGCTGGAGAGAACTGTCAGTGAGTTGCTCTGGATTAGGCAGTGCACATGCTACTGAATGACAGCGTGTTTGAGGAGTTACTTTGTGTCATTCTGCTTATTGCTAAGTTACTTAGTGTCAATCTACTAATGGTCTGTGCCTCCACTCTGTGTGATGAATAAAACTACACTAAGGACAGGGACATGAATATCAGTATATTTACGTCAATATATTCACACAATCAGTGGAAGTGATTAGGATGCACTTGCATTTGGTCTGCTTAGCTCTGGCCTGTGACAAATGCTTCACCTCCTGTTTATAAATGCACCACAACAGCTTCCAGGTCTGTAAGAGCTCTGCACTGTTGGCTGACATGTGTGAGGAAAGTTGCTATACCCCTTCTGGGCATGCTCTAATGGCAGGAGGCTGCCAGGAATGCAATAATACTGTCTATTGTGATTGTTAACATAAATGTGTGTACTAATATCAGTGAAAGCACGATCGTGTATACTAGTGTATGTGCACATACCAATATTCATGTCCCTGTCGCTTTTTGATCTTGTTCTATTCTAGAGACGGTTGCCTTCCCTCTATTCAGTCGTGTTCTCCTTCCTTCAACGACCTCTTGAAAGTGAGTGTCAAATATATGAAATATTCTAGTGTACAATACTGGAGGAGGGGGGGGGGGAGGAGGGTTGCTGTTTATTTTTTCTTTCCATGATGCTCACAAATCTTCGTGGGCCTTCCTATCATCCCCTACCCTTACCACAATGCAGGCAATGGTACACAACGACCCTTCTCAGAGACCTGTGATATCACAGCTATTGTCCTTGTCGATCATCTGTCCATCGACACAGAAATACAAGGTACGTGTGTGGTAATGCTGCACTCCTGGAAGTTCTGTATAACAATTCTATGATTTCTACCTCTTTGAACATGTCATATGACATGTTTTTGAGAAAATATTTGAATGTGAGACATCCTAAAATTATGCAAACCCTACAAACCTGAAATAGTCAGAAACAATAGGTTAGGTTCTGGTTTAATTCAGGGATGAATTGGGTGCATGTATTCACCTAATGTATTCTAACACGACCTTTCTTGTAATGATGTTCCATGTTATTTTAACAGGCTCAACTGTGCAAGGAATTGAATGAAGAAAAGTTTAAAAATGAGATACTTCAGAGGTAAATCAAGAGATACTTGTATTAGTGGCTGGTACTGTGGCAGTGGTCAGTAGTAGTAGTAGTAAATGTCACTGGTGCCATCACCCTATGTTGTATTCACCCACAGGGAGTTAAGAGTGGCAAGGGAACAAGGCTCTCTCTCTACTAATGAGAAGCTGCTTCTGAATGGTCCAAGACTGAACCGAAGCATGAGCGTTACATGAATTATTATTTTTGGTGCTTTTTTTTTTTTTTTCTGCCTTTCCATCATTTTCGCTACTTGATTCCTCATTTCCATGCATTGTTTGTTCTCCAGGTATCTCTCTCTCTCCCTCCCTCATGCTATTATGAACAATGAAAACTCTTGTTACTACAGTAAAAATATAGCAATGAACACTTTGTAATAGAGCTAAACATGCTCAATAGTCATGTAATAATATAACTACCACTTTGTAATGTGTTGTTGACTCTACTTTGGGGGGGGGGGGGGGAGTTTCTGTATTGTTAATGGAAGTTGAGGCTCTGCATGACACAGTCATAGTACTTTAGTTCATCCTTGAGGTCGTCCAGGAGCACCCTGACCTCCTCTCGGGTCACTGGTTGGCTGCACTCATCCTGCAGAGGAAAATAATAGTTTCCTATCAGATCTTTGCCAGTATGTGTGTATTCACATCTCCTAAATTCCTTAACTAATCTGAAATTTTCAAGGATTGCTCACATGGCTAGGGCATGGGTTCATTAAATAAACTTCCTCATTCATGAGTAACCACAATTGTATTGTGTATTCTGATCCCATTCAAAAGGGTGTTTCTAGAAGAAATTGAAAAGGTTACTAATTACTAGATTGTATCATACTATTAGGAATGGGACAATGCTTCACCTCTATAACTTTGGTTCGTTTACTTTCTCATGGATTCCACTATGTTTTGTTAAGGGTTGTTTTGTTCAGGCTTTACTTTTTTCTCTCTTTTTTTAACAACCATTGGAAGATGTTCCATTTTCAGTGTTCATACAATGCTTCTGATATGTACCTCTTCAGAGCTGTTGAACCGAGCCTTCTCCACGATCCTTGGTATGTCGTCATACTTATTATTTGGCGTCCTTGAGCGAGGCTTGAAGATCAGCGTCCAATAGCGGAAGTGGTTAGTGTTGAAGAACACCGCTGAGCAGCATACACACATGAACTGCATGACAACTCTGAGGCAGTAGCAGCTGGATGGGATGGTGTTGGGGTGCACAGTGATGGGTTCCTTCTGGATGACATGCTTGTGGATGGACTCTGGCAGGTGCTCCTCCAGAGTGAGGACCAGGTCAATCTGGAACAAACAAATTGGTGATGTATATGTGGTTTACATGAACACTAGATTGCATCCTACAGGCTCTGTGCTCTTGCTTCACTGTCACAGAGGGAGAGAGGTGGGACACTTACATTTGTGTTATACTTTAAGTAGTCTTCCTACCAATAGGCAAATTAAGATTGGGGGGGGGGGGGGGGGGGGTTGAAGGGAGATAGTAAAACACAAGTTAAAAGTGTTCACCCCAGTGATCTCAAATTCATATCACTTCTTCCTTTATTATTATTATTATTTTTTTTTTTTTTTTTTTTTTTTTTTTTTTTTTTTACTACATTGCTGGGAAGGGCCTTGGTACACCTTATTTAATTACAAACGAATTACCCCTCCAGTTTATTACAGCAGTTATTTTCTGGATAAGAGAACAGTAAGCATGGTTGATATAGTGGGATCAGCTTTGCATTGTAGTGATTCTAACACCATTGGTTGTGCTTACTCTCTGTTTGATTGTCGTTATTCGAGCTTTTTCCATCACATTAGTCACTTCTCCAACTGCCAAACCAACCTGAAGCCACAAATAAACAAACTTGAGATAAACATGGGTACTTCTTTTTTTAATACAAAACCAAAACAACAACAAAAAAATCTACAGTGGAGCCTTTAAATAATGAACTTGTTGGGACCCACTCATTGTCATTTGTACAGAGGTTGCCCTCTACTGTAGGCCAGACCAATATCAACTATTTAAATATATATTAATGCCATAGTAGTAACTACTTACTACTGTCAAGGGGAGTACATACATACGGGGATTATTTCCTTTACTATAATGAAAAAGAGGGAAAGTAACAGGCAGTGATTAGAAATGTAGAATTAGTCACTTAATTTACTGTTCATACCTTGTTTTGAGGCTCAATTGAGTATGCCCTTTTTTTGTTTCTTGGAGAAAAATTACAATTATTGCGTTATTTTTACATAAAGAGATGAACAACTTGAGAGATTGGCTGCAAAGGCACAAACAGAAGTACTGGTTTCCTGTAATCACCATATACTTAGGCCTACCATCTGTATGGACCAAAATCCTACTTTGAAAAGCTAAAGGGTCTGGTGGAGATTCTTCCAGAGTCATACACCTCGCTTAATAAGAATCATGAGCCCCAATTAGATTGTGTACCTTTATTCTTTAATTTAGTTTGTTAGATTTCACAAAAAGGCTGGGGATGTGTTTTTACATTTGCCTGCTTTAGGAGTCCATTCTTATTGAAATTTACTGGAAGCTGCCCCAACTTTTGTCCATCGTTTGGAGTAAGGAGGGTCCATTTTCAGAGTACTGATCTAATAGCTCTTGTAGGGAATTAATCGGTGCCTTACTCTTTGTCCATTGTATAGAGGTTGTCCCTATTTCAGAGTGTCTGTTTAGGGAGGTTTCACTGTATTAATTGTAATCTGATGAGACAAAAACAAGATCCTTTAAATGGTAGGTTTGGCTCCATGATTGAGAACTAGTTATCTGATGAGCTAATCGTAAACTCCATTGGTGGTGCTAAGCTTGTTATTTGCTTTCATGACTTATTCCTCACTTGAATTAAAACAGAAGGAACAGAAAATTACACTTAAATGCAAGGACAAAAACACATGATTAAAATTGTTTGGTAGTTGCTTCTTAATCATACAAATTGCACTCCCATTGAATGTGATTGGAATAGCACCGGCCCAAACCTTAAAAATGAATTTCTATTTAATGGTGGATTGACCACTGCTATAACAAGTGTAAACACTCCTTGTTACCAGCAGGTTATTGAAGAGCACACTCATGATGATGAGGGCAGACAGCCAGATAATGAGGGCCAGAGACTGATACTGGCTGCCTATGGGCTCATCCTGCTCAGTTCCCGAATAGAACACACTGTCCATAGCTATATCACCAGCTGTCAATGGAATCACGGTCAAGATCGCTCTCAGTGGATTCCCAAATGTGCCCAGCTGCTCCTGCAGTGTTCCAATATAAAGGACAGACAAAGAGATGAACCAAGGAACATGCAATATACTCTGGTCATGTTTGTACATTCCTGAAAGCTTTATTGTATAATATTATGCAAAAAAAATTTTTTTTTAATTAATGTGAAATAGGAATAAAAGTTTAAGCTTACATTGTCCTTGGGAGGCCGATAAAACAGCATATAAAATGAGAGGCCAAATGCCACTATCAGGAGCAGTCCAAAACCAGCCACTTTGACAAAGGAGAAGATGATCTTGACCATGATGGTGACATACAGTCCTATCCAGTGCATGGTCTGCAGCCACACCAGGAGAACCACCCAAGTCAGAGCCAGTGACACTATCCCGGCCTCCCATTCCTGCTTGCTGGAGCAGAAGCAGTTCTTGTGGCTCAAGTCAAATAAGAAGATGGTGATGCTGATGCACTGGGATAGCTCAATCCAGTTGCCCCAGGAGCGTAGGTAGCCAATCACTTTTTGGCTGTACAGCTGGTAGAGTTCTAGTAGAGTACGAATGGCCACAAGTGACAGGGTGAAGGTCTTGATAGTGAGGAGAAGCATTGTTCGCTTTGTCGGAACTAAACCTTTCAAATAAGAATGAGCATTTTCAAAAATAGTCACATACATGCAGGCAGGCACACATGCATGCACGCACATATGCACACACATACACATATGCACACATCATGCACATATACATATGCACACACATGCATGCACACACTCATGCACATACGCATGCACGCACACACACACAAAGTATATAACTTTTTATGGTGATTACATACCCTTATACCCTTACCTGAACAAAATGTTGATGCTGTATAATTCTCAACAAATATGTCCTCTTGCTTTTCAAGTTCCATGCCTGTAAAAAATAATTTAAAAAAAGAAGTGCATTAGTAGTCACTCATACTGCAGTTTTCCATAGAGAAAGAAAGTTGGGTGTGTTACTGACACATGGTGCAGTGAGGATTTGGGAGTAGGAGAATGAAGGCTGTGAGGAGAGTGACAAGCAGGAGGTAAACCAGAAGGTTCAAGTAGTAGAGGAGCCAGCCAAACTTCATCAGCTTCTTCTCCAGCAGTATCTGGACCAACGGATGCTTTAGTATACGAGTATCTTTACTCTGCATCTGCATAATAGTGAGAAGGAAGGAGAGGTGGAGGGGGGGGGGGGGGGGGGGGGGGGGGTGAAAGAGAAGATGAAGCTATATGAATATAGCAATACTCTAAGATTTAAAGTGGATTCATTGTAATTGTGTAAAGGCAAAATTATACATATTTTAACTTACTACTTTGTAAAGAGGGTGGTGGTACTTCTCAAAGGAGTCATACGCCTTCTCATTGAAGCAGTTGGTGCTTGCTGTGTGAGCATGCTTGTTTTCAGATGCATCCCGTCCAGAAAAGAACCAACTAATGAGAAAACACGGAAAGCAAGTTAAAACTGCACCCAAACATTAGCAATTATCAGAATGATTATTAAAAAAAGAAAAAGTATATTAAAGAAAAAAGAGAAGGAGAAGAGTTGCTGTCACCTCATGATGTCAAAGATGCAGGTGCATGGCAGTCCTCTGTAGCATTTGTTGGCACTGCTGTTTTTGTTCTCAAAGAGGGAGCAGTCAAATATTACCTCATATTTTTCCTCGTGTGGACCGTGCTTGGTCTCGATGCAATGGTTCATCACTATCTCTGCCACATCTGGACACAGCACATAGATTGAGAATATGAGAGCCATATCATAAGCTATATATGCAGAACTGATGGATAGTGTTGACTGGGCTGGTGCTAAGGCTATGGGTGTTTGGACCAGGCCACAGGCACTAATGATGACTACCAATGATCGTTAATGCAGATACAGTGTTGGAGGAAAATATTGAGACATTAAAGTCTTTGATGTCACCTCCATATTAGTAATAAAATTAATAAAATTAACTTAAAAACAAAGATAGTTAAATACAAACTTTTAAGTGAATCAATTTTCACACCTATAGCCCTAGTAGTCCCACATGTATGTACCTACCTGGCAACTCAGACACCAGGTCACAGAAGGGTGCATGTCCATGACACAACCTTGTATTGTTGCTGGTGCAACTATTAATGTGCATGAGGATCTCTTTATCAATGCCATGCCCTTTGGATGGTATCTCTAGCATGGCCCTCACGAGATTCCTGGAAATGTTTGCATTGGTTAAATATAGATACAAAAGAATACATTTTACTTGGTAATATCATGCAGTACTTTTTTTTTCCCTACCTGCTTCTTATCTGTATGGCTCTCTCCAGACTGGTTTTCTCATTCCAGCAATGATTGGGACTGGCACCATAGCGTAGCAACACCAGCACAGCCTCCAGGTTCCCTTCTGTCACCGCCAGATCAAGGGCAGTGCCCTAAAGCCATGTACAACCACACACTGTAACTAGTCAGTCCCAAATGCAACTTTGCTATGTTATATGCTGATATTCACATATCACATTTATCATGAAATATTGTGAGTTGACTTACCCATTTGGACTCTTCAATGCAGTGGTTCACTGTCCGCTGGAATGCACAGAGGAGGTCAATAGCCTCCACAAATGGACATGGCCCAAGAATAGCTAGTTGTAATGGCAGTAGCTTACTCTTCAGAGTAGGACAATCATGTCCTGTTGTTAAGGAGGAAACACCCACTCATTATGCAGCTAATTTTCATTAATCCAAACTGTGCACTGCTATAGTTCAGCATTACAGAAGTGTATGTAACTAACTAATTGATTAATTCATACCTAAAATGCAACATATTGTTAATTATCAGTCATATTATCAGTATCAAAAACATGAAAGAATATACATTTATGTGTGTACATGTTTAAATTTCACACCTGCTCCAGAATCAAGTAAAAGTTCTACCAACTTTGCCTCCTTGAAAATAATGGCATAGTGAAGAGCATTGAGACCATTGCAATCCATCTCATCTATATCTGCACCATGGGATGTGGTTTGCTCCACCCAGACTTTCATGCCTTCCAAGTTTCCTTCCAGTATGTCCTGAGCATGCAGTAGATGGCATTATTTCATGCTTACATTGGCTGTGTTATCACTGCTGCTATATATAATATAGAGTTGGTTCTTACCTTCCACATTGGATGCACATGGGATTGGTCCATTAGGAAATGGTTCAGTAGAATTGGTGCTCTTCCACCACTAATTGAATCTAATTTATTGCATTATTATGGCTGACAGAAATGTCATCTTTTATAGCATGTATGATATTAATGTCTGATATAATAATAATTTGTGACTTTAATAATTGTTTCATGTATTTATTATACCAAGAAATATAACTGCTATATTTCTATATTTAATCCATCCCTTTGTTACCTTCAATTCCATCCAGCCACGGTTGTATCTTGTTGCTGTGCACCAGACAAATAATTTCCTTGACAACTTCAAAAAGATGATCTTCCTGTTCACTCTGCAAGCAATTAGCCACATATATGTGGACAAACATTTGAGTTCACTATAATATCTAATTATTCCAACTACATATCACACAACTGGTATAATTATTAATAACTTCACTGAGTGGTGGTGACCTACCAATATTTTTCTATCTATTTGGGCAGTTTCTATGCTGACTGCCACCTGGCTTGGCTGATATCTAATTATTTCAGGCATTCTTGCAATTCTCCATGTACCTTCAGCTCAGCCCAACTGTTTCATTCACTCCTTTTATAGCAGACCATACTATTCTTGGAATTGGAAGCTGAGGGAAAATCTGTAGTGCATTGAATACGTGTAACCTTCCAACTGGAATCAACCTTAGTTTTTGCAGCAACAGAGTTATCCTGAGGCCATGTAATCCTCCCTGATAAAGGATCTGGGATTGACTGAACATGATAGTTGAAACCTTTTTGAATAGGAAACAATTTAGTTACAACATCAGCTGTAGTAGTGCATGCACATGAGCACAGTGCAAAAAAACCGAACATTTTTTTTTTATTATTTTTTTTTAATACAAACAACTATCCAACCACCACCATCTTGCAGCCATCCATTGACTAAAATCAGTTAACACTGATTGATACAAATGGGCACACAAACACAATACAATCAGCTACTGAACATTTATCAGCCTTGGTGTGATACTGCAATATCAATTTTTGGCATATTAAACCCATGACTTTTTTGGATGGCTTTTTTATTCATCTCCTAGGAGTATAGCCCAACTAAAACACAAAAGTGTATATATTAGAGTGTAATACTTATCAAGACATACAAACTACAACCAGCAATATTTTTTAGAACCACAAGCAATAAAATTCAAAATACCCCACGTGGGGTCAGCATAACTGTGTAATGCATGTTCCATGACCTACATCCTGTTTGAAAAGTCCTGTGGATGGTGATATGTCCAAAAACTTAAGCCTTAATAAAGAAATGTTGCCTAACTTGGCAAGTGTCAACCAGTAAATCAGTTTGCAGTCAGATTACTGCAGCTTCGAGAAGGCAGGGTTCTGTTTCATTGTAACCCAGCCACCTGCACTGGTTATCATTACAATTCGTTGATAGACCTGGAGATGAAAAAATGTTATCTCCTAAATGGTTTCCAAGACACATGGCATCTTGCACTGGCTTTTGGACATTGCACAGCGTATAGGTCTAATGGTGCTAAATCCTGCATAATTATGATGGATGGGTGGGTGGGTGGGTGTATTGAGCTTGAGGTGGGAAATACGTGAAATGGCTACAGAGAATTTAGAAATTCTGTTGGGTAGTTAGTGAACTATTTGGATGTGGTAATAAGAGTGATCCAGTGTGTGTGTGTGTGTGCGTGTGTGTGTTTCGAGTAGTTATGCTCTTGGACTGGGTTGTAAGTTCAAACCCAGCACTTCTGATGGGGACCTGGAATTTTCTGGGGTGCAAATTCACTGGCCATTGCTTGTCTATCAGCTAAGGGTCCAGGTGGGACTTTGCCCACACCCATAAACTGAGAGTCTTGGTCAGTACTCCCTCCCCTAATCATGTCAGGTGCATGTGACTGTGTTGATGGCAGCTAGACAATTTGCATTTGTGTGTGCATGTGCACGTACACGTGACATAAAGTTCTTAGATAGATACCACAACAGCTGGTGTTGGAATAATAAAAATATTTCTTTTTTTCCTTCAGATTTTCTCCATTGCCAACCTAATGCAGGCAGTTTGTATTGGTATGCTGAGAGAACCTGCACGTTTATGCAACTGGTAACTGTCTGCTGAAGTGGCATTACATTATTTTTTTCTGTTGGTTTTATTTAGTTACTGGAGGGTGTGTCCCATGTCACATGTACCAAGGTCAACATGAATGAAGTCACTCAAAACATCAACATCATTTCTAGACCTTGTGGCTCATAAGTGGGCATTCAACCAGATGGCCAATAAATTTTTTGGACAGGATGTATTGAAAGCATCGCGTAATGATGAAAGGTTGATTTCCATTATTGCAGGTTGATTTATTTTTAGAAAGGTCACAATGTTTTGGAGGCACGGTGTAATGCTGAACAATCAGATCCAGTGTGCTCGGAATGAAATAAACCAAATTAGCTTTTCATAACCACAACTATGGAGGTTCCTCTTGGTTTCAATTGTAGCACAGATTTCACTCGCCTGCTTCCTCTTGACTCATGATTTTGAAACTTTTCATTATTTTTTTTTTGCGTTTGTTTCTTTTGTGGATGAATGGACAGCATAGCAATAAAGAAAAAAATAGTTAGCATTATTAATTTGACCAGTTCACAGGTAAACAGAGCCGTGGATGGTGTCCTTTGCTAGGGTTATAACAATTCTAGTGAGATCAGATTACATGTGGTTTGTATTACAACTGTGTGGTTAGTCATGTAGAAAGTTAGCCTGAACTATTTGCTGGGGTCCAAGTTTCAGTAATCACTATATAATCAGAGTTCTCGCCAAATGTAATTGGTTGTTTGCCCCCACTAGATCAAGTGTGATATATTTACATACATATGTCAATGTTAATCCTTCAGGCAGTACAGGGAATGCACAGCTACTGCATATGAAATCAATCTATCACAGAGAGCCTGCCAATTTAAAGAGGTTATTCACACACACACACACACACACACACACACACACACACACACACACACACACACACACACACACACACACACACACACACACACACACACACACACACACACACACACACACACACACACACACACACACACACACACACACACACACACACATTTTTTCTAAATTTTGATAGTAAGTTTATTTCTAACAGAAAATAAAAAAATTTTAAAATAACATGCCTATGTTAACCAGTACATAATTAATTATCACATGCTCATGCTTTTTTCCCCTCTTTCTTTCAAGCCAGTAAATTATACCCAAATAGCTCCACCCAAGAAAATTATTATAAAACAAAAATGGGAAAGAAAATGAAAGAGAAACAAAAATATGATCAAAAGATATAGTCACCTTAATAACATAATGATAAATTATATTGTGGGATTGCACCATGCACTATGATGGACAGTAAAAACTAACAAAAGGAAAGAAAAGTAAACAGTGAAGAAATAAGTGCAATCTAGCGCATTTATATATCATCATTAACTTTGACTTCGTTGAGATTCATGTGCTCGAATATGTATGCCTGAGCATTCCTTTTCTTGAAGTAGACTAATAAGATGGCCACCAGCACCAGCACCACAGTGGCCCCCAGCAATAGTCCACCCACTCCAGCCACAGGAATCAGGATATTACACAAGTTAGACTTCGTAGCAGCTGAATTCCCTGCATACATCACCAGTGAGTGAGTGAGTGAGTGAGTGAGTGAGTGAGTGAGTGAGTGAGTGAGTGAGTGAGTGAGTGAGTGAGTGAGTGAGTGAGTGAGTGAGTGAGTGAGTGAGTGAGTGAGTGAGTGAGTGAGTGAGAAGTGTGTGTGTGTGTGTGTGTGTGTGTGTGTGTGTGTGTGTGAGAGAGAGAGAGAGAAGAGTGTACATGGTCAATAAGAATGGTTTCATATCTACCACAGCACGCCCCCTTCCTCTATAAACGCAACCTTCCAGTGATCGTGTCTAGTCCACGCAGCATTCAGGCAATCAAAGACATTAGTTCATTCAAGGACTATGCCATGGATGGACAACCCAGAGGACACAAAACCACAGGCTATCACTGAGTGCATTAGAACAACACACTATAAATTGTGTACATTAGAAGACATAATTCTGTGTAGATTAAAATAGATAATGAATTAGATTTCTCAATTCCACTAATGAAGTATACATTAGAACTATAGGATGGTCATTTGTTGCCGTTAGGACCTCCTATTTTTACAGCCAAATATACTGGCAATTTTCAAACTGTATAGCAAGATTGATCCTAATTTGAAATTTTACTAAAAACAGGCACAATTTAAGAGGGAATGGTGCTCTAAAAACAAGAAGAAAAAAGAAAAAAAAATATATATATATATATTTTTTAACTAACAAAAAAAAAGGAAAAAAAAGGAAAAAAAAAAGCAGTAATAATAATAATAACAACAATAATAAAGTTAAGATAACAATAATTAAAAAAATTTTTTTTTTTTTTTTTTTTTTAAACACACAAACAAATAAGCAGCATACCAAATTTATGAAACTGCCTGAAATTTATTCAGATGTTTGTTATCTCAGCTGAAAGGGACGATAATTCAGTGGCAATGTCTACACATAGCAACCTGCCAACGACCTAGCTATGGCACTAAAGGTATGAGGTTATGAAGGTGATGCAGCTGTACACATATCATGAGTGGGGGGTAATTAATTAACCTCTGCAAGTCCCCTTACCTTCAGTGCCTGGTCCTGCATTGCCTGGTCCTGCAGTGCCTGGTCCTGCAGTGCCTGGTCCTGCAGTGCCTGGTCCTGCAGTGCCTGGTCCTGCAGTGCCTGGTCCTGCAGTGCCTGGTCCTGCAGTGCCTGGTCCTGGAGTGCCATGATCTGCAGTGACTGAACCCACAGTGACTGGACCCACAGTGCCATGTTCAGTCACAACCCTTGAAGTGAATGAAGGTACAGTGCCAGGTGCAGTCACAACCCTTGGAGTGACCGGACCTCCAGTGACTGGACCCACAGTGCCATGTGCAGTTACATGACCTGGAGTGATTGGACCCACAGTGCCATGTGCAGTCACAACCCTTGGAGTGACCGGACCTCCAGTGACTGGACCCACAGTGCCATGTTCAGTCACAGTCCTTGAAGTGAATGAAGGTACAGTGCCAGGTGCAGTTACATGACCTGGAGTGACTGGACCCACAGTGCCATGTGTAGTTGCATGCTCTGAAGTGACTGCACTTGGAGCTGTAACATATCAAATTTGAGTGGTAACTACAAGAATAAAAATAACAAAAATACATCACACATCATTTCACCAATTACCTTTGGCAGTTTTTAAAAATATATTTAGTCTATTAACCTTAAGCAATACTTAGTGAATAACCAGAATTTCCTTATGATGGATTTATATTTGCCCCCCTCCCCTCCCCCAACCAATCAACCAATCAAATGACACTAGAATTGATCAATCTCAAGTGAAAATCATGTGCTCTTAAAACTAATGCTTCTTGACATTGGTATCCATTTACATAATTATATGACAAAAAACAGCTAGAACCACCAATATATAGATGAGCAGGATGCATTGGAGTAAACCTCAAAGGATATTTCAACTTTACTACTTAGTCAGGACACGACGTAACACAGTATTTTCAATTCAATCAAATAAAAAACTGCATGGCTTGTCAATTTTCTGTGTTTACTTGTTCATGTCACCTGGGAAAACTCAGTATCCCAGCCTCTCAATCATAAATTGAGCACGGTAAAAATGTATTAATGTGATGGGGGGAAAACTCGGTATCCCAGCTTCTCGATCATAAATTGAGCACGGTACAAACGTATTAATGTGATGCATTTTATAGTCATAGCTGTTAATGCTGTGTCATAATTGGTTTGTTAGTGTTATATAATGACACAACTACTAGTGTGTGTGTATGATATAATTATGGATACTTGTCAGTATGATACATAACACTAGTAGTGTTGGTGCGTGCAATCAGAACACTTCTCTATAGCAGTGAAAGTTTCTTTACTTAGTTCTAATTTATTTGGTCACATGTTTGATGACCCCTTACTATTTCCAATCTTATTTCCAATCTGATTCCATAATCATGGACTGATTTTATACGGTCCAATGATTGAGGGCATATCATTATTACTATTGTACAATCCGTGTCATTAATGTTCCCCGTCAAAACCATACATTAACAGTGAGTGTGCGTGTGTGTGTGTGTGTGTGTGCATGCGTGTGTGTGCATGCATGTGTGTGTGTGCATGTGTGTGTGCTGCGTGCGTGTGTGTGCATGCATGTGTGTGTGAGAAGTGTGTGTGTGTGTGTGTGTGTGTGGTCAATAAGAATGGTTTCATATCTACCACAGCACAACCCCTTCCTCTATAAACACAACCCTCCAGTGACCGTGTCTAGTCCACGCAGCATTCAGGCAATCACAGACATTAGTTCATTCAAGGACAATGCCATGGATAGATTAACCCAGAGGACACAAAACCACAGGCTATCACTGAGTGCATTAGAACAACAGACAATAAATTGTGTACATAAGAAGACATAACTCTGTGTAAATTAAAATAGATAATGTATTAAAGTTCTTTTTTCCACTAATGAAGTATACATTAGAACTATAGGGTGGTCATTTGTTGCCGTTAGGACCTCTTATTTTAACAGCCAAATATACTGGCAATTTTCAAACTGTACAGCAAGATTGACTTGAATTTGGAATTTTTCTAAAAACGGGCACAATTTAAGAGGGAATGGTGCTCTGAAAACACGAAGAAAAAAATTTTTTAACTAACAAAAAACAAACAAAAAAAACAAAACAACAAAAAGCAGTAATAATAATAATGATAATAATAATAACAGCAAATAATCAAGTTAAGATAAAAATAATTTTAAAAAATATTTTTTAAAAACAAACAAAACAAATAATAAGCAGCGTACCAAATGTATGAAACTGCCTGAAGTTTATTCAGATGTTTGTTATCTCAGCTGGAAGGGACAATAATTCAGTGGCAATGTCTACACATAGCAACCTGCCAACGACCTAGCTATGGCACTAAAGGCATGAGGTGATGAAGGTGATGCAGCTGTACACATATCATGAGTGGGGGGTAATTAATTAACCTCTGCAAGTCCCCTTACATCCAGTGCCCGACCTTTAGTGACGTGGAGTTACATGACCTCCAATGACTGTACCATGAGCTGTAACCTGATTAATTTGAGTAATAACTACAAAAATAAAAATGATAATAAAAATAAATTCCACATCATTTTGCCGATTACCCTTGATGGTGTTTTATTTATTTAATCTATTAACTTTAAACGATACTTAGTGAATGACCAGAATTTCCTCATGACGGTTTTATATTTGCCCCCCTCCCCTCCCCTCCCCCAACCAGTCAACCAATCAAATGACACTAGAATTGATCCATTTCAAGTGAAAATTATGTGTGTAATGCTCTTAAAACTAATGCTTCTTGACATTGATGTCCATTTATATAATTATATGACTAAAACAGCTGTATACATTAATGCTTTTAATTAGTTTTGTGTTTCTAAACACTCCATTGATTAATAAATACATCTCTAAGGAACCACTAATATATAGATGAGCAGGATGCATTGGAGTAAACCACATAGGATATTTCAACTTTACTACTCAGTCATGACATGACATAATGGAGTATTTTCAATTCAATCAAATTAAAACTATATGGTATGTAAATTTTCTGTGTTTACTTGTTCATATCACTTGGGAAAAACTCGTTATCCCAGCCTCTCAATCATAAATTGAGCATGGTACAAAAGCATTAATATGATGCGTTTTATAGTCATTGCTGTTAATGCTGTGTCGTAAATAATTTGTTAGCATTGTGTAATGACACAACTACTAGCGCAGCACAAGAGAATGGTAATAAAGAACACTTTTTTTTTTGACAAAAGATCCGAACATGAGTTTTGAGTCAGTAGCAGCAGAGTTTGTGAAAGTGGCAAGTGAATGTGGCCTGACTGTGAGTACTGAGAAGACAAAAGGGATGGTTGTTGGTGAGGGAATGAATGAGAGTGATGTCAGACCAGTGCAGGTGGAGGGTGGCTCTGTGAATGCAGTCCAGGACTTCACATACTTGGGTGCTAACATCTCAAGAGATGGGGAAATCACTAGTGAGGTGACTAGAAGAATTGCTAGAGCAGCTAGAGCATTTGGATGTTTGAGGGTGCCAGTATTTAGGAACAAAGACCTCTCATTGGCCACAAAGAGAGCAGTGTATAGGGCAGTTGTTCTAGCTGTATTACTGTATGGAGCTGAAACTTGGACGATGAAGGCTGTGCATACAAGACAATTGAATTCTTTTCATAACTGTTGTATTCGGACAATCCTGGGTGTGACGAGGTACCAACAATGGAATGAAAGATTAACATCTCAAAGACTATCACATAGGTTTGGCTTGCAGCACTCCATCTCTGATATCATTCTAGAGCGGCGTTTAAGATGGCTGGGTCATGTGGGTCGCATGGATGAAGAAAGGCTTCCAAATAGATTGTTGTTTGGGGAGCTTAACATGAAGAGACCATGCCACGGGGCAAAGAAGAGGTGGAGGGATGTTCTGAAAGTGGATTTGCAAGCAATTGGTGTGTATGATAAATGGTATGAGTTTTGCCAGGACAGGAAGGGGTGGTTTCATTTGTGTTTAGATGGGGTAGAGAAGATTTCAACATCCAGGCGATGGAACACCTGCTCAGCTAACAAGCAATCTGAATTAAGAACACTAAGTTGTGCCTGTGGAAGGAAATTCGAAGACAAGGAGATCTGACCAGACACCAACATTTCTGTGTGATGTGGTCATAAGCAAAGTTTATTGCCATTGGTCCTGGATTCATCCAGGACACTGCCATCATGGTCATTCTTGTGGTGGGCAATTCTTACCACACATCACTCTCCATATCTTGGACTGTCCATTCTGATTCATTGCATCAAATTTTTAAATTTTATTTATTGTGCTATTAAAAATTATTATGAGGGTCCTATTGTGTATATGTAACATGGGAAAGAAAAGAAACAGATCCTTAAAGGTAAATTTGATGAGTTGGTTTACAAATATAGAACTTTTGTGTTCTATTTTTATATGTGGCACACACATCTAGGAACACTTGGAATGGTTGGGGGGGGGGAGGGGCATACATCCACAAGTTTTGCTCAGGGGAATGGATTTTTAAAAATAAATTATTTACTGTATGGAAACACAACTTTGTTGTAACCTGTCATTACAACTAAGTGTTTTTACTGTATGGAAACCAAAAAAAGTTGTAATTCTTATCACAATTTTTAGCCTCATCTTAAGTTTCTAAACAATTATTTTGCCTGGCTTAAAAAACTGTCTTAACAAATTTATAGTGATTATTTGCCACAGGTTTTAGTGCAGGACTACCTTTATTTTAGTCTACTCCACCTTAGCAAACTATTCTAAGCACTCTCGCAGAATTTTTTGGAAGTAATATCAGCTGAAGTTTCTTCCCTGGTTTAGTTGTTCTAAAATGCACCTATAACATAACGAGCAATAGGTTATGTTTAAGGTTACTCCCTTTCTATTTGCTGAAATTTTCCCAGGGTCATTTCAAATATAGGATTACTACTATAAGTTTAAAACAACAACAAAAAAGAACTCTTACATTAAAATAAACAAATTATTGGAGTGCCCATGAAAAAATAAAGAGGGGGGGAAATCCTGTCTTATGTAGAACATAAATGAAATGACCCTTTACCAACCCACACTAGATGAAACCATCATTTTGCAAGGTAATACAATTGGGAAAGGGTCACCTACTAGTGGTCTAACAAATAAGGAATAGAGACTGGAGACTGGTAATGTGACTGACCAGACTAACATCACACTCCCTCTCCCCACACAAGTGTCTTAATGACTACACCTTACCAATACACAGCTTAAGCCAACTAGAAAACCAACCAGTTGTGAGTGTTTATTGGACAACAAAAAATTTTCTGGTACCTGATAAGAAGACTTATGTTATTCAAAAGTTAATGTGGGAGAGGGAAAAAAAAAGGATTGAAAAATAGGAATACAGATGATCGATAAACGGACAGATGTCATTCTTAGCTAAGAAAACTTTTTTTTTACTTTAAGGCTTTTCCCACATGCCCCAGCTGTAACCTTGACTATTGCCCTAGCTGTAACCCTGACTATTGCTCTAGCTGTAACCCTGACTATTGCTCTAGCTGTAACCCTGACTATTGCCATAGCTGTAACCCTGACTATTGCCCTAGCTGTAACCCTGACTATTGCTCTAGCTGTAACCCTGACTATTGTCCTAGCTGTAACCCTGACTATTGCCCTAGCTGTAACCCTGAGTATTGCTCTAGCTGTAACCCTGACTATTGTCCTAGCTGTAACCCTGACTATTGCCCCAGCTGTTACCTTGACTATTGCCCTAGTTGTAACCTGACTATGGCCCTAGCTGTAACCCTGACTATTGCCCTAGCTGTAACCCTGACTATTGCTCTAGCTGTAACCCTGACTATTGTCCTAGCTGTAACCCTGACTATTGCCCCAGCTGTTACCTTGACTATTGCCCTAGTTGTAACCTGACTATGGCCCTAGCTGTAACCCTGACTATGGCCCTAGCTGTAACCTGACTAGGGCCCTAGCTGTAACCCTGACTATTGCCCTAGCTGTAACCCTGACTATTGCCCTAGCTGAAACCCTCACTATTGCCCTAGCTGTAACCCTGACTATTACCCTAGCTGTAACCCTGACCATTGCCCTAGCTGTAACCCTGACTATTGCCCTAGCTGTAACCCTGACTATTGCCCTAGCTGTAACCTTGACTATTGCTCTAGCTGTAACCCTGACTATTGCCCTAGCTGTAACCTTGACTATTGCCCTGATCCCAGCCTTGACTGTAGGCCATTCATTGCCCAAACCCTGTCCATTGCCCAACTCTGGCCCATATTCTAACACTTGTTTGGACCAGAGCTCACACACAAAATTTAATATTAAGTAAATATTCATAATAAGAACTTGAACCTAAGATTGGAAAAGATTATGGTTTTGGAGTTGGGTTATTGATTTGAATGATATAGACATGATACAACCACAGACAGAGAGTTCAATACTGAGTGATTCCCAACTGGCTCTGTGATTACACTGCTAGTATTGTAATCTGGAGATTTCAAAATACAGCTCCTGTGAAACTGTTTAGCTTTATACCATGACAACAATGAAAAATTATTTGTAGGTTTTTCTTTAAGGAATCGGCCTTTAAGGAATTGCAAGTACAGCCATATAAACTTGGTGGCAGGTCTCACACACACATACCTTATTGTTCACCTCCCCTTAACCCACCCCCACCCCTTCAATAACAAGAGAGGAGACAGCACATTAAAAGTGGGGGGGGGGGGGGGGGGGCTGGAGTTTACTACGTTATTTTGGAGCTTTGATATTTATCAAAGCTTAAAGTGGTGGAGAATCACTTTAGGTTGAAATAAGTATGCTTAATATAGAAAAATATAATAAAATAAAAAAGAGGAAAATTTAAAAGCTATAACTGTTTAAAAAACCCTTCCCTCTCATCAATCATAATGTTTTTACCATCTAAACTAAATCTGAAGTAAAAATGTGTCTGTAAAATCTTTGTGGATATATAGAAGCACTCAATAATTAAGTTTTATCTCTGTCATTGAAGAGTGCATAGAAGTTAGGACACATTTTCCTAGAGAAAGACTTGTTTTTGATGCTGCAGAGGTAACTAGGAGTGTTAAATATAGATGAGAGAGCTGGTCTATGGTTGGTAGCATTTATTTGAGAGTTGTTTTTTTTTCATTACTGGACAGAATTTTTATTTTATTGAACTCATTTTCTTTATTTCAAAGTTAAATTGCTATTGCATTTTGTAAAGTTGGAGGTATTTTGCTAATGCTAGCATTTCAACATCTTCAAAGCCGGATTTATTTAATTCTTCCAAATATGACCATTTGCTGCATTTATCAGGGTGTTTTTCAATCGCATGGACTGAGGGAATGTGCTCATTAAATCAATATCTTAGCTCCCAATGGAGTAGATCACATGTTTTAAGTAAAATTGCCAGGTAGTACGCTTTTGCAGATAAAAATACATTTGGCTAACTCCCATTTTCTATCTAAAGTCTTAGGTAAGGAGGCAATACTGGAAGGTCAATATTTTGCTTCTCAGCAGGTTACAGTCTTATCATAAAATCTGTTAAAATTATTTTCAGACCAAATAATTTTGTAAAATCATTTGGCAGCATCAAAAGCAAAAAGAACATCTTACAAAATCATATTATTATTATTATTAATTTTTTTTTATGTAATAGAGGGAAATTTGCTCTTCCGCACTAAAATAAAGGTGACTAGTCTCTTTCTTCCAAGGTGATAAACTTTTCCTACGATTGCAACAAACCACCTGCTTTCAAATCTATTCATCATTCTGTTGAATAAATTCCTTCCAAAGCCTCTAAAAGAATATCTTCCATGGTAACGATTCTTAGAGTCCATCTGGTGGGACATAATGATTCCAGTTTAGTCACACCTCTACCAACCTCTTGCTACTTGATTGAAAAAGATGCAATATTTTGAAAGAAAAAAAAAATTAGCTTAATTATTTCTTTAACTATTTCAAAGCATCCTGAATACATGGAAGCTGTTTTCCAACATCTTAAAGCAAAGTTTAAGTGAATGGGCACAACAATGCACAGCTACTGCAACAGAATTATCTTTTCAAAATCTTGCTGCCACACGAGATCTTCTCGTCATATTATTCACAGCTTCATCATAAGCCTGTCCTTGTCATAATGGTGCTGGGAGGTTGCTCTTCTGTCAGGAAGCTTAAGCATACCAACAGAATCCATTTGACACTCTAATTTGAATTCACCCAATGGATGGACACATTTAGCTGTTCACTGTTGATTGCTATTGACTACATCCAATGTCATCAGCAATGATTGAAAACCAAGAAAGTATTGTTGCCTTCAATGAATAGCATGTTACAACTGTAAAGTTACCAAACTTATTTTGCTTCTGCAAACTTTAGCTATAAGTTTATTATTAGTGTGATTCTCATGTATTAATAAATGGATATTTGTGCATTGGTAACTGAAAGTGTAGCTATTTTCAGTACTGACTATGGATTCCCCCCCTGTTTTCTCCTCTGCAAAGTATAATTACGCTGGCAAATAAAGTAGTCCCTTAAAGGCTGAATCTTGACTTACCAATAAAAATAGCCGTTAGCAGGTAAGCCAACCGCAGGTAATATCCAGGGACCATGACTTCTAATGGAGGGCTGTGGGGAGCTAGGACTTACAATGTGAGACCTACTTTTAATAAACAGTCAACACCAATCCAGGAACAAAATGCAGCCTCTCTCCAGCAGAATTTTTACTCCTCTGTAGGTGGAGTCTGGGTTCTGAAGCACAGCCAACGATCAACAAGTTCAAAGTGAATCTTGCCAGTGATTCCAAGAGTTAAATACCAGGAAAGTGGGGTGTGGCTTTTGGTGAAAATGATAATGTTCAGACAAGTGGCTTTTAGTGGAAATGTTGCCGTTCAGACAAGTGGCCAGCCCTGGGACATAATTAAATTTCTGTCAAAACTATTTTCCTCACAGTGAAATGCATGTCCAATTTGTATTACAGGGTATATCAGGTATATATCTAAAGTGGTTTTGCTTCATCTTGTGTGTGTGCCCATTTTTATCTGTCCACTTTCCAATTCCATTCATATAAACCTCCAACCTGCAACCACAATTATATAAACAAATTTTAAGTGTGGTCAAAAATTGTACCTTATAATGCCCTTTCCTTCCTTTAGAGCCATGTTTGACTAAGGTCTGGGAGGAGTTTACAAGCAAACAAACTAACCAATCACAATTATAGCAAGATACCTTTGTTGTCACTTTCCAGACACAGGAACTTACCTTACAAACCACACTACTAAAGCACTCAGCCACTCTAAAATACCCTAAATGAAGTCAGCCAAGCTGTGAACCACATGAATCCAGTATAACAGCAGCAAAAGTATGAATGTACTCCAAGCTTATGGAATTCCAACCCATAGAATCCACCTCACTCACAGAGATCTTGGAGAAATTATCATCTCAGATTTGCTACAGTCTAGACATAACATCACATCCTTTTTGAGGTCAATGGAGTAATTTAATTATATCTACCAACTCCAAATAATTAAAAGGGAACTATATCTGTAGGGAGTAGGTCATATTTTTTGTTTACAACCCTGTAAGATATCCCTTCCTAATAAAGGAATAATAATGTTTTTGTGATAAGTATAAAGTTTGTGAATGGTAATTCAAACAACTATTAATGTTTTGTCTGGCCAAACTAGAATAGTCTCCCTAGCCAGACCCTTTTGTGCATTCCAATCATGTATCAAATATAATCCATTTTCGCTCACAATGAATATCAATATAACTTACCCTTTCACCACATGTGACCAATATTCTCACAGAGTTGCAATTATTATTGTTATTTAGCTGCTGCAATAAGGCCGAGCGCAAAAATTTACTCAGCATAGCAAAACCACAGGCCCCCACACCCCCCCCCCCCCCCCCCCCCATAAGAAGTGAAGCGAAGTATAATCCTCCAGGTTCTGTAGGAAGATATGAGATAGGTATATGCACTAAAACAGACCCTTCCATACCAAAGTATTTTGGTAAAGGGTCTGTCAAGCGAGACTAAAATTAGAATACCATCTCTAGAACACGCATGAACATGATTCATTCACTTTCCAGAACTTCGATCAACAATTATTAATACTTACACTTAAAACAATCATTGACCTTTCCACATCTTTTGTACCCACACCCTTACTCTATATAGCAACCACTTGCTGTCCACAAACTCCCACATTGTGTTCTCTCTCTCTCTCTCTCTACTTTTAAATTCTCTTCCACTCTTACTGCCTCTACTACCTCACAATCCTCCATTGTGCAGAGGAGCTCAAATATTCTTACACTAACTGGGCCACTGTTTGTGGCATTATTGTTTAAGCTTCACCTCTGTCATCTGGTTTATGTGCATATTGTCTGGTACATAGTAAATCACTATATGACAATAAGCATGTATTCTGTCATTGTGGCAATTTACTGCTTTGTATGGTGTCATGTCGTGGATCACTATTTCAAATTCCTGCAATTAGGAGTACCATGAAATGTGTTGCACTGTCAGACTTCAAGGGAGAGTAGTACTTATGAAGATGGTAGCTGCGGGGCTGGCAGTCATCCAGCAGTTGTGAAGCACCACTTACCATTCCCACTGCCAACCAACCAAAAGGATCTGTTGAAATTTACAGATCAACCAAAAAAAGGAAACAAAAATTGGAGCTAATTTAACTCCATTAGACTCCAATAGATGAAAATGGAATTCTTTACAAAGAGTGCATTGAGAATAGTTATCACCTATATTTAATTATTTGTTTGATTTGAAACGTTAAAATAGAGTTCATTTACCTTTTTTTTTTTTAAATCCATGAAAACCTAATCATAGATTTTTAAAAATCAGATAGTGGCAGAATGAGATGATTTCATAGATGAGCCAGCGCAACATCCTTCAGGGAGTTCCCTGGGAAGACCATAAATAGTAATATTACATAATTATATCTAACCTATTGGCAACAATTCAGGACAAACATCACATCCGCAAAATGAGCCCAACAGCACATCCCTCTGTGAGTTCCCTGGGAAGACCACAAATAATGCCATTGCATAAAAAGTACCAACCTTTTGGTAACAAGATCCAGGCCAAACACAAAATCCATAAAAAAAATTTTAAAAATCAATAGCAGACTCAGTATCATTGATTAAAATTTTACCATGTGTCATCAAATATGTTTTAGCATATGTGTTTGCATCACTGTTCCAAAAGTGAAGGGCAGAGTGCCATTGTTAGACTTAAGAAGTAACTCTGTTGATTTCTGTGTTAATGCAGTAGCTATGGCAGTTAAACTTTGAGGGCAATAAAATATTAATGTTTACATTGATCCAGATGTAATCTTTGTTCAGTGTGTATTTTCCTCAATATAGAACCAGCACATTTTGAGACACTGTTATTAGAACATGGAATGTATAATTATAAACCTTTAATCAGTTAGAATAATTTGGGAAATCTTTGGTGACCGCACTGAAACAGATTGTAGCTTTCCAACTCCCCACCAAAATTATTCTACTCAGAGGCTTCCATCCAGAGGCAAGATACAGAGCTACTTGGTGTGGAATCTACTGGTGAAAGGGTGAAATCCATCAACTCCTCTCTCAAGCAATAGTGAAGAGCTCCGAATCAGTAATATCAAGTTATGGAAATGATTTGGCTTGATTGAGGATAGTGTTGAGTAATAAGATATATTCTCAGGCTGGATTACTCCCAGATCCTTCCAAAGATAGGCACTAAATGGAAATGATTTGGCTTGATTGAGGATTGTGTTGATGCAATAAAATATATTCTCAGGCTGGATTACTCCCAGATCCTTCAAAAGATAGGCACTAAAAGGAAATTATTTAAGCATTTTCTTGATTGCAGCTAAGTAGAATTTTCTCACAGCTGCAAAGTAAGGTTTTGCATTGTGCTCAGCTTCCAGTTGGGTCCATGTCATGTCATGGTACATACCAAATGAAAAGCCTTTGTGAGGTGCTGGTTTACATTATCTAAGCTAAGGATACTTAAAGCCTGTCCATATTGCACACTAAAACCTGTTTCACCCATGTCTGGAATGGGTTCCATGGGTCCACATTAGATGTTCGTTCCAAGGTTAATGGGTTCCCTGTGAAGCCTCCTGAAGGGTAGGTCTCAACAGATCAGATTTATTTAACATCCCTGTGGCTTTATTGTTGATGTATGCTATTAGGAGTTTAGCTACTAACAGCTCTCTACCTCCTCTCTCCTCCAGATGTACATGACATTTCAGAAGGGAAAAAACAGGAAAAAGTAGCATAGGAGCAAATAAAATATCCAGGTTCTGTACCAGGTGCATACGAACCAATTTATCAACCCAGCCCATTATTCAGCCCATGCAGGTAATGTGGAGGTGGTTCAGCACTATGCCAGTGGGGACACAAAAAAACATTTGAAAACTGGTGTTGCTCGAGAGAGATACAACCCGTTTGCCACAGGAATGTTAAATAAATTTGAGCCACTTGAAACCTTTCCTACAGCCGGTTTCAGGTGAAACCAGTTGGGATGAAACCGGTTTTAGTGTGCAGTGTGGACAGGTCTTTAGATTATCACCAGCTGAATGGATGATATCAGGAGGATTGCATTCTTAAAATAATAAATAAATAATGATAATAATAATAAAATGAAGTAAACAAATGGAATTGTAGCATACTGGCATGCTAACTTTCAAATATCATCATTTAATTCATAAGTTGTGTTTTCCTAGGTTTCTGGAAGGGCCAGAATAAAATCATCCATAGATATGAGGACATGAGAAAGAAAAAATGTAGTCAAAGGATTACGATGCATCAGTGATAAAGACAATCTTGCTTCTCTAGTTATTACAGTACAAGTATATCTATCCAAAATGTAGTGCTCAAGTCCGAAGCAGACTTTGGCAACGAGTTGGACAATACTTTATAGCTACATCTGGTTCCAAAGTGAATTGGAAACACCATTTATCCACAAACTTTTGTTTCCTTTTACTGCTGTTGACCAAAAAAAAATAGTAGGAAATGTCAATGAAGAGCTGATCAATATGGATCGGTAGTGCTTTCATTCCAGCTCCTACAGCTAGGCCTGGGGAGATGGCAAATGCACCAACATCATACAGTCCTGCAGATCATGTCAGCAGCAGAATGTAATTAACATTTTAAAACCCACAGGAATTACTGGCATGTTGAATTTAAAGTTAGCTAGCACAAAGAACAAAATTAGTGCATTTTATTTAACCATTACATGAGAGTTTATTATATAAACCACACTCCATAAGAAGTGTACACAAAGTATTACTGGTCACATTCCTGGTGCCTGCAACAAGATCAGTGCTGGACTGCAGTTCAAGATCAACTACATATTTTAAAAATCAATTAGGAATACCAAACTTTGCACATTTTTTGTGGACCTGGAACACAGGATGTACACATTGAATATACACACACTCTATACCATCAATGATAATTTAGAACTCTAAAAGAAAGAAAAACAACAACACCAATGGCAAGAAATATAACTACTATATTATTTGTATTAATTAGTGTCATTCACACAATAAATAATTTAATGTTTAATTCTATTATTGCCATTATTATTGCTGTTGTTATTTTTGCTATTATTATGTTGCTACTAATATTATTATTCTTATTAAATTTATAATTATTATCCTGATTTTGTTTGTTTGCTTTTGTAGCTCAATTTTAAACAGCAAACGAAGGATTTTTAATTTGTCATAATGTTGTACAACAAACTTTTGCAATTTTATGGATAAAAAGAGACTCAAACTTCTTCAGCCCCCGTATTATCAAAATGGCACTCATTTTTCTTTTTCTTTAGTGGACGAGCCTGAGGAATAAAAACAGATGCTATTCTTCTTTTTTCATATGCAATATCTTCAGACTAGATGTTTGGGCAGCCTTTGAGCAGCCACTTCTTAGTCGACTTGTCCATCTCTACCAGACCACATAGTCCATGTGGCAGCCGGTACATGGGGCAAGTGCACAAGATATGGTCTGGAGTTAGTTCCTCCATGCCACACTCACAGGTCGCACTGGGCGATGGTCCCCGTTTGTGCATGGACATGTTGAATCTTCCCACCCTTGTGTGCAAATGATTGAGGTGTGTTGTGTGCATGCCAACCTGGGTAAATCCAGGCCAGTGGGTCTTTGTTGATGTTGAGGGGTGGGGAAGTGGAGGTGCAGTGGAGTGGTCATTGACTCCCACTTGCTTCTCCACTTTTCTGTCATCCATTGAGCTGTACTGAATTGGTCCTCCTGCATGGTCTTCTTGAGGAGATCCAGTGCAGCTGGCACAAATGTGCATCTAGACTTCAGCCATTGATGTCCTGGGGAGGAATCTGAGACCAGTCGATGTAATAAATGTTTTGGTTGATTCAGAGCCCTTAGACTGAGTGAGATGGTTGCTCCAGTGCGGCATAGCTCAGCAGGCTGGATGCCTGACAGGAGAGGTAGAAACTTTGTTGGTGTGGGTCGCAGGCATCCAGTCACTATGCGCATGGCATCGTTAAGGCACTTATCTATTAGGCGAGTATGTATGCTTCTGCAACACACAGGCACAATATCAACTGGAGCATAGACTAGGGCAAGGGCCATGATATGGAGGGTTTGCCCCTTAGCACACCACCCAGTACCAGCAAAGCGCCTCAAGAGTGCGATAGGTGATGTTAATTTCATGCACAAGTTTTCCAAGTGTCAGCAGTATGTGAGTGTCCTGTCCAGCTTCACACCAAGGTAGGTTGGAATCTCTTGGTGTCTTAGGGAAGAACCATTGATTTTGATATTTAGCTCACGTTTTGCTTCCTTGCTGTCAAGATGGAATGAGGTCGACACAGTCATTATTTCACTGAGCTTCAATCTCCATTTTCTGAGGTAGTCAGACAGTCTTGCCATGTCCTGGTTCAAGACCTCCTTGGCTTCTTGCCAGCTGCACGCTGTGTGCATTATTACACTTTCTGGCTGTGGTATTAGGGAGGTCATATGCATAGATATTAAATAGTAGTGGAGCCAGGACAGACCCCTGTGGGACACCATTTTTTAGGCACCATAACCTGCTTTGTTGGCTATCGGTCTTGAGAATGAAGCTGCGATTTAGGACAAGCTCCATAATCATTTGAACCATGTGCTTGTCTGGTAGAAGGCACAACAGTTTGCAGTTGAGGCCACCATGCCACACAGTGTCGTAAACAGCCATAAGGTTGGCAAACACAGCACCAGCCCTTTTTTTAGCCTCAAAGCTACCCTGGAGGTGTTGGGTCAACAGGGTTACTTAGTCCACTGTTGACCTGCCACAACGAAAGCTGGCCAGTTCAGGAGGTAGTTGAGAGTCTATGACCAGTTCAGGAGGTAGTTGAGAGTCTATGACCGGCTCTATGAATGAGTGAATGAGACACTTGAGGATCTTGAACGGAAAGGGATGATAACTTTTAGCTTCATTTAGGGGCTTGTTACACTTGGGGATTGCTATAACTATGGCTCTCCACCAGATCTCAGGAATTTGGAAGTGGCACATGCAGGAAGAGAGGGAATTGCTGAACCAGGCTTTCAGCTTGTCACTGGCATGGAGTATTAATTCCGGGCATACATTATCTGGCCCTGGAGCTTTGCCAGCTTTGAGTTGTTGGAGAGCTGAGTATAGTTCCTTGGTCATGAACTCTCCTGAGAGATCAAGGTCTATGCTTTGGTCCCTCCATTGGTCTGAAACCTCCTTGACCACGAGCCTGGTGAACTCATGGTCCTTGTTCTTGAATACCCCATTATTCACAAGTTGAGAGGCGATAGAGTTTACCAAAATAGAGCATTTGTGAGGAGGTGCAGACCAACCGGTCATGTTTTTCATGCTTTGCAGCTAGAGTGTGAGTGTGTGAAGTTGATGTTGTCTACAGCCTTTGCCCAGCAGGTTTGCGTCTTCTGGTAAAGCTGAAAAAATAATTTCTCTGAGGCAAATCTGTTCTCGGTTCCAGGGTTCCAGGGCAGCGTGTTGGATGTGGTGGAGTCTGTTGCACTCCTCGTCCCAGCATGGAATATAGGTCTTTCTATATCCACGTGAGATGGTCTTCTTTGCCCTTCTTTGCCGCTGAGATGAGAAATTCACAAAAAGCCTGGTATGTCTGATTCAATCATTGCTATCTGGAGGGGTAGGTCCTGAATGGCTTCTTATGACAGTATTATTACCAGTTAGCTTTACAGAAGTTCCAATGCCAATAGGCTTGCTCAGAGTTGGTTGGATGAGCTGCCACTTTACAATCAGCAATGGTCAGCATTGGGACTTTAGGTCCAGGTTAGTTCCAGTGTTGCATCTACCTGAGTGGAAACTGCATGGCTCCTTTGGGTTGCATAGGAGGCTGAGGTCATTGAAATTAGCCCATTGGACAAGGCAATTTCCACTCCCACTGTTGTTTCGATACCTCCAGCTTGTGTGCTGGTAGTTAAAGTCACTGGCATATATGCAGGGAGGTGGGAACACTGGTAGGGATGCCATGGTCATTTGGGAGGAGGGTGGCTTGCAAACATTGATGATTGATGTAGAGTCTACTTTGTGTGTACCCAGTAAATATCCAAATGGTTGGGAGACTCCCCCTCATGGGTCCATCTCAGATCTTTATGGACAAATGTGGATAGGCCATGCTTTCTTCTTGATATAAATCCCGCTAGTTCATAGTTAGGGAGAACTAGTTTAGCTGCATTGGTGCAGTGGGTTTCTTGGAGGAGGATGAGTTGAACTGCATGTTTCGACACCAGCTGCTCGATGATATTCAGCTTGCTTGATGTTATTCCTTCACATTCAGTTGCAGGATGTTGACACCAGCATTTTCGACAGAGAAGGGTGCATGCTGCCGCTGGGTTTCTTTCAGTTTCTTCGTACATGTAGTCTGAGTTTGAGTTTTGCTTTCGCAGTTTTTGTTAGACATCTTCAAAGTATGTCAGTAACTGGGTGGCCACGTGAAGGCAACTGCATCCCCTCAGATACTATACTTATGAGTTTAGACTTTAGAATATAGACGTTAACTGTTGTCTGTAACTTGAGAAAAAACTTTACCAATTTCTTTGTTTTAATTTTTTAAAAAACAACAAAAGAACAACAAAACACACACAAAAAATAACCACAAAAAAACAAGTGTTTAAAAAAGAGCAGGAAGGTCAGATGTCTCAGAACCAGCTCGTTAGTAGGCATGCAACCAGGTAACAATTTTTTTTTGTTTTTTTTTTGGAAAGGTCAGGATGTATTGAAGGCATTGTGTAATGCTGAAAGGTCGATTTCCAATATTGCTGGTCGATTTCCGATATTGCTGGTCGATTTCCAATATTGCAGGGGTATAGATTTTTAGAAAGGTCACGTTTTGGAGGCATGGTGTAATGCTGAACAATCAGATCCATAGTGTGCTCGGAATGAAATAAACCAAATTAGCTTTTCTTAACCACAACTATGGAGGTTTCTCTTGGTTTCAATTGTAGCACAGATTTCACTCGCCTGCTTCCTCTTGACAGTGATTTTGGAACTCACTTCTTTTTCTTTCTTTTTTTTTGCGTTTGTTTTTGGATGAATGGACTGCTAGCAATAATGAAAAAGTTAGCATGAACTGACCAATTCACTAAGGTAAACGGAAATGTAGATGGCTTCCTTTAGATGGGGTTATTATAATTCAAGTGAGATCAGATTACACGCATGTATTAAACTATGTGGTTACTCATATAGGAAGGAGTAACGTAGGTATTGGGGGGGGGGGGGGGGGGGGGGGTTTGGCCCATTCTAACATTTCTGTGCCTGAACAATTGTTGGGTGCAAATTTCAGTATATCACTATATTAATCAGAGTTGTCACCAAATGTAATTGGTTGTTTGCCCCCACTAGATTAAGCGTAATTTATTTAAATACATTTCTCAATGCCAATCCTTCAGGGAATACAGGGAGTGCACAGCTACTGCATCTGAAATCAATCTATCAAACAGTACTGCCCAGTTGACAGGTTATTCATACTACATACACACACTTAAATTTTTTTTTTATTAGTTAGTCTATTTCTAACAGAAAAAAAAGGAAGAAAATAAAACATGCTTATGATATCCAGTAAGTAATCGATTATTGTATACTTTTTTCTTCTTCTTCTTTCAGGCCAGTCAATTATACCCAAATAGCTCCACTCAAGAAAATTATTATAAAACAAATGGAAAAGTAAAAAGATGAACAAAAATATGAACAAAAGATAGAGTCACTTTAATAACACAATATGATAAATTATATTGTGGGATTGCACTATGCACTATGTTGGACAATAAAAAACAAAAAAAAAAAGGAAATTAAAGAGTGAAGAAATGAGCGCAATCTGAAGCAATTTATTCATCATTCTTATCTCTGACATCGTTGAAAGTCATGCGCTGGAAGGTGTATGCTCGTGCATTCCTTTTCTTGAAGTAGACGAATAAGATGGCCACTAGCACCAGCACCACAGTGGCCCCCAGCAACAGTCCACCCACTCCAGCCACAGGAATCAGGATCTTAGACAAGTTAGACTTCGTAACAGCTGAATTCCCTGCATACATTAACAATGAGTGAGTGAGTGAGTGAGTGAGTGAGTGAGTGAGTGAGTGAGTGAGTGAGTGAGTGAGTGAGTGAGTGAGTGAGTGAGTGAGTGAGTGAGTGAGTGAGTGAGTGAGTGAGTGAGTGAGTGAGTGAGTGTGTGTGTGTGTGTGTGTGTGTGTGTGTGTGTGTGTGTGTGTGTGTGTGTGTGTGTGTGTGTGTGTGTGTGTGTGTGTGTGTGTGTGTGTGTGTGTGTGTGTGTGTGTAGTGTGCGTGTGTGTGGTCTCAATAAGAATGGTTTCATATCTACCACAGCACAACCTCTTCCTCTATAAACACAACCCTCCAGTGACCGTGTCTAGTCCACGCAGCATTCAGGCAATCAAAGACATTAGTTCATTCAAGGACTATGCCATGGATGGACAAACCAGAGGACACGAAACCACAGGCTATCACTGAGTGCATTAGAACAACACACTATAAATTGTGTACATTAGAAGACATAATTCTGTGTAGATTAAAATAGATAATGAATTAGATTTCTCAATTCCACTAATGAAGTATACATTAGAACTATAGGATGGTCATTTGTTGCCATTAGGACCTCTTATTTTAACAGCCAAATATACTAGCAATTTTCAAACTGTATAGCAAGATTGACCCGAATTTGAAATTTTGCTAAAAATTGGCAATATTTGAGAAGGAACGGTGCTCTGAGAACAAGAAGAAAAATTATTTTTTAAACAAACAAACAACAAAAAAAAGTAATAATAATAGTAATCATCATAATAACAACAATAATAATAATAATAATAATAATAGCAACAATAAAGTTAAGATAATAATAATAATTTAAAAAAATATATTAATAAAAACAAACAAAACGACTAAATAATAAGCAGCACATCAAATGCATGAAACTGCCTGAACTTTATTCAGATGTTTGTTATCTCAGCTGGAAGGAACGATAATTCAGTGGCAATGTCTACACATAGTAACCTGCCAACGACCTAGCTATGGCACTAAAGGTATGAGGTGATAAAGGTGATGCAGCTGTACACATATCATGAGTGGGGGGTATTTAATTAACCTCTGCAAGTCCCCTTACCTTCAGTGCCTGGACCTCCAGTGCCTGGACCTGTAGTGACTGTACCTCCAGTGCCATGATCTGTAGTGACTGTACCTCCAATGTCATGACCTGTAGTGACATGACCTCCAGTGTCTGGACTCACAGTGCCATGTGTAGTTACATGACCTCCAGTGACTGGACCCACAGTGCCATGTGTAGTTGCACGACTTGGAGAGACTGTACTTGGAGCTGTAACATGTCCAATTTGAGTGGTAACTACAAGAATAAAAATAACAAAAATACATCACACATCATTTCACCAATTACCTTTGGCAGTTTTTAAAAAATTTATGTCTATTAACTTTAAATGATACTTAGGGTATGACCAGAATTCCCTCATGTCGGATTTATATTTGCCCCCCCCCCCCCCCCTCCCTCCCCCAACCAGTCAATAAATCAAATAACACTAGAATTGATCAATTTCAAGTGAAAATTATGTGTTCTAAAAACTAATGCTTCTTGACATTGGTATCCTTTATATAATTATATATTATATGACTAAAACAGCTGTATACATTAATGCTGCTAATTAGTTTGGTGTTTCTAAACACTCTATTCATTAATAAATACTTTCTTTTTTTTTAAACCACCAATATATAGATGAGCAGATGCATTTGAGTAAACCACACAGGATATTTCAACCTTACTACTCAGTCATGACGTGACATAATGGAGCATTTTCAATTCAATCAAATTAAAACTATATGGCATGTAAATTTTCTGTGTTTACTTGTTCATATTACCTGGGAAAATCGGTATCCCAGCTTCTCAATCATAAATTGAGCAAGGTACAAACACATAATGTGATGAATTTTATAGTCATTGCTGTTAATGCTGTGTCATAATTGATTTGTTAGTGTTGTGTAATGACACAACTACTAGTGTGTGCAATCAGAACACTTCTTTATTGCAGTGAAAGTTATTTTACTTAGTTCTTAATTATCTGGTCACATGTTTGATGACCCCTTACCATTTCCAATCTGATTCCACAATCACAGACTGATTCTATACGGTCCAATGATTGACGGCATATCATAATTACTATTGTACAATCATAATATCATTAATATGTTCCACAGTCGAAACTATATACTAACACACACGCCTTCAACTAATTACATTCTTGTGGTGGGCAATTCTTACTACTCATCACCACACATCACTCTCCATATCTTGGACTGTCCATTCTGATTCTTTGCATCAAATTTTAATTTATTTGTTGTTGTGTTATTCAAATAAGTTG
>OZ017787.1:11342292-11386104 GCA_963969325.1 Lycopodina hypogea
TATTGGATTGCCCCATGAATGAATAAAGGGGGGGGGGGGGGATCCGTCTTATGTAGAACATAAATGAAATGACCCTTTATCAATTATCATTAGATGAAACAATCATTTTGCAGCGCAATGCAATTGGCAAAGGGTCACCAACTAGCGGTCTACTAAATAAGGAATGGAGACTGGACACTGGAGACTGGACACTGGAGACTGGACACTGGAGACTGGACACTGGAGACTGGACACTGGAGACTGGAGACTGGACACTGGAGACTGGACACTGTGACTGACCAGACTAACATCACACTCCCCTCCCCACACAAGTGTCTTAATGACTACACCTTACCAGTATGCAGCTTAAATGTGAAGGTTGAGCATAAAAGGGCGTGGCGTGGCACAAAATGAATGCAATTTTTCAAATGATTTATCATGTCGAGCAACGAGGCTGCCAGCTAAAGCCAAACAAAAATAAGGCTGGCCTGGCCCACTGCTCGGTATCAAATGTATCTCTCCCCCTTCTCAAACCCTTCCAGCTAAACCACGTGAACTGTCTCAGCTATACAAAAAGCACAAAAAAACAAAAAACAATAGCACACTTGAAACAATCTAAACATGGCCTCCGAGTGAAGTGTCTGAAATCCTTGTACTCATGTAGCCTCAAAACAGGCTAGACTTGTCTTTTGCCACCATATTCAATTGATATTCGAATCAGAGAATTCAAAGGATGACTTCCTGGCCAGGCTTGAACAGGCTAAAACGATTTTGTCTCCTGGTTCTTCCACCACAACCAGCAGTTGCTTCTCTCTCTACTGGACAGGTTGGAGGACAGCTCAAGTGAACAGCTCCGAGAACAGAAGCAAACAGTTTCCTCAGTATCTATACTGGCTTCATGAGGTTGGTTCATTTTTTGTGGACCAAGTAGTACTGCTATTTAGCATTTGTGTGTGCGCGTGTGTGTGCACGCGCGCACGTGCGTGCATGGTGGGGGGGGGGGGGGGGGTGTGTGCAGTCTGTAGACTCATTCATGCCTTTACATGCACTGGCATTCTGCCTAGCCAGTACAGTCACTTCAGCCAGTTTGCTGATATCGGTGATTGGGAAATGGTATATCCATTAAAGTAAGTGCAGAATTATAACCTTTCAGTGAAAATAATGGCGTACTGTATTTCTATAAATTAGTGCACCAAGATATTGACTATGTGGGTGTGGTGAGCAGATGTACTGCCCAGTCAATGGCTAGAGCTGCGATTGAAGTGAAGGCGTTACCACACTACATCAGAGACAGCGAGGTATTCAGTTTATACAGGAGTAGTGCAAGCATTCTGTGGACCATGCATTTGTTTTCATGCATAAGTTGGTTGAACTGTTATCATGTCATATTTGGTGATTCAGTAACTGACCTTGTGATGGGCGATGCTTTACATAAGGACTAACAGCTCCAATTATTGGTGTTACCACCTTGGTATGTTCTCAGCAGCTAACTAATTTCGTTATGTTATTGTTTTTCAATGTAAAATAAAGGTTTCTGTGACACCACATCAGGCAGTGAATGCCACAACCTTCGAGTTTGTTTTGTTCATAAAGAATCAAATATTTGAACCTTTTCATTGCATTCAATAACCAATGTATTGTGAAATTGTAATTCATTTTCCTAATTGTTGCTCAACTTATTACTATCACCCTCCTATTTGATTACTCATTGAAAGTTTCATGAAAATATTATTAATGTGTGCATTTCTGTTAAATTTATATATAGATTTTATGCTAGATAAGTTGACGGTTCAAAATCTTTGTAGGGAACCCCCTCTAGATTGAGAAACTTTCGCCTCACGTCCTAAAAAAGATGGGAAAAAATGTGTATGCAAAATAATGTTTGTAATAGTTTTGTATTACCTGCACTACACAGTGAGGCATCACCTCTCTTATGTCTGCTACGCCTGTCTTGGTGGCCTTGTCTTGGTGGCCTTGTCTTGGTGGCCTTGTCTTGGTGGCCTTGTACGCCAGGTAGAGTGGGTGCACCCACACCCCCAGTTGGCCAAGAATCCTCCAAAATTTTTGGTGTACCTTTTGACCATAGTGGTCATGCTTGGGGAGGAGGAGCCAACAAGCCAACTGGGGTGGTGTGAGATTATGCATGGCCCCAAGTTGCAGACAGGGCAAGGTGGGTCAGTCTCTGTACCTCCAAGCATAGAAGGGACACTATGGTCAAATCCCATGGGTGCTGTCGTTCAATAGAATAACTTGATTGAATCAAACAACTACTATGTTTATACTGATTACCTTGTGCTTCTAACTGGAGTCTGTGGCTGCACACCTGAACGAAGGGGAAGGGGGAATGGTTCCAATGGACAAAGAGAATAGCATATTATCAGAATAATAAATTATTGTCAATGCTTATACCGAATATCTTGTGCTGGCTTCTTGGGAAGAGCCATTGTTGGAGCTGGGAGGGCTGTGGGTGATGGAGCGGGAAGGACTGTGGGTGATGGAGCTGGGAGGGCTGTGGGTGATGGAGCGGGAAGGACTGTGGGTGATGGAGCGGGAAGGACTGTGGGTGATGGAGCGGGAAGGACTGCGGGTGATGGAGGGGGAAGGACTGCGGGTGATGGAGCGGGAAGGACTGTGGGTGATGGAGCGGGAAGGACTGTGGGTGATGGAGCGGGAAGGACTGTGGGTGATGGAGCGGGAAGGACTGTGGGTGATGGAGCGGGAAGGATTGTGGGTGATGGAGCGGGAAGGACTGCGGGTGATGGAGCGGGAAGGACTGCGGGTGATGGAGCGGGAAGGACTGTGGGTGATGGAGCGGGAAGGACTGTGGGTGATGGAGCAGGAAGGAGTGTGGATGATGAAGCAGGGACTGGTGGAAATTATGGCTGAAGGATTGCCTCCAGTGGAGCAATCTGCACCCCTGAATATGCCACAGACATTCTGTACAGAAATGCTGAAATTTCTCCCTGCAATGCCTGAGGCACATCCAGGGTGTACTGTGCTTGCATCTATTACTTGTTGGAACAATGGTTATCTCAACAACAACAAAAAAGCTCTGTATATATATAAGCTTACCTTTTAAAAGCTAGGGCTTCAGACATTAATGCTACAGATTCTGGTTTTGGTGCTTCTGCCCCCAAAATGCTGGCTATTAATACTCTGACAGCCTAAAAGTTGTTTTATTAGGCTACAGCGGGTAAGGAAAGGCTATAATGACGTTGCTGTGGGTTAGGGAAGCCTATGGAGTGTGAATTGAGGCTGCAGAATAGCTGAGCCATAAAGGCAAGTCTGCTGATAATTTGAATCTTCCCGCCCTGGGGTCAAAGTGCATGCCTCGCCACCACTTTTTATACCTGGACTTCTGGAAGCTGCCTCAGAATCTCTCTGCGTGAAGCTACTAGGCTATTTACACCCAACCTTCATCTTTAAGCCAACTTGAAAAATCAACCAGTTGTGAGAGTTTATTGGACAACAAAAAATTTTCTGGTAAGTGATAAGAAAATTTATGGTATGCAAAAGTTAATATGGCAGAGACAAAAAAAGATTGAAAAATAGGAAGATAGATGATAGACAAACTAACAGACAGATGTCATTCTTAGCTGAGATAAAACGTTTTTTACTTTAAGGCTTTTCCAGAGGGAATATTAATAGTCGATCAATCCCCATAAGAAATATTTGCTGTATTTGGCACTGCTAAGGTAATTCTTGAAGAGGTCAACAAAGTCCACAGATAAATATTATATTTGCAGGCATACTCCAATGAACATACTGACTCACACACAACTATACAGACAGAACTTACCCACACAGTCAATTTGGGGACAGTCACATCTGTCAATAGGGATCCTGGTCCTTGGGATGAGAGGATATACAGCGCCAGCGTCTACTAAAACCACGTTAGCCTACAACCAGAATACACGTGAGAGGGTTATCTCTACTACAAGAATACATATATATATATGTGCATGTATACATAACCCTATTATTATTATAATCATCATTGTTACTATTTATATAAGAAAACTGACATATCTGTATGCTCCTGTTATTCTTCCAGATATTTCATCACACAGAGGGAGACACACACTCTAAATTCTCATGAGAAGCTCTATTTCAGGTAAACACAGAAGTGTAGCATGCAGAATTATGCAGAGGAAAAGGGTCAAATTGAAACAATTGTGCGGGTCGTCTGCACTTAATTAGAACAAAAGTAATTTAGAAAAGGGTGTAATTATAACCAAAAGTGATATCACGTTAGCAGGGGAAAACACAACTCAAATAATGCATGCAAATATACTTGTGTTATGAAACTTAATATAAAATGATGAAATGAAAACTCCAGGCTTGTTTTATACTTTGATCGTAGAGAAAGAAGAAGAAAAGAACAATTTAGTTGGTGAGCAAAAATAATGCAAAATAAAATTTTTAAAAATTGAAGAAAAAATTTAATTAAGCGAGAGAAGTAGGTGTAGGTGTAGGTGTAGTCCTGTGTATTTGTGTTTGATTCCATTTTTGTGTTTAAAAGAAGAAGCACGCACATGCACGCACTTACAGTAGATAAGGGTATGCTGCAGTGTAAATATCATTCACAACTACTAAAACTAAGTGCTTCTTAATTACTTTTAAATGAAACATTAAAAAAAATTGTAGAAGCAGTAAAAAATATTATAGAAGAGGTAGATGTTACATGTTTGGGGAGAGAGAGAAATAAAGAATCAAAGCTGAGTGAGACTAAAGCCTTGTCCATACAAATGGGTTTGCACCTCTCTCCAGCAAAACATGGTTCCAAACGTTTTCTTGCATCCACACTAGCATAGTGCTGAACCCGCTCCACATCACCTGTGTGGGCTGATAATTGGCTGGGCTTATTAATTAGTTTTCCTCTAGCTGGTATAGAAACGGAGTACGTTATTTTCTCCTGTGCTACTTTGTTCTGTCCTTTCCCTCTGCAATGTCAGCACACAAATGGAGGATAGAGAGGGGGAGAGAGTCATTAGTAGCTAAACTCCTAATAGAGCACATAAACAATAATGCCACAGGTATGTTCAACAAATTTGAGCCGCTTGAAGCCTACCCTTCTGCAGGTCTCAGATGAAAACTGGTGGAACCCGTTGGGATGAAACCAAGCATAGTGTGGACGCATGGAACCTGCTTCAGACACTGGTAAAACCGGTTTTAGTGTGCAGCGTGGACAGGGCTTTAGACAGCACCTACAACCACACTGGTAAGCTGCAAATAGGCATAAGAGTGACATCAGTGGCAAGCACCTGTTCCCTTAACCTCAGTAGGGGCACCACTGAGAATAGCTCACAGCTGTTGTGATGCCAGTAGAATGGCAGGCAACAAGGTCAACACTGGACGCTGTCTCTGTTTACTTCAATGCATCAACAACATGGAGTCCTTTTGACTAAGGCATAGCTTGTGGGTACAGATATAATACTAACTAGTGACAAACACACTACATAACACAATCTACACCACACAAAATAAAACACTAAAAACACTTCTCAACAGCAGAACAACAAGCAACAAACATACATGCAGTGACATTTCACAGAATGTTGTCAAATGCGTCTATTTATCTCGTGTTCACTGTACCTCAACGACAATAGATCTTTGATCAGTGGACTGGAGCAGAGTAACATTAAGAATCATTGAAAAATCTCCTGCAGAGATATTTACAAGACGTGAATTAGTGAATGTTTCGTTAAGTACGACTTGATCTGCAGCTGAAACCATCAGATTAATCCCAGGGACTTCTAAACAAGGCAGAACTGTTAAGTTGGTGGCAACACCATCATAATCACAGAGGACGGAATTACACCTTTGATTTGTGTGGCAGTCCTCTCCAGAAGTTTCGCTCAGTTGAGTCAGAGCCTCGCAAGTGGAATTGGCAGTGGTAGGAGCAGAAGTGGTCCACGAACCGGTTGGGTCAGTGTATCCTGGGGGCGTGGCCGGACCAGTGACTCCAACTGATCAGGGAGGGAGAAAAATATTGAAATGATCATAGAAGCAGCAAATACAGTCCTACCACGATATCACCATCACCAACAATAGCAACATGGAAGCTAAAAGAGTTCAGCAATGAATGCATTTATTCCAGAGGGAAACCAATTTAAATCAGGTTCTTATCACATCATCTATGAACTCAGCTGTACCCTCCCCTCCCAGCTGCACCCTCCCCTCTCAGCTGCACCCTCCCCTCCCAGCTGCACCCTCCCCTCCCAGCTGCACCCTCCCCTCTCAGCTGCACCCTCCCCTCCCAGCTGCACCCTCCCCTCTCAGCTGCACCCTCCCCTCCCAGCTGCACCCTCCCCTCTCAGCTGCACCCTCCCCTCTCAGCTGCACCCTCCCCTCCCAGCTGCACCCTCCCCTCCCAGCTGCACCCTCCCCTCTCAGCTGCACCCTCCCCTCTCAGCTGCACCCTCCCCTCTCAGCTGCACCCTCCCCTCCCAGCTGCACCCTCCCCTCTCAGCTGCACCCTCCCCTCTCAGCTGCACCCTCCCCTCCCAGCTGCACCCTCCCCCCTCAGCTGCACCCTCCCCTCTCAGCTGCACCCTCCCCTCTCAGCTGCACTTCTTATGGGGGGTGGGCCTGTGGTTTCACTATGCTGAGTAAATTTTTAGCTCAGCCTTATAGCAACAGCTAAATCTTATACTAATGAAAGTAAAAAATATTTTTCTCTTAAATAAAAGTGGAAAGCAGGGATGACATGTCAATAAAAAGTGCAAAAACAAGATGTGACAGTGCATGTTACAAAATTCCGTACTTCACTGATTCCTCTGACCTTAGAATTCTTCACGATAGTGTGACAGTCTGTGTTGTGAAATTCCTGTGAACTAAGAGTAATTATTGTACATGAGCTAACTAGGAGCAAAATGAAGAGGTGGCAGTCTTTCGGCATCACACCTTACACGAGAATGTGGAATTGGTGACGTTGGGAATTTTGTGACATGCACTGTCACGGAATTCTTGTTTCTGCACTTTTTATTGACATGTCATCCCTACTTACCACTTTTATTTTAAAGAAATATTTTTTCTTTCACTTGTTTCCTTTAGTTTTTGTAAACTGCCAGATATATATTTTTTAAATGTGGCTCTAGTAGTAGTGATAGTAGTAGCAGTAGCAGTAGTAGAAGCTGCTGTTGGTAGTGAAGAGCTTCAGAGAGGCTCACTGCCAATGCAGAGAGAAGTAACAGTTAGCTAGCTATAACGATGCTGTGTCTAGCTGTTACAAATTTAGCTAAAGAATTTGACTTACATTCAAGATTTGGGGAGACTCGCTGTTAGCGTGGAGTTTCTTGATCTGAATGTTGGGACTATACCCCCTTTTAAAATTTTATTTAAATTGTGTGTATAGACAAATTGGTGGTCAAAATGGCGGCTTCAACTTAACATTGCAGCTATTACTCTGGGATATACTTCAGTAGTTTGTTAGCATGGCGAAGCAAATAAAGAGATCGTGGACCTAGTCAAAAGAAATAGTAAGCTTTTAGTATAACTATTGCATGATTTACTATAGCCAGCTAGGCTCTAGCTCTGGAACTTAAGAATAATTAAATATGAAAGATGAAAAACATTTGTTGATTTTGATGAGACTCCACTCGCTACCTTAGCGATTCATTTGGAGGACAGAAACTATCTTGGTAGTTTGTGTTGCAGCTTATATGGACTGCAGGTGAATTTTGTAGCCTAGGTTTGAGCCATAGCAGAGAAAGTGAAGCTTTTATTTTGTATTAGTCTATGAGGCAGCCTTTTTTTTGTGGTGATCATCCCTACTTAGAGAGTACTACTGTACTCTCTGATAGAGCTAGTGGTGTTTATATATTTATATATTTACTTACTTATTTATATGTGTACAATAAATTGCAAAATGGCTATAAGGATCCCGTCAAAAATTGACAGATATGATATTCAGGTAAGCGGAAGTAACCTCGGCTATGTCCTGTTTATCCACACCTCATTGTTCAAGTGCAGTAACTGAAAGAAGCCCCCCCAAAAAAGGTTCTTCCTCGTCTGCCATTTTATCTACGCCAAAGGGAATGCATAGCCTTTCACATGCTATCACATCAAAGAGACATTAATGCATTCTAACATGGCCTGCCAAGTTGACCAGATAAAAACCTATCAGCAATTTAAAGAAAAGATTGATGAACTCTGAAGTAGTGTTCCATGAAATCCTATTGCTGCAAGGGACAGCTGCTTCTTGACAGTTGCTGAAGGTACAAAATTCTGTGCTCCCACTAATCACCGTCCCCCCCCTAACCTCAACTCACCACTATTCCTATAAAACAAAATTAATTTCCTGCACAACCAAAGTAAGGATTATCAAAAATTTCACAGGAGAATCAGTGTTGAAAGAAAGCAAAATTAGTGTGCCAAAAGAGCTTATTGCTAAAAGAGCCACAGACATAGTATTCAAATGAGAATTATTCCATCCAAGATTACAAACCAATTTACTGATATATAGTAACAGCTAAACCTCCCACCATCATTGTCTGGCACATTCCAACTACAAATTTAAAGCTGGTGCATACACACCATAGTTGAGGGGATATAATTTGTCAAGAATACAGGAAGCTGATTGGCTTATCCAAAAAAAAATTTTTTTTCACAGGAGGATCAGTGTTGAAAGAAAGCAAAATTAGTGTGCCAAAAGAGCTTATTACTAAAAGAGCCACAGACAGAATTGAAATGAAATTATTCCATCTTAAAGGTAAATTTGATGAGTTAGTTTTCAAATATAGAACTGTGTTTGTTTTTACCTGTGGCACACACATCTAGAAACACTTGGAATGGTTGGGGGGGGGGGGGGAGCATACATCCACAAGTTTTGTTCAGGAACGGATTTTTAAAAATATTGTTTACTGTATGCAAACACAAGCTTATTGTAACCTGTCATCGCAACTAAGGGCTTTTACTGTATGGAAACAAAAAAGTTGTAATTCTTATCACAACTTTTAGCCTCATCTTAAGTTTCTAAACAATTATTTCTCTACCTGGCCTAAAAAACTGTTTTAACAAATTTATAGTGATTATTTGCCACAGGTTTTAGTGCAGGACTACTTTTATTTCAGTCTACTCTACCTTAACAAACTATTCTAAGCACTCTCAGAGAATTTTTTGAAGCAATATCAGCTGAAGTCTCTTCCCTGTTTTGTTTAGTTGTGCTAAAATGCACCTATAACATAACGAGTTAAAGGTAATGTTTAAGCTTACTCTTTTTCTATTTGCTAAAATTTTCCCAGGGTTATTTCGAATATAGGATTACTACTATAACTTTAAAACACAAACAAAAAAAACTCTTATATATTGCCCCTTGAAAGAATAAAGGGGAGGGGAAAATCCTATCTTATGTAGAACATAAATGAAATGACCCTTTACCAATTCACATGAGATGAAACAGTCATTTTGCAATGAAATGCAATTGGCAAAGGGTCACCATTGACCAACTAGTGGTCAACCAAATAAGGAATGGAGACAGAGACTGGTACTGTGACTGACAAAACTAACATCACACTCCCACCCCCCTCCCCACGCAAGTGTCTTAATGACTACACCTTACCAATATGCAGCTTAAACCAAATTTTTAAAAATCAACCAGTTGTGAGAGTTTATTGGAAAACAAAAATTTTCTGGTAAGTGATAAGAAAATTTATGGTATGCAAAAGTTAATATGGCAGAGACAAAAAAAGATTGAAAAATAGGAAGATAGATGATAGACAAACTAACAGACAGATGTCATTCTTAGCTGAGATAAAACGTTTTTTACTTTAAGGCTTTTCCAGAGGGAATATTAAGTCGATCAATCCCCATAAGAAATATTTGCTGTATTTGGCACTGCTAAGGTAATTCTTGAAGAGGTCAACAAAGTCCACAGATAAATATTATATTTGCAGGCATACTCCAATGAACATACTGACTCACACACAACTGTACAGACAGAACTTACCCACACAGTCAATTTGGGGACAGTCACATCTGTCAATAGGGATCCTGGTCCTTGGGATGAGAGGATATACAGCGCCAGCGTCTACTAAAATCACGTTAGCCTACAACCAGAATACACGTGAGAGGGTTATCTCTACTACAAGAATACATATATATGTATACATAACCTATTATCATTATAATTGTCATTGTTACTATCTATGAGGAAACTAACATATCAGTGTGCTCTCTGTTGTTCTTCCAGTTATTTCATCAGCACGAAGGGAGACGCACACTCTAAATTCTCATGAGAGGCTCTATTTCAGGTAAACACAAAGTGTAGCATGTAGAATCATGCAAAATTATGCAGAGGAAAAGGGTCAAATTGAAATAATTGTGCGGGTCCTCTGCACTTAATTAGAACAAAAGTAATTTAGAAAAGGGTGTAATTATAACTAAAAGTGATATCACAACTCAAATAATGCACACAAATATACTTGCATCATGAAAGTTAATATAAAATGATGAAATGAAAACTCCAGGCACGTTTTATACTTTGATCGTGGAGAAAGAAGAAGAAAGGAACAATTTAGTTGGTGAGCGAAATAATGCATTATAAAATTTTTTTTAAATGACAAAAAAAATTAATTAAGCCATAGAAATAGGTGTAGTCCTACGTATTTGTGTCTGATTCCATTTTTGTGCTTAAAAGAAGCACACACACACACACTCAGGCACGCGCACACAACACACATACAGTAGATAAGGGCATGCTGCAGTGTGAGCACCATTCACAACTACTGAAACTAAGTGCTTCTTAACTACATTTAAATGAAACACTTAAAAAAAATAATAAAATAATAAAAAAAATTATAAAGAAGCTAGATATCACATGTTCGGGGAGAGAGGGCAATAAAGAATCAAAGCATAGTGAGACTAAACCATCGTCCACACTATAAACGGGTTTATACCTCTCTCCAGCAACACCAGGTTCCAAACATTTCCTTGCATCCACACTAGCATAGTGCTGAACCCGCTCCACATCACCTGCGTGGGCTGAATAATTGGCTGGACTGATAATTGGCTGGGCTTATTAATTAGTTTTCCTCTAGCTGGTATAGAAACGGAGTATGTTATTTTCTCCTGTGCTACTTTGTTCTGTCTTTTTCCCTCTGCAATGTCACCACACAAATGGAGGATAGAGAGGGGGAGAGAGTCATTGGTAGCTAAACTCCTAATAGAGCACATCAACAATAATGCCACAGGTATGTTCAACAAATTTGAGCCGCTTGAAGCCTACCCTTCTGCAGGTCTCAGATGAAAACTGGTGGAACCCGTTGGGATGAAATCGAGCATAGTGTGGACGCATGGAACCTGTTTCAGACACTGGTAAAACCGGTTTTAGTGTGCAGCGTGGACAGGGCTTTAGACAGCACCTACAACCACACTGGTAAGCTGCAAGTAGGCATAAGAGAAGCATCAGTGGCAAGCACCTGTTCCCTTAACCTCAGTAGGGGCACCACTGAGAATAGCTCACAGCTGTTGTGATGCCAGTAGAATGGCAGGCAACAAGGTCAACACTGGACGCTGTCTCTGTTTACTTCAATGCATCAACAACATGGAGTCCTTTTGACTAAGGCATAGCTTGTGGGTACAGATATAATACTAAATAGTGACAGACACACTACATAACACAATCTACACCACACAAAATAAAACACTAAAAACACTTCTCAACAGCAGAACAACAAGCAACAAACATACATGCAGTGACATTTCACAGAATGTTGTCAAATGCGTCTATCTATCTTGTGTTCGCTGTACCTCAACGACAATAGAACTTTGATCAGTGGACTGGAGCAGAGTAACATTAAGAATCATTGAAAAATCTCCTGCAGAGATATTTACAAGACGTGAATTAGTGAATGTTTCGTTAAGTACGACTTGATCTGCATCTGAAACCATTAGATTAATCCCAGGGACTTCTAAACAAGGCAGAACTGTTAAGTTGGAGGTGATACCATCATATTCACAGAGGACGGAATTACACCTTTGATTTGTGTGGCAGTCCTCTCCAGAAGTTTCGCTCAGTTGAGTCAGAGCCTCGCAAGTGGAAGTGGCAGTGGTAGGAGCAGAAGTGGTCCACGAACCGGCTGGGTCGGTGTACCCTGGGGGCGTGGCCTGACCAGTGACTCCAGCTGATCAGGGAGGAAGAGAAATATTGAAATGATCATAGAAGCAGCAAATACAGTCCTACCATGATACCACCATCACCAACAACAATAGCAACATGGAAGAAAGAAAGAATACAGCAAAGAATGCATTTGTTCCAGAGGGAAATTAAATTGAATCAGGTTTCTTATCACATCTCTTTCCCAGAGAAAGACTGTTTTTGCTGCTGCAGAGGTAATTAGGATTGTTAAATATAGATGAGAGAGCTGATGTATGGTTGGTAGCATTGGTTTGAAATTTTTTTTCAATACTGGACAGAATTTTTATTTTATTGAACTCATTTTCTTTATTTCAAAGTTACATTGCTAGATTGCATTTTGTAAAGTTGGAAGTATTTTGCTAATGCTAGCATTTCAATATCTTCATAGCTGGATTTATTTAATTCTTCCATTGATGACCATTTGCTGCATTCATCAGGGTGTTTTTCAATCACAAGGACTGAGGGAATGTGCTCATTAAATCTATCTCTTAGCTCCCAATGGAGTAGATTAATGCTTTAAATAAAATTGCCAGGAAGTACGCTTTTGCAGATATAAATACATTAGGCTAACTCTCATTTTCTATCTGAAATATTGGTAACGAGGCAATACTGGAAGGTCAATATTGTGCTCCTCAGCAGTAGTTACAGTCTTATCATAAAATGTGTTCAAATTATTTTCAGACCAAATTATTTTGTAAAATCGTTAGTCAGCATCAACAGCAAAAGGAACATCTTGCAAAACCATATCAATTTTTTTTTTTTTTTTTGTAATAGAGGGAAATTTGCTCTTCCGCACTAAAAAAAAGGTGACTAGTCTCTTTCCATCCAAGGCCACCTGCTTTCAAATCTATTCATCATTCTCTTGAATAAATTCCTTCCAAAGCCTCTAAAAGAATATCTTCCATGGTAACAATTCTTAGAGTCCATCTGGTGGGATGTAATGATTCCAGTTTAGTCACACCTCTACCAACCTCTTGCTACTTGATTGAAAAAGATGCAATATTTTGAAAAAAAAAAGTTAGCTTAATCATTTCTTTAACTATTTCAAAGCATCCTTAATACATGGAAGCTGTTTTCCAACATCTTAAAGCAAAGTTTAAATGAATGGGCACAACATTGCACAGCTACTGCAACAGAATTATCTTTTCAAAATCTTACTGCCACACGAGATCTTCTTCTCAGCATATTATCCACAGCTTCATCATAAGCCTGTTCTTGACTTAATGATGCTTGGAGGTTGCTCTTCTGTCAGAAAGCTTAAGCATACCAACAGAATCCATTTGACACTCTAATTTGAATTAACCCAATGGATGGACAAATTTAACTGTTCACTGTTGATTGCTGTTGACTACATCCAATGCACATCAGCAATGATTGAAGACCAAGAAGGTGTTGTTGCCTTCAACAGAAACAGAAGGAATTCACGGAATTAGTGTTCTGAAATGGAATTTGTAGTTTTCATGTATGAACTCACTATGTAACCCATGAGCCAATATAATTGTAGTTAGGCTTGTAGTCACAACCAATATTATATTATAATGGCTTTGTACAAGTCAGCTGCTATGCCATTTATACCAGCAGTACACCACACAGACCAGTACACCACACAGACCAGTACACCACACAGACCGGTACACCACACAGACCGGTACACCACACAGACCGGTACACCACACAGACCGGTACACCACACAGACCGGTACACCACACAGACCGGTACACCACACAGACCGGTACACCACACAGACCGGTACACCACACAGACCGGTACACCACACAGACCGGTACACCACACAGACCAGTACACCACACAGATCTGATAAAAGGCAGCTGTATACATACTGAGGTCTACCTCCTGCTCTGTGGTTTTCTACCTCCTGCTGTGTGCAAAGTATTAATGCACACTTTGAAGGGGAAAAAAAAAAAAAAAAAAAAAAAAAAAAAAAAAAAAAAAAAAAAATGTGACTAGGCCAGTGGCTAAGAAAGCCAAGCGAAGTGTCCCACTATCTCATGTTACTGCTGAGGGGTGAGCAAAAAAGTTCAAATCTGACCTCTATGCTGATGGAGGGGTGCTCTTCTGCTGTTTTTTCAAACACTGCATTGATTTTAAGCCCATTGACACAGTGAAGGACCACCTCAAGGGCAAGAAGCATGTTGCTAAGAAAGAAGCCAAGACCAGATCTTCTGATGTGCCTTCAACCAGCCAACAAATCACTCTAGGTATGGTGGTAAAGTCAAGGGAGTTTCGGAAAGAGTTTGTTCTGACCATGTTAGGATGTGCACAGTTGCTGACATTCCCCTAGAGAAAATGGACAAATCAGCACTGTAAGCAAGCTGGAGCTATGATCAAGTCATCTCTGTTTAAGAAACCAGGGAGGAAGCATCACTTGCTCGAGTTCCTTGCCGACTTCATTGCCACTTCTGAAGTAAAGCTTCCCCCTGTTCCTGTCAGTTGGAGTTATAATTCTTGGTTCCAAGCAGCTTCCTACCGTGCTACCTGTGGTCATCTGTATGAAGGCTTTTACAAGGCAGAGAAGGCCCAAGGAATGGCAGTTGAGCGTGTCATCGAGTTGGTGATGCATAAGACCATCTACCCAGAGATAAGTCTACATCTCTATTTCATTACGGAGAACTGACAACAGTTGATGATGGTCTTGACTTCTCTTGAAGTCAAAGGGTCTCCACTAGCTTGCACAGTGTACAACATCCTAGAAGAACTCAGGTCATATCTAAGAGCGGGTACCATCAAGACCAGTTTTGGGGAGGAAACGGATCACTTACTCAATAAACTCCCAATCGAGAAAAGTGAGCGCATATCAAGTCATTTCAAGCTGTTTTTGGTTTTCCCCTTAGAAAACTGGAAGGACATATAGATCATCATCCGGCATTTCCACATTACAAAGCTATGAGAGTTTTTGACCCCCGCCAGCTTCCAACAATTTCACACGACATAGGAAACTACACTGCCATCAAGTTTTTAATAAATCCATCTCCTGTGCTGCTTGAGGAATGGCAGATGTGGTACCGTGATGTGCTACCTAGTTCATTTCTCATCTCAGAATTCTGGGAAGGTGTGTGACCGTTTCCCAAATCTAGCTACAATCGCATCACTGATGATATGGATGCCTATTACTTCGATAGATGTGGAGCGTAGTTTTTCACAATACAAGCACATCTTGAATGACAGACGAGAGAGTTTAACAGAGGAAAATACCAAGAGAATGGTCATGCTCTATTACAATGGAGACATTGAGGGAAAATAAACTGGTGGGGGGATGCAGACTACTAGCTGCCTTTCTAGAACCACCAAAAATGTGTGTGCAAGATGTCACTACTCCCTTAAATAAAAGTATTTAACATAATTGATTATGGTGTTAATTGATTATGGTGTTAATGGTGTTAATTGCAATCTTAAAATTTCTGAAATGGAATTTCTAATATAATTGTCATTAAAACGGAATTTACAAAAAGCTGAAATGGAAATTGTGTATTTTTGAAACTGAAAAAACATTGGCTCTAAATATCATGCTACAACTGCAAAGTTACCAACTTGTTTTGCTTCTGCAAACTTTATAGTTATAGGTTTATTATTTGTGTAATTCTCATGTATTAATAAATGGATATTTGTGCATCTGTAACCGAAAGTGTAGCTATTTTCTGTACTAACTATGGATTTTCCTAATAATTGATCTTGGACACCAACAATGCATGTGATAAACAGCATTGGTGCTAATGTAAAGAATCTTTTTAAAAATAGGTGCTCTGAGTCTTCTCCTCTGCTAAGTATAATTACGCTGGCTATTAAAGTAGTCCCTTAAGGGCTAAATCTTAGCTTACCAATATAAATAGCCGTTAACAGGTAAGCCAACGGCAGGTAATATCCAGGGACCATGACTTCTAATGGAGGGCTGTAGGGAGCTAGGACTTACAATCGTGAGACCCACTTATAAGTAAACAGTCAACACCAATCCAGGGACAAAATGTAGCCTCTCTCCGCAGCAGAATTTTTACCCCTCCAAAGGTGGAGTCTGGGTTCCGAAACACAGCCACCGATTAACAAGTTCGAAGTGATTCTTGCCATCGATTTCAAGAGTTAAATATCAGGAAGGTGGGGTGTGGCTTTTAGTGGAAATGTTAATGTTCAGAAAAGTGGGCTTGCTGATGTTTATACAAGTGGCCAGCCCTGGGGCATATTAAATTTCTGTCAAACTATTTTTTTAGTCCAATTTGTATTACAGGATATATCAGGTATATGTCTGAAGTTTTGTTTCATCTTGTGTGTGTGCCCATTTTTATCTGTCCACTTTCCAATTCCATTTATGTAAACCTCCAACCTGCAACCACAATTATATAAACAAATTTTAAGTGTGGTCAAAAATTATGCTTTTAATACCCTTTCCTTTCCTTCTTTAGAGCCATGTTTGACTAAGGTCTGGGAGGAGTTTGCAAGCAAACAAACTAACCAATCACAATTATAGCAAGATACCTTTGTTGTCACTTTCCTGAGACAGGAACTTACCCTACAAACCCCACTACCTAAAGCACTCTGGCCACTCTAAAATACCCTAAATGACATCAGCAAAGTTGTGAACCACATGAATCTAGTATAACAGTAGCCAAAGTATGAATGTACTCCAAGCTTATGGAATTCCAACCCATAGAATCCACCTCACTCACAGAGATCTTGAGAAATTATCATCTCAGATTTGCTACAGTCTAGACATAACATCACATCCTTTTTGAGGTCAATGGAGTAATTTGATTATATTTATCAACTCCAAATAATTAAAAGGGAATTATATCTGTAGGGTCATATTTTATTCACAACCCTGTAAGATATCCCTTCCTAATAAAGGAATAATAATGCTTTTGTGATAAGTATAAAGTTTGTGAATGGTAATTCAAACAACTATTAATATTTTGTCTGGCCAACCTAGAATAGTCTCCCTAGCCAGACCCTTTTGTGCATTCCAATCATGTATCAAATAGAATCCTTTTTCGCTCACAATGAATATCAATATAACTTACCCTTTCACCACATGTGACAAATATCCTCACAGAGTTACAATTATTATTGCTATTTAGCTGCTACTTAGCTGCTACTTAGCTGCTACTATAAGGCTGAGCGCAAAATTTATTCAGCATAGCGAAACCTCAGGCCCCCCCCCCCCCCCCCCCCCCCCCCACACACACACACACACAAGAAATGCAGCCAGAGTATACTCCTCCAGGTTCTGGAGGAAGATAGAGATAGGTGCAAAGGGTCTGGCAAGCGAGACTAAAATTAGAATACCATGTCTGGAACATGCATGAAGATTCGTTCACTTTCCAGAATACTTCCACTTTCAACAAATATTGCCCTTTTCAAATATTTTGTACCCACACCCTTACTCTATATAGCAACCACTTGCTGTCCACAAACTCCCACATTGTGTTCTTTCTCTCTCTCTCTCTGTCTACTTTTAAATTCTTTTCCACTCTTACTGCCTCTACTCCCTCACAATCCTCTATTGTGCAGAGGAGCTCAAATATTCTTGCACTAACTGGGCCACTTTGTTTGGTATTATTGTTTTAGCTTCACCTCTGTCATCTGGTTTATGTGCATATTCTTTGGTCCTGGGTAAATCACCTTATGACAATAAGTACTTATCTGTGGCAATTTACTTCTGTGTGTGGTGACATGTCGTGGATCACTATTTCAAATTCCTGCAATTAGGAGTACCATGAAATGTGTTGCACTGTCAGACTTCAAAGGAGAGTAGTATTTATGAAGATGGTAGCTGTGGGACTGGCAGTCATCCAGCAGTTGTAAAGCATCACTTACCTTTTCCACTGCCAACCAACCAAAAGGATCTGTTGAAATTTACAAATCAACGGGGAAAAAAAAGTTAACAAAGTTGGAGCTAAATTAATTCAATTAGACTCCAATAAATGAAAATGGAAATTCTTTGCAAAGAGTGAATTGATTACAGTTATCACCTATATTTAATTATTAGCTGGATTTGAAACATTAAAATAAAGTTTATTATGCATTTTTTAAAATACATAAAAGATCAGTATCAGATTTTAAAAACCAGTTAGTGGCAGAATGAGATGATGTCATAGATGAGCCAGCACCACATCCTTCAGGGAGTTCCATGGGAAGACCACAAATAGTGACATTGCATAATAGATGCCAACCTTGTGGTTACAAAATCCAGGCCAAACACCACATCCACAAAATATAGTCAGCAGTCTTACCACCAGGCCTTTCCCAATTATGCTAATTTTTTGATCAATTATGCTATTGTTTTATGCTCCATTTTGGATTAATTATGCTTCTAAAAGGTACCAATTATGCTTCTAAAAGGTACCAATTATGCTTCAAATCTAAGTACTTATTCTTAGATATAAGTTGTCGATTTTTAAGGCACAAAAATATTCATTTCAAACCAAAGGCAAATCATCAAGTGTAAAAAAATTAATTAGTAATCAGTAATCAATAATCATCCAAAGAACAGCTTTGTCTTTCACTGAAAAACGTTGAGCATCTTCCTATTGCATCTGACATGGATATTCTAAATCACTGGCTTGCCAGCACTGGACCACCTTGGTATTTAAATCTAATGTTTTACTACCCTTTAACTTCAAAACCTCAGTAGATGGGCCCTCAGCTTTGGATAAATACATTGGTATGGTAGCCTTTAAATTATCCTGAATTGACAAGTGAAAAAGAGAAGACTTTTAAATCTTCAATATCAATACTGGTAGGTTTAAGTTCACACACACTAAAAAAAGAAGAAGAAAGGGTCTTCTTTGAATGCATTCAATGGTAAATTGCAGAATATTGGCACTGTAGTTAAAAAGAGCCAAGAAAGGACATGTTTATATGTAAAGGAGCCATCTCCTTCCAGATTGAATGTTGCCTTAACAAAAACATCTCCAACATTTACAGTAATGGCCAGTTCCATTTGTAGATGTGTGCTCTTGCAATAAATGACACAATCCCTAAAGCAGTCATGAGCTTGCTTGAGCATTTCCCACTTCGATCACCAATTTGTGCTTGAATATGTTGGCAGAGACAACCCAGTTTTTGTCTTCCAAGTTAATCTTGACTTCATACTCCAAGAAAACCTATTAATCCATGCTTCTGAAAAGTGATCTAGTACAGGTGTATTCGGATGCCCAGCTACCAATTATTCGCTGGAGTTACCAATTATGCTCCCAGATACCAATTAGGCTAGCATAATTGGGAAAGGTCTTCTCTTCACTCAGTAATTCATATTTTACATGTGTCATTAAATAAGTTTTATTATTAAAGAGCAAAAATTACTTATAGCGTATGTGTGTTTGTATAACTGTTTCGAAGGTATAGCTCCGAGTGGCATTCTTAGACTTAAGAAGTAACTCTGTTGAGTTTCTGTATCAATACAGTAGCTATGGCAGTTAAACTTTAAGGGTAATAAAGTATTGAAGTTATACTTTGACATGAGAAAGAAAAAAATCTAGTCAAAGGATTACGAAGCATCTCAGTGATAAGACAATCTTGCTTCTCTAGTCATTACAGTACAAGTATATCAATCTAGAAAGTAGCGATCAAGCGGTCCACAGTACGAAGCAGACTTTAGCAACAGATTGGACAATACTTTATAGCTACATTTGGTTCCGAAGTGAATTGAAAACACCATTTATCCATAAAATTTTGTTTCCTTTTACTGCTGTGGACAAAAAAATAGTAGAAAATGTCAATGAAGAGCTGATCAATATGGATCGGTAGTGCTTTCATTCCAGCTCTGAGAGTTAGGCCTGGGGAGATGGTAAATACACCAGGAAGGGTCTCGTTGCAGTCCAGCAGATCATGTCAGCAGCAGAATGCAATTAACTCATTTTAAAACCCACAGGAATTACTGGCACGTTGAATTTAAAGTTAGCTGGCACAGAGAACAAAATTAGGCATTTTATTTAATTATTATAAGATGGTTCATTAAATAAACCACGCTCATAAGAAGTGTACACAAGTACTACTGGTCACATTCCTGGTGCCTGCAATAAGATCAGTTCTGGACTGCAGTTCAAGATGAACTACATATTTTAAAAATCAATTAAGAATACCAAACTTTGCACATTTCTGATGGACCTGGAGCACAATATGTACACATTGAATATACACACACTCTATAGCATCAATAATAATTTAGAATTCTAAAAGAAAGAAAAACAACAATAACAATGGCAAGCAATATGGCTACTATATTACTTGCAATAATTATCTTTTTCAATAAATGATTTAATGTTTATTTCTATTATTGCTATTATTATTGCTGTTGTTATTTTTGCTAACAGGATGTTGACACTGGCGTTTTTGACAGCTAACGCTACCCACCCTGAGAAGGGCGCATGCTGCCGCTGGGTTTCTTCAGTTTCTTCGTACTTGTAGTCTGAGTTTGAGTTTAGTTTTCTTGTTAGATATCTTCAAAGTATGTCAGTAACTGGGTGGCCTCGTGAAGGCAACGGCACCCCCTCAGATGCTATGCTGATAAGTTTAGACTTTAGAATACATAGACATTAACTGTTGTCTGTAACATGAGAAAACCCTTTACCAGTTTCAGTGGATTTATCATAAAATTTTTTTAAACAAATAACACACACACACACACACACACACACACACACACACACACTGTTGTCTGTAACATGAGAAAACCCTTTACCAGTTTCAGTGGATTTATCATAAAATTTTTTTAAACAAATAACACACACACACACACACACACACACAACACGCGCGCACACGCACACACACACACACACACACACACACACACACACACACACACACACACACACACAATAAACAGTATTTAAAAAAGAACAGAAAGGTTGGGGGATGTCTTAGAAAAGTCTCGTAAGTAGGCATGCAACCAGGTGACGAGTTGTTTTGGAAAGGTCAGGTTGTATTGAAGGCATTGTGAAATGCTGAAAGGTCGATTTCCAATATTGCAGGTTGATTTCCAATATTGCAAGTTGATAGATTTTTTTAGAAAGGTCACAATGTTTTGGAGGCACGGTGTAATGCTGAACAATCAGATCCATAGTGTGCTCAGAATGAAATAAACCAAATTAGCTTTTCATAACCACATTGGCATGGGAAGATGTTGAAGGACAGGACAATTTTCCTGTCAGTGCTGAGTTTGAACTCACAAACCATGGGTTGTTAGTTCAAGAGCTTAACTACTCAGCCACCACACACAGCCCAGATTTCACTCATTTGCTTCCTCTTGACTCATGATTTCGGAACTCACTTTGTTATATATATATTTTTTTTTGCTTTCGTTTTTTGGATGAATAGACTGCCTAGCAATAATGGAAAAAAATTTAGCATTATTGAAGTGACCAGTTCACAAGGTAAAGGAACTGTGGATGATGTCCTTTAACTGGGGTTATAATAATTCAAGTGAGATCAGATTACATGTGTGTATTTACAACTGTGTGGTTTATTCATGTAGGAAGGAGTAACTTAAGCATGGGGGGGGGGGGGGGGGGGGCATTCAAACATTTCTTTGCCTGAACAATTGTTGGGTCCAAGTTTCAGTATATCACTATATCAATCCGAGTTCTCACCAAATGTAATTGGTTTGTTGATTAAGTGTGATTTATTTAAATACATTTCTCAATATTAATCCTTCAGGCAATACACAGCTACTGCATAAGAAATCAATTTATCACACAGTGCCTGCCAGTTGACAGGTCATTCATACTACATACACAAGCACTATTTTCAAAATTTTGATTAGCTAGTTTATTTCTAACAGAATAAAAGAAAGAAAATAAAACATGCCTATGTTAACCAGTAAGTAATCAATTATTATATAATTCTTTTTTCTTTCAGGCCAGTCAATTATACCCAAATAGCTCCACTCAAGAAAATTATTATAAAACAAATGGAAAAGTAAAAAGATGAACAAAAATATGAACAAAAGATAGAGTCACTTTAATAACACAATATGATCAATTATATTGTGGGATTGCACTATGCACTATGCACTATGCACTATGCACTATGCACTATGATGGACAGTAAAAAAAAAAAAAAAAAAAAAAGGAAATTAAAGAGTGAAAAAATGAGTGCGATCTGGAGCATTTATTCATCATCATCATCTCTGACATCGTTGAAAGCCATGCGCTGGAAGGTGAATGCCCGTGCATTTCTTTTCTTGAAGTAGATGAATAAGATGGCCACCAGCACCAGCACCACAGTGGCCCCCAGCAACAGACCACCCACTCCAGCCACAGGAATCAGGATCTTAGACAAGTTAGACTTTGTAGAAGTTGAATTCCCTGCATACATTAACAGTGAGTGTGTATGTGCGCGCGCGTGCGTGTGCATGTGTGTGTGTGTGCGCGCGTGTGTGTGTGTGGCCAATAAGAATGGTTTTATATCTACCACAGCACAACCCCTTCCTCTATAAACACAACCCTCCAGTGACCGTGTCTAGTCCACGCAGCATTCAAGCAATCACAGACATTAGTTCATTCAAGGAGAATGCCATGGATAGATAACCCAGAGGACACAAAACCACAGGCTATCACTGAGTGCATTAGAACAACAGACAATAAATTGTGTACATAAGAAGACATAACTCTGTGTAAATTAAAATTAATAATATATTACAGTTTTTTTTTCCACTAATGAAGTATACATTAGAACTATAGGGTGGTCATTTGTTGCCATTAGGACCTCTTATTTTAACAGCCAAATATACTGGCAATTTTCAAACTGTACAGCAAGATTGACTTGAATTTGGAATTTTTCTAAAAACGGGCACAATTTAAGAGGGAATGGTGCTCTAAAAACATGAAGAAAAAAATTTTTTAACTAACAAAAAACAAACAAACAAAAAAAATAACAAAAAGCAGTAATAATAATAATGATAATAATAATAACAGCAAATAATCAAGTTAAGATAACAATAATTTAAAAAAATATTTTTTAAAAACAAACAAAACAAATAATAAGCAGCGTACCAAATGTATGAAACTGCATGAAGTTTATTCAGATGTTTGTTATCTCAGCTGGAAGGGACAATAATTCAGTGGCAATGTCTACACATAGCAACCTGCCAATGACCTAGCTATGGCACTAAAGGTATGAGGTGATGAAGGTGATGCAGCTGTACACATATCATGAGTGGGGGGTAATTAATTAACCTCTGCAAGTCCCCTTACATCCAGTGCCCGGACCTGCAGTGACATGTGGAGTTACATGACCTTTTACCAATTCACATTAGATGAAACTATCATTCACCGTTTGTGTTAGTGGTCTATCAAATAAGGAATGGAGACTGGTACTGTGACTGACCAGACTAACATCACACTCCACCCCCACCCCCTCCCCACACAAGTGTCTTAATGACTACACCTTACCAATACACAGCTTAAGCCAATTAGAAAAACCAACCAGTTGTGAGAGTTTATTGGACAACAAAAAATCCACTGGTACCTGATCAACTTAATATTTACCGCCTTTGCAAAGGATTGCAGGTAACTTTAGGAGTCTTTTGGAATGCTTATCAGCTGAAGTCACCAAATAGCACAGATGTCAGTCTCAGCTGAGATCAAACATTTTTGACTTTAAGGCTTTTCCAGAGGGAATATTAAGAGTGGATCAATCCCCATAACAAATATTTGCTGTATTTGGCACTGCTAAGGTAGCTCTTAGGGAGGTCAACAGAATCAACAGATAAATATTATATTTGCAGGCATACTCCAATGAACATACTGACTCACACACAACTATACAGATAGAACTTACCCACACAGTCAATTTGGGGACAGTCACATCTGTCAATAGGGATCCTGGTCCTTGGGATGAGAGGATATACATCGCCGAATATTATCACGTTCGCCTACAACCAGAACACACGTGAGAGGGTTATCTCTACTACAAGAATATATATATATATATATATATATATATGTGTGCATGTATGTATAACCCCATTATTATTATAATCACTGTTACTATTTAAATGAGGAAACTGACATATCTGTATGCTCTCTGTTATTCTTCCAGATATTTCACACTCCAAATTCTCATGAGAGGCTCTATTTGAGGTAAACACAGAAGCGTAGCCTACCCTTCTGCAGGTTTCAGGTGAAACCAGGTGGAACCCATTGGGATGAAACCGGGTACAGTATAGATGCATGGAACCTGTTCTAGACACTGGTAAAACCGGTTTTAGTGTGTAGTATGCACAGGGCTTTAGATAGCACCTTCAACCATACTGGCAAGCTGCAAGTAGGCATAAGAGAAGCATCAGTGGCAAGCACTTGCTCCCTAACCCTCAGTAGGGGTACCGCTGAGAATAGCTCACAAGGCAACAAGGTGAACACCGGACGCTGTCTGTGTACCTTGAATGCATCAACAAATGGAGTCATTTTGCCTCAGACATAGCTTGTGGGTAGAGACATAATACTAAATAGTGACGGACACACTACATCACACAATCTACACTACACAAAATAAAACACTAAAAACACTTATCAACAGCAGAACAACAAACAACAAACATATGCAGTAACATTTCACAGAATGTTGTCAAATGCGTCTATCTCTTGTTCACCATACCTCAACGACAATAGATCTTTGATCGGTGGACTGGAGCAGAGTAACATTTAGAGTCGTCAACAAACCTTCCGCAGACAAATTTACAAGACGTGACTTAGTGAATGTTTCATTAAGTATGACACTTTGATTTGCATCTGAAACCATCAGATTAATCCCAGGGGGTTCTAAACAAGGCAGAACTGTTAAGTTGGAGGTGATACCATCATATTCACAGAGGACGGAATTACACCTTTGATTTGTGTGGCAGTCCTCTCCAGAAGTTGCGCTCAGTTGAGTCAGAGCATCGCAAGTGGAAGTGGGAGGATCAGTCTTGTCAGGAGCAGACGTGGCAGGACCAGATGTGCTGATATATGAGGGAGTGGTCGGAAAGTTACACTGGGAGCGATCGATCGGGATCCTTGTCCTGGGAATGATGGTGATGTTGGCAGGGGTTTGCTCAGGGCGAGCCAGAACCTGAAGTAAAGGGGGTGTGTCTTGTTGGCATTAATCAAACCACACATCACACACATAGAGTGAGTCCAAAGTTGTGAAACTACAGAAACATGGGCAATTAAAGTTCCAAATATCCCTGGCACACCATGCAAATATGTAACCAGACTTACGATAAGAACTTTTAAAGATAGTTTTGGGGTGAAATTAGCTTATGGATAATAGCGCAAAAGATGATTACTGAAGGTTCCAATTATTTCCTTCGAAAAATGACATTGACCTCTGACACTCATTTTGACAGCATAACAGCAGAAAAACGTGTAACACACACACACACACACACACACACACACACACACACAACTTACAGTCAGTATAATTGCATCAGGAGCAGCCTCGTGCTCAATCACAATGATCAGGTAAAACACGACTATATCTCCCACCAACACTGGCTGTGTGTGTGTATGTGTCAGTGTCTCATCCAACACCACCTGCCCTGTCAAGCTGTCAGAAACAAGCACATCCACTGCTGGTGGGTTTTCACAAGGCAATACAGTCGTGGTGGAGGTGTAGGCGCCGAAAATGTTGCAGGTTACAGAGGTGCAGGAGTTTGTAACCTCACAATCATTGAGGGCAGCAATACTGTGCAGTGTGCTACATGTGGAGGAGCTGGAGGGGGTGGACGGTATGGGCTTGGTGGTGGACGGGCCAGTCTGACAGGCATCGTACGGTTGTTGGGAGGAGCAATGCGACCTGTCAATAGGTATGACAGTCGCTGGGATTAAGACAAAGTCCTCATACAAGAGCTGCAGGTTGAAACAATGATTGAAGGTCCACCATCAAGGTTCACAGTGTGTGTGTGTGTGTGTGTGTGTGTGTGTGTGTGTGTGTGTGTGTGTGTGTGTGTGTGTGTGTGTGTGTGTGTGTGTGTGTGTGTGTGAAATTCAAAATATACAAACCAATTATCTACTGAATGTTCTATGTTTAATGTGTCAACATTATTGGTGATCTAACACAATATTTTTAGTTGTTCATGCTCGAGAGAGAGAGAGAGAGAGAGAGAGAGAGAGAGAGAGGAAAAAAAGAGAGAGACACAGAGAGAAAGAGAATAAGAAAGAGAAAGAAAAAAAAGAGAGTGAGATGGAAAGAAAGAGAAATAAGGAGAGGAAAAAAAAGAAGAGAAAAAAACAGAGAGAAAGGGTTCCTATTCCTTGTTTGGCAGTTTAGATGACTCTGCTTTGGTATATCTCCTCCATATTGTACCCTGCAACAAGGTATAGTTTTCTTTTCCTTTCAATCGCCAAGATGTCACGGCGTGAGAAATCACTTTACTCTCCACTAACAGTGAGGACTAGAGCCCTTGCATGCATGCACATATGCATTGTAAATGTAACATGCATCCTACTATTAATTTGCAATGTGTTTGCGTGTATGTGCAGATTCTAACTCCTCCCAAATCACTGAGGGATCTTCATGAACTTTCAGAGATTAATTAAGGGCCCTCACTGCACGTCCTGGCGAAAATTTTGTTAAAATCGGGTGGCTATGGGTGTGGTTTTGTCAGTGGGTGTGGTTTGGTAACATGAACACTAACTAATGACTAAATTAAGTGAAATTTGACATGCTTATTAATTGTATTATGTTTGTTTGTTTGTTTTTGGCTAATGAAATTAGTGTAAATAATCCCTACTTATCGTGCACTTCTTGATAAAAGCACCAAATTTGGTACACGTAAAATTATATAACAAACAAATTTAGATATTGAGCCATCTTTGATTTGACCTTTGGTGACCTCTAGGTGCTAATTTATATACCAAGCAAGTCTGTTTTCTCACCGTATAATTTACTACTGAGCAAGTGTATCGTGTTTGGTATCAAATGAAAGCTCTCATTGTATGCGTATAGGTGAAATTAGCGAGAAAAAATAAATTAAAAAAAATAAATAAAAAAGAGGACTCAGTGCTTCTCCAGTTTAGCGTGATACTGAGCAAACATACCCAGGTTAGCGTGATATTGCTCTAGCATATCCAGGTTAGCGCTAGCATGCCAAAGTTAGCGTGATTAGCACTAGCATGTCCAGGTTAACATGAGAACAAGTTTATTACTTTCTTTTCTTTTTAATCTGTTTTTTCGTTTAAAAAAAAAAAAAAAAAAAAAAAAAAAAAAAAATATATATATATATATATATATATATTTCCAGTCGCCATTTCACTCTTACACACACCTTTTTCCAACCAGGGAGGCTTTTAAGTAATTCTGAACCAATTCCCTGGAGGAAAATTACAAAATCAATAATATTTAATCAAAATAGTCCAGCAGTAGCAGTACCAATTTGGGTTAAATGTTGCAATAGGGTACAACTAATTTTTCTCCTGTATTTAGTCCTTTATGGTGTCCTGAATCTGAACATGCATGACGATGCTCCAACCTCATACACAAGGTTATAGGCAACAACATCACTCTTTGCCACACTATCACATGCAGGAGGACTTAGAGGCAGTGGTAAAAGTCCCGCTAAAACCCTGTCCACACTGTACACTGAAACTGGTTACACCCATGTCTGAAACTGCTTCTATGTGTCCACACTACACCACGTTTCATCCCAATAGGTTCCACTCAGTTTCATCTGAAACCTTCAGAAGGGTAGGCTTCAAGCGGCTCAGAATTATTTAACATTTCTGTGGCTTTATTGCTGATGTGCACTATTACTAGTTTAGCTACTAACATCTCCTCCCCCCCTCTATCCTCCCTTTGTGTGATGACATTGCAGAGGGAAAAAACCAACAGAATAAAGAAGCACACGAGAAAATAAAATATCCCCTTTCTATATGTAGCAGAGACAAACCAATTAATCAGCCCAGCATATTATTCAGCCCACGCAGGTGATGTGGAGCGGGTTCAGCACTATGCCAGTGTGTACACAAGAAAAAGTTTGTAACCGGGTGTTGCTGGAGAGAGGTATAAACCCATTTGTAGTGTGGACAGAGCTTTAGACAGATGAGTAACAGGGAATCTGGTTGCTTATGCAACTGCATTTAGGTCTGTAATTTGCTATTCTCATCACTGCAATTGTGATAATTAACCTTGGGGAAGTTAATGAGTTAAGTAGTATTGATGTCTGGGCAGCATAAACAAAGTGTCCCCACAAGCATTAGTGAGAAAGGGCTAACATAGCAAACAAATTTGACATGTAGTGCAAACATATATTTGTAATTTGACCTTGTACGGCCACAAAGATAAGGTTTGAAGTGGTGTTCAGTAAAGTGATTAAAATTATTTCCACCCAAGCTGGATTAAAGATGACATTTTTCATGTTCTAGGCATTAAAAGGCACTGCCAGTAATACTAAATATAACTTGGTAATAATGTTTTCCTGACAAGTCATAATTTTGGTCTAAATCGACCAGCCTAATTGCAGAAATCACTGTTGAAGTGAGGGCAACCCCACCACAAACATCTTGCATGACCATGTTCTAAATCTACCAGTGACACCCACTCTGGACCCCTGAAGGTCCTCTGTAAATTTGGGGGCAATGCTCTCAAAACTGGAGTAGCGATTACAGACTAACTTACAGAGAGACAGCATTAGCACAATCATAATAGGACCTTTTTTTTGTGCTCTTTTTCTATCAGCAATTTCTAAAAAAGGGGGAGGGGTAATTGTTTACCCTTTACTATGAACACAGACAGACGGACAGACAGAGAGAAGGAAGTACAAATATAAGACTGAAATAATAATCAGATATTCTAAGCTGAGTTGATCAAATTTTGACTAAAATGGTAAATTATGTGGTGTTAGCTGCCTTAAAAAAACAAAAGTACAATGTTCACAACAACTGGTGTTTAAGTTCTCTATCAAATATTTCAACGACAACGAATCGTTGAACAATATTAGCCCATACCTAATGGCAGCATAGCACACACATCTGGTGCAAACGTGTTTCTCTAGAGCTTTGCAATACAGCAGTTTTAACTCCAGACAGCTGTTCCTATTATGGTCTGCACCAGCAGGGTCACATGACTAGTCCAGATCTCCACATAGCCAGTATTCTTACAATGCCTAGCCAACCCACTCTGCACACATCCATATGCTATTATTATAAGTGTTATTTGAGCCAATACACATAATTAAAGCTACATTGAAGAAAAAGATGGAATCCTGCAGAGAGGGAAGACTCGGATGGAAGTAACCACAGTGCATACCTTATTCTTATAGCTATTCCCTAGTCCTGAGATGTGTACGTCTATCATAACATTTATATGAACATTACACCCAAAATAACCAAACAAAAAACACCAACAACAAAATGTTGGCCAACATTATATATAATACTACAGAAGCAGTCAACTAATCCACTTTACATGGTATCAATGAACATAGGAAAATATCATGTCACTTGATGTTTAATTAATGAGCCGTGTGTGCAATGCGCGTGTTTGTGTGTGTGTGTGTGTGTGTGCATGCGCGTGTTTGTGTTTTTTTTTGTGTGTGTGTGTGTGTGTGTGTGTGTGTGTGTGTGTGTGTGTGTGTGTGTGTGTGTGTGTGTGTGTGTGTACACAATTACCTCAAAGGTGATGAAGTCATTGTTGGGTGATGGTACCACGATGATGTGAACATAGGTGGGGGTCCCAGCAAGCGGTATACTCTGGTTATGTGAGATGGTTTGGTTGAATAGCACCAGATCCCCCTGATGCATATACACTGCCACAGATGGTGGATTGGTACAGGGCAACACTTGGAACTCTCCGTCTACACCGAAGTAGTTACACATGAGATGAGAACAGCAGGTGAATGAGACGCCACAGGCAGGGTCCACCTGGTCTGCGAGTGTCTGCAAGACAGAGCATGTGGTCGGCCCACTAGCTGGGTCGGTGTACCATGGGGGCGTGGCCTGACCACTGACTCCACCTGATCAGGGAGGGAGAGAAATATACAAATGAACATAGTCAGTAAATGCTGTCATACCATAATGCCACCATCACCAACAACAACAGCAATATCAAAGCAAAGAAAGAGTACAGCAAAGAATGTATTTGTTCCAGAGGGAAATTAAATTCGAATCAGGTTTCTTATCACATCATCTATGACCTCAGCTGCACCCTCCCCTCTCAGCTGCACCCTCCCCTCCCAGCTGCACCCTCCCCTCCCAGCTGCACCCTCCCCTCTCAGCTGCACCCTCCCCTCTCAGCTGCACCCTCCCCTCTCAGCTGCACCCTCCCCTCTCAGCTGTACCATCCCCTCTCATTGTAAGGTACAGAACCTTCTGCAAGGTGTGATTTCCCTCCTTTACAAAGATTGTATTTTGTTTAAGAACAACATGGATGAACAGTGTCAGTCCATTGGCTATATGGTGCCAAAACAACCATTACATAATTCAATTTCATGATAATGGGTTGTTGTTTTTTTATAAATTAAAAATATTCCTGTATTCAGAACTTTCTTTTCTATTTCAATCTTTGTGTGTGTGTGTGTGTGTGTGTGTGTGTGTGTGTGTGTGTGTGTGTGTATGCGTGTGCGTGCGTTTGTGTGTGTGAATATTTAATTGTTATTGTCATAAGCTTCTGAGCACAGTCCACAGGAGTCCAAAATTTGAGCTCATTTGGTCCCACACTACAATTCTAGGGGAGCAGTCCCTTGAATACCCCCCACCCCACACCCCTTGAATTTGCATGTACGGTTTCTCCATGTGCCAAAATAGGAAGAAAAAAAAAGTACCCCCCACCCAGTCACACCGACCCAAGAATCCCTGATGGTTCCCTGAAAGTTTGGAAAAGCTGCAGACAAAACTGAAGGAGCAGCAAATACACACCACACAGACTTACAGAGAACATTAGCTCCATTATAATAGCATATCTTCTCCCTTTACTTAATTGGATTGTTGGTACAAAACTCTCAGGGAGAAACAACTATTAGAACAGAGTACAACACCAACAGCAAGTCTTCAATAAGGAAGAATGCAGGGATCCATCCAAATAAACAGCCCCAGATGCGAAACAATATTGTTGTCTTTACCTTCACTCCATACTCAGACAATCATTACAACCATTCTGTTCTATCTTCATTGAGCCCAACCAGCCCAGCCCAGACCAGCCCAGCCAGCCTACACCAGCCCAGCCTACACCAGGCCAGCCATGGTTTTTTTTGTTTTTTTTTTGTTTTTTCCATAGCCTCAGCTGGTGATGGACTTCCAACTTCCAACTGCAAACATTTACTCAATATTTAAAATCTCATTCTGTTATCTACATAGCTACACAGCAAACATATTCTATTGTAATGAAGCTAATGTTATCTTGTCTGCCTGTCTGTCTGTCTGTCTGTGTGTAGTCACTCTTCCTTGATTTTGGGAGCAGCATACATAAACCATCATGGAACCTTCGGGAAGGGCAGGTGTCACTGTGTGGTATATTTTTGCTTTTTTTTTTGGCACATTTAAAAAAAAACACACATGGGCAATTCTAGTGGGGTGGGGTTGGGAAATTCAAGAGAAGGTGGGTTGGGATTGGGGAGAGGGAATTCAAGGGTCTGCCTCCTCCACAAGCTGGAGTGGGTGGTCCAGTGAATCATGGACCAAATGAGATCAAATGTTGGGCTCCTGTGGACCACACTCAGAAATAATATGAAAATTGTTCTGAATAAAAGGATTTTTAATTATATTTTAAATAAAACAAACCATGATCACAAATATAGGAATTAAATTAGGCAATGGTTGTTTTGTTCCCCTCCCCCGGCATCATGAATACTATACTGTAGTTAAGAAAGATGGGAACAACTTCAAGGGGGCATCTGTGATGCCAAGCATCATCCAGCTCTCTGCAGTAGTTAGAAAAATATGATCATAACAAGTAATTTTCTAATTGCCCTAGCTGTAACCCTGACTATTGCCCTAGCTGTAACCCTGACTATGGCCCTAGCTGTAACCCTGATTGAAGCAATGATTGAAGACCAAGAAAGTATTGTTGCCTTCAATGAATAACATGTTACAACTGCAAAGTTACCAAACTTATTTTGCTTCTGCAAACTTTAGCTATTAGGTTTATTATTAGTGTGATTCTCATGTATTAATAAATGGATATTTGTGCATCTGTAACTGAAAGGGTAGCTATTTTCAGTACTAACTATGGATTTTCCTAATAATTGATCTTGGACACCAACAATACATGTGATAAACAGCATTGGTGTAGGTGCTCTGAGTTGGGGGGGGGAAGGGGGTGGGGGGCTCAGCACCTCTGAGATAATATTGGGGGGCTAAAGCCCCCTCTCTCTCCCCCCTCCCCCCCCCCTGTTTTCTCCTCTGCTAAGTATAATTTCGCTGGCAAATAAAGTAGTCCCTTAAAGGCTGAATCTTGGCTTACCAATAAAAATAGCCGTTAACAGGTAAGCCAACCGCAGGTAATATCCAGGGACCATGACTTCTAATGGAGGGCTGTGGGGAGCTAGGACTTACAATGTGAGACCTACTTTTAAGTAAACAGTCAACACCAATCCAGGAACAAAATGCAGCCTCTCTCCAGCAGAATTTTTACTCCTCTGTAGGTGGAGTCTGGGTTCTGAAGCACAGCCAACGATCAACAAGTTCAAAGTGAATCTTGCCAGTGATTCCAAGAGTTAAATACCAGGAAGGTGGGGTGTGGCTTTTGGTGAAAATGTTAATGTTCAGACAAGTGGCTTTTAGTGGAAATGTTGCCGTTCAGACAAGTGGCCAGCCCTGGGACATGTTAAATTTCTGTCAAAACTATTTTCCTCAGTGAAATATATGATCAATTTGTATTACAGGCTATATCAGGTATATATCTAAAGTGGTTTTGCTTCATCTTGTGTGTGTGCCCATTTTATCTGTCCACTTTCCAATTCCATTCATATAAACCTCCAACCAGCAACCACAATTATATAAACAAATTTTAAGTGTGGTCAAAAATTGTACCTTTTAATGCCCTTTCCTTTCCTTCCTTTAGAGCCATGTTTGACTAAGGTCTGGGAGGAGTTTACAAGCAAACAAACCCACCAATCACAATTATAGCAAGATACCTTTGTTGTCACTTTCCTGAGACAGGAACTTACCCTACAAACCACACTAACCAAAGCACTCAGCCACTCTAAAATACCCTAAATGAAGTCAGCAAAGCTGTGAACCACATGAATCCAGTATAACAGCAGCAAAAGTATGAATGTACTCCAAGCTTATGGAATTCCAACCCATAGAATCCACCTCACTCACAGAGATCTTGGAGAAATTATCATCTCAGATTTGCTACAGTCTAGACATAACATCACATCCTTTTTGAGGTCAATGGAGTAATTTAATTATGTCTATCAACTCCAAATAATTAAAAGGGAACTATATCTGTAGGGAGTAGGTCATATTTTTTGTTTACAACCCTGTAAGATATCCCTTCCTAATAAAGGAATAATAATGTTTTTGTGATAAGTATAAAGTTTGTGAATGGTAATTCAAAAAACTATTAATATTTTGTCTGGCCAAACTAGTAGTCAGACCCTTTTGTGAATTTTAATCATGTATCAAATATAATCCATTTTCAATCACAATGAAAATCAATATAACTTACCCTTTCACCGTATGTGACCAATATTCTTACAGAGTTGCAATTATTATTGTTATTTAGCTGCTGCTATAAGGCTGAGCACAAAAATTTACTAAGCATAGCAAAACCACAGGCCCCCCCACCCCCTCCCCCCATAAGAAGTGCAGCCAAAGTATAATCCTGTAGGAAGATACAAGATAGGTATATGCGCTAAAACAGACCCTTCCATACCAAAGTATTTTGGTAAAGGGTCTGTCAAGTGAGACTAAAATTAGAATACCATCTCTGCAACATGCATGAACATGATTCATTCACTTTCCAGAACTTCGATCAACAATTATTAATACTTACACTTAAAACAATCATTGACCTTTCCACATCTTTTGTAGCCACACCCTTACTCTATATAGCAACCACTTGCTGTCCACAAACTCCCACATTGTGTTCTCTCTCTCTCTCTACTTTTAAATTCTCTTCAACTCTTACTGCCTCTACTACCTCACAATCCTCCATTGTGCAGAGGAGCTCAAATATTCTTACACTAACTGGGCCACTGTTTGTGGCATTATTGTTTAAGCTTCACCTCTGTCATCTGGTTTATGTGCATATTGTCTGGTACATAGTAAATTACTACATGACAATAAGTATGTATTCTGTCATTGTGGCAATTTACTGCTTTGTATGGTGTCATGTCGTGGATCACTATTTCAAATTCCAGCAATTAGGAGTACCATGAAATGTGTTGCACTGTCAGACTTCAAGGGAGAGTAGTACTTATGAAGATGGTAGCTGCGGGGCTGGCAGTCATCCTGAAGTTGTGAACCATCACTTACCATTTCCACAGCCAACCAACCGAAAGGGATCTGTTGAAATTTACAGATCAACCAAAAAAGGGAAACAAAAATTGGAGCTAATTTAACTCCATTAGACTCCGATAGATGAAAATGGAATTCTTTACAAAGAGTGCATTGAGAATAGTTATCACCTATATTTAATTATTTGTTTGATTTGAAATATTAAAATAGAGTTCATTTACCTTTTTTTTTTTTTTTAAATCCACGAAAACCTATATCATAGATTTTAAAAAATCAGATAGTGGCAGAATGAGATGATGTCATAGATGAGCCAGCACCACATCCTTCAGGGAGTTCCCTGGGAAGACCACAAATAGTGACATTACATAATTATATCTAACCTATTGGCAACAATTCAGGACAAACATCATATCCACAAAATGAGCCCAACAGCACATCCCTCTGTGAGTTCCCTGGGAAGACCACAAATAATGCCATTGCATAAAAAGTGCCAACCTTTTGGTAACAAAATCCAGGCCAAACACCAAATACATAAAACAAAATCAATAGCAGACTCAGTATCATTAATTAAAATTTTACTATGTGTCATCAAATATGTTTTATGCATATGTGTTTGCATCACTGTTTCAAAAGTGAAGGGCAGAGTGACACTGTTAGACTTAAGAAGTAACTCTGTTGATTTCTGTGTTAATACAGTAGCTATGGCAGTTAAACTTTGAGGGCAATAAAATATTGATGTTATACTTTGATCCAGATTTAATCTTTGCTCTGTGTGTATTTTCCTCAATATAGAACCAGCACATTTTGAGACACTGTTACTAGAACATGGAATGCATAATTATAAACCTTTAATCAGTTAGAATAATTTGGGAAATCTTTGGTAACCGCACTGAAACAGATTGTAGCTTTCCATCTTCCCACCAAAATTATTCTACTCAGAGGCTTCCATCCAGAGGCAAGATACAGAGCTACTTGGTGTGGAATCTACTGGTGAAAGGGTGAAATCCATCAACTCCTCTCTCAAGCAATAGTGAAGAGCTCCGAATCAGTAATATCAAGTTATGGAAATGATTTGGCTTGATTGAGGATAGTGTTGAGTAATAAGATATATTCTCAGGCTGGATTACTCCCAGATCCTTCCAAGGATAGGCACTAAATGGAAATGATTTGGCTTGATTGAGGATTGTGTTGATGCAATAAAGATATATTCTCAGGCTGGATTACTCCCAGATCCTTTAAAAGATTGACACTAAAAGGAAATCATTTAAGCATCTTCTTGATTGCAGCTAAGTAGAATTTTCTCACAGCTGCAAAGAAAGGTTTTGCATTGTGCTTAGCTTCCAGTTGGGTCCATGTCATGTCATGATACATTACAAATTAAAAGCCTTTGTGAGGTGCTGGTTTACATTATCTAAGCTAAGGATACTTAAAGCCTGTCCATATTGCACACTAAAACCTGTTTCACCCATGTCTGGAATGGGTTCCATGGGTCCACATTAGATGTTCGTTCCAAGGTTAATGGGTTCCCTGTGAAGCCTCCTGAAGGGTAGGTCTCAACAGATCAGATTTATTTAACATCCCTGTGGCTTTATTGTTGATGTATGCTATTAGGAGTTTAGCTACAACAGCTCTCTACCTCCTCTCTCCAGATGTGCATGACATTTCAGAGGGGGAAAAAAAGAGAAAAAAGTAGCATAGGAGCAAATAAAATATCCAGGTTCTGTACCAGGTGCATACGAACCAATTTATCAACCCAGCCCATTATTCAGCCCATGCAGGTAATGTGGAGGTGGTTCATCACTATGCCAGTGGGGACACAAAAAACAATTGAAAACTGGTGTTGCTTGAGAGAGATACAGACCCGTTTGCCACAGGAATGTTAAATAAATTTGAGCCACTTGAAACCTTTCCTACAGCCGGTTTCAGGTGAAACCAGTTGGGGTGAAACCAGTTGGGATGAAACCGGTTTTAGTGTGCAGTGTGGACAGGTCTTTAGATTATCACCAGCTGAATGGATGATATCAGGAGGATGGCATCCTTAAAATAATAAATAAATGATGATAATAATAATAAAATGAAGTAAACAAATGGAATTGAAGCATACTGGCATGCTAACCTGCCAATATCATCATTTAATTCACAAGTTGTGTTTTCCTAGGTTTCTGGAAGGGCCAGAATAAAATCATCCATAGATATGAGGAAATAAGAAAGAAAAAATGTAGTCAAAGGATTACGAAGCATCTCAGTGATAAAGACAATCTTGCTTCTCTGATTATAATAGTACAAGTATATCATTCTAGAAAGTTAGCAGTCAAACGGTCTACAGTACGAAGCAGACTTTAGCAATGGATTGGACAATACTTTATAGCTACATCTGGTTCGGAAGTGAATTGAAAACATCATTTATCCACAACTTTTATTTCCTTTTACTGCTGTTGACAACAAAAAAAAATAGTAGGAAATGTCAATGAAGAGCTGATCAATATATATCGGTAGTGCTTTCATTCCAGCTCCTACAGCTAGGCCTGGGGAGATGGCAAATACACCAACATCATACTAGTCTGGCTTGCCAGACCCTTTACCTACTGCACCCTATAGGAAGGGTCTGGTTGCAGTCCTGCAGATCATGTCAGCAGCACAATATAATTAACTCATTTTAAAACCCACAGGAATTACTGGCACGTAGAATTTAAAGTTAGCTGGCACAGAGAACAAAATTAGTGCATTTTATTTAATCATTACATGATAGTTTATTAAATAAACCACACTCCATAAGAAGTGTACACAAAGTATTACTGGTCACATTCCTGGTGCCTGCAACAAGATCAGTGCTGGACTGTAGTTCAAGATCAACTACATATTTAAAAAATCAATTAGGAATACAAACTTTGCACATTTTTTGTGGACCTGGAACACAAGATGTACACATTGAATATACACACACTCTATAGCATCAATGATAATTTAGAACTGTAAAAGAAAGAAAAACAACAACATCAATGGCAAGAAATATAACTACTATAGTATTTGTATTAATTAGTGTCTTTATCACACAATAAATAATTTAATGTTTATTTTTATTATTGCCATTATTATTGCTGTTGTTATTTTTGCTATTGTTATGTTGCTACTAATATTATTCTTATTAAATTTATAATTATTACCTGATTTTGTTTGTTTGCTTTTGTAGCTCAATTTTAAACAGCAAATGAAGGATTTTTAATTTGTCATACTGTTGTACAACAAACTTTTGCAATTTTATGGATAAAAAGAGACTCAAACTTCTTCAGCCCCCGTATTATCAAAATGGCACTCATTTTTCTTTTTCTTTAGTGGACGAGCCTGAGGAATAAAAACAGATGCTATTCTTCTTTTTTTATATGCAATATCTTCAGACTAGATGTTTGGGCAGCCTTTGAGCAGCCACTTCTTAGTCGACTTGTCCATCTCTACCAGACCACATAGTCCATGTGGCGGCCGGTACATGGGGCAAGTGCACAAGATATGGTCTGGAGTTAGTTCCTCCATGCCACACTCACAGGTCGCACTGGGTGATGGTCCCCATTTGTGCATGGACATGTTGAATCTTCCCACCCTTGTGTGCAAACGATTGAGGTGTGTTGTGTGCATGTCAACCTGGTTAAATCCAGGCCAGCGGGTCTTTGTTGATGTTGAGGGGTGGGGAAGTGGAGGTGCAGTGGAGTTGTCATTGACTCCCACTTGCTTCTCCACTTTTCTGTCATCCATTGAGCTGTACTGAATTGGTCCTCCTGCATGGTCTTCTTGAGGAGGTCCAGTGCAGCTGGCACGAAGTGCATCTAGACTTCAGCCGTTGATGTCCTGGGGAGGAATCTGAGACGAGTTGATGTAATAAATGTTTTGGTTGATTCAGAGCCCTTAGACTGAGTGAGATTGTTGCTCCAGTGCAGCACAGCTCAGCAGGCTGGATGCCTGACAGGATAGGTAGAAATTCCCTTGGTGTGGGTCACAGGCATCCAGTCACTATGTGCATGGCATCGTTAAGGCACTTGTCTATTAGGCGAGTATGTATGCTTCTGCACCACATAGGGTCACAATACTCTGCTGGAGTATAGACTAGGGCCAGGGTTGTGATACAGAGGGTTTGCCCCTTAGCACACCATCCAGTACCAGCAAAGCGCCTCAAGAGTGCAGTAGGTGATGTTAATTTCATGCACAAGTTTTTCAAGTGTCAGCAGTATGTGAGCATCCTGTCCAGCTTCACACAAAGGTAGGTTGGAGTCTCATGGTGTGTTAGACAGGAGCCATTGATTTTGATATTTAGCTCATGTTTTGCTTCCTTGTTGTTAAGATGGAATGAGGTCGACAGCCTTTTTTTTCACTGAGCTTCAATCTCCATTTTCTGAGGTAGTCAGACAGTCTTGCCATGGCATAGGCATACTTTCTGGCTGTGGTATTAGGGAGGTCATATGTATAGATAATAAATAGTAGTGGAGCCAGGACAGACCCCTGTGTGACACCGTTTTTCAGGCGCTGTTACCTTCTTTGCTGGCTCTCGGTCTTGAGGATGAAGCTGCAGTTTAGGACAAGCTCCATAATCATTTGAACCATGTGCTTGTCTGGTAGAAGGTGCAACAGTTTGCAGGTGAGGCCATGGTGCCACACAATGTCGTAAGCAGCCGTAAGGTCGACAAACACAGCACCAGCCTTCTTTTTAATCTCAAAGCTATCCTCGAGGTGTTGGGTGAACAGGGTGACTTCGTCCACTGTTGACCTACTGAAATGAAAGCTGGCCTATTCAGGAGGTAGTTGAGAGTCTATTACCAGCTCTATGAGTGAGTGGATGAGACGCTCGAGGATATTGAACAGAGCACAAAGTAAAGAGATGGGATGGTAACTTTTAGCTTCATTTAAGGGCTTGTTACATTTGGGGATTGCTATAACTATGGCTCTCTGCCAGATCTTGGGGATTTGGAAGTGGCACATGCAAGAAGAGAGGGAACTGCTGAACCAGGCTTTCAGCTTGTCACTGGCATGGAGTATTAATTCCGGGCATATGTTATCTGACCCTGGAGCTTTGCCAGCTCTGAGTTGTTGGAGGTCTGAGTATAGTTCCTTGGTTGTGAACTCTCCTGAGAGATCAAAGACTATGCTTTGGTCCCTCCATTGGTCTGAAACCTCCTTGACCACCAGCCAGGTGAACTCATGGTCCTTGTTCTTGAATACCCCATTATTCACAAGTTGAGAGGCAATGGAGTTTGCCGAAATGGAGCATTTGTGAGGAGGTGCAGACTAACTGGTCAGTTGGTTAACTGTTTTCCATGCTTTGCAGCTAGAGTGTGTGAAGTTGATGTTGTCTACAGCCTCTGCCCAGTGGGATTCCCTCTTCTGGTCAAGCCAAAAAAATAATTTCTCTGTTGCAAGTCTGTTTTTGGTTCTGGGGCAGTGCGTTGTATGGCGTGGTAGAGGCTATTGCACTCCTCATCCCAGCACGAAATATAGGTCTTTCTATATCCACGTAGGATGGTCTTCTTTGCCGCTGAGATGAGAAATTCACAAAAAGCCTAGTATGTCTGATTCACATCGTTGCTATCTGGAAGTGGTAGGTCCTTAATGGCTTCTTCTAATAGTATTATTCCCAGATAGCCTTACAAAAATTCCAATGCTGACAGGCTTGCTCAGAGTTGGTTGGATGAGCTGCCATGTTAGAATCAGCAATGGTTGGTGTTGGAACTTTGGGAACTTTCCGAGCACATGTCTGTCAACGAGATGACCCTTGGTACAGCTTGCAAATGCCAGGTCCAGGTTAGTTCCAGTGTTCCATCTACCTGAGTGGAAACTGCATGGCTCCTTTGGGTTGCATAGGAGGCTGAGGTCATTGAGATTAGCACATTGGACGAGGCAATTTCCACTCCTGCTGTTGTTTCAATACCCCCAGCTTGTGTACTGGCAGTTAAAGTCACCGGCATATGTGCTGGGAGGTGGGAACACTGGTAGGGATGCCATGGTCATTTGGGAGGAGGGTGGCTTGTAAACATTGATGATTGATATAGTCTACTTTTGTGTGTAGCCAGTAAATATCTGAGTGGTTGGGAGACTCCCCCTCATGGGTCCATCTTAGATTTTTATGGATAAATGTGGCTAGACCATTCTTCCTTCTTAATATAAATCCTGCTAGTTCATAGTTCGAGAGAACTAGTTTAGCTGCATTGGTGCAGTGGGTTTGTTGGAGGAGAACGAGTGGAACTGCATGTTTCGGCACCAGCTGCTTGATGATATTCAGCTTGCTTGATGTTATTCCTTCGACATTCAGTTGCAGGATGGTGACACTGGCGTTTTTGACAGCTAACGCTACCTGTCCTGAGAAGGACCCATGCTGCCACCGGGTTTCCTGCAGTTTCTTCTTACATGTAGTCTGAGTTTGAATTTTGCTTTTGCAGTTTTTTTAGACATTTTCAAAGTATGTCCATAACAGGGGGCCCACATGAAGGCAACTGCATCCCCCCCAGATGCTATGCTGATGAGTTTAGACTTCAGAATATATAGGAGTTAATTGTTGTCTGTAGCATGAGAAAACCCTTTACTAATTTCAGTGATTTATTATAAAAAAAATTTTAAAACCACAACAAAAACAAAAACACACACAAAAAACCCACTAAATGAAACAGTATTTCAAAAAGAACAGAAAAGTTGGGGGTGTCTCAGAAACGTCTCATAAGTAGGCATGCAACCAGGTGACAACGAATTGTTTTGGAAAGGTCAGGATTGTGAAATGCTGAAAGGTCGATTTCCAATATTGCAGGTGAATAGAATTTTAGAAAGGTCACAATGTTTTGGAGGCATGGTGTAATGCTGAACAATCAGATCCATAGTGTGCATGGAATGAAATAAACCAATTAGCTTTTCTTAACCACAACTATGAAGGTTCCTCTTGGTTTCAATTGTAGCACAGATTTCACTTCTTCTTTTGTATGAGAATTTATTCTCTATTTGTTAACTTTAGCCCAACTATGTGTCAGTTTTCCAGGGCTCACCAAGAGGAGGTAGTCAACATGAGCTGAGTGGACTGGTGTGGGAAAATGTTGAAGGACAGGACAATTTTCCTGTCAGTGCTGGGTTTGAACTCACAACCCATGGGTTGTTAGTCCAAGAATGTAACTACTCAACCACCACACACAGCCCAGACATCACTCATCTGCTTCCTCTTGACTCATGATATTGGAACTCACTTCATTATTATTTTTTTTTTCAAGTTTGTATTTTTGGATGAATAGACTGCCTAGCAATAATGGAAAAAAAATTAGCATTGTTGAAGTAACCAGTTCACAAAGGTAAATGGAACTGTGGATAGTATACTTTAACTGGGGTTATAATAATTCAAGTGAGATCAGATTACATGTGTATTTACAACTGTGTGGTTACTCATGTAGGAAGGAGTAACTTAAGCATGGGGGGGCATTCTAATATTTCTTTGCCTGAACAATTGTTGGGTCCAAGTTTCAGTTTATCACTATATCAATCCGAGTTCTCACCAAATGTAATTGGTTTGTTGATTAAGTGTGATTTATTTAAATACATTTCTCAATATTAATCCTTCAGGCAACACAGGGGATGCACATGAAATCAATCTATCACACATTGCCTGCCAGTTGACAGGTCATTCATACTACATACACAAGCACTATTTTCAAAATTTTGATTAGTTAGTTTATTTCTAACAGAATAAAAGAAAGAAAATAAAACATGAATATGTTAACCAGTAAGTAATCAATTATTATATACTTCTTTTTTTTTTCAGGCCAGTCAATTATACCCAAATAGCTCCACCCAACACTTTAATAACACAATATGATCAATTATATTGTGGGATTGCACTATGCACTATGATGGACAGTAAAAAAAATATAAAAAAAAAAAAAAAAAAAAACAACAAAAAAGAAAGTAAAAAGTGAAGAAATGAGTGCAATTTGGAGCATTTATTCATCATCATCATCTCTGACATCGTTGAAAGTCATGCGCTGGAAGGTGTATGCCCGTGCATTCCTTTTCTTGAAGTAGACAAATAAGATGGCCACCAGCACCAGCACCACAGTGGCCCCCAGCAACAGTCCACCCACTCCAGCCACAGGAATCAGGATCTTAGACAAGTTAGACTTTGTAGAAGTTGAATTCCCTGCATACACCAACGTGTGTGTGTGTGTGTGTGTGTGTGTGTGTGTGTGTGTGTGTGTGTGTGTGTGTGTGTGTGTGTGTGTGTGTGTGTGTGTGGTCTCAATAAAAATGGTTTCATATCTACCACAGCACGCCCCCTTCCTCTATAAACACAACCCTCCAGTGACCGTGTCTAGTCCACGCAGCATTCAGGCAATCAAAGACATTAGTTCATTCAAGGACTATGCCATGGATAGATTAACCCAGAGGACACAAAACCACAGGCTATCACTGAGTGCATTAGAACAACAGACAATAAATTGTGTACATTAGAAGATATAATTCTGTGTAGATTAAAATAGATAATGAATTAGATTTCTCAATTCCACTAATGAAGTATACATTAGAACTATAGGATGGTCATTTGTTGCCGTTAGGACCTCCTATTTTTACAGCCAAATATACTGGCAATTTTCAAACTGTATGCAAGATTGACCCTAATTTAAAATTTTGCTAAAAACTGGTAATATTTGAGAAGGAACAGTGCTCTGAGAACAAGAAGAAAATTTTTTTAAACAAACAACACCAAAAAAACAACAACAAAAACTACACACAAAAAAAGAAGTAGTAGTAGTAATAATAATAATAATAATAATAATAATAACAACAACAACAAAGTTAAGATAATAATAATAATAGTTTTAAAAAATATATAAATAAAACAACAAAATAATAAGCTGCGCACCAAATGTATGAAACTGCCTGAAGTTTATTCGGACATTAGTTACCTCAGCTGGAAGGAAAGATAATTCAGTGGCAATGTCTACACATAGCAACCTGCCAACGACCTAGCTATGGCACTAAAGGTATGAGGTGATGAAGGTGATGCAGCTGTACACATATCATGAGTGGGGGGAAATTAATTAACCTCTGCAAGTCCCCTTACCTTCAGTGCCATGACCTGCAGTGCCTGGACCTCCAGTGCCCGGACCTCCAGTGCCCGGACCCGCAGTGCCCGGACCCGCAGTGCCCGGACCCACAGTGCCATGTGTAGTAACTACAAGAATAAAAATGACAATAAAAATAAATTCCACATCATTTCGCTGATTACCCTTGATGGTGTTTTATTTATTTAGTCTATTAACTTTAAATGATACTTAGAGAATGACCAG
>OZ017787.1:11386304-11433747 GCA_963969325.1 Lycopodina hypogea
ATGACACTAGAATTGATCCATTTCAAGTGAAAATTATGTGCTCTTAAAACTAATGCTTCTTGACATTGATATCCATTTATATAATTATATGACAAAAACAGCTGTATACATTAATGCTTCTAAATAGTTTATGTTTCTAAACACTCTATTCATTAATAAATACATGTCTAAAAGAACCACCAATATATAGATGAGCAGGATGCATTGGAGTAAACCACAAAGGATATTTCAACTTTACTACTTAGTCAGGACACGATGTAACATAGTATTTTCAATTCAATCAAATAAAAAACTGCATGGCTTGTCAATTTTCTGTGTTTACTTGTTCATGTCACCTAGGAAAACTCAGTATCCCAGCCTCTCAATCATAAATTGAGCATGGTAAAAATGTATTAATGTGAAGGGGGAAAAACTCGGTATCCCAGCTTCTTGATCATAAATTGAGCATGGTACAAACATATTAATGTGATGCATTTTATAGTCATAGCTGTTAATGCTGTGTCATAACTGGTTTGTTAGTGCTATGTAATGACACAACTACTAGTGTGTGTGTGTGTGGGAGGGGGGGGAGGGAGATCATTAGTGAGGTGAATAGAAAAATTGCTAGAGCAGCTAGAGCATTTGGATATTTGAGGGTGCCAGTATTTAAGAACAAAGACCTCTCATTGGCCACAAAGAGAGCAGTGTATAGGGCAGTTGTTCTAGCTGTATTACTGTATGGAGCTGAAACTTGGACGATGAAGGCTGTGCATACAAGACAATTGAATTCTTTTCATAACCATTGTATTCAGACAATCCTGGGTGTGACGAGGTACCAACAATGGAATGAAAGATTAACACCTCAAAGACTATCACATAGGTTTGGCTTGCAGCACTCCATCTCTGATATCATTCTGGAGCAGCGTTTAAGATGGCTGGGTCATGTGGGTCTCATGGATGAAGAAAGGCTTCCAAATAGATTGTTGTTTGGGGAGCTTAACATAAAGAGACCATGCCACGGGGCAAAGAAGAGGTGGAGGGATGTTCTGAAAGTGGATTTGCAAGCAATTGGTGTGTATGATAAATGGTATGAGTTTTGCCAGGACAGGAAGGGGTGGTTTCATCTGTGTTTAGATGGTGTAGAGAAGATTTCAACATCCAGGCGATGGAACACCTGCTCAGCTAATAAGCAATCTGAATTAAGAACACTAAGTTGTGCCTGTGGAAGGAAATTTCGAAGACAAGGAGATCTGACCAGACACCAACATTTCTGTGTGATGTGGTCATAAGCAAAGTTTATTGCCATTGGTCCTGGATTCATCATGGTCATTCTTGTGGTGGGCAATTCTTACTACTCATCAAGCAATTGGTGTGTATGATAAATGGTATGAGTTTTGCCAGGACAGGAACGGGGTGGTTTCATCTGTGTTTAGATGGTGTAGAGAAGATTTCAACATCCAGGCGATGGAACACCTGCTCAGCTAACAAGCAATCTGAATTAAGAACACTAAGTTGTGCCTGTGGAAGGAAATTCGAAGACAAGGAGATCTGACCAGACACCAACATTTCTGTGTGATGCGGTCATAAACAAAGTTTATTGCCATTGGTCCTGGATTCATCCAGGACACTGCCATCATAGTACTTTGTACATGGGCAGCTTCAAGGTGTGTGTGTGTGTACAGTCTGTGGACAATGATTCAGAAGCAAAGGAGGCATTGCAGTGCACAGATGTGGCAGACAGCATCAGGAAACTGACAGCCAGAATGACTTTACTCACACAACTAGCTCCAAAGTGACAGAAACAGCACCCATATCAACTGGGAAATGAAAGAGGGCCTGTGACCACAGCTGTGCTGATGGTTCCTTTCCTTTGCTCCCTCATATGGAGGGACATGTGACCAAATTTGGCAGTGTTATGACAGGACAGGACAGGACAGGACAGGACAGGACAGGACAGGTGTGTGGTGTGTGTGTGTGTGTGTGTGTGTGTGTGTGTGTGTGTGTGTGTGTGTGTGTGTGTGTGTGTGTGTGTGTGTGTGTGTGTGTGACATAATGATGGATACTCGTCATTATGATATATAACACTAGCAGTGTTGATGTGCGCAATCACAAACTTTTCTACCGCAGTGAAATTTTTTTTATTAGCTCATATATCTGGTCACACATTTGATGACCCCTTACCATTTCCAATCTGATTCCACAATCATAGACTGATTCTATATGGTCCAATGATTGAGGGCATATCATAATTACTATTGTACAATCATAATATCATTAATATGTTCCAGTCGAAACCATATCCTAACACACACACGCCTTCAACTAATTACATTCTTGTGGTGGACAATTCCTATTGCTCTTCACCACACATCACTCTATCTATATCTTGGACTGTCCATTCTGATTCCTTACATCAATTTTTTAAATTTTATTTATTGTTGTGTTGTTAAAAAAATCTCTTTTTTAAATCACAACTCTATTATGAGGGTCCTATTGTGTACATGTAACGTGGGAAAGAAAAGAGACAGATCCTTAAAGGTAAATTCGATGAGTTAGTTTTCAAATATAAAACTTTTGTGTTCTATTTTTACCTGTGGCACACACATCTAGGAACACTTGGAATGGTTGGGGGGGGGGGGCTGTATGGAAACAAAAAAGTTGTAATTCTTATCACAACTTTTTAGCCTCATCTTAAGTTTCTAAACAATTATTTTGCCTGGTCTAAAAAAACTGTTTTAACAAATATTATAGTAATTATTTGCCACAGATATTACTGCAGGACTGCCTTTATTTCAGTCTACTCTACTATTCCAAGTACTCTGGGAGAATTTTTGGAAGTAATATCAGCTGAAGTCTCTCCCTTGTTTTGTTTGTGCTAAAATGCACCTATATATAACATAACGAGTTATAGGTAATGTTTAAGCTTGCTCCCCTTCCACTTGCCGATGTTTTCCCAGGGTCATTTCAAATATAGGATTACTACTATAAGTTTAAAACAGCAAAAAAGAACTCCCATATTAAAATAAACAAATTATTGGATTACCCCTTGAAAGAATAAGGTGGGGGGGGGGGGGGGGGGGGATCCTGTCTAGTGTAGAACATAAATGAAATGACCCTTTACCAATTCACATTAGACGAAACTATCATTCACCGTTTATGCTAGTGGTCTACCAAATAAGGAATAGAGACTGGAGACTGATACTGTGACTGACCAGACTAACATCACACTCCACCCCCACCCCCTCCCCACACAAGTGTCTTAATGACTACACCTTACCAATACACAGCTTAAGCCAATTAGAAAAACCAACCAGTTGTGAGAGTTTATTGGACAACAAAAAATCCACTGGTACCTGATCAACTTAATATTTACCGCCTTTGCAAAGGATTGCAGGTAACTTTAAGAGTCTTTTGGAATGCCTATCAGCTGAAATCACCAAATAGCACAGATGTCAGTCTCAGCTGAGATCAAACATTTTTGACTTTAAGGCTTTTCCAGAGGGAATATTAAGAGTGGATCAATCCCCACAACAAATATTTGCTGTATTTGGCACTGCTAAGATAATTCTTAAGGAGGTCAACAGAATCCACAGATAAATATTATATTTGCAGGCATACTCCAATGAACATACTGACTCACACACAACTATACAGACAGAACTTACCCACACAGTCAATTTGGGGACAGTCACATCTGTCAATAGGGATCCTGGTCCTTGGGATGAGAGGATATACATCGTCGAATATTATCACGTTAGCCTACAACCAGAACACACGTGAGAGGGTTATCTCTACTACAAGAATATATATATATATATATATATATATATATATATATATGCATGTATGTATAACCCCATTATTATTATAATCACTGTTACTATTTAAATGAGGAAACTGACATATCTGTATGCTCTCTGTTATTCTTCCAGCTATTTCATCACAGAGAGGGAGACACACACTCTAAATTCTCATGAGAGGCTCTATTTGAGGTAAACACAGAAGCGTAGCATGCAGAATTATGCAGAGGAAAAGGGTCAAACTGAAACAATTGTGCAGGTTCTCTGCATCTAATTAGAACAAAAGTAATTTAGAAAAGGGTGTAATTATAACTAAAAGTAAAATCATGTTATTGTATCATGATTCTTAATATAAAATGATGAGAAAAAAACTCCATGCATGTTTTATACTTTGATCATGGAGAAAGAAAAAGAAAAGAAAGATTTAATTGGTGAACGAAAATAATGCATAATGAAATTTTTTTTAAAAACATAAAAAAAAATTAGTTAAGCCATAGAAATAAGTGTAGTCTTGTGTATTTGTTTTTTTATTCCATTTTTGTATTCAAAAGAAGCATGCACACGCACACACATACACTTATAGAAGATAAGGAGGCACACTGCAGTGTGAGTATCATTCACAACTACTAAAAAGGTGTGCTTCTTAACTACTTTTAAATGAAACACTTAAAAAAAAAAACATTATAGAGGAGCTGGATGTCACATGTTTGGGGAGAGAAGGCAATAAAGAATCATAGCATAGTGAGACTAAAGCCCTGTCCACACCACAAATGGGTTTTTATCTCTCTCCAGCAACAACCAGTTCCAAAATTTTTCTTGCATCCACACTAGTGTAGTGCTGAACTCGCTTCACATTACCTGTGTGGGCTGAATAATTGGCTGGGCTGATTAATTGATTTGCCTCTACCTGGTATAGCAACAGTGTGTTTTATTTTCTCCTGTGCTACTTTGTTCTGTCCTTTTCCCTCTGCAATGTCACCGCACAAATGGAGGATAGAGAGGGGGAGAGAGCTGTTAGTAACTAAACTCCTAATAGCGCACATCAACAATAAAGCCACAGGTATGTTCAATAAATCTGAGCCACTTGAAGCCTACCCTTCTGCAGGTTTCAGGTGAAACCAGGTGGACCCAGTTTCATACAGTGTGGATGCATGGAACCTGTTCTAGACACCGGTAAAACTGGTTTTAGTGTGCAGTATGGACAGGACTTTAGATAGCACCTTCAACCACACTGGCAAGCTGCAAGTAGGCATAAGAGAAGCATCAGTGGCAAATATTTTCTCCCTTACCCTCAGTAGGGGCACCGCTGAGAATAGCTCACAAGGCAACAAGGTGAACACTGGACACTGTCTGTGTACCTTGAATGCATCAACAAAATGGAGTCGTTTTGCCTAAGGCATAGCTTGTGGGTACAGATATAATACTAAATAGTGACGGACACACTACATCACACAATCTACACTACACAAAATAAAACACTAAAAACACTTATCAACAGCAGAACAACAAGCAACAAACATGTATGCAGTAACATTTCATAGAATGTTGTCAAATGCGTCTATCTCTTGTTCACCATACCTCAACGACAATAGATCTTTGATCGGTGGACTGGAGCAGAGTAACATTTAGAGTCGTCAACAAACCTTCCGCAGACAAATTTACAAGACGTGACTTAGTGAATGTTTCGTTAAGTATGACATCTTGATCTGCATCTGAAACCATCAGATTAATCCCGGGGACTTCTAAACAAGGCAGAACTGTTAAGTTGGAGGTGATACCATCATATTCACAGATGACGGAATTACACCTTTGATTTGTGTGGCAGTCCTCTCCAGAAGTTTCACTCAGTTGAGTCAGAGCATCACAAGTGGAATTGGCAGTGATAGGAGTAGACGTGGCAGGACCAGATGTGCTGATATATGTGGGAGTGATCGGTAAATTACACTGGGAGCGATCGATCGGGATCCTTGTCCTGGGAATGACAGTGATGTTGGTAAGAGGTGGCACAGCAGGGCGAGCCAGAACCTGAAGTAAAGGGGGTGTGTCTTGTTTGCATTAATCAGTCAACACATACACACAGAGTGAATCAAAAGTTGTGAAACCACTGAAACATGGGCAATTAAAGCTCCAAATATCCCTGGAACACTCCGCAAATACGTAAGCAAACTTACAATAAGAAAAATTATTAAAAGATTGTCTTGGAGTGAAATTAGCTTATGGATAATGCCCAAAGATGTTTACTGAAGGTTCAAATAGTTTACGCGTGCACGCACACACACACAACTTACAGTCAGTATAATTGCATCAGGAGCAGCCTCGTGCTCAATCACAATGATCAGGTCAAACACGACTATATCCCCCACCAACACTGGCTGTGTGTGTGTATGTGTCAGTGTCTCATCCAACACCACCTGCCCTGTGATGCTGTTAGCAACAAACACATCCACTGCTGGTGGGTTTTCACAAGGCAATACAGTTGTGGTGGAGGTGTAGGCGCCGAAAATGTTGCAGGTGACAGAGGTGCAGGAGTTTGTAACCTCACAATCGTTGAGGGCAGCAATACTGTGCAGTGTGCTACACGTGGAGGAGCTGGAGGGGGTGGACGGTATGGGCGTGGTGGTGGACGAACCAGTCTGACAGGCATCGTACGGTTGTTGGGAGGAGCAGTGCGACCTGTCAATAGGTATGACAGTCTCTGGGATTAAGACTAAGTCACCAAACAAGAGCTGCAGGTTGAAACAATGATTGAAGGTCCACCATCAAGGTACACAGTGTGTGTGTGTGTGTGTGTGTGTGTGTGTGTGTGTGTGTGTGTGTGTGTGTGTGTGTGTGTGTGTGTGTGTGTGTGTGTGTGTGTTATCTACTAAATGTTCTATGTTTAATGTTTCAACATTGATGATGATCTAACACAATATTTTTTAGTTGTTTATGCTCGAGAGAGAGAGAGAGAGAGAGAGAAAGAGAAAAGAGAAAAGAGAGAGAGACACAGAGAGAAAGAAAATAAGAAAGACAAAGAAAAAAAGAGAGTGAGATGGAGAGAAAGAGAAATAACAAACAAATTTAGATATTGGGCCATCTTAAATTTGACCTTTGGTGATCTCTAGGTGCTAATTTACATACCAAACAAGTCTGTTTTCTCATCGTATAATTTACTACTGAGCAAGTGTATCATGTTTAGTATCAAATGAAAGCTCTCATTGTATGCGTGTAGGTGAAATTAGGGGGGGGGGGGGGAAATAGATAAAAAAAATAAATTAAAAAAAGAAAAAATTTTTGAATTAGCTACCAGTGCTTCTCCAGTTTAGCGTGGTACAGAGCAAGCATACCCAGGTTAGCGTAATATTGCTCTAGCATATCCAGGTTAGCGTTAGCATGCCAAAGTTAGCGTGGTATAGCACTAGCATGTCCAGGTTAACGTGAGAACAAGTTTATTATTTTCTTTTCTTTTTAATCTGTTTTTTTATTAAAAAAAAAAATTATTTCCAGTCACCACTTCACTCTTACGCACATCATTTTCCAACCAGGGAGGCTTATAAGTAATTCTGAACCAATTCCCTGGAGGAAAATTACAAAATCAATAATATTTAATCAAAATAGTCCAGCAGTAGCAGTACCAATTTGGGTTAAACGTTGCAATAGGGTACAACTAATTTTTCTCCTGTATTTAGTCCTTTATGGTGTCCTGAATCTGAACATGCATGACGATGCTCCAACCTCATTCACAAGGTTATAGGCAACAACATCACTCTTTGCCACACTATCACATGCAGGAGGACTTAGAGGCAGTGGTAAAAGTCCCGCTAAAACCCTGTCCACACTACACCATGTTTCATCCAAACAGGTTCCACCCGATTTCACCCAAAACCTTCAGAAGGGTAGGCTTCAAGCGGCTCAGAATTATTTAACATTCCTGTGGCTTTGTTGCTGATGTGCACTATTAGGAGTTTAGCTACTAACATCTCCCCCCCCCCCCCCTCTATCCTCCCTTTGTGTGATGACTTTGCAGAAGGAAAAAACCAACAGAAAAAAAAAAACACAAGAAAATAAAATATCCCCTTTCTATATGTAGTAGAGGCAAACCAATTAATCAGCCCAGAATATTTTTCGGCCCATGCAGGTGATGTGGAGCACTATGCCAGTGTGTATGCAAGAAAACGTTTGTAACCGGGTGTTGCTGGAGAGAGGTATAAATCCATTTGTAGTGTGGACAGAGCTTTAGACAGATGAGTAACAGGGAATCTGGTTCCTTATGCAACTGCATTTAGGTCTGTAATTTGCTATTCTCATCACTACAATTGTGATAATTAACAATGAGTTAAGTAGTATTGATATCTGGGCAGCATAAACAAAGTGTCCCCACAAGCATTAGTGAGAAAGGGCTAACATAGCAAACAAATTTTGACATGTAGTGCAAACATATATTTGTAATTTGACCTTGTACGGCCACAAAGATAAGGTTTGAAGTGGTGTTCAGTAAAGTGATTAAAATTATTTCCACCCAAGCTGGATTAAAGATGACGTTTTTCATGTTCTAGAGCATTACAAGGCACTGCCAGTAATACTAAATATAACTTGGTAATAATGTTTTCCTGGCAAGTCATAATTTTGACCTAAATCGACCAGCCTAATTGGAGAAATCACTGTTGAAGTGGGGGCAACCCCACCACAAACATCTTGCATTGCCATGTTCTAAATCTACCAGTGACACCCGCTCTGGACCCCTGAAGGTCCTCTGTAAATTTGGGGGCAATGCTCTCAAAACTGGAATAGCGATTACAGACTAACTCACAGACACACAACATTAGCACAATCATAATAGGACCTTTTTTTTTGTTCCTTTTCTATCAGCAATTTCTAAAAAAGGGGGAGGGGTAATTGTTTACCCTTTACTATGAACACAGACAGACAGACAGACAGACAGACAGACAGACAGACAGACAGACAGACAGACAGACAGACAGACAGACAGACAGACAGACAGACAGAGAGAAGGAAGTACAAATATAAGACTGAAATAATAATCAGATATTCTAAGCTGAGTTGATCAAATTTTGACTAAAATGGTAAATTATGTGGTGTTAGCTGCCTTAAAAAAACAAAAGTACAATGTTCACAACAACTGGTGTTTAAGTTCTCTATCAAATATTTCAAACGACAACGAATCGTTGAACAATATTAGCCCATACCTAATGGCACCATAGCACACACATCTGGTGCAAACGTGTTTCTCTAGAGCTTTGCAATACAGCAGTTTTAACTCCAGACAGCTGTTCCTATTATGGTCTGCACCAGCAGGGTCACATGACTAGTCCAGATCTCCACATAGCCAGTGTTCATACAATGCCTAGCCAACCCACTCTGCACACATCCATCTGCTATTATTATAAGTGTTATTTGAGCCAATACACATAATTAAAGCTACATTGAAGAAAAAAGATGGAATCCTGCAGAGAGGGAAGACTCGGATGGAAGTAACCACAGTGCATACCTTATTCCTATAGCTATTCCCTAGTCCTGAAATGTGAAGACCTATCATAACATTTAGATGAACTTCACACCCAAAATAACCAAACAAAAAACACCAACAACAAAATGTTGGCCAACATTATATATAACACTACAGAAGCAGTCAACTAATCCACTTTATATGATGTCAATGAACATAGGAAAATATCATGTCACTTGATGTTAAATTAATGAGCCTTTGTGTGTGCGTGTGCGTGTGTGTGTGATAGTGTGCATGTGCATGTTTGTGTGTGCATGCGCACATTTGTGTGTTTGTTTGTGTGTGTGTGTGTGTGTGTGTGTGTGTGTGTGTGTGTGTGTGTGTGTGTGCACAATTACCTCAAAGGTGATGAAGTCATTGTTGGGTGATGGTACCACGATGATGTGAACATAGCCGGGGGTCCCAGCAAGTGGTATACTCTGGTTATGTGAGATGGTTTGGTTGAATAGCACCAGATCCCCCTGATGCATATACACTGCCACAGATGGTGGATTGGTACAGGGCAACACTTGGAACTCTCCGTCTACACCGAAGTAGTTACACATGAGATGAGAACAGCAGGTGAATGATACGCCACAGGCAGGGTCCACCTGGTCTGCGAGTGTCTGCAAGACAGAGCATGTGGTTGGCCCACTAGCTGGGTCGGTGTACCATGGGGGTGTGGCCTGACCACTGACTCCACCTGATTAGGGAGGGAGAGAAATATACAAATGAACATAGTCAGTAAATGCTGTCATACCATAATACCACCATCACCAACAACAACAGCAATATCAAAGCAAAGAAAGAGTACAGCAAAGAATGCATTTGTTCCAGAGGGAAATTAAATCGAATCAGGTTTCTTATCACATCATCTATGACCTCAGCTGCACCCTCCCCTCTCATTGTAAGGTACAGAACCTTCTGCAAGGTGTGATTTCCCCCTACTTTACAAAGATTGCATTTCAATTAGAACAACATGGATGAACAGTTTCAGTCCATTGGCTATACAATGCAAAAACAAAACAACCATTGCGTAATTCAATTTCATGATAGTAGGTTGTTGTTCTTTTATAAATTTAAAATATTATTGTATTCAGAACAATCTTTTTTTTCATTTCAATCATTGTGTGCGTGTGTGCTTATTTAATTGTTATTGTCATAAACTTCTGAGCACGGTCCGTAGGAGTCCAAAATTTGAGCTCATTTGGTCCCACACTACAATTCTAGGGGAGCAGTCCCTCGAATACCCCCCCCCCCCCCACCCCTTGAATTTGCATGTACGGTTTCTCCATGTGCCAAAATAGGAAAAAAAAATGTACCCCACCCCCCCACCCAGTCACACCAGCCCAAGAATCCCTGATGGTTCCCTGAAAGTTTGGAAAAGCTGCAGACAAAACTGAAAGAGCAGCGAATACACACCACACAGACTTACAGACAGACAGAGAACATTAGCTCCATTATAATAGCATATCTTCTCCCTTCACTTAATTGGATTGTTGGTACAAAACTCTCAGGGAGAAACAACTATTAGAACAGAGTACCACACCAACAGCAAGTCTTCAATAAGGAAGAATGCGGGGATCCATCCAAATGAACAGCCCCAGATGCAAAACAATATTGTTGTCTTTACCTTCACTCCATACTCAGACAATCATTACAACCATTCTGTTCTATCTTCATTGAGCCCAGACCAGCCCAGCCTACACCAGCCCAGCCTACACCAGCCCAGCCTACACCAGCCCAGCCCAGCCTACACCAGCCCAGCCTACACCAGCCCAGCCTACACCAGCCCAGCCCAGACTACACCAGCCCAGCCCAGCCTACACCAGCCCAGCCCAGCCTACACCAGCCCAGCCCAGCCTAGCCTACACCAGCCCAGCCTACACCAGCCCAGCCCAGCCCAGCCCAGCCCAGCCTACACCAGCCCAGCCCAGCCTACACTAGCCCAGCCCAGCCCAGCCTACACCAGCCCAGCCCAGCCTACACAAGCCCAGCCTACACCAGCCCAGCCTACACCAGCCCAGCCTACACCAGCCCAGCCTACACCAGCCCAGCCTACACTAGCCCAGCCCAGCCCAGCCATGGTTTCTTTTTGTTTTTTTTTCCATAGCCTCAGCTGGTGACAGACTTCCAACTACCAACTGCAAACATTTACTCAATATTTAACATCTCACTCGGTTATCTACATAGCTACACAGCAAACATATCCTATTGTAATGAAGCTAATGTTATCTTGTCAGCCTGTCTGTCTGTCTGTCTGTCTGTCTGTCTGTCTGTCTGTCTGTCTGTCTGTCTGTCTGTGTGTAATCACTCTTCCTTCATTTTTGGAGCAGCATACATAAACCATCATGGAACCTTCGGGAAGGGCAGGTGTCACTGTGTGGTACATTTTTGCCATTTTTGGCACATTTAAAAAAAACACACATGGGCAATTCTAGTGGGGTGGGGTTGGGAAATTCAAGAGAAGGTGGGTTGGGATTGGGGAGGGGGAATTCAAGGGCCTGCCTCCTCCACAAGCTGGAGTGGGTGGTCCAGTGAATCATGGACCAAATGAGATCAAATGTTGGGCTCCTGTGGACCACACTCAGAAATAATATGAAAATTGTTCTGAATAAAAGGATTTTTAATTATTTTTTAAATAAAACAAAACCATGATTACAAATATAGGAATTAAATTAGGCAATGGTTGTTTTGTTCCCCCCCCCTCCCCCGGCATCATGAATACTATACTGTAGTTAAGAAAGATGGGAACAACTTCAAGGGGGCATCTGTGGTGCCAAGCATCACCCAGCTCTCTGCAGGAGTTAGAAAAATATGATCATAACAAGTAATTTTTCTAATTGTCCTTGCTGTAACCCTGACTATTGCCCTAGCTGTAACCCTGACTATTGCCCTAGCTGTAACCCTGACTATTGCCCTAGCTGTAACCCTGACTATTGCCCTAGCTGTAACCCTGACTATTGCCCTAGCTGTAACCCTGACTATTGCCCTAGCTGTAACCCTGACTATTGCCCTAGCTGTAACCTTGACTATTGCCCTGATTCCAGCCTTGGCTGTAGGCCATTCATTGCCCAAACCCTGTTCATTACCCAATTCTGGCCCATATTCTAACACTTGTTTGGACTAGAACTCACACACAAAATTTAATATTAAGTAAATATTCATAATGAGAACTTGAACCTAAGATTGGAAGAGATAATGGTTTTGGAGTTGGGTTATTGATTTGAGTGATATAGACATGATACAACCACAGACAGAGAGTTCAATACTGAGTGATTCCCAGCTGGCTCTGTGCTTACACTGCTAGTATTGTAATCTGGAGATTTCAAAATACAGCTCCTGTGAAACTGTTTAGCTTTATACTATGACAACAAGGAAAAGTTGTTTGTTGTTTTTTCTTTAAGGAATTGCAAGTACAGCCACATAAACTTGGTGGCAGGTCTCACACACATACCTTATTGCTCACCTCCCCTTAACCCACCCCTACCCCCACCCCTTCAGTACCAAAGGAGTTTATTTACTTCCAAAGCACAATTACGCTGGCAAATAAAGTAGTTCCTTATAGGCTGAACCTTGGCTTACCAATATAAATAGCAGTTAACAGGTAAGCCAACCGCAGGTAATATCCAGGGACCATGACCTCTGATGGAGGGCTGTGGGGAGCTAGGACTTACTATTGTGAAACCCACTTATAAGTAAACAGTCAACACCACTCCAGGAACAAACAGCAGAATTTTTACCCCTCCGTAGGTGAAGTCCGGGTTCTGAAGCACAGACAAAGATCAACAAGTTCAAAGTGAATCTTGACCCCGATTTCAACAGCTCACTATCAGGAAGGTGGGGTGTGGCTTTTAGTGGAAGTGTTAATGTTCAGACAGTGGCCAGCGCAGTGGCATATTAATTTTCTATCAAAACCATTTTCCTCACCGGAAATGTTTACAAGTTCTATTTGTATTACAGGATATATCTAAAGCTGTTTTGCTTCATCTTGTGTATGTGCCCATTTTTATCTGTCCACTTTCTAATTCCATTCTATGTAATATAAATGACCTTAGCAATTATATAAACAAATATAAACAAATTTTAAGTGTGGTCAAAGAATTGTACCTTTTAATACCCTTTTTCTTTCCTTCCTCTAGAGCCATGTTTGACTAAGGTCTGGGAGGAGTTTGCAAGAAAACAAACTAACCAATCATAATTATAGCAAGATACCTTTATTGTCACTTTCCAGACACAGGAACTTACCCTACAAACCACACTACTAAAGCACTCAGCCATTCTTATGTACCCTAAATGAAGTCAGCAAAGCTGTGAACCACATGAATCCTGTACAACAGCAGCAAAAGTATGAATGTACTCTAAGCTTATGGAATTCCAACCCATAGCATCCACCTAACTCACAAAGATCTTGGAGAAATTATCATCCAGGTTTGCTACAGTGTAGACACAACATCACATCCTGTTTGAGGTCAATGGAGTTATTTAATTATGTCTATCAACTCTAAATAATTAAAAGGGAATTAGTTCTGTGGGAGTGAGGTCATATTTGATTTACAACCCTGTAAAAATTCCCTTCCTATAGTCTGTTCGCGCTGACTTGGGCCCCCGGAAGTCAGCGGTTAATTACTGAAGTGACGTAGTACATACTTCAGCCTATTAACTTCGCCAAAAGAGGTTTAAGATATGCTTGCACAAAAAAACAAAAACACCCACAAGAACCCATTGCAGTTGTACCGCGTGGAGACTAGTTTTTCCCTGGTTTGCAAACTTGCACTTGTAAGGCATCCCAGGCTTTTCAGGCATTTTAAGGCTTCTCTCAGAACTTCGGGACTTCTCAACTGATAAGTAAGCTGTGCTATTGTAGTCTTTAATCATGCTAAACTGTTAGCTAATGCGGAATGCTTGCATTTTTTTGTTGTTGCTGGTTGCTGTGGCTGGATGTTGTTATTTGCTGTGGCTGGATGTTGTTATTTGCTGTGGCTGGATGTTGTTATTTGCTGTGGCTGGATGTTGTTATTTGCTGTGGCTTGTTGTCAACTGAGTGCCAGCCTAACATTTGGGAAATATATAGGTTTAGGGCTAGGAATTATTATTTATATATGATGAAATACTTATATATTTACAGAGCCTGCTCCTTTTCTGTGTGTTACTGTACTGTTAACTCTGATACTGACCTTGTGTCTCAGAAGCAGTCCTCTTCTTCAAAGTCAAACTGCCAATCTAGTAACCCTTCCAACTATCAGACCAGTACCTATTCTGAGACAAAATGTCATGCCAATACTCCTCACAAGTGTGATTACCAGCATTCCACGGAAAACCAATAACACCTCAATAATTAAAAGAGAGCCCCCTCATCAAATCCTGGTTATGACTATAGGATATATCCTTGCAAATTGTTTCTTCTATACAGGGAGAAGTGAAACATTCAATACAGTGATTATGAACATAACCTCGTGAAATTTCTTTCTTCAAGTATAAAGATTTGTCACCCCCCCCCCCCCCCCCCAAAAAAAAAAGAAAAAAGAATGGGATACTACTGAGAATTATCTTCCTTCCATTTTGGGAAAATTGAACCCCTCGACCATGCAAACATGGACACATCCTTGTGATACCGATTTTAGTACACCTCAACTAAGTGAAACGGGTCACATCAAGAACTTGTACCTTCATCATAGAGACACTTATGTAGCTGGCAAGACTGGACTAAACACTTTCTAAAACATGGATTAACATCAATGGAAATAATATGACAAACAATTAAAAACTCGTATATTATTTTTCCTGTGTTGGATGCCCCTACTCACCTGATCATTTAGATCATTTACTTGCCACTCTTTTTATCCTCCTCTCAATCCTTTACCTTTCCATGCAAGACCTTATTCTTGAAGCTGATTTCGATGTCAACGACTCATTGCTGTCTTCACTTCTTGAAAAGATGAACTCAATTTCTGATCTTTATCTTTTTCCCCACAATCAACTTGTCCCATTACTAACTCACTTCTCTCACATTAGTGTATCTTCTATTGTAGATTGTGCTCAAGCCTCTGCTTCTCATTGTAATACTTACCAACCTTATTTATTTTCCTCCAGACATCATCCACTTAGCATTAATTCGTATCCCATCCTCTCATCACTATCATCCCTTCAACATCAAAATTCCCTCTCTTCATTCCCCCTGCCACAGAACTGTGAAACTGTCTTCCACTCCACATTAGAATATCTTCATCCCTTTCCACCTTAAAAAACACTTTCAACCAATTTTACCTTAATTCAGCTATCTCATCCCTGGTAACAGTCCACTTCAAGCTTTCACCTTGTCATCATTTATCATTAATTCATGTATCTTTATATTTAGTTATTTACACCTTATCATTTTTTCACTAATTTATGTATCTCACAATTGGTGTTTGCTATTGATTTTATTTCCCATGTATTCAACAAAAGTTTTAAATAAGAAGAAAAAAATTGTTTTTTCCTCTGAATATTTTTTTTTATTATATTCTTCATTTGTCTTACACAAGTTTATTCGTTCATTGAAATGATAAAGAACACACCAAAGAAGTAATGAATATACTGAAATAAATACAGAAACAATACAAATTACTTAATGGTGAGAAATTTGTATGTGACAAACAGGCATGGTATGTCCCTGGAATAAATTTCAAAAAGCATGGATATTGCCTTCCTTGCTCTCTTATTGACCAACTTCTTGAAGTTGGACACTTCATCACTCCACTTGAGGTGATTGACATGAACAACAAACTTTTACCTATAGCCACTAGCCTTGAGCGAGGGAGAAGTTAGAGGGAGAAGTTATTACGAGGGAAAAGTTATTACAGGGAGAAGAATCAATTCTGTGCTTCTTTTTATGTATTCCACTCGAAGAACTGCTGGAGTTCTGCGGTGGACGTTAGCCTCCAAGGGATATTTTTGCGCTTGCATTCCATATGGTCAATTAACACAAGGTGGAATGTTGTGTACTTGCTTATGGGACATACAGCTAACTTTGCCTAGGGGTGGTTAACTTCTTCAGGGATAGTACCAAAAGAACGTCTGGAGCATCATGAGTTTGTTGGTCCTTGAAATTTGGAAATCCGTTGAGTATTGGCCAAGTTATTAATGTTTCCCCAGGGCCCAAGTCAGCACAAACAGACCTTAGTAAAGAAATAATGTTTTTGTGATAAGCATAAAGTTTCTGAATGGTGATTCGAAGAACTATTAATATTTTGTCTGGCCAAACTAGAATAGTCTCCCTAGCCAGACCCTTTTGTGCATACCAACCATGTATCAAATATAATCCATTTCCACTCACAAAAAATATTAATATAACTTACCCTTTCACCACATGTGACCAATATTCTCACAGAGTTGCAATTATTATTGTTATTTAGCTGCTGCTATAAGGCTGAGCGCAAAAATTTACTCAGCAAAGCAAAACCACAGGCCCACCCCCTACACAAAATAACAGACCCTTCCCTTGAGAAGGATTTCGGAAAAGGGTCTGGCAAGTGAGACTAAAATTAGAATACCATGTCTGGAACATACATGAACATAATTCATTTACTTTCCAGAACTTTGATCAACAATTATTAATACTTACATATAGCTACCACTTGCTGTCCACTAACTCCCACATTTTGTTTTTTCTCTCTCTACTTTTAAATTCTCTTCCACTCTTACTGCCAAGCCCCTGCCCTCATAACCCTCCATTGTGCAGAAGAGCTCAAATATTCTTACACTAACTAGGCCACTGTTTGTTGCATTATTGTTTTAGCTTCACCTCTCTCATCTGGTTTACATTCATACTGAGTATTCCTTCATAAATCACTATATGACAATTAAGTATGTATTCTGTCATTGTGGCAATTTACTGCTTTGTATGGTGTCATGTCGTGGATCACTATTTCAAATTCCTGCAATTTGGAGTACCATGAAATGTGTTGCACTGTCAGACTTCAAAGGAGAGTAGTATTTATGAAGATGGTAGCTGTGGGACTGGCAGTCATCCAGCAGTTGTGAAGCACCACTTCCCTTTTCCACTGCCAACCAACCAAAAGGATCTGTTGAAATTTACAAATCAACGGGGAAAAAAAGTTAACAAAGTTGGAGCTAAATAAACTCAATTAAACTCCAATAAATGAAATGGAAATTCTTTGCAAAGAGTGAATTGATTACAGTTATCACCTATCTTTAAATATTTACTTGATTTGAAACATTAAACTAGAGTTTATTTTGAGTTATTTTAAATCCATAAATGATCAATATCAGATTTTAAAAACCAGTTAGTGGCAGAATGAGATGATGTCATAGATGAGCCAGCACCACATCCTTCAGGGTCTTCCATGGGAAGACCACAAATAGTGACATTGCATAATAGATGCCAACCTTGTGGTTACAAAATCAAGGCCAAACACCACATCCACAAAATATAGTCAGCAGTATCACCACTAGGCCTTTCCCAATTATGCTAATTTTTGGATCAATTATGCTATTCTTTTATGCTCCATTTTGGATCAGTTATGCTTCTAAAAGGTACCAATTATGCTCCAAATCTAAGTACTTATTCCTATATATAAGTTGTCGATTTTATAAGGCAAAAAAAAAAAAATTCATTTCAAACCAAAGGCAAATCATCAAGTGCCAACAAATAAAGGAAAAAAATATATAAGTAATCACTAATCATACAGAGAACAGCTTTATCTTTCACTGAAAAAAGTGTTGAGCATCTTTCAGCTGCATCTGACATGGCTATTCTAAACACTTGCTTGCCAGCACTGGACCACCTTGGTAGTTAAACCTAATGTTTTTGCTACCACTGTAACAAAACCTCAGTAGACATGCCCTCAGTTTTGGATAAATACATTGGTAGCGTAGCCTTTAAATTATCCTGAATTGACAAGTGAAAAAGATAAGACTTTTAAATCCTCAATATCAATACTGGTAGGTTTAAGTTCACACACCCTGGCAGAATATAAAAAAAGGGGGGTCTTCTTTGAATGCATTCAATGGTAATTTGAGATCCTAGTAAAACTTCAACTGAAAATATATACTAATTTTGCACATGATGAAGTGTAGTCATACAGTTGCTGATAAAGCCCTAGACCAGACAGTTTTGGGCATATGCAGCAGTATTGGGATAATGCACTGTAGTTGAAAAAGAGCCAAGAAAGGACATGTTCATATGTTGATAATGTTAAGGAGACATCTCCTTCAAGATTGTATGTTGTCTTAACAAAAACATCTCCAACATCTACAGTAATGGCCAGTTTCATTTGTAGATGTGTGCTCTTGCCAAAAATGATACAATCCCTAAAGCAGTCATGAGCTTGCTTGAGCATTTCCCACCTTGATCACCAATTTACGCTTTAATATTTTGGCAGAGACAATCCAGCTTTTGTCTTCCAATCTTGACTTGGAAAATTTTTGGTGACTGCACTGAAACAGATTGTAGCTTTCCAACTACCCACCAAAATTATTCTACTCAGTGGAATCTACTGGTGAAAGGGTGAAATCCATCAACTCCTCTCTCAAGCAATAGTGAAGAAGTCTGGAATCTGTAATATCAAGTTATGGAGATAATTTGGCTTGATTGAGAATAGCATTGAATAAAGATATATTCTCAGGCTGGATTACTCCCAGATACTTCCAAAGATAGGCACTAAATGGAAATTATTTCAGCATCTTCTTGATTGCAGCTAAATAGAATTTTCTCACAGCTGCAAAGAAAGGTTTTATGTTGTGCTCAGCTTCCAGTTGGGCACAAGTCATGACATGGTACATACCAATGGAAAAGCCTTCATGAGGTAGCTGGTTTTCATTATCTAAGCTAAGGAGACTTAAAGCCTGTCCATATTGCACACTAAAACCAGTTTCACCCATGTCTGGAATGGTTCCACCAACCGGGTGTCCACACTGGAATGTTTATTCCAGCATTAATTGGTTCCCTGTGAAGCCTCCTGAAGGGTAGGTCTCAAGCGGTCAGATTTATTTAACATTCCTGTGGCTTTATTGTTGTTTTATGCTATTAGGAGTTTAGCTACTAACATCTCTCTCCAGTTGTGCATGGCATTACAGAGGGAAAAAGACAGGGGAAAAAAGAGCATAGGAGCAAATAAAATATCCAGGTTCTCTACCAGGTACACGTGAACCAATTTATCAGCCCAGCCTATTATTCAGCCCATGCAGGTAATGTGGAGCTGGTTCAGCACTATGCCAGGAAGCAAAAACATTTAAAACCTGGTGATGCTTGAGAGAGATACAAACCCACATGCCACAGGATGTTTGAAACCTTTCCTACAGCAGGTTTCAGGTGAAACCAGTTGGGATGAAACTGGTTTTAGTGTGCAGTGTGGACAGGTTTTCAGATTATCACCAGTAAAATGGATGATATCAGGAGGATGGCTCCTTAAAATAATAAATAAATGATGACAACAATTAAATGAAGTAAATAAATGGAATTGAAGCATACTGGCATGCTAGCCTGCTCATTTCACATTTAATTCACATTTAATTCACAAGTTGTGTTTTCCAAGGTTTCTGGAAGAGCCAGAATATAGTGATCCATAGATATGAGGACATGAGAAAGAAAAAATCTAGTCAAAGGATTATGAAGCATCTCAGTGACAAAGACAATCTTGCTTCTCTGATTATAACAGTATAAGTATATCATTCTAGAAAGTTGGCGGTCAAGAGGTCTACAGTATGAAGCAGACTTTAGCAATGGATTGGACAATACTTTATAGCTACATCTGGCTCCAAAGTGAGTTGAAAACACTATTTATCCACAAACTTTTGTTTCCTTTTACTGCTATGGACAAAAAAATAGTAGAAAATATCAATAAAGAGCTGATCAATATGGATTGGTAGTGCTTTCATTCCAGCTCCTACAGCTAGGCCTGGGGAGATGGCAAATACACCAACATTATACTAGTCTTGCTTGCCAGACCCTTTACCTACTGTACCCTATAGGAAAGGTCTGGTTGCAGTCCAGCAGATCATGTCAGCAGCAGAATGTAATTAACTCATTTTATAGCCCACAGGAATTACTGGCATGTTGAAATTAAAGTTAGCTGGCACAGAGAACAAAATGCATTTTATTTAATCATTACATGATAGTTTATTAAATAAACCACACTCCATAAGAAGTGTACACGAAGTACTACTGGTCACATTCCTGGTGCCTGCAACAAGATCAGTTCTGAACTGCAGTTCAAGATCGGCTTCATATTTAAAAAATCAAATAGGAGTACCAAACTTTGCACATTTCTGATGGACCTGGAGCACAATATATACACATTGACTATTCACACACTATAGCATCAATGATAATTTAGAACTGTAAAAGAAAGAAAAACAACAACACCAATGGCAAGCAATATAACTACTATATTACTTGTATCAATTAGTGTCTTTTCACACAATAAATTATTGAATGTTTATTTCTATTATTGCTATTATTATTGCTGTTGTTATATTTGCTATTATTATGTTGCTACTAATTTATTATTCTTATTAAATTTATAACTATTATTCCTGAACCACCATGCACACACACAAAAACAGTATTTCAATAGAAACAGGAAGGTGGGGGGTGTCTCAGAAACGTCCAGGACAGCAGGCAACATGGCTTGTGTCACAGTCTTCTTTGAGATACTGGAGTAAGAAAGGATAAATTAACATTGTATATTCTAGCTATGGCTTTTCCTGGCAATTTACAGTTAAGACAATTTATATCTCTGTTACAATTTGCATGTAAATTCAGCAGGTGAATAGATAAATTATGAGAGTAATTAAGATCTCTAAGGTATGATGTAATATGTGTATAGCATCAACTTTATGAATTTAATAATTCTTACAGTTGTATGGGCTCAATAAATCCATGAAAAGGTTGTAAGCATTCGCAAAGTAAGGAAAATGATAAGGTTGGCAATACTTTGAAATCCTTCCAATTTCAGAATTTAGTTTTTGTCTATATTTTGCTGTTTTGGGGGATGGGTGTGTGTCTGTGTGTTCGTGGACTATTGTTATCAATAATCCTTTACCTGATCTCATCCGAACTGCTTAAAAATGTCTGTATCAGACACATTCAGTCAGTCCAAACCAACCAACAAACAAAAATTAACAGCTATACTGGGGTCATAGGGAACATTCGTACAAAGTTTCGTCAAAATTTGTTCAGGAAGCTAGGAGTTCACAGACAGACAAGGCAGACATAGCTTCTTTATTATTAGGATAATTCATTATTCTGCCTCTCTTCTCCTCCCTCCCCCCACCCCCCCCCCCCCCCCCCCCAACACACACTCCTATCAAATATTTCTATTTCTAGATGGGCCATAAATTTATCCAGTTACTTTTTATTATCCCCCCCACTCCACATCTTCAGATCTATCATGGGAAGTGTCCACAGCCATAAAAGGTTCTGAAATCTGTAGGCTGGTCATTCTAAATATAGAATATGTAAGAAAACATTGTTTGTTCCAAAAATTTTGAGAAAATATAATTGCAAATACTTAATGAAGTTTCTACCAGTCGTGCCTGTGCCACAATGAAATTGCATCCCTACCAACTACGGCAGAATAGTTCGAAGCAAGTTTAGCAATCAATTTTATCCACCTTTTTAGAGGTATTGATTGGCTAATCAATTTTTTTCTGTTGCTTTTTAAAATTTTTTTTATAATCTTATGACATACCTGATTTAACCACAAATATTATTTCATAATCTTTTTAAGTTTCTTTTTTTTTTTTTTACAATTTGAAATCTTCAGAAATGTACAAATATTAATCTTATTATATTTTTAAGTTTCTTCTTTAAAAAAAAATAATAATAATAATAAAATTTGAAGTCTCTATAGAAACATATGACTGAAATGGAACTAAAAATATGAATGATGAAAGATAATAACAGATAGACTAATATTGTTCTAAAATTTCGGTCTTTACAGATATATACAACTGAAATGAGACTAATAAATATAAATTTGAATAACAGAAGATAACAAAAAAAACTTATATTTCTCTAATGTTTGTGTTTTGTGCCAGAATCATCTGCAGCTGCTGATAGACTCTTTATTTCAGAGTTCAAATACTTGTCTCCCTGCATCTCTAGCAGTCGAGACACTGTTCGCTGAAATGCAAAAACCTCTTCTTCACCAGTGAAGATGCTGGCATTGTAGTCTGGGCTACCCTGAAGGAATTAAGTAATCATTGTAAGTTAAACATGAAGATTGTGCACATATGAGTACAGAGAAGGTAAAGTGTCTTCAATAATAAAAATATTACCACACAAAAAGAGGAAGAAAAAAATGACAAAAATCGAAAGCATAACTTGGTTGATCTCCATAAAATCGTCTTTCTATATTTATTTTTTTCTTAATAATTAGTTTTTTAAATGCACTTGCAAGTGTGCAAATACATGTACGCCAATGAGGTATGATGGTGTGCAGACATATCTTATCCTTGGTAAAGGGTCACTTGATTTGTGTAAAATAAAATGAAACAAAATTAAAGTTTTATCAGCATCGAGAGAGAGTGTGTGTGGGGGGGGGGGGGGGGGGAGGGGCAAGATGATGAGTCTGTACAGATTAAGACGAGGATGGGGACATGGTGAGAGTTCTAGTGGTGAAGAAAGAACATGTCATCTACAATGCATAGCAGCAAGGTTAAGAGAACATTTGGACAATCTTAGTTCATTCTGAGGCCTCCTGGTAAACCTTGAACACAGTGGAAGACACAGTTATGATTATAGAGAAATTGTCCAAAACATTTTAACTGAGCTATGCATCAACTAGCATGTCTGTGAAGGTCACTGTGCTTCAGGCAGTCTACTCAGCTGAGGGAACTCCTGCATGATCTGTGCCAGAACAAGTCTCTTGTCACAGACCAGAAGTTGTGGGTGTTTATGAGGTGTGGTGTATGTTTCAGGTGAGAGTCCTATCTTTTATAGACATCTGCCATGATTGGACATATTGGAGAAAGTTATTGCGAATACATCCAATATCTCTCTCTCATTCTCTCTCTATGGATGATTTAGAATCCTGCACTGAAATACTGGTGAGAGGAATTTCGTCATTTTGGCACAAATGCTGCGATTTGGTCCACAGCATTTTCATAGTCTGCACACAAGGCTGAAAAATAGAATTGCACACTTGCCAATACTAGTATTGTTACAATTGAAGTTACTGTTGCCTCTACTACCAGGGCTGCTGCTATATTACAACTACTACCACTACCACTGCTACTATTTTGTACACACGCTGCGGACATATAGAGATATGTGCACAGAAGCACAGTATCTGCTCAATGGCCAAGTCGTCAGAGAGGATCTGGACTGCTGTTCATCCAGAGCACTGATGGTCTGCACAGAGAACAGCATTTCTGGAGAGACTTGGGCTGTGCAGATGAGCTTCACTTGGTGGTCGTACAGGATGTCAACCATGGTGATGAACCTTCTGGCTTCTTCTCGTCTCCTGATTGTCATTCTGGGGATGTTGCTGACGAAGATGGTCTCAAAGTGGGCGCAGAGGTGCAGGTAATCAGCGGCACTCAGAGGTCCAGAGCACAGCTGTTTGAAAGTAAACATGGCCAGGGGGCCAGCTGCAACAGGAATGTGAAGCGTTCGACCCAAAAATGTTAGTTCTCTTTGGCTAGGAGCTGTGGTGTATGTGTGTGTGTGTGTGAGAGAGAGAGAATGACAGAGAAATGATTGGATAAAACTGATATACTGTAGCATTCTTGATGCTAATAAAACTTTGTGTCCCAAGTGACCCTTTACCAAGGATAATGTATGTCTGCACACCATTATATCTAGTTGGTTTATCTGTATTTGTACACTTGCATTATAATTACACTTAACATTGTGGACTAATAGCAACCACTTTTGATCACTAACAGTACTTAACAGTAACAGGTAGAATTACATGTAGTTTGAATGTGATTAAACATATCCATATTTAAAAAGGAAGGGGAAAAAAACAACATGCCATTCTCTCTGTATTACATGTTGCTGAGAGGCTATGAGTTAACTTTCAATGAAACAGTCTTTACTTCTAATAGCAATTGTTGTGGACTTGAAGAAAAAAAAGAACATAATTTAGTGAACGGGGCATGGTAATAGTCAAGAGTGAATCCGGCAGCAAAAAAGTTGATACAAAGGGTTGACGTAATCAATCAAAGCAGTGAAGGACCCCAAGCTATGTTTATCTTTCTCTATTTGAAATACGATGTCATGAATTGATCAGCAAGCTTGAAATAGTGGCTTCACATGCACAGAGGTCAGTAGTGAGAACTGGCACACCGAACTGCTTCCAAAGTGAATCAGACAGCAAGCTTGTAGTGGTGGCTGACCATGGTGCCCATTTGAGCATTCAACAAAATTTTAGGAATAACAGGGCAAGGATCATGGCTGAGTGGTAAACTTACCAGACCCTTCACACAAGAGGGCGGAAGCAAGTCAAATACTCATGCCCCATATAAACACACACACTCCCATTCACCACAAGTGGGAAGAAGTAACCAAAATATCTCACCCCCCCCCCCCCCCCCCAAAATGGGTTTATATACTTCTCTTTTTTGATTAGATTACAGTGTGTTATGTAAACAACTTCCTCTAATAATTGAGTGTCCTTTTTTAAGTGTGGTTTGTAAATACAGAATGATGGAAGTTTACTGGACCTAGCCCTAGCTAAACTCTCCCCAAACCTGGCTCTTGCCCCCCCCCCCCCCCCCCCCCCACACACACAGCAACCTCAGGATTGATCCAGGTGTCTGGGAGGAGATAGGGCACAACAGACAGACATGAAGATTTTCTTAAATATTTCCTGTAATTAAGTTATGGATTCCAGAAGATTTCCTCCTCAATATAGAGGATGTTGTTATTCCTATTCTAGGATTGCACTGTCTGTTCAATTGAAAAACAACCACCTCCCCCCCCCCCCCCCCATATATGATCAACTAGGAAGATTTGATTAAGCCACATGAGACCTCTTAACTTCACTAATCCTCCAGGAGATAAAACATCACATATTTAAATCAAACTTATAGCTGTATGTGCTGCCATGTGCTGTGTTGTTGTCTTTAAGGTCTGGAAAAATTCCACATTTCTCAGCCTGTAAAAAAAAAAATTCAGCTGATTGAATAATTATTGCAGAAATGTTACCCACTTAATCCTTGTTTCTGAGCAAAGTTTTCAAAAGTATCTACCAGCTTCTGATTGGCTGCTTCATTATTCGGACTGCATAAAATATATACAACAAGAACACAACAGTAAGAACTCAAATTTTAAGTAAAGGGATCCAATAGTAACACTCAAGCCCTTACATATGCAGTTCCTAAGGGAATATCCATATTTTGTCACTTAATGAGTGTTGGTTCTCCAGCATGACCAACCCTCCAATGCATTGAGCTTGGCACCTTTCGGTGCAGGTGGAGGGCTGCCTTCGGGTACAAATTCTTGCTCCCCCCTTCCCGCTAGTCAGCTGCCTTCCATCTACACCTTTGCCACCTAGATGGCCTTCCATCGGCGTCTCTAGGGAAATGGCACTGGGTTCCCAACATTCCATCTCAGGAAAATGTGCTCCCCTCACTAGTCGAGGGTGAGCCACCAAGTTAGCTGGTGGTGGAGCTCCCGTTAATCGGGCCCCCCCCCCCCCCCCCCGGTGGGTGTGGTGGAGGTGTGTGTTGACTCAGGCGACCCACAGGAGTTTGCCACCCTGTGATAGCTGTAAGCTGCGGGCTAAGAAAAAAAATAGTTGTAGGATAATGCTAGTTGGATAAAGGTGCCTTGATTACCTCAAGCGAAGCTACAATTGGCCTAATTAAAATATTAATTACATGTAGAAGGTAATACTTAAAAAAAAAAAAATTAAACTTCTTTATTAGTATTTTGAGGGTTTCCCCCCCCCATGTGTTATAAATGCAGAAGGGACACTAACCTCATAACATGGGGCACAACAACCTCAGGATGCAGCAGCAGCAGAGGCAGTGTCAGGTGATGAGCAGGATAAAGATGAGGTGCTGGATTTGGGCATCCAAGACAAGTAAGTATACTAAGCATTTCACAATCATAATGATGCCATTTTGGTGTACCAATGTTTCAAAATTCACATTGTGTTCATCATCCCTTTAATTATGTCACAAATATATATATTTTGGTTACTGCAGTAATTTTTGTTTTGTATTGTTTGTTTAGCTCTCCTTCCCAAAATGATGTCTTGGTGGTGGGACCAGCAAGTGAGCCTTCATCTTTATGTAGGCCACAGCCACTAGCAAAGAGAACAAGAGGGGGCAGCAGAGGTGGTGACGTTGACATGATAATTCTGAGGGAGATGCAAAGGTTGGAAGGAAGACGTGCAGAGAGGGAGGAGGAGAAGGAGGAGGAGGAGAAGGAGGACAGCAGCTTTCAATGAAGATGTTGTTTTTGGCCAACTAGCAGCTGCACTAATGCAACACTTGTGACTAGTAAAAAGAAATAGAATGCACGCATCCAAATATTAAAACTTTTACATAACATAGAATTTTCACACACAATAATTTCCACATTCTCATAATTTTCTCACCCTCATTCCTCTAACCAGCATAATTTTTAATCTATACTGAAATTATTAAATTATGATCGTAATTTTTTTTTTGAAATAATAGAAAAAAAATAATAATAATAAAAATTCTTGTTGATTTATTTAAAGTTTTGATGAACATGGGCATATTGCCGGCTGACTTCTCCAGCTGGACTGTTTCGGTGATCCCTGTGCAAACCACCACATTCTCCATTTATTTAAAACCTAATTACAATCATTTCGGAGAAGAGAAAGTATTAGTGAGGTCTTATTTAGTGAGGTTCTACAAACCCCAAGTTAACACTACTTATCTGTGGGTAAAGTTAATTACACTGCAGGATAGGCTTTCAAACTCCTGACATGGGCATATTTGAATGCACAACACTTCTAAATACTTAACCCTGATCCATTTAATACTACTTACATCAATTTATCATCAAAAACAAAATAGAAATCAAAACCTTATTGTGAAAAAATAACAAAAAAGCCTTAACTTTTGAGACTATGTCCTATCACTGATGAATGTATAGGTCTCACTCCCCCCCCCCCCCCTCTTCTTCTCCCTCTCTCTCTCTTTTCTTCCCCCTCCCCCTCCCTATTTCTCTGTATCTTAGTATTCCAGCTAGTTTGATGGCAGCCAAAAAATTAGTCACTGACCGTCTGGTGGTCTGTTAGAAGTTGCCACGACAACTACGCCAAAGTCAAACAGAGCGATGAACAGTGCCTTCAGGATCATGGCGTCTGCTATGTCCTTCACTTGGAACTCATCAAAGCACAACAAATGAGATTCATTAGCAATATTGTTGGCCACAGGTCTGATGGGGTCGTAGGTGCGGGTCTTCCTCGACTGCCGAGTTTGAAGAGGAAGTTGGTCTTTAAAATTGTGAATACCTGGAAAAGGCAAAATACACATAAAAAAGGTGAAGGGTGAGGCAGGAAGAAAAGACAATATTTGACAGAAAATCATTCCACATGTTACAAAAATAATGAGATGGCATAATCACATATGTGAAATGCAGTGCAAAGGGAACCTAGACACATTAGCAACTTCCCTCCTATTGAAATCTCAAAAAAAAAAAAAAAAAAAAAAAAATATATATATATATATATATATATATATATACATACACACATATATATATCACAATGCCAATTTAATCTCTTTTGGTGCTTATTTATGATGACATTGCAAATATTGTTGACTGATACCTACTGCATATAGTAAATGGGTCCATTAGCCTCTAATTACAGCACCAATTAGAAAGCATCAAGAGTGTTTACTACACCAACGTTTGTGAACATCGAGCATGAAGCCATCGAAGTGGACCCTCTTCTTCTTTGCCACTCGCACTGAACTATAGAACATGTCCATCAGCATGGTCTTCCCAGAACCTGCCATCAAAGAAGAGATACAACCCGATGAGCACTTGCAGAAACATGGCCACACAAGACAAGAGTAGTATTGAATTTTTTCTAATGTTAGCTAAAACCTCCGTTATGGGCACTTTCGAAGAGACATCTTAGAAATGTCATTAATCTTGCTAATGCATCCTTTGCTTCAAGTGATAGTAATGTCTCACCTACTGAGCCATGCATGTACAGGCCACACATCTTCTTCTTGGACGAAGTATTGAGATCCCTACTGAATAACTGTGGCACACAAAGACAAGTATGCATACAGGGTGGTCAGAGAACACATGGCAGAGACATGTGAGAGAGATGAGATGTATTGCCATGAGTGGTGAAGGAGAAAAAGAGAGGGAGGGAGGGAGGGAGGAAGAGAACAAGAATAACAGTGCATTACATAAACTAGCAGAAAACCTGCCCTATGTTTGAGGATATTCGAAGGGTATTCATGAAATTGATCCTACAGTTTTGGCCACTGATTCCTAAAAGGAGCAAAGGAAAGGCTCGTACACAGTTACAAGCTTTTATATCGCACAGCTGTCTCTGACCACAGCATTCCTTTATCATAAAGAAGTGTGGTGTGGCAGGATGTGAGGTGTGCACACCACCATGACTTCCTCACTATGCCTTGAGGGTTGCAGTAACAAATCTGGGAATAGAGCCCTCCAGGTTGCATGGAACATGATTGTAATGGCTACAGCAGTTTTCCCATTAACCTGTAATTTTAGCATGATCTGCTGGGACTCTCAGCTCTTACAGGTGAAAAGATCAAGCTCCTCTCACTCTTCAGGTTCCCTTCCATCACAATTTTGAGTGTTCATAGGTGAACTTGAAGAAATATATTTTGAAAACATGCAATACCTCTCTCTTGGTGTTGCTTGGTGCTTGGTACCCTGGCCAGTTGTGTGTGCAGCTCCAGGGTTTGTTCTGACTCAGTTGGGTTGCCAACATGCACTGAAAATATGACCAGCTTTGCCACAGTTGTGGAAGCTAGCTGACTTGAACCCACAATCTTTTGAAGTGTGATTGGTTCTTCCACAGTGAGAACATTTGGAATTACCCTGATTTGTGGAGATCCTCTGGATTTCTGGAGAATCTGAGCTATGATTATAATGTATAACCAGGGCAGATATGCCAATCTGGATGGATGAGGTTGTCAAACTCTTTCTGTGCAGCAGCCAGCTTTTCTGGAGGGAGATGGCAAGCTTGGGCAAAAATGGGCTGCCATGAGTTAGAATCCTGTGCTGAATGTTGTGCTTGATAATATTCCTTCTCTTTAATCTTTTTTTTTTGTTATTTATTTCCAGTGGCAAGCTGATTTCGGTTGTACTTTTGGTTTGTGTGCCAACTGGGAGGCTTATCTATACCTGATCCCAAATGGATCAGGTATAAAATGAGAAGTTAGTAAGATACTGCTAGCATGCCTAGTTTGGCATGAGAACGAATATCCCTTGGTAGAATTTTTTTCTCCTCTTTTTAAGGGCTAATTTTTTTTTTCCTGTCAGCTAATTTCAAGCCCTGTCCATACTACAAACAGGTTTGTACCTCTCTCCAGCAACAGCTGGTTCCAAACATTTTCTTGCCTCAGCACTAGCATAGTGCTGAACCCGCTCCACATCACCTGGGTGGGCTGAATAATTGGCTGGGCTGATTGATTGGTTTTCCTCTACCTTGTATAGAAACAGGGAATTTATTTCTTGTGTGCTACTTTGTTATATCTTATTCCCTCCGCAATGTTGTCGCACAAACAGAGGATAAAGAGAAGGGAGAGATTTGCTATAGCTAAACTCTTGACATATCAACAATAAACCACAAAAATGTTTAATAAATCTTATCTGCTTAAAGCCTATCCTTCTGAAGGTTTCACATGAAACTGGGTGGAACCATTGGGATGAAACTGGGTGTAGTGTGGACGCGTGAAACCTGTTCCAGACAAAGGTGAAACCAGGTGTAGTGCACAGTGTGGACAGGGTTTCAGTTAGCGGGTGACTTTTTCTAACTGGGGATGCTTATTCTATACCTGATTCCACAATAACATACATACAGTGCAATATAATATAGTAATAAGAGAGTGCACAATTAATCAGGAAGTGGTATTATTAATGACCACAGGAAATAATGCTCATGACTAGTGAACATCACTATAAAGACATGTATGTTGTCTGGCCAAAAAAAAACATAACTGGAAGCTACTAAAACTTAATGATATGCATATAACAGCAGAGCCATATATAAACCAACATACTTTTTGTGGTGTACATTATACACCACTGGCAATAAAAGAGGTAAAGTACAAACCAATGCACCTTTTGTGGTCTACATTAATACATGATTGGTAATTCAATTGTTACTGATGTATATCTAATGTACATCACAATAGATGTATAAATTTACACTTCATCTTTCTAATGATTTGAAAGACTAGCAGAAAATCCGCTTTTCAGTCAGTAGCATGCTCTTTAGTTGAGCTTGTGGACAGCTCAGCCACTTTATGATAACTTTTAACTAGTGCAATTTTTGATGTAATAATTGCTACTCTCCTCCATTCCCGAACATCCCCTTCCCCCCTCCTAAGAAAAATATCCTGTATGAAACCCTGATATGCACTGCGTTTACAACATTACATAATTTTGGATGCACTCATTGGAACATGAAGTCTGCAAGGAGCCCCCATCTTCATAGCTGGCTGACTGTCTTCTCTTCACAATCTCTGCTGACATTTCTCTCCTCACCATGACTTTGCTCCCATGGTTGTGTCTGTCTGGAAGACCTTCTCTCTCCATCACAGACTATCAACAGTGTCTGCAAGATCATGAGCTAACCAAATCTCTTCAAGATCAATACCTGTTCTATTCACGAACCCCTCACTCATAGTATGTTCACTTTTGTGAAACCTAGGAGTACATCTGCAAAGGTCAAACCCACACCCCAAAAAAATCTTCTTATGCCATTGGACATTGTACATACAGACAAATTGCATATTATAGCATAGATGGAATAAATATTTTAAACCATATACTTGCAAACACTGGATTAATATCACTTAAGCTTAAGGTCAGATACGAGACGATAAATTTGAGCACGTTTGTCTTCCATTTCCGAGTCGGTACCCCATGTCTCATTGTCTTTAGTCAGAAGGATGTCCTGATTCAAGAACTGCAGAAAGATTCAGGCAGAGTGGAATGTGGTTGATCATATCCACAGAATCAAATATATTCAAATTAATGTTCGCAAATGAGAAGATCAAGCCAAACAAAAAATTGTCAAAAAGAAAAAGAAAAAGAAAAAAGAAACATTGGCACTATATTAAACCTTCAATAACACAATGTTTAGGAAGTTGATAGTGAAAAAATGGCATCTGTTGAAAAAATTATTTTAAACAATTGTAAATTCATGCGCACTCTTTTTGCCTCAGGAATGATTTTAATGGATTATCTTTATTTTAAAAATAGAAATTTTCAAAATGATATTTTAATGGTCATATGATAAATTTTTTATTTCTATTTTCTATCATATTTCCAGCTACATCCTCACAATGTAATTATCTGCCACAGTTATCACAGAGCCAATGTTTCCTTCTGAAAGCTTACATGAATACCCCAAAAAATGGGTTTGTTACACTAATACAAAAAATAGGTTTTTTTTACTAATAGGCCATGTAACTAGAGCACCTCCATTATGCACGTACCTGGATTAGAGTTTCAACATATTGCAAGACGTGTATGCCACAGTCAAATATGTTGTTTTGCAGAGGGACCTAAAAAATGTAATAGAATAAATGTTTTATAAAACTGTGAAAAATGATATTAAAAAAATTATAATAATGGTATTGATGATATTGAGGATGATAATGGTGGCGATGATGATCATAATGATAAGGATGCTAATGCTATTGATTGTGTTAGTGTTACATGATGGAATTATAAGTGATAGTTTCTTTCATGAAGATTAATTGGTGCCTTAAGAAAGATAAGAGTAATTTTACTAATTGACTTGAAATTTGGGCTAAAAATTATAACATTTTAATTGGTGGATGGTGAAAGGTTGCTACATGAAATGGGACTTCTCAACAAGCAACAACAAAGGAAAATATGGAGAACAAAGACAATCTAAGGAAAAGGAATAAATGTTGCTAACCTTGGGATAGTATGAAGGAAGGTGACGAAATTCATGCTGGCCACTCTTTTTCACCTTCCATTCCTGATTCAGATACCTACAGAAGTATTACAAGAACTTAATTCTGCATGAAAATTGTTAACTTTAATTCCATGGAGTCACCTAGTTCATGCATAACATTTCCCTTTATACACACAGCAAGGCCAGTAATCTGTCTCCCTGCTCAAATCATCATCTGTTGGTAAAGCACTTTCAATTTCTTTGGAGAGGGAGGGGTATAAAAGATTTCTCTTGTGAAAAATCTAGCATTATTTACAGAGTAGGTTTCTCTGACTTACGTGCGAATTCTATCTGCAGCATCTGGCCTCCTGACACCTAGTGAATCCAATGTGATTAGACATGGCTCCAAGCTACAAGACGAGGGATAAGAAAAAAATATATGTGCATTATTTTAAATAAGAGAAAAATAACAAAAACTTACAAATTATAAGAATAATCTACCTTATTGTAAACAATTGTATAACCATGCTTATCATACTGATCAATGCAACTTTCAGGATTTAGCATATTTGTACACCATAATATCTCTAGTGTGATACAAAGTAGATTCGTGTGTGCAACTCACATGTTGCATTCTCCTTGCATTTCCATATCCTCAGACACTGTGGTCCGGTTGACTTCATCACGCTCCTCATCATAAGATACAGTGACCATGTCGACATCATTGCACTCAGAGGACACAGTGGTTACGTCATCTAGTTCACATTCATTGCCATGGGACACAGTGGCTGAAACATAACGATGCACTTGCAGAATATGCTTGATGGACTTCTTCACTCCCCTCTCTGTGACACATTTCTCAGTCGATGGGAGAATTTCCATTTTATAATCCTCCTCCTCCTTCTCTTGCTCACTGATGTTCCTTTTAACTTCATCTTTACAGGAAGTAGCCACAATTTCTGTGCTTATTCTCTACAAAATATGAGAATAAACACTCATTTCATGTGGAAGTAAGCTTACAAGTGGTCTCCTGAGGTGTGTCAGTGTATATGGCAGGGGCAGGGGCAGAGGCAGGGGGGAGGGGACCACGGCACCCCTTCCCCCACACTATCTACAAAAATTTATACTTACCTTGAAACAAAACACCAAAGAATTACTTGACTAATTTTTAATAAGAATTTGTTTTCAGAGTAATTTCTCTATTTGTAGTGATGATGTGATAATTTAATATTGCAACACAATATCATACTCTATATATTGTTGACAATATGATTTCTTTTCTTTCCTCACAATTAATAGATCTACTTTATAATAGACTAGCCGGTGCACTCGTGAGCATGAGAGTTGTGCTAAACTCACAAAATTGTTTACATGTACATAACTACCTATGTGGCTAATGCACCGCCAAACCCTTGGCATTAGATATCTGAAACTTGACTTGCGCACACAACTTGACCATGGGAGAAACTTGAGCAATGTTATAATCCCAGGGCAGGATTCTGGGTGCCTCAGGATCCAAGAAAGTGGAGATTAAATGGGTGATGTGAGTTCATTCCTGACCCAAAAACTAGTCAAGATTACACAAAATGCAATTACCACCATTCAAATTAACTTCAGCAGAATTCTAAGAGAATGGGTGTTAACTCTGCCACTACAATTATTCTACCACCAAATTTTATCTCCTGTAACATCAGGAAGTACCCTTTTAATTGCAAATACATTGAGTGTTACGGGCGATGGACATACACATTCCTTTTCCCTATAGACTATACAGTGTACTCACTTGGCTCATCATAACGAAGCTAGTGAAGTCACATTCAGTGACCTTAGTGCACTAAATGTGGAAGCCTCAGTATACAAAAAAAACCCAGAAGATTAAGTGGGTATAGTGAGTTTATCCCTAACCCAAAAAGAGGTCAAAATTACACTAAATGTTAATTGGAGGGTGAGGGGTGGAAGAGTGGAAGGAGACCCACACAACTATAAGTCAAACTGAACAAGTTTGTAACTGCAGGAGGCCAAAGGCCAACTCAAAAACCTCCCCAGGGAGCAGTTATTTCTCTGGCAACATCAATGAATGTGGCACTGTGGTAAGTTAATGAGGGAAATGTGTACAAATTCAAGGCTACCACACATTAGCCAGTCATTTAAAAACTTCCTGCAGGTAATGAGTGTGAGTTTCCTTATTAGAGGGTGAACCAAAATATCATCCAGATATATGGATATGGTGACAAGTGAAGAGATCACATAATCTTACCCATGGCTCTCTGAAATTAACTTAGTGCTCTTTGAAAAAATGATAATTTCAGCAAAAGAACTAAGTAGATCCAAAAAAAATGGCATAGTCAAAGTGATTTATAGATACAACCTCTTTTTAGTTTACCAGCAACTGTCTTGCACAGTAATAGGATGATATGTACAGTTTATTGGCTTGTGCAGGCCAAATATGAATTCACTGGTGCTAAAATAGATTTATTCCAAATCAATTGTTACATTTTTCATCACATGGTCATGTCAGCAAACAATTTAAAATGAAGTAAAATTTTTTGCATACCTGTGATTTTCATGTCGAATAATCTGGGTTGGTCCCTAAACAAAGATTTCCAGGAAAGCAGACAATCACGACGTACCAATGAGACCTTATGGCCAAGTAAAAGCAGTGGGTTACAGCAGCAGTAGAGTAAGTACGATAGAAACAATAACCACACCCACTCTTGTTGACTGTGATCTTGTGGCATTACCTTTCACACACTGGAATGATGAGGTAGTCCTTACTGAACAGGTCAACATGCTTGGTCCACTTCTTCACACGTCCATGGAGTCTCTCAGGTCCACTACAAGTGTGTAATTTTTAATATCATCACAGTTACTTGCCAAAAAAAACATCACATCTATTTATATCCATTATGTATATCTGAGCTAATTATTCAAAATGAGAAGTGAGTCCTACTAACAGATACACATGACTGAACTCAATAGAAGTGGAACAGAAATGAATCTATATCATCAACATACATAAATAGTTACAGAAAATAGTTGTTATCCAAATATATTTCAGACTATGACATTGATGCAAACTTTCAAAATATTTCCCATATTAAGCCAGTATGGGCCAAAGAATTAAGAGTTAAGACTTAGAGGGTTTGCATGTATACACTAAAATAGCTAAGCCTAATTTTTAATTGATGAAATACTAGCCAATATACCCATCCCATCTAAACTATAAAGTGTGAATAGTATGTCTATCTGTGTATCCACGATTCACGCTTGAATGGTTGAAGTTAGATCCAATAACCCACATATATTTAGAATCCGTGTCACCAGGGGAATGCCATGAGCATGTCTATATAGCCACACACCTTTCTGTATTAAAAAAAAAGCCAAAAATGGAACTTTTGCCAGAAAAATGAAAGGACCTACAGGCCTAAAACTTTGGCATGCAGATATAACCTGACTCTGTGAATAACATGGGGTGGGCCCCATCAGTGTCATCAGGGAATGTCATAAGCATATCTATATGGCTACACTCCTTTCTGTATTTAAAAAAAGCCAAAAATGGTAATTTTGCCAGAAAAAAGAATGGAGCTAGACCCACAAACCCATATATATTTAGAATCAGTGTCACAAGGAGAACATCATAAGCATATCTATATGGCCACACCTCTTCGTGTATTCCAAAAAAAGAGAAAATAATAGAGCTACAGGCCTAAAACTTAGGCATGCAGACACAACTTGACTCTGTGAATAACATGAGGTGGGTCCCATCTGGCCACACCCAATTCTCTTTGTGTGTAAGGCTAAAGGTGTTAAAAATGGTACTTAAAAATAAATTTTGACCTGATCACATGTTCACCTTTGTTTTATAAGTCTACCACATGTATATTCAAAGCAGACCCTTTTGTGACTATAGCCCACCAAAGGGGGCCAAAAACCGACCATACAGCAGGTTTTTTAATAGTAAGTATAAAAAGATAAATTTACACATTTTTCTCCCCAAAGCACCAGCGAAAGCGTGAAGACCTTTTAATGAACACTGATTGCCAACATATACCTGATATACCTCATATACCTGAGAGAGGAAAGAGATTCATCATCCATGGCTGCATTACTGAGTCTGGTGTAGAAGAAGGTACTAAATATGTGCACCTTGTGCTGCAACTCTTCATGCAAGACTTCATATTCCAGGTACCTACATGTAAAACACACACACGCACATCCATATAAATAAACAAAAACCTGCCCAATGGGCAATTTTCGGTCGGCCTTCAGCCTCCTGCAGTAATAAACCTTACAGTGTGCTAATCAATTATATGTCAGTAATACACCCCAAATTAGCAGGAGAAATTTATTGCTCTTAAGGAAAGCATAATCCCTGTTGTTGAATTCCAAAAAATTGCATCAGACTAAATATTCATAGCAAATGCATTCGTCCCACACACTTTTCAACTTCCTCTCACATTTCCTTCCACACTCTTTACAGTGTCCTTGTGAGTGTAGTGTTGCAATGTTACCTCCCCCCCCCCCCCCCCCCCCCACTCCCCTACATTTATATTATAACACAATATAGAGTTGGAGACTGACTTGAAGTAGAAATTCATGATGGCATCAGTTAGAAACCTCTCACTTTGAAGAATTTCCACATCTCCCATACTCAACTCTATGGTAAGTTTCATACCATTTGGTTGATACTTCAAAAATCTGAAAAAATACGTGCCAAATGAATAATTAAATGGAGGTGAGTGAGTGTAGCTTGTTTTGAGGTAAACCATGGGGGTAGTGAGGAAGGAGAGAAGAAAACAGAAGTTGAACAGACAGATGTGGAAAGGGTATGAGGGAAAAATATAGAAAAAAAAGAGAAAGAATCTTGAGGAGAAGTGAGGAAGAATTAAAGAATGTGAGGAAAGAGATATGAAGAGGTATGGTAAGATTATGGAGGAGAGATAAGTGAGAAGGGATTGACGATATGTAGTGAAGAAGAAAAGCAGGAGGAAAAAATAAGAGGAGAATATCGATATGAATATATAGGTGTACAGACAAACAGACAGACAGACAGACAGACAGACAGACAGACAGACAGACAGACAGACAGACAGACAGACAGACAGACAGACAGACAGACAGACAGACAGACAGACAGACAGACAGACAGTCAGACAGACAGACAGACAGACAGACAGACAGACAGACAAATTTTATTTTTTCCCACACATGCCACTTGGCATAAAACCATTTCAGGGTGGGTCTCCTCCTTCCCTAAAAGTTTGGTCAAAATCTAACGGAGGGATTTTGAGAAATGGACGAACATAGTTACATAGTTACATATTCAGTTACATAGTTACATAGGTCTTCTAATATATAGAGATATAACAACTTCTAACTCCTCCTTTTCACATGTGATTAATGATAACAACAGAGACCTACATTCTTGTGGGAGGCACAGCAGTAGCTGCAGAACTCAAGGGAGGTTGGTGGGGAGGTGGGTGGGAAGGTGGGTGGGAAGGTGGGTGGGGAGGTGGGTGGGGAGGTGGGTGGGGAGGTGGGTGGGGAGGTGGGTGGGGAGGTGGGTGGGGAGGTGGGTGGGGAGGTGGGTGGGGAGGTGGGTGGTAGGTGGGGAGCTCTGTAGTGGGAGAGGGAGTGAGTGAAAAGGTGAATGGGTAGGTAGGGAGGGAACAGTGTACGTGGGAAGGTGAGAAGGAAGCTGGGAGGCAGGCAGTAAAGGGGGAGGGGATGAGGGGATTGAGATAAGTATCAGCAGTGGATCCAGAGGAGTACAGGGGGCTTTACCACCCTCAAAAAATAAAAAGAAACAAAAAAAAACAAACCATAAAACACAATATTAGGGGGGGGGGGGAATCATAACTGGAGGAATTCTTGTCACCACAACAAACTAAACAAGAGTAAACTTCAGTGTGCAGCTATAGGATCAGGCACAACTGGTGAGGTTTATAAAATATAGCATTTACAAGGAATGGAAACCTCAGCAATCACTTTATGTTGCAAGTGGTCTTGAAAAGCCTCACCCTTTACCAAATGATAAAATTCCATTATATAATTTGGTAAAGGGTCTGACTAGCAAGACTTGAGAAAGCTGGTTACACAGAAGTTGATGGCAATAGATATTTGGTGGATAAAAATATATTAGTTATGCTTATCTTTAAAAAATTAATTGTTCAGCAGAATATTGCTCACTATGCACCACAAAATCACTTCATAGTTCATGCACCTATGCCACGGAACTTAGTATGTACCCCCTGCTACTCTCTAGATCAGACACTGGGTAGGAGATAGATGGGTGGGTAGGTTGCTAGGTAGGTGTTCAAGTTAATGAAGAAATGATGAAATAACAATATGAAAATGGTGGCAATAATTGATTGATTTCGGTGTTTACACCATTCATGAAATGATTGACTGCTTTATGTTAAGAGAAATGACTAAAGAAGATATTATTATTACTCACTTTGCTTGTATTTCTTACCTGTCCATAAAATTGTTCTCTTTTGCCATAAAGAAGCTACCACCACAACCTGCAAATGGACCCAAAAAATCTTAACCGGTACAGGTGCCAACTGGTAAAGTACTGTTACACAACCACGTGACCACACTAGTCATTAAAAAAAACATTTTCTCTTCTTTTTATTTTTAGCAGACTTATTTTCATAAGGTGAATAAAATATGCCAGAAAATACATTTTACATGCCGAGTACTATTATCCTAGCCACAATAGAAATAATGCTGTGGTGGGATAATTCCTTAGAATGAACCAGCTGATGCTACCCCCATAAACCATACCCATAAACCACACCCATAAACCACACGGCTGGTCAAATAAATTCCTGTCCATCCCCTGGCAATGATAAATTATATATACCCCCTACAGCAAACTGTTACAAGTGGTGTTTAACCATTGATGTTTTTGTTTTTGTGTTTTTTTTCCTGTTTGTTTTTTTGTGCGTATGTTCTTTGATTTTTGTACAGGGTGTTTTGCTTTTTTGAGGGGTGGGAGGGGTGGGGGTTTCTTTTCTTAAGCAGAGAGGCAGCTAGCTTCCCTGGACTCTTGGGAAAATAATGTTCTACAAACTGATACTTCAATATTAAGAATTGACACCAAAAAAATATATAATAAATTTATGATTGCTCCTGAATGGGTAGGGCAGCTGGTTAGGGTTGTAAATGTTGTTGTTGTTGTTTTGCAGCTGGTTGGGGTTTAGTAATATTAAAACCATTTTATCCACACGAAACTATAAATATTCTGAAATTTGCTATGAGCCCACTGAAAATTTATAAAGCTTCTATTCCTGTAGTATGGTGTAGTCAAGAGCCATTTTTCAGATGCAGTTCCCAAAAATAAGAGATACCGGTCATGAATGCCAATACATTTTCTATGGTGGTTCACTGATACCATAAGTAGGCAGGCAGGTAGTACCTGAAGTAATCATGCAAGTCCCTATTCTGACAGTTCCTCCTCTCACTCAACTCTATTACCATTACCTAATTGAAGCACAAGTAACAGTAATTGTCAATAGAATTATGTCCTCCTAACTGTGAGACTACCACACTATGTATACACATTAAGTCCCTCTAATAATACCCTAAATGAGTTCAACCAAACTGTGATCCATGTGAGCCCAGTAAATTAAGCTTATTCTGTAACTCATATATGCCAATCCTACTCCTATATACACTCTAAAAGTGGAGCTTTTAGATACCAAACCTTCAATGTCACTCTCTCACTTCATTAACTCAAATTATCAGCTAAGGCTGTACCCTAGCTACCTCTGAAGTTAACAATTAGATTTATAAATTAAAGAATGGAATGTACACTCTAGTCCCATAGAGTTCTGCTATACTTGCACAATAACACTACAGAGTTCATAGCTATACATGCTCTCTACTCTGCAAGCACTGCATTAAGGATTATTTCAATTAAAACTCTAACAAAAGAACAATTTCGTCTCTATATAACCAACTCCAGCATTCTTTACTTCAGTTGTTTTTTGTACCTCTTTACTGGTCTTGGCCAACTTGAAACACTTGAGATTTCACTGTAAGGGAAGAACTGGACTCCTTCGAAATATGACAGACAAGTTGGGATCAGACATATATATTTGTATTAGTAAACATATCTCACCGACCCTTTTCCTTATTTTATCGTGGTGTCTGGCTCCTTCCTCAACTTTGGCTTCAGGGAAGCCTTCCACCTGGTGCTTCAGCCTGGCTGATGTCACTCAGTCACATTAATAGTGCCAATTTTTGTGAATATGACTTGCACATCAAATAAGCATCAGTAACTCCTCCATGCCGAAGATTCTCAACAATATTCCTGCTCATCTCTTATCCATTGAGGCTCTCAGCCTAAACTATGCCTTATGTCTCTCTCCAAATATGCAGCAATTTTAAAGAATTTTCTCAGCACATCTCACGTTAGGGAGCTGAGCAGTGGACCAAGCACAACATTCAGCACAGGATTCTAACTGATGGCAACCCATTTTTACCCAAGCTTGCCATCTCCCTCCAGAAAAGCTGGCTGCTGCACAGAAAGAGTTCACAACCTCATCTGCATTGGCATATCTGCCCTTCCTCAAGAAACGGGGCTCTCACTTGAACACAGAGAAGACCCTGTAGAGACAGGTGTGTCCTATATAATGATATTACCACTCCTGACAAGTAACCATCCCACATATATAGGAATTTACATCGCTTTTGAGAGGGGCTACTCTGTTCATCGAGATTGATCTTATCTATAACTTTAATGAGATTCGAGCTCACACAGAGGATATTCCATGACAACCATTATCACTCATTTTGACCTTTATGAGTTTGTGTAAATGTCATATGGCCTCATGTAGTAACACTTTATGACCAGGTCAGCAGTAGAATACTCTTTATTGTCAACCAACTTGATGAAATCCTCATTACCATCCACACAGAGGATGAATAAAAACAACATCTGATGGCTTTCTTCACATGGCTTGCTCCATATGGTCTTGTTGACAATGTGGACACAAGTCAACTAGGCATGATCTCTGTCCATTTCCCTAGCCATCACATGATGCTTCCGGTATGCACCACTTGAAGATTTGGTGGAAGCAACAACAACAACAAAAAAGCACTTTCAAACAAGGTTGCTCTGTAGGAGTATCTACAGTTGATCAACTTCTACCACCATTCTTCCCAGCCCCTGACTATGATATCATCCATCCCTTCTACAGGCTGATCAAAGGCAGGTGCACTACATGGACTTAGAACAGCAGATGTCTGGAAGCATTTCACAAGAACAAACAGGCACGTCACATTCTCATCGTGCCTGCCTACCCAGACCCAGCTGCACTCCCTTCATCACTGTTGATGTTGTCTAATGTTGCCGTCTTCACAGACCTTGAACACAATCTTGAAGGTAATTGTACTCCTCTTGTTCTTTTCACAGAAACTATGAGACCCTGGGCCATGCCATTCTACCTTCGACCCAGAACTTCTAGCCATCTATTTTGTCATCAGTTACTCTCATCACTTTGAAAACATTAGCCTGCCCATATTGCACACTAAAACCTGTTTCACCCATGTCTGGAATGGGTTCCACCAACCCACCGGAATGTTTATTCCAACATTAATTGGTTCCCTGTGAAGCCTCCTGAAGGGTAGGTCTCAAGCGGTCAGATTTATTTAACATTCCTGTGGCTTTATTGTTGATGTATGCTATTAGGAGTTTAGCTACTAACATCTCTCTCCAGTTGTGCATGGCATTACAGAGGGAAAAAGACAGGGAAAAAAAGAGCATAGGAGCAAATAAAATATCCAGGTTCTCTACCAGGTACACGTGAACCAATTTATCAGCCCAGCCTATTATTCAGCCCATGCAGGTAATGTGGAGCTGGTTCAGCACTATGCCAGGAAGCAAAAACATTTAAAACCTGGTGATGCTTGAAAGAGATACAAACCCACATGCCACAGAATGTTTGAAACCTTTCCTACAGCAGGTTTCAGGTGAAACCAGTTGGGATGAAACTGGTTTTAGTGTGCAGTGTGGACAGGTCTTTAGATTATCACCAGCTGAATGGATGATATCAGGAGGATGGCATCCTTAAAATAATAAATAAATGATGATAATAATAATAAAATGAAGTAAACAAATGGAATTGAAGCATACTGGCATGCTAGCCTGCTCATTTCACATTTAATTCACATTTAATTCACAAGTTGTGTTTTCCAAGGTTTCTGGAAGAGCCAGAATATAGTGATCCATAGATATGAGGACATGAGAAAGAAAAAATCTAGTCAAAGGATTATGAAGCATCTCAGTGACAAAGAAAATCTTGCTTCTCTGATTATAACAGTATAAGTATATCATTCTAGAAAGTTGGCGGTCAAGAGGTCTACAGTATGAAGCAGACTTTAGCAATGGATTGGACAATACTTTATAGCTACATCTAGCTCCAAAGTGAGTTGAAAACACTATTTATCCACAAACTTTTGTTTCCTTTAAAAAAATAGTAGAAAATGTCAATGAAGAGCTGATCAATATGGATTGGTAGTGCTTTCATTCCAGCTCCTACAGCTAGGCCTGGGGAGATGGTAAATACACCAACATTATACTAGTCTTGCTTGCCAGACCCTTTACCTACTGTACCCTATAGGAAAGGTCTGGTTTCAGTCCAGCAGATCCTGTCAGCAGCAGAATGTAATTAACTCATTTTATAGCCCACAGGAATTACTGGCACGTTGAAATTAAAGTTAGCTGGCACAGAGAACAAAATGCATTTTATTTAATCATTACATGATAGTTTATTAAATAAACCACACTCCATAAGAAGTGTACACGAAGTACTACTGGTCACATTCCTGGTGTCTGCAGCAAGATCAGTTCTGAACTGCAGTTCAAGATCGGCTTCATATTTAAAAAATCAAATAGGAGTACCAAACTTTGCACATTTCTGATGGACCTGGAGCACAATATATACACATTGACTATTCACACACTATAGCATCAATGATAATTTAGAACTGTAAAAGAAAGAAAAACAACAACACCAATGGCAAGCAATATAACTACTATATTACTTGTATCAATTAGTGTCTTTTCACACAATAAATTATTGAATGTTTATTTCTATTATTGCTATTATTATTGCTGTTGTTATATTTGCTATTATTATGTTGCTACTAATTTATTATTCTTATTAAATTTATAACTATTATTCCTGAACACGCATGCACAAACACAAAAACAGTATTTCAATAGAAACAGGAAGGTGGGGGATGTCTCAGAAACGTCCAGGACAGCAGGCAACATGGCTTGTGTCACAGTCTTCTTTGAGATACTGGAGTAAGAAAGGCTAAATTAACATTGTATATTCTAGCTATGGCTTTTCCTGGCAATTTACAGTTAAGACAATTTATGTCTCTGTTACTATTTGCATGTAAATTCAGCAGGTGAATAGATAAATTACGAGAGTAATTGAGATCTCTAAGGTATGATGTAATATGTGTATAGCATCAACTTTATGAATTTAATAATTCTTACAGTTGTATGGGCTCAATAAATCCATGAAAAGGTTGTAAGCATTCGCAAGGTAAGGAAAATGATAAGGTTGGCAATACTTTGAAATCCTTCCAATTTCAGAATTTAGTTTTTGTCTATATTTTGCTGTTTTGGGGGATGGGTGTGTGTCTGTGTGTTCGTGGACTATTGTTATCAATAATCCTTTACCTGATCTCATCCGAACTGCTTAAAAATGTCTGTATCAGACACATTCAGTCAGTCCAAACCAACCAACAAACAAAAATTAACAGCTATACTGGGGTCATAGGGAACATTCGTACAAAGTTTCGTCAAAATTTGTCCAGGAAGCTAGGAGTTCACAGACAGACAAGACAGACATAGCTTCTTTATTATTAGGATAATTCATTATTCTGCCTCTCTTCTCCTCCCTCCCCCCACCCCCCCCCCCCCCCCCCCAACACACACTCCTATCAAATATTTCTATTTCTAGATGGGCCATAAATTTATCCAGTTACTTTTTATTATCCCCCCCACTCCACATCTTCAGATCTATCATGGGAAGTGTCCACAGCCATAAAAGGTTCTGAAATCTGTAGGCTGGTCATTCTAAATATAGAATATGTAAGAAAACATTGTTTGTTCCAAAAATTTTGAGAAAATATAATTGCAAATACTTAATGAAGTTTCTACCAGTCGTGCCTGTGCCACAATGAAATTGCATCCCTACCAACTACGGCAGAATAGTTCGAAGCAAGTTTAGCAATCAATTTTATCCACCTTTTTAGAGGTATTGATTGGCTAATCAATTTTTTTCTGTTGCTTTTTAAAATTTTTTTTATAATCTTATGACATACCTGATTTAACCACAAATATTATTTCATAATCTTTTTAAGTTTCTTTTTTTTTTTTTTACAATTTGAAATCTTCAGAAATGTACAAATATTAATCTTATTATATTTTTAAGTTTCTTCTTTAAAAAAATATAATAATAATAATAAAATTTGAAGTCTCTATAGAAACATATGACTGAAATGGAACTAAAAATATGAATGATGAAAGATAATAACAGATAGACTAATATTGTTCTAAAATTTCGGTCTTTACAGATATATACAACTGAAATGAGACTAATAAATATAAATTTGAATAACAGAAGATAACCCAAAAAAACTTATATTTCTCTAATGTTTGTGTTTTGTGCCAGAATCATCTGCAGCTGCTGATAGACTCTTTATTTCAGAGTTCAAATACTTGTCTCCCTGCATCTCTAGCAGTCGAGACACTGTTCGCTGAAATGCAAAAACCTCTTCTTCACCAGTGAAGATGCTGGCATTGTAGTCTGGGCTACCCTGAACGAATTAAGTAATCACTGTAAGTTAAACATGAAGATTGTGCACATATGAGTACAGAGAAGGTAAAGTGTCTTCAATAATAAAAATATTACCACACAAAAAGAGGAAGAAAAAAATGACAAAATCGAAAGCATAACTTGGTTGATCTCCATAAAAATCGTCTTTCTATATTTATTTTTTTCTTAATAATTAGTTTTTTTAAATGCACTTGCAAGTGTGCAAATACATGTACGCCAATGAGGTATGATGGTGTGCAGACATATCTTATCCTTGGTAAAGGGTCACTTGATTTGGTGTAAAATAAAATGAAACAAAATTAAAGTTTTATCAGCATCGAGAGAGAGAGTGTGTGTGGGGGGGGGGGGGGGGGGGGGGGGCAAGATGATGAGTCTGTACAGATTAAGACGAGGATGGGGACATGGTGAGAGTTCTAGTGGTGAAGAAAGAACATGTCATCTACAATGCATAGCAGCAAGGTTAAGAGAACATTGGACAATCTTAGTTCATTCTGAGGCCTCCTGGTAAACCTTGAACACAGTGGAAGACACAGTTATGATTATAGAGAAATTGTCCAAATCATTTTTAACTGAGCTATGCATCAACTAGCATGTCTGTGAAGGTCACTGTGCTTCAGGCAGTCTACTCAGCTGAGGGGAACTCCTGCATGATCTGTGCCAGAACAAGTCTCTTGTCACAGACCAGAAGTTGTGGGTGTTTATGAGGTGTGGTGTATGTTTCAGGTGAGAGTCCTATCTTTTATAGACATCTGCCATGATTGGACATATTGGAGAAAGTTATTGCGAATACATCCATATCTCTCTCTCATTCTCTCTCTATGGATGATTTAGAATCCTGCACTGAAATACTGGTGAGAGGAATTTCGTCATTTTGGCACAAATGCTGCGATTTGGTCCACAGCATTTTCATAGTCTGCACACAAGGCTGAAAAATAGAATTGCACACTTGCCAATACTAGTATTGTTACAATTGAAGTTACTGTTGCCTCTACTACCAGGGCTGCTGCTATATTACAACTACTACCACTACCACTGCTACTATTTTGTACACACGCTGCGGACATATAGAGATATGTGCACAGAAGCACAGTATCTGCTCAATGGCCAAGTCGTCAGAGAGGATTCTGGACTGCTGTTCATCCAGAGCACTGATGGTCTGCACAGAGAACAGCATTTCTGGAGAGACTTGGGCTGTGCAGATGAGCTTCACTTGGTGGTCGTACAGGATGTCAACCATGGTGATGAACCTTCTGGCTTCTTCTCGTCTCCTGATTGTCATTCTGGGGATGTTGCTGACGAAGATGGTCTCAAAGTGGGCGCAGAGGTGCAGGTAATCAGCGGCACTCAGAGGTCCAGAGCACAGCTGTTTGAAAGTAAACATGGCCAGGGGGCCAGCTGCAACAGGAATGTGAAGCGTTCGACCCAAAAATGTTAGTTCTCTTTGGCTAGGAGCTGTGGTGTATGTGTGTGTGTGTGTGAGAGAGAGAGAATGACAGAGAAATGATTGGATAAAACTGATATACTGTAGCATTCTTGATGCTAATAAAACTTTGTGTCCCAAGTGACCCTTTACCAAGGATAATGTATGTCTGCACACCATTATATCTAGTTGGTTTATCTGTATTTGTACACTTGCATTATAATTACACTTAACATTGTGGACTAATAGCAACCACTTTTGATCACTAACAGTACTTAACAGTAACAGGTAGAATTACATGTAGTTTGAATGTGATTAAACATATCCATTTTTTAAAAAGAAGGGGAAAAAAACAACATGCCATTCTCTCTGTATTACATGTTGCTGAGAGGCTATGAGTTAACCTTCAATGAAACAGTCTTTACTTCTAATAGCAATTGTTGTGGACTTGAAGAAAAAAAAGAACATAATTTAGTGAACGGGCATGGTAATAGTCAAGAGTGAACGGTAATAGTCAATAGTGAATCCGGCAACAAAAAAGTGGATACAAAGGGTTGACGTAATCAATCAAAGCAGTGAAGGACCCAAGCTATGTTTATCTTTCTCTATTTGAAATACGATGTCATGAATTGATCAGCAAGCTTGAAATAGTGGCTTCACATGCACAGAGGTCAGTAGTGAGAACTGGCACACCGAACTGCTTCCAAAGTGAATCAGACAGCAAGCTTGTAGTGGTGGCTGACCATGGTGCCCATTTGAGCATTCAACAAAATTTTAGGAATAACAGGGCAAGGATCATGGCTGAGTGGTAAACTTAC
>OZ017787.1:11433947-11490438 GCA_963969325.1 Lycopodina hypogea
CTACCAGCTTCTGATTGGCTGCTTCATTATTCGGACTGCATAAAATATATACAACAAGAACACAACAGTAAGAACTCAAATTTTAAGTAAAGGGATCCAATAGTAACACTCAAGAAATGTTCTTCTTGACAGCAAATACTTCAGGAATAGAAGTAAGAAAAAAAGAAGAAAGTCAACAACAGCAAGAACAACAAGAACACAACAGTAACAACTCAAATTTTAGGCAACAGGATTCAATAGCAACACTCAACATGATTTTGTTGACAGCAAATACTTCAGGAATATAAGGGGGAGAAAAGAAGAAAGTCAACAACAACCACAGGACCTAAGTAATACACAAATTAATAGCAAAAATTAGTGGTATTTAGCTGCACTACTCAACCATTGCAATAGTCAACAACTATAATCATTTACTACAACACACAAATAATTGTAATGGTAGGGACTGCAACATCAGAACTCAACAACTGCAGCATCACCACTGGGCCACTGTAAATTAGTCACTTCAACACTTCAAAACAAAACAAACTCTAACAGCAACCTGCAACTTGCACTGTCAAAGGCTTACATACGTCATGTAGACATTCTTCAATGAGGCCAGCACACTTTCCCGATAATCTCGAGTCTGAAGCTGCTCGACATCACAGTGATCTTTCAACACATGAATAAATGGAATAAAGTTGCTTCGCTGGAGTCCATTCAGGTACAGATCTGTCCATTACATGCATAAATTGTAAATTGGATTGGATTATGCTCTCACACACTACACTGTGTTCATACCAGCTCCCAAGGACACCAGTGAAAACCACAACATTCGTTCTTATGGCCCATCCACACCAAACAAATGAAAATGTTTTACTCACACTGTTAGTTGCTTAAAACGTCTTCAACTGTTAAAAAAATTTCCCATTACATATGCAGTTCCTAAGGGAATATCCATATTTTGTCACTTAATGAGTGTTGGTTCTCCAGCATGACCAACCCTCCAATGCATTGAGCTTGGCACCTTTCGGTGCAGGTGGAGGGCTGCCTTCGGGTACAAATTCTTGCTCCCCCCTTCCCGCTAGTCAGCTGCCTTCCATCTACACCTTTGCCACCTAGATGGCCTTCCATCGGCGTCTCTAGGGAAATGGCACTGGGTTCCCAACATTCCATCTCAGGAAAATGTGCTCCCCTCACTAGTCGAGGGTGAGCCACCAAGTTAGCTGGTGGTGGAGCTCCCGTTAATCGGGCCCCCCCCCCCCCCCGGTGGGTGTGGTGGAGGTGTGTGTTGACTCAGGCGACCCACAGGAGTTTGCCACCCTGTGATAGCTGTAAGCTGCGGGCTAAGAAAAAAATAGTTGTAGGATAATGCTAGTTGGATAAAGGTGCCTTGATTACCTCAAGCGAAGCTACAATGGGCCTAATTAAAATATTAATTACATGTAGAAGGTAATGTTTAAAAAAAAAAAATTAAACTTCTTTATTAGTATTTTGAGGGTTTCCCCTCCCCCCCCCCACCCCCCATGTGTTATAAATGCAGAAGGGACACTAACCTCATAACATGGGGCACAACAACCTCAGGACACACCAGCAGCAGCAGCAGAGGCAGTGTCAGGTGATGAGCAGGATAAAGATGAGGTGCTGGATTTGGGCATCCAAGACAAGTAAGTATACTAAGCATTTCACAATCATAATGATGCCATTTTGGTGTACCAATGTTTCAAAATTCACATTGTGTTCATCATCCCTTTAATTATGTCACAAATATATATATTTTGGTTACTGCAGTAATTTTTGTTTTGTGTTGTTTGTTTAGCTCTCCTTCCCAAAGTGATGTCTCGGTGGTGGGACCAGCAAGTGAGCCTTCATCTTTATGTAGGCCACAGCCACTAGCAAAGAGAACAAGAGGGGGCAGCAGAGGTGATGAGGTTGACATGATAATTCTGAGGGAGATGCAAAGGTTGGAAGGAAGACGTGCAGAGAGGGAGGAGAGGAGAAGAGAGAAGAGAAGGTGGAGGAGGAGGGGGAGGAGGAGGAGGAGGAGGAGGAGGAGGAGGAGGACAGCAGCTTTCGATGAAGATGTTGTTTTTGGCCAACTAGCAGCTGCACTAATGCAACACTTGTGACTAGTAAAAAGAAATAGAATGCACGCATCCAAATATTAAAACTTTTACATAACATAGAATTTTCACACACAATAATTTCCACATTCTCATAATTTTCTCACCCCTCATTCCTCTAACCAGCATAATTTTTAATCTATACTGAAATTATTAAATTATGATCGTAATTTGTTTTTTAAATAATAGAAAAAAAATAATAATAATAAAAATTCTTGTTGATTTATTTAAAGTTTTGATGAACATGGGCATATTGCTGGCTGACTTCTCCAGCTGGACTGTTTCGGTGATCCCTGTGCAAACCACCACATTCTCCATTTATTTAAAACCTAATTACAATAATTACAATCATTTCGGAGAAGAGAATGTATTAGTGAGGTCTTATTTAGTGAGGTTCTACAAACCCCAAGTTAACACTACTTATCTGTGGGTAAAGTTAATTACACTGCAGGATAGGCTTTCAAACTCCTGACATGGGCATATTTGAACGCACAACACTTCTAAATACTTAACCCTGATCCATTTAATACTACTTACATCAATTTATCATCAAAAACAAAATAGAAATCAAAACCTTATTGTGAAAAAATAACAAAAAAGCCTTAACTTTTGAGACTATGTCCTATCACTGATGAATGTATAGGTCTCACTCCCCCCCCCCCCCCCCTCTTCTTCTTCTCTCCCTCTCTCTCTCTTTTCTTCCCCCTCCCCCTCCCCCTCCCTATTTCTCTGTATCTTAGTATTCCAGCTAGTTTGATGGCAGCCAAAAAATTAGTCACTGACCGTCTGGTGGTCTGTTAGAAGTTGCCACGACAACTACGCCAAAGTCAAACAGAGCGGTGAACAGTGCCTTCAGGATCATGGCGTCTGCTATGTCCTTCACTTGGAACTCATCAAAGCACAACAAATGAGATTCATTAGCAATATTGTTGGCCACAGGTCTGATGGGGTCGTAGGTGCGGGTCTTCCTCGACTGCCGAGTTCGAAGAGGAAGTTGGTCTTTAAAATTGTGAATACCTGGAAAAGGCAATATACACATAAAAAAGGTGAAGGGTGAGGCAGGAAGAAAAGACAATATTTAACAGAAAATCATTCCACATGTTACAAAAATAATGAGATAGCATAATCCCTCCTATTGAAATCTCAAAAAAAAAAAAAAAAAAAAAAAAAAAAAAATATATATATATATATATATATATATATATATATATATATATATATATATATATATAGATATATATATACATACACACATATATATATCACAATGCCAATTTAATCTCTTTTGGTGCTTATTTATGATGACATTGCAAATATTGTTGACTGATACCTACTGCATATAGTAAATGGGTCCATTAGCCTCTAATTACAGCACCAATTAGAAAGCATCAAGAGTGTTTACTACACCAACGTTTGTGAACATCGAGCATGAAGCCATCGAAGTGGACCCTCTTCTTCTTTGCCACTCGCACTGAACTATAGAACATGTCCATCAGCATGGTCTTCCCAGAACCTGCCATCAAAGAAGAGATACAACCCGATGAGCACTTGCAGAAACATGGCCACACAAGACAAGAGTAGTATTGAATTTTTTCTAATGTTAGCTAAAACCTCCGTTATGGGCACTTTCGAAGAGACATCTTAGAAATGTCATTAATCTTGCTAATGCATCCTTTGCTTCAAGTGATAGTAATGTCTCACCTACTGAGCCATGCATGTACAGGCCACACATCTTCTTGGACGAAGTATTGAGATCCCTACTGAATAACTGTGGCACACAAAGACAAGTATGCATACAGGGTGGTCAGAGAACACATGGCAGAGACAGAAGAGAGAGATGAGGTGTATTGCCATGAGTGGTGAAGGAGAAAAAGAGAGGGAGGGAGGGAGGAAGAGAACAAGAAGAGAAGGGAAGCAATAGAGGGACAGGGAAGGGAGGGAAATGAGAAGATAAAATAACAACAAAAAAATGTGAAGGAAATAACAGTGCATTACATAAACTAGCAGAAAACCTGCCCTATGTTTGAGGATATTCGAAGGGTATTCATGAAATTGATCCTACAGTTTTGGCCACTGATTCCTAAAAGGAGCAAAGGAAAGGCTCGTACACAGTTACAAGCTTTTATATCACACAGCTATCTCTGACCACAGCTTTCCTTTACCATAAAGAAGTGTGGTGTGGCAGGATGTGAGGTGTGCACACCACCATGACTGCCTCACTATGCCTTCGACAGGCTTATTACTTCCCAAATCCGCTGAGGATAGCAGTAAGCAATTTACTTGTATTAAAATTTTGCCCAATCTTGGGGAAAGTTATCCAAAGAAGATGAGACCATAACTCACTGCAAAGAAACCATCAGAGTAGCCAAACCCTTTCAAATGACAGCAGAAACTATCTGTGATCTCCTTGCATGTGGTGAATACCTGAAGCATAGGTACAATGCATGTACTCTAAAGGAAGTTGACCAAAGTGTGTATCAAGCTCCATGCTTACTAAGAAGATTGCTTTCACTGATGTAGTGATACAATTATTCCTGATGTAGAAGATACCATGAAATCACTCTGTGCTCATGAAATTCTTGGTAGTTGTAGTGACCATATCAGTCCTCATTGACACTCCCCTTGATTGAAGAACAGTCCCTGCTGCTATCTGTGTGGTTGCTATGGTGATATGCACAGTATTTCAGAGGAAATGGAAGCAAGCTACCAAACAGTATATCCTGTGTGCAAAGAGTGTTACATTGCTGGTTTAAGGGAACACACTAGGGATTCTCATTTTTTCTGGATCACAGGGAATGCAAGACATTGCATTGCAATAGATGTCCTTTACATTATGTTAGTATTATTCAAATGAAAATGCTAAATTGTGTTGTAAAAACTATTTAGGTGCTGTGTTTTGAGAAGTAATTCTATAAAAAAAATATTAATGAGGAATTGATATTAAACATTGTATGGTGTTATAAGAGTGAGAGTTTTAAAGAAACGGTATGAGGGAGGTGGATGGTTAACTGGAAATTTTTTTGTGCAGTCTAACAACTTTTATTTTAGCTATACACAGAGAGAGTACAGTGAAATTCACTAAAGGAGGTCATGTACTCATGAACCACGGCCAGGGTTTTTTTTTTTAACTAATAAAAAGCTTAAGCACTTGCCATGTTCAGGAATCTTCTGCCACTGGTAACCCCAGAGCTTGCTTCGTAGCCATCAAGCCTGTCTTGAAGCAACTGCAACTTGCTCACCACTTCCCATTGTTTGCGGTCATGCTGAAGCTTGTTCGCATCCTCCAGCCTCTGATACTCACTGGAGATAGAATACTGCTTCTGTAGCAGGAGCAAAGGGAATTAAGCCAACCGACTGTTAAGTTTTGCGAAAAGCCAGGTTAGACACTAGTAGCTTGTGGTTACATAGCCGTGGAAATACCTGGCTTGATAGTATGGGCGACACGGTCCTCACCCTCCCTCTCCCCCTAAAGAGACCCTGAGCCAGCGTAGTGCGTCTCATATTGCTAAGAGGTTTTAAAGAGGGTCGGTCTATTTTTTGCTGACGTAAGCTTTAGTTGTCCCAGCCACACCCCCTGCTCCAGCCCAACCCACTTTGCCCGTCCCGATCTTCACCTTGCAGGCTCTGCAGTTCCATTAGACAAGGCCTGCCAATATTGGTCACCAAGTTTGTTATTTGTCTTTTTGAATGATGTGGATAGAGATTCAAGACAACTGAATTTGTATAAAATTCAGTGATGTCACATGTACTGAGTGGGAAAGTTCTTACTGGTAATTATATAATTTAAGTGTGCTAAGTGATTTATATTAAGTTAGTTTCATGTGATCAATCCCTGCTGAGTTCAGCCTCAACTGTTTCAACAAATTCCTTCCCAGTCAGACAAAGTCTCACCTAGCTAATGTTGTTAGTGGCTCAAGACCTAGACTACTGGGAAGGAATTTGTTGAAACAGTTGAGGCTGAACTCTATCAAATTGCCCAGGTCAGCTCTAGTGATAGATTGCAAGAACTGGTTACTGAGTACCAGGAACTTTTCAAGGATGAGCTTGACACTGTAAAGAATTATCAAGCATGGTTGTAATCTTCTCTGCAGTGTAAATTTTTTACACAATCCTTGAGGGTTGCAGTAACAAATCTGGGAATAGAGCCCTCCAGGTTGCATGGAACATGATTGTAATGGCTACAGCAGTTTTCCCATTAACCTGTAATTTTAGCATGATCTGCTGGGACTCTCAGCTCTTACAGGTGAAAAGATCAAGCTCCTCTCACTCTTCAGGTTCCCTTCCATCACAATTTTGAGTGTTCATAGGTGAACTTGAAGAAATATATTTCGAAAACATGCAATACCTCTTTCTTGGTGTTGCTTGGTGCTTGGTACCCTGGCCAGTTGTGTGTGCAGCTCCAGGGTTTGTTCTGACTCAGTTGGGTTGCCAACATGCACTGAAAATATGACCAGCTTTGCCACAGTTGTGGAAGCTAGCTGACTTGAACCCACAATCTTTTGAAGTGTGATTGGTTCTTCCACAGTGAGAACATTTGGAATTACCCTGATTTGTGGAGATCCTCTGGATTTCTGGAGCTATGATTATAATGTATAACCAGGGCAGATATGCCAATCTGGATGGATGAGGTTGTCAAACTCTTTCTGTGCAGCAGCCAGCTTTTCTGGAGGGAGATGGCAAGCTTGGGCAAAAATGGGCTGCCATGAGTTAGAATCCTGTGCTGAATGTTGTGCTTGATAATATTCCTTCTCTTTAATCTTTTTTTTTTGTTATTTATTTCCAGTGGCAAGCTGATTTCGGTTGTACTTTTGGTTTGTGTGCCAACTGGGAGGCTTATCTATACCTGATCCCAAATGGATCAGGTATAAAATGAGAAGTTAGTAAGATACTGCTAGCATGCCTAGTTTGGCATGAGAACGAATATCCCTTGGTAGAATTTTTTTCTCCTCTTTTTAAGGGCTAATTTTTTTTTTCCTGTCAGCTAATTTCAAGCCCTGTCCATACTACAAACAGGTTTGTACCTCTCTCCAGCAACAGCTGGTTCCAAACATTTTCTTGCCTCAGCACTAGCATAGTGCTGAACCCGCTCCACATCACCTGGGTGGGCTGAATAATTGGCTGGGCTGATTGATTGGTTTTCCTCTACCTTGTATAGAAACAGGGAATTTATTTCTTGTGTGCTACTTTGTTATATCTTATTCCCTCCGCAATGTTGTCGCACAAACAGAGGATAAAGAGGAGGGAGAGATTTGCTATAGCTAAACTCTTGACATATCAACAATAAACCACAAAAATGTTTAATAAATCTTATCTGCTTAAAGCCTATCCTTCTGAAGGTTTCACATGAAACTGGGTGGAACCATTGGGATGAAACTGGGTGTAGTGTGGACGCGTGAAACCTGTTCCAGACAAAGGTGAAACCAGGTGTAGTGCACAGTGTGGACAGGGTTTCAGTTAGCGGGTGACTTTTGCTAACTGGGGATGCTTATTCTATACCTGATTCCACAATAACATACATACAGTGCAATATAATATAGTAATAAGAGAGTGCACAATTAATCAGGAAGTGGTATTATTAATGACCACAGGAAATAATGCTCATGACTAGTGAACATCACTATAAAGACGTATGTTGTCTGACCAAAAAAAAACATTACTGGAAGCTACTAAAACTTAATGATATGCATATAACAGCAGAGCCATATATAAACCAACATACCTTTTGTGGTGTACATTATACACCACTGGCAATAAAAGAGGTAAAGTACAAACCAATACACCTTTTGTGGTCTACATTAATACATGATTGGTAATTCAATTGTTACTGATGTATATCTAATGTACATCACAATAGATGTATAAATTTACACTTCATCTTTCTAATGATTTGAAAGACTAGCAGAAAATCCGCTTTTCAGTCAGTAGCATGCTCTTTAGTTGAGCTTGTGGACAGCTCAGCCACTTTATGATAACTTTTAACTAGTGCAATTTTTGATGTAATAATTGCTACTCTCCTCCATTCCCGAACATCCCCTTCCCCCCTCCCAAGAAAAATATCCTGTATGAAACCCTGATATGCACTGCGTTTACAACATTACATAATTTTGGATGCACTCATTGGAACATGAAGTCTGCAAGGAGCCCCCATCTTCATAGCTGGCTGACTGTCTTCTCTTCACAATCTCTGCTGACATTTCTCTCCTCACCATGACTTTGCTCCCATGGTTGTGTCTGTCTGGAAGACCTTCTCTCTCCATCACAGACTATCAACAGTGTCTGCAAGATCATGAGCTAACCAAATCTCTTCAAGATCAATACCTGTTCTATTCATGAACCCCTCACTCATAGTATGTTCACTTTTGTGAAACCTAGGAGTACATCTGCAAAGGTCAAACCCACACCCCAAAAAAATCTTCTTATGCCATTGGACATTGTACATACAGACAAATTGCATATTATAGCATAGATGGAATAAATCTTTTAAACCATATACTTGCAAACACTGGATTAATATCACTTAAGCTTAAGGTCAGATACGAGACGATAAATTTGAGCACGTTTGTCTTCCATTTCCGAGTCGGTACCCCATGTCTCATTGTCTTTAGTCAGAAGGATGTCCTGATTCAAGAACTGCAGAAAGATTCAGGCAGAGTGGAATGTGGTTGATCATATCCACAGAATCAAATATATTCAAATTAATGTTCGCAAATGAGAAGATCAAGCCAAACAAAAAATTGTCAAAAAGAAAAAGAAAAAGAAAAAAAAAACATTGGCACTATATTAAACCTTCAATAACACAATGTTTAGGAAGTTGATAGTGAAAAAATGGCTTCTATTGAAAAAAATATTTTAAACAATTGTAAATTCATGCGCACTCTTTTTGCCTCAGGAATGATTTTAATGGATTATCTTTATTTTAAAAATAGAAATTTTCAAAATGATGTTTTAATGGTCATATGATAAATTTTTTATTTCTATTTTCTATCATATTTCCAGCTACATCCTCTCAATGTAATTATCTGCCACAGTTATCACAGAGCCAATGTTTCCTTCTGAAAGCTTACATGAATACCCCAAAAAATGGGTTTGTTACACTAATACAAAAAATAGGTTTTTTTTACTAATAGGCCATGTAACTAGAGCACCTCCATTATGCACGTACCTGGATTAGAGTTTCAACATATTGCAAGACGTGTATGCCACAGTCAAATATGTTGTTTTGCAGAGGGACCTAAAAAATGTAATAGAATAAATGTTTTATAAAACTGTGAAAAATGATATTAAAAAAATTATAATAATGGTATTGATGATATTGAGGATGATAATGGTGGCGATGATGATCATAATGATAAGGATGCTAATGTTATTGATTGTGTTAGTGTTACATGATGGAATTATAAGTGATAGTTTCTTTCATGAAGATTAATTGGTGCCTTAAGAAAGATAAGAGTAATTTTACTAATTGACTTGAAATTTGGGCTAAAAATTATAACATTTTAATTGGTGGATGGTGAAAGGTTGCTACATGAAATGGGACTTCTCAACAAGCAACAACAAAGGAAAATATGGAGAACAAAGACAATCTAAGGAAAAGGAATAAATGTTGCTAACCTTGGGATAGTATGAAGGAAGGTGACGAAATTCATGCTGGCCACTCTTTTTCACCTTCCATTCCTGATTCAGATACCTACAGAAGTATTACAAGAACTTAATTCTGCATGAAAATTGTTAACTTTAATTCCATGGAGTCACCTAGTTCATGCATAACATTTCCCTTTATACACACAGCAAGGCCAGTAATCTGTCTCCCTGCTCAAATCATCATCTGTTGGTAAAGCACTTTCAATTTCTGTCAAATTCAATTGGACCCCACCCCCCCCCCCCCCCCACCAAAATAAAATAATGATAATGATAATAATAGCTAGGAAGATGGTTCATATTACTAGGATTTTGGAGAGGGAGGGGTATAAAAGATTTCTCTTGTGAAAAATCTAGCATTATTTACAGAGTAGGTTTCTCTGACTTACGTGCGAATTCTATCTGCAGCATCTGGCCTCCTGACACCTAGTGAATCCAATGTGATTAGACATGGCTCCAAGCTACAAGATGAGGGATAAGAAAAAAATATATGTGCATTATTTTAAATAAGAGAAAAATAACAAAAACTTACAAATTATAAGAATAATCTACCTTATTGTAAACAATTGTATAACCATGCTTATCATACTGATCAATGCAACTTTCAGGATTTAGCATATTTGTACACCATAATATCTCTAGTGTGATACAAAGTAGATTCGTGTGTGCAACTCACATGTTGCATTCTCCTTGCATTTCCATATCCTCAGACACTGTGGTCCGGTTGACTTCATCACGCTCCTCATCATAAGATACAGTGACCATGTCGACATCATTGCACTCAGAGGACACAGTGGTTACGTCATCTAGTTCACATTCATCGCCATGGGACACAGTGGCTGAAACATAACGATGCACTTGCAGAATATGCTTGATGGACTTCTTCGCTCCCCTCTCTGTGACACATTTCTCAGTCGATGGGAGAATTTCCATTTTATAATCCTCCTCCTCCTTCTCTTGCTCACTGATGTTCCTTTTAACTTCATCTTTACAGGAAGTAGCCACAATTTCTGTGCTTGTTCTCTACAAAATATGAGAATAAACACTCATTTCATGTGGAAGTAAGCTTACAAGTGGTCTCCTGAGGTGTGTCAGTGTATATGGCAGGGGCAGGGGCAGAGGCAGGGGGGAGGGGACCACGGCACCCCTTCCCCCACACTATCTACAAAAATTTATACTTACCTTGAAACAAAACACCAAAGAATTACTTGACTAATTTTTAATAAGAATTTGTTTTCAGAGTAATTTCTCTATTTGTAGTGATGATGTGATAATTTAATATTGCAACACAATATCATACTCTATATATTGTTGACAATATGATTTCTTTTCTTTCCTCACAATTAATAGATCTACTTTATAATAGACTAGCCGGTGCACTCGTGAGCATGAGAGTTGTGCTAAACTCACAAAATTGTTTACATGTACATAACTACCTATGTGGCTAATGCACCGCCAAACCCTTGGCATTAGATATCTGAAACTTGACTTGCGCACACAACTTGACCATGGGAGAAACTTGAGCAATGTTATAATCCCAGGGCAGGATTCTGGGTGCCTCAGGATCCGAGAAAGTGGAGATTAAATGGGTGATGTGAGTTCATTCCTGACCCAAAAACTAGTCAAGATTACACAAAATGCAATTACCACCATTCAAATTAACTTCAGCAGAATTCTAAGAGAATGGGTGTTAACTCTGCCACTACAATTATTCTACCACCAAATTTTATCTCCTGTAACATCAGGAAGTACCCTTTTAATTGCAAATACATTGAGTGTTACGGGCGATGGACATACACATTCCTTTTCCCTATAGACTATACAGTGTACTCACTTGGCTCATCATAACGAAGCTAGTGAAGTCACATTCAGTGACCTTAGTGCACTAAATGTGGAAGCCTCAGTATACAAAAAAAACCAGAAGATTAAGTGGGTATAGTGAGTTTATCCCTAACCCAAAAAGAGGTCAAAATTACACTAAATGTTAATTGGAGGGTGAGGGGTGGAAGAGTGGAAGGAGACCCACACAACTATAAGTCAAACTGAACAAGTTTGTAACTGCAGGAGGCCAAAGGCCAACTCAAAAACCTCCCCAGGGAGCAGTTATTTCTCTGGCAACATCAATGAATGTGGCACTGTGGTAAGTTAATGAGGGAAATGTGTACAAATTCAAGGCTACCACACATTAGCCAGTCATTTAAAAACTTCCTGCAGGTAATGAGTGTGAGTTTCCTTATTAGAGGGTGAACCAAAATATCATCCAGATATATGGATATGGTGACAAGTGAAGAGATCACATAATCTTACCCATGGCTCTCTGAAATTAACTTAGTGCTCTTTGAAAAAATGATAATTTCAGCAAAAGAACTAAGTAGATCCAAAAAAAATGGCATAGTCAAAGTGATTTATAGATACAACCTCTTTTTAGTTTACCAGCAACTGTCTTGCACAGTAATAGGATGATATGTACAGTTTATTGGCTTGTGCAGGCCAAATATGAATTCACTGGTGCTAAAATAGATTTATTCCAAATCAATTGTTACATTTTTCATCACATGGTCATGTCAGCAAACAATTTAAAATGAAGTAAAATTTCTTGCATACCTGTGATTTTCTTGTCGAATAATCTGGGTTGGTCCCTAAACAAAGATTTCCAGGAAAGCAGACAATCACGACGTACCAATGAGACCTATGGCCAAGTAAAAGCAGTGGGTTACAGCAGCAGTAGAGTAAGTACGATACAAACAATAACCACACCCACTCTTGTTGACTGTGATCTTGTGGTATTACCTTTCACACACTGGAATGATGAGGTAGTCCTTACTGAACAGGTCAACATGCTTGGTCCACTTCTTCACACGTCCATGGAGCCTCTCAGGTCCACTACAAGTGTGCAATTTTTAATATCATCACAGTTACTTGCCAAAAAAAACATCACATCTATTTATATCCATTATGTATATCTGAGCTAATTATTCAAAATGAGAAGTGAGTCCTACTAACAGTTACACATGACTGAACTCAATAGAAGTGGAACAGAAATGAATCTATATCATCAACATACATAAATAGTTACAGAAAATAGTTGTTATCCAAATATATTTCAGACTATGACATTGATGCAAACTTTCAAAATATTTCCCATATTAAGCCAATATGGGCCAAAGAATTAAGAGTTAAGACTTAGAGGGTTTGTATGTATACACTAAAATAGCTAAGCCTTATTTTTAATTGATGAAATACTAGCCAATATACCCATCCCATCTAAACTATAAAGTGTGAATAGTATGTCTATCTGTGTATCCACGATTCACGCTTGAATTGTTGAAGTTAGATCCAATAACCCACATATATTTAGAATCCGTGTCACCAGGGGAATGCCATGAGCATGTCTATATAGCCACACACCTTTCTGTATTAAAAAAAAAGCCAAAATGGAACTTTTGCCAGAAAAATGAAAGGACCTACAGGCCTAAAACTTTGGCATGCAGATATAACCTGACTCTGTGAATAACATGGGGTGGGCCCCATCAGTGTCATCAGGGAATGTCATAAGCATATCTATATGGCTACACTCCTTTCTGTATTTAAAAAAAGCCAAAAATGGTAATTTTGCCAGAAAAAAGAATGGAGCTAGACCCACAAACCCATATATATTTAGAATCAGTGTCACAAGGAGAACATCATAAGCATATCTATATGGCCACACCTCTTCGTGTATTCAAAAAAAAGAGAAAATAATAGAGCTACAGGCCTAAAACTTAGGCATGCAGACACAACTTGACTCTGTGAATAACATGAGGTGGGTCCCATCTGGGCACACCCAATTCTCTTTGTGTGTAAGGCTAAAGGTGTTAAAAATGGTACTTAAAAATAAATTTTGACCTGATCACATGTTCACCTTTGTTTTATAAGTCTACCACATGTATATTCAAAGCAGACCCTTTTGTGACTATAGCCCACCAAAGGGGGCCAAAAACCGACCATACAGCAGGTTTTTTAATAGTAAGTATAAAAAGATAAATTTACACATTTTTCTCCCCAAAGCACCAGCGAAAGCGTGAAGACCTTTTAATGAACACTGATTGCCAACATATACCTGATATACCTCATATACCTGAGAGAGGAAAGAGATTCATCATCCATGGCTGCATTACTGAGTCTGGTGTAGAAGAAGGTACTAAATATGTGCACCTTGTGCTGCAACTCTTCATGCAAGACTTCATATTCCAGGTACCTACATGTAAAACACACACACGCACATCCATATAAATAAACAAAAACCTGCCCAATGGGCAATTTTCGGTCGGCCTTCAGCCTCCTGCAGTAATAAACCTTACAGTGTGCTAATCAATTATATGTCAGTAATACACCCCAAATTAGCAGGAGAAATTTATTGCTCTCAAGGAAAGCATAATCCCTGTTGTTGAATTCCAAAAAATTGCATCAGACTAAATATTCATAGCAAATGCATTCGTCCCACACACTTTTCAACTTCCTCTCACATTTCCTTCCACACTCTTTACAGTGTCCTTGTGAGTGTAGTGTTGCAATGTTACCTCCCCCCCCCCCCCACTCCCCTACATTTATATTATAACACAATATAGAGTTGGAGACTGACTTGAAGTAGAAATTCATGATGGCATCAGTTAGAAACCTCTCACTTTGAAGAATTTCCACATCTCCCATACTCAACTCTATGGTAAGTTTCATACCATTTGGTTGATACTTCAAAAATCTGAAAAAATACGTGCCAAATGAATAATTAAATGGAGGTGAGTGAGTGTAGCTTGTTTTGAGGTAAACCATGGGGGTAGTGAGGAAGGAGAGAAGAAAACAGAAGTTGAACAGACAGATGTGGAAAGGGTATGAGGGAAAAATATAGAAAAAAAAAAGAGAAAGAATCTTGAGGAGAAGTGAGGAAGAATAAAAGAATGTGAGGAAAGAGATATGAAGAGGTATGGTAAGATTATGGAGGAGAGATAAGTGAGAAGGGATTGACGATATGTAGTAAAGAAGAAAAGCAGGAGGAAAAAATAAGAGGAGAATATCGATATGAATATATAGGTGTACAGACAGACAGACAGACAGACAGACAGACAGACAGACAGACAGACAGACAGACAGACAGACAGACAGACAGACAGACAGACAGACAGACAGACAGACAGACAGACAGACAGACAGACAGACAGACAGACAGACAGACAGACAGACAGACAGACAGACAGACAGACAGACAGACAAATTTTATTTTTTCCCAGACATGCCACTTGGCATAAAACCATTTCAGGGTGGGTCTCCTCCATCCCTAAAAGTTTGGTCAAAATCTAACAACGGAGGGATTTTGAAAAATGGACGAACATAGTTACAGTTACATATTCAGTTACATAGTTACATATTCAGTTACATAGTTACATAGGTCTTCTAATATATAGAGATATAACAACTTCTAACTCCTCCTTTTCACATGTGATTAATGATAACAACAGAGACCTACATTCTTGTGGGAGGCACAGCAGTAGCTGCAGAACTCAAGGGAGGTTGGTGGGGAGGTGGGTGGGGAGGTGGGTGGGGAGGTGGGTGGGGTGGTGGGTGTTAGGTGCGGAGCTCTGTAGTGGGAGAGGGAGTGAGTGAAAAGGTGAATGGGTAGGTAGGGAGGGAACAGTGTACGTGGGAAGGTGAGAAGGAAGCTGGGAGGCAGGCAGTAAAGGGGGAGGGGATGAGGGGATTGGGATAAGTATCAGCAGTGGATCCAGAGGAGTACAGGGGGCTTTACCACCCTCAAAAAATAAAAAGAAACAAAAAAAACAAACCATAAAACACAATATTAGGGGGGGGGGGAATCATAACTGGAGGAATTCTTGTCACCACAACAAACTAAACAAGAGTAAACTTCAGTGTGCAGCTATAGGATCAGGCATAACTGGTGAGGTTTATAAAATATAGCATTTACAAGGAATGGAAACCTCAGCAATCACTTTATGTTGCAAGTGGTCTTGAAAAGCCTCACCCTTTACCAAATGATAAAATTCCATTATATAATTTGGTAAAGGGTCTGACTAGCAAGACTTGAGAAAGCTGGTTACACAGAAGTTGATGGCAATAGATATTTGGTGGATAAAAATATATTAGTTATGCTTATCTTTAAAAAATTAATTGTTCAGCAGAATATTGCTCACTATGCACCACAAAATCACTTCATAGTTCATGCACCTATGCCACGGAACTTAGTATGTACCCCCTGCTACTCTCTAGATCAGACACTGGGTAGGAGATAGATGGGTGGGTAGGTTGCTAGGTAGGTGTTCAAGTTAATGAAGAAATGATGAAATAACAATATGAAAATGGTGGCAATAATTGATTGATTTCGGTGTTTACACCATTCATGAAATGATTGACTGCTTTATGATTAAGAGAAATGACTAAAGAAGATATTATTATTACTCACTTTGCTTGTATTTCTTACCTGTCCATAAAATTGTTCTCTTTTGCCATAAAGAAGCTACCACCACAACCTGCAAATGGACCCAAAAAATCTTAACCGGTACAGGTTCCAACTGGTAAAGTATTGATACACAACCACGTGACCACACTAATCATTAAAAAAAAAAATTTCTTTTCTTTTTATTTTTAACAGACTTATTTTCATAAGGTGAATAAAATATGCCAGAAAATACATTTTACATGCCTATCCTAGCCACAATAGAAATAATGCTGTGGTGGGATAATTCCTTAGAATGAACCAGCTGATGCTACCCCCATAAACCACACCCATAAACCACACGGCTGGTCAAATAAATTCCTGTCCATCCCCTGGCAATGATAAATTATATATACCCCCTACAGCAAACTGTTACAAGTGGTGTTTAACCATTGATGTTTTTGTTTTTGTGTTTTTTTTCCTGTTTGTTTTTTTGTGCGTATGTTCTTTGATTTTTGTACAGGGTGTTTTGCTTTTTTGAGGGGTGGGAGGGGTGGGGGTTTCTTTTCTTAAGCAGAGAGGCAGCTAGCTTCCCTGGACTCTTGGGAAAATAATGTTCTACAAACTGATACTTCAATATTAAGAATTGACACCAAAAAAATATATAATAAATTTATGATTGCTCCTGAATGGGTAGGGCAGCTGGTTAGGGTTGTAAATGTTGTTGTTGTTGTTTTGCAGCTGGTTGGGGTTTAGTAATATTAAAACCATTTTATCCACACGAAACTATAAATATTCTGAAATTTGCTATGAGCCCACTGAAAATTTATAAAGCTTCTATTCCTGTAGTATGGTGTAGTCAAGAGCCATTTTTCAGATGCAGTTCCCAAAAATAAGAGATACCGGTCATGAATGCCAATACATTTTCTATGGTGGTTCACTGATACCATAAGTAGGCAGGCAGGTAGTACCTGAAGTAATCATGCAAGTCCCTATTCTGACAGTTCCTCCTCTCACTCAACTCTATTACCATTACCTAATTGAAGCACAAGTAACAGTAATTGTCAATAGAATTATGTCCTCCTAACTGTGAGACTACCACACTATGTATACACATTAAGTCCCTCTAATAATACCCTAAATGAGTTCAACCAAACTGTGATCCATGTGAGCCCAGTAAATTAAGCTTATTCTGTAACTCATATATGCCAATCCTACTCCTATATACACTCTAAAAGTGGAGCTTTTAGATACCAAACCTTCAATGTCACTCTCTCACTTCATTAACTCAAATTATCAGCTAAGGCTGTACCCTAGCTACCTCTGAAGTTAACAATTAGATTTATAAATTAAAGAATGGAATGTACACTCTAGTCCCATAGAGTTCTGCTATACTTGCACAATAACACTACAGAGTTCATAGCTATACATGCTCTCTACTCTGCAAGCACTGCATTAAGGATTATTTCAATTAAAACTCTAACAAAAGAACAATTGTGTCTCTATATAACCAACTCCAGCATTCTTTACTTCAGTTGTTTTTTGTACCTCTTTACTGGTCTTGGCCAACTTGAAACACTTGAGATTTCACTGTAAGGGAAGAACTAGACTCCTTCCAAATATGACAGACAAGTTGGGATCAGACATATATATTTGTATTAGTAAACATATCTCACCGACCCTTTTCCTTATTTTATCGTTGTGTCTGGCTCCTTCCTCAACTTTGGCTTCAGGGAAGCCTTCCACCTGGTGCTTCAGCCTGGCTGATGTCACTCAGTCACATTAATAGTGCCATTTTTTGTGAATATGACTTGCACATCAAATAAGCATCAGTAACTCCTCCATGCAGAAGATTCTCAACAATATTCCTGCTCATCTCTTATCCATTGAGGCTCTCAGCCTAAACTATGCCTTATGTCTCTCTCCAAATATGCAGCAATTTTAAAGAATTTTCTCAGCACATCTCACGTCAGGGAGCTGAGCGGTGGACCAAGCACAACATTCAGCACAGGATTCTAACTGATGGCAACCCATTTTTACCCAAGCTTGCCATCTCCCTCCAGAAAAGCTGGCTGCTGCACAGAAAGAGTTCACAACCTCTTCTGCATTGGCATATCTGCCCTTCCTCAAGAAACGGGGCTCTCACTTGAACACAGAGAAGACCCTGTAGAGACAGGTGTGTCCTATATAATGATATTACCACTCCTGACAAGTAACCATCCCACATATATAGGAATTTACATTGCTTTTGAGAGGGGCTACTCTGTTCATCGAGATTGATCTTATCTATAACTTTAATGAGATTCGAGCTCACACAGAGGATATTCCATGACAACCATTATCACTCATTTTGACCTTTATGAGTTTGTGTAAATGTCATATGGCCTCATGTAGTAACACTTTATGACCAGGTCAGCAGTAGAATACTCTTTATTGTCAACCAACTTGATGAAATCCTCATTACCATCCACACAGAGGATGAATAAAAACAACATCTGATGGCTTTCTTCACATGGCTTGCTCCATATGGTCTTGTTGACAATGTGGACACAAGTCAACTAGGCATGATCTCTGTCCATTTCCCTAGCCATCACATGATGCTTCCGGTATGCACCACTTGAAGATTTGGTGGAAGCAACAACAACCAAAAAAAAGCACTTTCAAACAAGGTTGCTCTGTAGGAGTATCTACAGTTGATCAACTTCTACCACCATTCTTCCCAGCCCCTGACTATGATATCATCCATCCCTTCTACAGGCTGATCAAAGGCAGGTGCACTACATGGACTTAGAACAGCAGATGTCTGGAAGCATTTCACAAGAACAAACAGGCACGTCACATTCTCATCGTGCCTGCCTACCCAGACCCAGCTGCACTCCCTTCATCACTGTTGATGTTGTCTAATGTTGCCGTCTTCACAGACCTTGAACACAATCTTGAAGGTAATTGTACTCCTCTTGTTCTTTTCACAGAAACTATGAGACCCTGGGCCATGCCATTCTACCTTCGACCCAGAACTTCTAGCCATCTATTTTGTCATCAGTTACTCTCATCACTTTGAAAACATTAGCCTGCCCATATTGCACACTAAAACCTGTTTCACCCATGTCTGGAATGGGTTCCACCAACCCACCGGAATGTTTATTCCAACATTAATTGGTTCCCTGTGAAGCCTCCTGAAGGGTAGGTCTCAAGCGTTCAGATTTATTTAACATTCCTGTGGCTTTATTGTTGATGTATGCTATTAGGAGTTTAGCTACTAACATCTCTCTCCAGTTGTGCATGGCATTACAGAGGGAAAAAGACAGGGAAAAAAAGAGCATAGGAGCAAATAAAATATCCAGGTTCTCTACCAGGTACACGTGAACCAATTTATCAGCCCAGCCTATTATTCAGCCCATGCAGGTAATGTGGAGCTGGTTCAGCACTATGCCAGGAAGCAAAAACATTTAAAACCTGGTGATGCTTGAAAGAGATACAAACCCACATGCCACAGAATGTTTGAAACCTTTCCTACAGCAGGTTTCAGGTGAAACCAGTTGGGATGAAACCGGTTTTAGTGTGCAGTGTGGACAGGTCTTTAGATTATCACCAGCTGAATGGATGATATCAGGAGGATGGCATCCTTAAAATAATAAATAAATGATGATAATAATAATAAAATGAAGTAAACAAATGGAATTGAAGCATACTGGCATGCTAGCCTGCTCATTTCACATTTAATTCACATTTAATTCACAAGTTGTGTTTTCCAAGGTTTCTGGAAGAGCCAGAATATAGTGATCCATAGATATGAGGACATGAGAAAGAAAAAATCTAGTCAAAGGATTATGAAGCATCTCAGTGACAAAGAAAATCTTGCTTCTCTGATTATAACAGTATAAGTATATCATTCTAGAAAGTTGGCGGTCAAGAGGTCTACAGTATGAAGCAGACTTTAGCAATGGATTGGACAATACTTTATAGCTACATCTGGCTCCAAAGTGAGTTGAAAACACTATTTATCCACAAACTTTTGTTTCCTTTTACTGCTATGGACAAAAAAATAGTAGAAAATGTCAATGAAGAGCTGATCAATATGGATTGGTAGTGCTTTCATTCCAGCTCCTACAGCTAGGCCTGGGGAGATGGTAAATACACCAACATTATACTAGTCTTGCTTGCCAGACCCTTTACCTACTGTACCCTATAGGAAAGGTCTGGTTTCAGTCCAGCAGATCCTGTCAGCAGCAGAATGTAATTAACTCATTTTATAGCCCACAGGAATTACTGGCATGTTGAAATTAAAGTTAGCTGGCACAGAGAACAAAATGCATTTTATTTAATCATTACATGATAGTTTATTAAATAAACCACACTCCATAAGAAGTGTACATGAAGTACTACTGGTCACATTCCTGGTGCCTGCAGCAAGATCAGTTCTGAACTGCAGTTCAAGATCGGCTTCATATTTAAAAAATCAAATAGGAGTACCAAACTTTGCACATTTCTGATGGACCTGGAGCACAATATATACACATTGACTATTCACACACTATAGCATCAATGATAATTTAGAACTGTAAAAGAAAGAAAAACAACAACACCAATGGCAAGCAATATAACTACTATATTACTTGTATCAATTAGTGTCTTTTCACACAATAAATTATTGAATGTTTATTTCTATTATTGCTATTATTATTGCTGTTGTTATATTTGCTATTATTATGTTGCTACTAATTTATTATTCTTATTAAATTTATAACTATTATTCCTGAACACGCATGCACAAACACAAAAACAGTATTTCAATAGAAACAGGAAGGTGGGGGATGTCTCAGAAACGTCCAGGACAGCAGGCAACATGGCTTTTGTCACAGTCTTCTTTGAGATACTGGAGTAAGAAAGGCTAAATTAACATTGTATATTCTAGCTATGGCTTTTCCTGGCAATTTACAGTTAAGACAATTTATGTCTCTGTTACTATTTGCATGTAAATTCAGCAGGTGAATAGATAAATTACGAGAGTAATTGAGATCTCTAAGGTATGATGTAATATGTGTATAGCATCAACTTTATGAATTTAATAATTCTTACAGTTGTATGGGCTCAATAAATCCATGAAAAGGTTGTAAGCATTCGCAAGGTAAGGAAAATGATAAGGTTGGCAATACTTTGAAATCCTTCCAATTTCAGAATTTAGTTTTTGTCTATATTTTGCTGTTTTGGGGGATGGGTGTGTGTCTGTGTGTTCGTGGACTATTGTTATCAATAATCCTTTACCTGATCTCATCCGAACTGCTTAAAAATGTCTGTATCAGACACATTCAGTCAGTCCAAACCAACCAACAAACAAAAATTAACAGCTATACTGGGGTCATAGGGAACATTCGTACAAAGTTTCGTCAAAATTTGTCCAGGAAGCTAGGAGTTCACAGACAGACAAGACAGACATAGCTTCTTTATTATTAGGATAATTCATTATTCTGCCTCTCTTCTCCTCCCTCCCCCCACCCCCCCCCCCCCCCCCCCCAACACACACTCCTATCAAATATTTCTATTTCTAGATGGGCCATAAATTTATCCAGTTACTTTTTATTATCCCCCCCACTCCACATCTTCAGATCTATCATGGGAAGTGTCCACAGCCATAAAAGGTTCTGAAATCTGTAGGCTGGTCATTCTAAATATAGAATATGTAAGAAAACATTGTTTGTTCCAAAAATTTTGAGAAAATATAATTGCAAATACTTAATGAAGTTTCTACCAGTCGTGCCTGTGCCACAATGAAATTGCATCCCTACCAACTACGGCAGAATAGTTCGAAGCAAGTTTAGCAATCAATTTTATCCACCTTTTTAGAGGTATTGATTGGCTAATCAATTTTTTTCTGTTGCTTTTTAAAATTTTTTTTATAATCTTATGACATACCTGATTTAACCACAAATATTATTTCATCATCTTTTTAAGTTTCTTTTTTTTTTTTTTTTTTTTTTTTTTTTTTTTTTTAAATACTATTTGAAATCTTCAGAAATGTACAAATATTAATCTTATTATATTTTTAAGTTTCTTCTTTAAAAAAAAAAAAATAATAATAATAATAAAATTTGAAGTCTCTATAGAAACATATGACTGAAATGGAACTAAAAATATGAATGATGAAAGATAATAACAGATAGACTAATATTGTTCAAATTTCAGTCTTTACAGATATATACAACTGAAATGAGACTAATAAATATAAATTTGAATAACAGAAGATAACCCAAAAAAACTTATATTTCTCTAATGTTTGTGTTTTGTGCCAGAATCATCTGCAGCTGCTGATAGACTCTTTATTTCAGAGTTCAAATACTTGTCTCCCTGCATCTCTAGCAGTCGAGACACTGTTCGCTGAAATGCAAAAACCTCTTCTTCACCAGTGAAGATGCTGGCATTGTAGTCTGGGCTACCCTGAACGAATTAAGTAATCACTGTAAGTTAAACATGAAGATTGTGCACATATGAGTACAGAGAAGGTAAAGTGTCTTCAATAATAAAAATATTACCACACAAAAAGAGGAAGAAAAAAATGACAAAAATCGAAAGCATAACTTGGTTGATCTCCATAAAAATCGTCTTTCTATATTTATTTTTTTCTTAATAATTAGTTTTTTTAAATGCACTTGCAAGTGTGCAAATACATGTACGCCAATGAGGTATGATGGTGTGCAGACATATCTTATCCTTGGTAAAGGGTCACTTGATTTGGTGTAAAATAAAATGAAACAAAATTAAAGTTTTATCAGCATCGAGAGAGAGTGTGTGTGGGGGGGGGGGAGGGGCAAGATGATGAGTCTGTACACATTAAGACGAGGATGGGGACATGGTGAGAGTTCTAGTGGTGAAGAAAGAACATGTCATCTACAATGCATAGCAGCAAGGTTAAGAGAACATTGGACAATCTTAGTTCATTCTGAGGCCTCCTGGTAAACCTTGAACCCAGTGGAAGACACAGTTATGATTATAGAGAAATTGTCCAAATCGTTTTTAACTGAGCTATGCATCAACTAGCATGTCTGTGAAGGTCACTGTGCTTCAGGCAGTCTACTCAGCTGAGGGAACTCCTGCATGATCTGTGCCAGAACAAGTCTCTTGTCACAGACCAGAAGTTGTGGGTGTTTATGAGGTGTGGTGTATGTTTCAGGTGAGAGTCCTATCTTTTATAGACATCTGCCATGATTGGACATATTGGAGAAAGTTATTGCGAATACATCCATATCTCTCTCTCATTCTCTCTCTATGGATGATTTAGAATCCTGCACTGAAATACTGGTGAGAGGAATTTCGTCATTTTGGCACAAATGCTGCGATTTGGTCCACAGCATTTTCATAGTCTGCACACAAGGCTGAAAAATAGAATTGCACACTTGCCAATACTAGTATTGTTACAATTGAAGTTACTGTTGCCTCTACTACCAGGGCTGCTGCTATATTACAACTACTACCACTACCACTGCTACTATTTTGTACACACGCTGCGGACATATAGAGATATGTGCACAGAAGCACAGTACCTGCTCAATGGCCAAGTCGTCAGAGAGGATTCTGGACTGCTGTTCATCCAGAGCACTGATGGTCTGCACAGAGAACAGCATTTCTGGAGAGACTTGGGCTGTGCAGATGAGCTTCACTTGGTGGTCGTACAGGATGTCAACCATGGTGATGAACCTTCTGGCTTCTTCTCGTCTCCTGATTGTCATTCTGGGGATGTTGCTGACGAAGATGGTCTCAAAGTGGGCGCAGAGGTGCAGGTAATCAGCGGCACTCAGAGGTCCAGAGCACAGCTGTTTGAAAGTAAACATGGCCAGGGGGCCAGCCGCAACAGGAATGTGAAGCGTTCGACCCAAAAATGTTAGTTCTCTTTGGCTAGGAGCTGTGGTGTATGTGTGTGTGTGTGTGAGAGAGAGAGAATGACAGAGAAATGATTGGATAAAACTGATATACTGTAGCATTCTTGATGCTAATAAAACTTTGTGTCCCAAGTGACCCTTTACCAAGGATAATGTATGTCTGCACACCATTATATCTAGTTGGTTTATCTGTATTTGTACACTTGCATTATAATTACACTTAACATTGTGGACTAATAGCAACCACTTTTGATCACTAACAGTACTTAACAGTAACAGGTAGAATTACATGTAGTTTGAATGTGATTAAACATATCCATATTTAAAAAAGAAGGGGAAAAAAACAACATGCCATTCTCTCTGTATTACATGTTGCTGAGAGGCTATGAGTTAACCTTCAATGAAACAGTCTTTACTTCTAATAGCAATTGTTGTGGACTTGAAGAAAAAAAAGAACATAATTTAGTAAACGGGCATGGTAATAGTCAAGAGTGAATCCGGCAACAAAAAAGTGGATACAAAGGGTTGACGTAATCAATCAAAGCAGTGAAGGACCCCAAGCTATGTTTATCTTTCTCTATTTGAAATACGATGTCATGAATTGATCAGCAAGCTTTAAATAGTCGCTTCACATGCACAGAGGTCAGTAGTGAGAACTGGCACACCGAACTGCTTCCAAAGTGAATCAGACAGCAAGCTTGTAGTGGTGGCTGACCATGGTGCCCATTTGAGCATTCAACAAAATTTTAGGAATAACAGGGCAAGGATCATGGCTGAGTGGTAAACTTACCAGACCCTTCACATATCTCACCCCCCACCCCCCCCCCCAAAATGGGTTTATATACTTCTCTTTTTTTATTAGATTACAGTGTGGTATGTAAACAACTTCCTCTAATAATTGAGTGTCCTTTTTTAAGTGTGGTTTGTAAATACAGAATGATGGAAGTTTACTGGACCTAGCCCTAGCTAAACTCTCCCCAAACCTGGCTCTTGCCCCCCCCCCCCCCCCCCCCCCCCACAGCAACCTCAGGATTGATCCAGGTGTCTGGGAGGAGATAGGGCACAACAGACAGACATGAAGATTTTCTTAAATATTTCCTGTAATTAAGTTATGGATTCCAGAAGATTTCCTCCTCAATATAGAGGATGTTGTTATTCCTATTCTTTGATTGCACTGTCTGTTCAATTGAAAAACAACCACCTTCCCCCCCCCCCCCCCCATATATGATCAACTAGGAAGATTTGATTAAGCCACATGAGACCTCTTAACTTCACTAATCCTCCAGGAGATAAAACATCACATATTTAAATCAAACTTATAGCTGTATGTGCTGCCATGTGCTGTGTTCAGTTGTCTTTAAGGTCTGGAAAAATTCCACATTTCTCAGCCTGTAAAAAAAAAAATTCAGCTGATTGAATAATTATTACAGAAATGTTACCCACTTAATCCTTGTTTCTGAGCAAAGTTTTCAAAAGTATCTACCAGCTTCTGATTGGCTGCTTCATTATTCGGACTGCATAAAATATATACAACAAGAACACAACAGTAAGAACTCAAATTTTAAGTAAAGGGATCCAATAGTAACACTCAAGAAATGTTCTTCTTGACAGCAAATACTTCAGGAATAGAAGTAAGAAAAAAAGAAGAAAGTCAACAACAGCAAGAACAACAAGAACACAACAGTAACAACTCAAATTTTAGGCAACAGGATGATTCAATAGCAACACTCAACATGATTTTGTTGACAGCAAATACTTCAGGAATATAAGGGGGAGAAAAGAAGAAAGTCAACAACAACCACAGGACCTAAGTAATACACAAATTAATAGCAAAAATTAGTGGTATTTAGCTGCACTACTCAACCATTGCAATAGTCAACAACTATAATCATTTACTACAACACACAAATAATTGTAATGGTAGGGACTGCAACATCAGAACTCAACAATTGCAGCATCACCACTGGGCCACTGGGCCACTGGGCCACTGGGCCACTGTAAATTAGTCACTTCAACACTTCAAAACAAAACAAACTCTAACAGCAACCTGCAACTTGCACTGTCAAAGGCTTACTTACGTCATGTAGACATTCTTCAATGAGGCCAGCACACTTTCCCGATAATCTCGAGTCTGAAGCTGCTCGACATCACAGTGATCTTTCAACACATGAATAAATGGAATAAAATTGCTTCGCTGGAGTCCATTCAGGTACAGATCTGTCCATTACATGCATAAATTGTAAATTGGATTGGATTATGCTCTCACACACTACACTGTGTTCATACCAGCTCCCAAGGACACCAGTGAAACCACAACATTCGTTCTTATGGCCCATCCACACCAAACAAATGAAAATGTTTTACTCACACTGTTAGTTGCTTAAAACGTCTTCAACTGTTAAAAAAATTTCCCATTACATATGCAGTTCCTAAGGGAATATCCATATTTTGTCACTTAATGAGTGTTGGTTCTCCAGCATGACCAACCCTCCAATGCATTGAGCTTGGCACCTTTTGGTGCAGGTGGAGGGCTGCCTTCGGGTACAAATTCTTGCTCCCCCCTTCCCGCTAGTCAGCTGCCTTCCATCTACACCTTTGCCACCTAGATGGCCTTCCATCGGCGTCTCTAGGGAAATGGCACTGGGTTCCCAACATTCCATCTCAGGAAAATGTGCTCCCCTCACTAGTCGAGGGTGAGCCACCAAGTTAGCTGGTGGTGGAGCTCCCGTTAATCGGGGCCCCCCCCCCTTGGTGGGTGTGGTGGAGGTGTGTGTTGACTCAGGCGACCCACAGGAGTTTGCCACCCTGTGATAGCTGTAAGCTGCGGGCTAAGAAAAAAATAGTTGTAGGATAATGTTAGTTGGATAAAGGTGCCTTGATTACCTCAAGTGAAGCTACAATGGGCCTAATTAAAATATTAATTACATGTAGAAGATAATGCTTAAAAAAAAAAATTAAACTTCTTTATTAGTATTTTGAGGGTTCCCCCCCCCCCCCCCCCCATGTGTTATAAATGCAGAAGGGACACTAACCTCATAACATGGGGCACAACAACCTCAGGACACACCAGCAGCAGCAGCAGAGGCAGTGTCAGGTGATGAGCAGGATAAAGATGAGGTGCTGGATTTGGGCATCCAAGACAAGTAAGTATACTAAGCATTTCACAATCATAATGATGCCATTTTGGTGTACCAATGTTTCAAAATTCACATTGTGTTCATCATCCCTTTAATTATGTCACAAATATATATATTTTGGTTACTGCAGTAATTTTTGTTTTGTGTTGTTTGTTTAGCTCTCCTTCCCAAAGTGATGTCTCGGTGGTGGGACCAGCAAGTGAGCCTTCATCTTTATGTAGGCCACAGCCACTAGCAAAGAGAACAAGAGGGGGCAGCAGAGGTGATGAGGTTGACATGATAATTCTGAGGGAGATGCAAAGGTTGGAAGGAAGACGTGCAGAGAGGGAGGAGAGGAGACAAGAGAGAAGGAGGAGGAGGAGGAGGAGGAGGAGGAGGAGGAGGACAGCAGCTTTTGATGAAGATGTTGTTTTTGGCCAACTAGCAGCTGCACTAATGCAACACTTGTGACTAGTAAAAAGAAATAGAATGCACGCATCCAAATATTAAAACTTTTACATAACATAGAATTTTCACACACAATAATTTCCACATTCTCATAATTTTCTCACCCTCATTCCTCTAACCAGCATAATTTTTAATCTATACCGAAATTATTAAATTATGATCGTAATTTTTTTTTTAAATAATAGAAAAAAAAAAATAATAATAAAAATTCTTGTTGATTTATTTAAAGTTTTGATGAACGTGGGCATATTGCCGGCTGACTTCTCCAGCTGGACTGTTTCGGTGATCCCTGTGCAAACCACCACATTCTCCATTTATTTAAAACCTAATTACAATCATTTCGGAGAAGAGAAAGTATTAGTGAGGTCTTATTTAGTGAGGTTCTACAAACCCCAAGTTAAACTACTTATCTGTGGGAAAAGTTAATTACACTGCAGGATAGGCTTTCAAACTCCTGACATGGGAATATTTGAATGCACAACACTTCTAAAGACTTAACCCTGATCCATTTAATACTACTTACATCAATTTATCATCAAAAACAAAATAGAAATCAAACCTTATTGTGAAAAAATAAAAAAAAAGCCTTAACTTTTGAGACTATGTCCTATCACTGATGAATGTATAGGTCTCACTCCCCCCCCCCCCCCCCCTCTTCTTCTTCTCTCCCTCTCTCTCTCTTTTCTTCCCCCTCCCCCTCCCCCTCCCTATTTCTCTGTATCTTAGTATTCCAGCTAGTTTGATGGCAGCCAAAAAATTAGTCACTGACCGTCTGGTGGTCTGTTAGAAGTTGCCACGACAACTACGCCAAAGTCAAACAGAGCGGTGAACAGTGCCTTCAAGATCATGGCGTCTGCTATGTCCTTCACTTGGAACTCATCAAAGCACAACAAATGAGATTCATTAGCAATATTGTTGGCCACAGGTCTGATGGGGTCGTAGGTGCGGGTCTTCCTCGACTGCCGAGTTCGAAGAGGAAGTTGGTCTTTAAAATTGTGAATACCTGGAAAAGGCAAAATACATATAAAAAAGGTGAAGGGTGAGGCAGGAAGAAAAGACAATATTTGACAGAAAATCATTCCACATGTTACAAAAATAATGAGATAGCATAATCCCTCCTATTGAAATCTCAAAAAAAAAAAAAAAAAAAAAAAAAATATATATATATATATATATATATAGATATATATATACATACACACATATATATATCACAATGCCAATTTAATCTCTTTTGGTACTTATTTATGATGACATTGCAAATATTGTTGACTGATACCTACTGCATATAGTAAATGGGTCCATTAGCCTCTAATTACAGCACCAATTAGAAAGCATCAAGAGTGTTTACTACACCAACGTTTGTGAACATCGAGCATGAAGCCATCGAAGTGGACCCTCTTCTTCTTTGCCACTCGCACTGAACTATAGAACATGTCCATCAGCATGGTCTTCCCAGAACCTGCCATCAAAGAAGAGATACAACCCGATTTGCACTTGCAGAAACATGGCCACACAAGACAAGAGTAGTATTGAATTTTTTCTAATGTTAGCTAAAACCTCCGTTATGGGCACTTTCGAAGAGACATCTTAGAAATGTCATTAATCTTGCTAATGCATCCTTTGCTTCAAGTGATAGTAATGTCTCACCTACTGAGCCATGCATGTACAGGCCACACATCTTCTTGGACGAAGTATTGAGATCCCTACTGAATAACTGTGGCACACAAAGACAAGTATGCATACAGGGTGGTCAGAGAACACATGGCAGAGACATGTGAGAGAGATGAGGTGTATTGCCATGAGTGGTGAAGGAGAAAAAGAGAGGGAGGGAGGGAGGAAGAGAACAAGAAGAGAAGGGAAGCAATAGAGGGACAGGGAAGGGAGGGAAATGAGAAGATAAAATAACAACAAAAAAATGTGAAGGAAATAACAGTGCATTACATAAACTAGCAGAAAACCTGCCCTATGTTTGAGGATATTCGAAGGGTATTCATGAAATTGATCCTACAGTTTTGGCCACTGATTCCTAAAAGGAGCAAAGGAAAGGCTCGTACACAGTTACAAGCTTTTATATCACACAGCTATCTCTGACCACAGCTTTCCTTTACCATAAAGAAGTGTGGTGTGGCAGGATGTGAGGTGTGCACACCACCATGACTTCCTCACTATGCCTTCGACAGGCTTATTACTTCCCAAATCCGCTGAGGATAGCAGTAAGCAATTTACTTGTATTAAAATTTTGCCCAATCTTGGGGAAAGTTATCCAAAGAAGATGAGACCATAACTCACTGCAAAGAAACCATCAGAGTAGCCAAACCCTTTCGAATGACAGCAGAAACTATCTGTGATCTCCTTGCATGTGGTGAATACCTGAAGCATAGGTACAATGCATGTACTCTAAAGGAAGTTGACCAAAGTGTGTATCAAGCTCCATGCTTACTAAGAAGATTGCTTTCACTGATGTAGTGATACAATTATTCCTGATGTAGAAGATACCATGAAATCACTCTGTGCTCATGAAATTCTTGGTAGTTGTAGTGACCATATCAGTCCTCATTGACACTCCCCTTGATTGAAGAACAGTCCCTGCTGCTATCTGTGTGGTTGCTATGGTGATATGCACAGTATTTCAGAGGAAATGGAAGCAAGCTACCAAACAGTATATCCTGTGTGCAAAGAGTGTTACATTGCTGGTTTAAGGGAACACACTAGGGATTCTCATTTTTTCTGGATCACAGGGAATGCAAGACATTGCATTGCAATAGATGTCCTTTACATTATGTTAGTATTATTCAAATGAAAATGCTAAATTGTGTTGTAAAAACTATTTAGGTGCTGTGTTTTGAGAAGTAATTCTATAAAAAAAATATTAATGAGGAATTGATATTAAACATTGTATGGTGTTATAATAGTGAGAGTTTTAAAGAAATGGTATGAGGGAGGTGGATGGTAAACTGAAAATTTTTTTGTGCAGTCTAACAACTTTTATTTTAGCTATACACAGAGAGAGTACAGTGAAATTCACTAAAGGGGGTCATGTACTCATGAACCACGGCCAGGTTGTTTTTTAACTAATAAAAAGCTTAAGCACTTGCCATGTTCAGGAATCTTCTGCCACTGGTAACCCCAGAGCTTGCTTCGTAGCCATCAAGCCTGTCTTGAAGCAGCTGCAACTTGCTCACCACTTCCCATTGTTTGCGGTCATGCTGAAGCTTGTTCGCATCCTCCAGCCTCTGATACTCACTGGAGATAGAATACTGCTTCTGTAGCAGGAGCAAAGGGAATTAAGCCAACCGACTGTTAAGTTTTGCGAAAAGCCAGGTTAGACACTAGTAGCTTGTGGTTACATAGCCGTGGAAATACCTGGCTTGATAGTATGGGCGACACGGTCCTCACCCTCCCTCTCCCCCTAAAGAGACCCTGAGCCAGCGTAGTGCGTCTCATATTGCTAAGAGGTTTTAAAGAGGGTCGGTCTATTTTTTGCTGACGTAAGCTTTAGTTGTCCCAGCCACACCCCTTGCTCCAGCCCAACCCACTTTGCCTGTCCCGATCTTTACCTTGCAGGCTCTGCAGTTCCATTAGACAAGGCCTGCCAATATTGGTCACCAAGTTTGTTATTTGTCTTTTTGAATGATGTGGATAGAGATTCAAGACAACTGAATTTGTATAAAATTCAGTGATGTCACATGTACTGAGTGGGAAAGTTCTTACTGGTAATTATATAATTTAAGTGTGCTAAGTGATTTATATTAAGTTAGTTTCATGTGATCAATCCCTGCTGAGTGGAATCCACTTGATTAAATTAGCAGCTGTAATGATACTTAGTAGAGTTAGTTTTGGCATGGACTGGTGACCTTCATCCACTGAGTATGATTCCATTCACCCTCAGCTCTAGCTGGAGTGGTTCAGTGTTGTTTCTCCTATATTTCAGAATGGTCTAAGCCTTGAGGCAAGCAAAGGTTGCCAACCACATAGTATATGGTATGAGGTATAGCTACTAAGCTTATGGTATTCAATTCTATCAAACATGAAAATTATTTTTTTAAAGTGATGTTCAAAGTTTGGCAGAGTTAACTAGATTTGCACATAATATGATTAAACACACAGTTGACTTGCAAAAAAAAAAAAAAAAAAAAAAAAAAAAAAAAAAAAAAAAAAAAAAAGAGAGCATAATATCACTAAAGGTGTTGGTTGAATGTGTCAAAATGATCCATTATGAATTAGAGTGGAAAACACACCAGATTTCTTCATTTCAATGTAAAAAAAGTTGTATTACTCCTATTGCATAAATATATGTAGCAAGATTGCACTATAATGGGATTTCTAGATAGACTCTATACATTCATTTGGAGTGCACACACGATTGCTCTGAATACTTAAAATCACACAAAATAACATCTTGGAAATTGTCTTTTTATTACTAATCTTTACCGGTCAGTTTAGTTGATATTATTATCTTGTGCAGTATGTGGTCCTAGAGAACCGGCCAAATTGGGTGTGGTTTTGCCTCACGAGCAGCCCATGTGCGACCTGACGGGTCTTTTGAAAGAACCGGAGGCAGGGTTTGGGAGTGGCGAGGCCTGCACAGACCTCAGCATGCAGATGTGCAATCTTGGGAAGATTCGGCAATATCCGTATGTTATGTTGCTAACATGACCCTTTACATAACACCTTAAATATGGAGGAGGATGAACAGACTTTCTAAAAAGCCTCGGGCTAGCCATAGCCTTAGCCCTAGAAAAGTCTCGCAAATTTCACTTGTAATACATGGTTAAGCAAGCACTATGTCCCCCCCCCCCCTCCCCATCATATTTTACTGGTCATGTCTTATTTTTATTATTATTAGCTATTATTATTTTAGTTATTATTATTTTAGTTATTATTTTAATAATTCTCTAGTGCTTTTTCTTGTTGCTAGTTTAGTTTTGCCCAATGGGCGAGGCTTATATGTTATTTGATCGGATTGTGGTACAGATAGTGATCATGAATTGATGTCTGAGTCTAGCCTCCATCTACAAAGAAGTGCCTAAGAAAATGTCACTTTGATCCCAAGTGTAACCCAAGAATTTCAAGAGCTGAGGATTATGGCTATTAATATTATCATTATTGCCTGCCCTGGGCTGAAGTGAAAAGAAGCAGATTTGTGGGTGTGATTTTAGTGGGTCTGTTGCTATCATCCATTTTGAGAATTGGTCAACTGTGAAATAAGATTTTATTTATAGCTTTCAATAGCTGGTGTATCTCTACTTCCTGGGGTTTGTATTCCATTCTGCACATGCCCAACCAAACTAAGTATTGTTCTCACTCATATTGTGTTTCATATGTAAGGTTTAGTGTGAAGGCCAACTTGCTAACAGATTCTGTGGCAGAGACCATCTCTGAACTGGAACTCTTCAGGGCAGCAGGCGGGGGGACAGTGTGTGATATCTCACCCATTGGGGTCAGGTGTGTATTAACAACTATTTAATATACATTCAAGTGATAGGTCACTTTGTTTGATGCAACTTGTGTCTGTTATATAGTATAGTAATCTTAGTGTCATGTGTTATATTATGCACTATAAAAGGCTATGTGGTTGGGAATAAGTTCAGGCATGGTACCAAACCACAGATCTTGGGGGGAAAATGTTTCTAAGCAGATTATTTTTTTTGAGAATTTTTTCTCGGCACCAGCTGGAAATACTAGGTCTGGACTAGTGACAATTTCACCATATAAAATAAACTGTGATGTATGTACTGGGTGGGCTGGTCTTATCCTATCTGGATGGGACGTGTCTCGACTACAAGAATATACTCTGTGTTGTCTGAGCAAGAAATATTTGTGATGAAAAACTCTTGTGCCTATCACCAGCCTCTTCTTTGACTTCATGATGAAGTTATAGTCTCTTAAGCACAGACCCTTTACAGAGTGCAACACTTAATTGTATTGCATCATCAGCAAACATACTCTAGCTGTGGTTAGTCTTGAGAAGCAGACCTTCTATCGGTGACAATCATTTTAATATTGAATATGAAAAACTGTCTTCCCTGACCAGAAAATTGAGATTTTCCAAACCAAAACCAGACTAAAAAAAAACCTTTCCTGACAAGCAAAGATCATATGTACAAATTCATTGAAATTCAGTTAAGCCGTTTCCAAATATATAGTGAATTGGCATGTATACATATTAAAAAAATGATATAATTACATACACACAATTTCAATACATAGACGCATACCAACTTACAATCTAGAAAGGAAGGGGAGACAACTAATGAAGGGCATCATCATATCTCCAATATAACTATGCACAATAATGCACTGACGTCTCTCTGTTTGTTTGTCTGGAAACTCCTCCTAGGTGCTTGGACCAATTTTGATGAAACTTAGTATGGATGTTCCCTCTGGCCTCGGTTGGTAATGGATGACAAAGCTTTACATGAATTTTCCTATTTTTCCCAGAAAAAAAAATTGGTTTCTAAAAACTCTGACTTGGAAAGATGAAATAGAATTGAAATTTTCTTCTTGAGTCAAGCAGTTCTGTATCATCAACTCTATGAACTCTGATTTACTAAGGCTGGGGATAATCTCTCTTGCTGACTTCCAATTGTTACAATAAAAAAATTGCATAGTCATTCTCATTAATATAACACAGACTTAACAAGCAATAGCCGTCATTATGCAAGTTATTTATATATAATTTGAAAATGTCAGTTTATCCGATGCATGGATATATTTTGATGAAACTTTGGAATATTTGATAATCTTTTGTTTATAGGCAATCAAAAAAAAAGAAGGAAAAAAAGAAAGGATTTCTAATGATTTTGGTAAAGGGTCTACACACATCCCCCTTTCCCCCCCCCCCCCCCCACCAACAAAGAAAAAATAATGTAAACAATTTCATTTACACGGCAGAAATAACGTGACAAATTTAATGAATGGTGGCCATTCTGCGAGTATTAATAGTAAGAATTTTGAATTTGAAGTCCTGGCATGTCTGGCTAGTTATTACAATGAACATTGTTTTGGTTATATTTATTGCTCTCCCTCCTCCCCACTCCCTCCTTTCTCCTCCCTCCTCCCCCTGGTAAACTACCATGAAGGTTGAACAGGGAATTTCTGCCTTGTATAGCAGAGAAGACAGGTCTTCACATCATCGCATCCTCTGGCATTTACTTAGACCCTCTGATGTCCGAGGAAGTCAAAGCTATGACTATTGAGGAGGTATATTGCTATATGTATGTACACGTACAGGAGAGAACTCACAAGTATGTAAAAATCATATTTATTCTGAATATGAAGAATAATGTGCAGAGAAAATCTCTAATGAATTAATTTGCATAATAATTCATTAATTAATGTGTACTGTTTTTCCCACGTTGTTTTTCTCTCTGGAATTAATGGGTCATGCCCATGCAATAGACTGGAGGTTATAGGAATACAGTGGCGACAATAGTAGGTGAACACTGATAGCTTGGCATATACACTGGAAACAGTGTTAGCCAAGGTGTTATGGGCTTTTCAAAGAATTCATGCATTTCTCAAGTGTGAATGAAGGATGGTAGTGTTTAACAGGTCAATTATACACCGAAATATTCATTTTGTTGGTTCTCCATGATTTTCCGTTGCAGAGCATACCTCTAGCTCATGTAACATTTATAGAAAATAGATGACCAAGGAGGTCAGTAAAAGTGTGCATAGCTTGTATGGCATCTGCAGTGTCGTATTTCTGACTTTGTCTTCCTATTTTTGACAGAACATTAGAATATCCCTTTCCTCATTCATAGGATATGATATTAATAACAAATGATAATTTCAACAGATGACAGACCTATTGGTCAGCGAAGTGATGGATGGAATCACAGGCTGTGGTGTGCGCTGTGGTATCATAGGGGAAGTTGGCTGCTCCTCCCCTCTCTCTGCTGCAGAGCAGAGGTCACTGGCTGCAGCTGTCAAGGCTCAAGAGAGAACAGGTATATTTGCTCCACTGCTTACCAAGAACTCGAAAACTTACATCTGGTGCTCGTAGCGACCATTGTAAAGGCTGGTTCAGAATGCAATGCAAGAAGCCATAGAATTAATGATATGCAATGCTGTCATCTTTTCCCCCATGATTGTTCGAATGTAATTCAAGTCTGATCCAGCAATAGTTTGTGTGACATCTCTATGTCCTGCTATGAGCTTGGAGCCTGGAGTTGCTGCTACTGAACCAGCTCAACAGTGCCTCATGTTGCAGTATCATACTGAATATATGGGCATGTGCAAGGTGCTTCACATATGGGGTACAGAAACAATGTGGAACTTACCCTCTAAGATAAAGCCTCCCACTATAAATCTTGACACTGTGGCTGTGGATTGGGTTTTTGCTAGATTTATATATAGTTTACTTACCACCAGAAACCCACCGTTTATCATCTCCAGATCACCTTCTCTCCCTCCCCCTCCCAGTGAAGAGCCGTTTGTAATTTGTATGAAGAACTCTATGTCATACTAGTTCCATGCCCCACCCTTCCCCAGAGAAAAACAAGCTAATCTTTATTGAACTGTGCTTGCATCTCGCACTGTGTTATGCAATGCTTCCATCTATCCACCTACTAACATTCGCTTGCTCAGCATTTAATAGTATAACAGTGTGGATGTAATTTCATTCATACTTTACAAGGAGTGATATGCACTTGGGAATATGTCACATTGTGGGACAGCAGCGTGAGGTAAACACGTTAGGCATAAGATATTTTGGCAAGGATTGCAATCTTGATCATTATTAATTGTTTAGATAATGAATTATGCATAAGAGAGGAATACTTGTTAGTTTTGTATGTTGGTTTGCCATAGGAGCTCCAATAGTGATTCACACAGCTCCCCAGGAAAGCTCTCCCTTTGAAATCCTCCAAGTGTTAGAAGACAACGGTGCCAACCTTCCCCATATTGTGTTTGCACACATAGACAGGACATTGTCAAAGGAAGAAAACTTGTTAAAGCTGGCTAGGAAAGGATGCTACATCGAGTATGACCTTTTTGGAAGTGAATGCAGCCATTATCAGGTAAATCATTCTTCTTAGTAAAGTACTGAACCCCCAGGACTATACTGCACCCCCAGGACTATACTGCACAGATATTAAAATTGATATTTACTTGGTGCAGAGTAATTTGGTAAGGAGGCCAACTCTCTCCTTATTTCAGTATTTATTTTGATGTGGTTTAAAGAAATAAAATGGCAACCTAGTGGTGTGCTTGTAAGATTTGGTGAAAGTCCTTTACTGTGTGTCTGAGTATGTAGTCTCTAGTTACCTCAGACAAAGTTGATGTACCATATCATTGTGTCCCGAGATAACTGAGGGAATTGTTGTGTGGCTCCTAAGATGGCACCTTCAACTTTATGCACTTTGTCATTTATTGACATAAAATTGTGTATGGTATTATTAACGGGTAACTGAACTGGAAAAAATAATTTTTTTTATTGTCTTATTTTGTTGTCCTTGATGTATAACATGGTAAAAAAATATTTGGGAATTTTTAGTTCAATATTCATGAAGAAAACTGAGCTTAAAATTTTAACTTCCTGTGTGGGGCATAACTATTCATTGGCATCACAAGGGGGACAGCTGCAGCCAGAATTCAATGGAGGTGATACGCTATTTCAACAAATTTCAACAAATTTCAACAATTCATGGAGTCTGGAGGCCCAATTTCTCGGTAAGTCCAGGATTGGTAACAGACATCTAGTGCAATAGCAACTGAAAAAGAGTTATAGAGTTGGAAATCTGAAGGAATAAGTGAAGACATCTGTCCCTTGGGAGAGTGCAATAGTTATTCATACCTTCAGATCCTATTGCTACTGCTCTTCAGTTTCATCTAGCTCTGATTCAGGTACAGAAAATGAGGATCAAAGACTTTCTGATTTGTCCTGATAAAATGTAGCTGTTAGCAAATACTTTTTAGTTTTGCCTACTTTTGATGTGGAATTAGATATTTAATAGCTAGCTAGATATATAGCTACTGAAAATGAGTATCAAAGACTTTTTGATTTGTTATGGTAATACTTGCTGGCTAGCCTGCCATTTTTGGTGTGGAGCTAGATATTTTATAGCTAGCTACTAAATAATAAACTGTGTAATTGTTCTTTTTTACATTTGCTTATAACATGTGTAACTAATAGCCCAGGGCAGTTCCTAGCTATAAATGTTATAACCAAGTGTAAAAAGGAACAATTAATTGCACACTTAGCTAGCTACCTGAATCAGAGCTGGATGAAGCTGAAGAGGAATCAGTGTCACTAAGCTCTGAAGTATTAGAAATTATTGCACTCTCCAAAGGGAACTCTTCACTTATTCCTTCGGAATAGCTGGGTCTTCAGATTAGCTACTCCAGCAGCTCTACTGCAATTGCTATCTCGTTAGGTATCAATGTACTGCTGCCACTCCTGGACTTACCAGCAGAATTGGGCCTCCTGACTCCAGGAATTATTGAAATTCATTGAACTAGCATATCACCTCCATTGAGTTCCGGCTGTAGCTGTCCCCCTTGTGATGTCAATGACTAGTTACACCACACACACCCCCCCCCCCTCACAGAAAGTAAAATTTTTAAGCAAAGTTTTCTTCATGAATATCCGACCAAAAAAAAAAAAAAAAAAAAAAAAAAAAATTATACCAGGTTCTGCATCAAGGACAACAAAAAACTTTTTTTTCCTAATTCAGTTACCCTTTAAGTATTCTCACTATGATCAACTACAGCATCCGCTCAATGGCAGCTGCAACAGAATAGGAAAGGGTCCAACATGTCAATTTGACTTGTCTTTCACGTCAGAACAACCACTGGATGAGGTCTTTTCCTTCTATTGCTAATTGGCCTGTGGGTTCAGATCTTGATGGGAATTAAGTTTTGCCATTAAAAAAAAAGAAAAAAGAATAAAATTAAGGAAAAAAAAAGAAAAAAAAATTTTCTCGTGGAATTTTTGTCTTTCCACTATAAGGCCAGCAACTCAAAATCAATTAATAGCTTCCCATCCCTTTTAGTAGCTAAAAATGTATGCGGGTAGGCAAAGAGGGGATGGAGGGGGATAGCAGCCACAATGCCAAAAAATTATAGAATTTATTAAAATTATTGAATCTGAAGTGCTGCAGTACTAGCTAAGAAAGTGAACTTGAACTATCAAAGAATATACAAAAAGCATACCTAAAATCATTCTAACTGATGTTTTTTTTGGCCTGCTTCAAGGAGATAAAGGTATGCTTAAAAAAATATATATATATATATATATATAGTTTAATAAGTTTTTAAAAATCATCATCTATGTGGGAAGATTTTAGAGGGGGGGAAATGCATGCAGCTGGAAATTAGGATGGGAAACAACGAATTGATTTGGTGTGGCCTAACTGTGATAAGATTGAGAAACCAGGCCTGACATGTACCATTGACAGAGCTCCAACTACACATGAAGCCAGTTGTCTGAAGAACGCTTTAAAGACTAAACTAATGCCACACAATTCATGAAAGCATTCACAAAAAGAAAAGAAAAAAGCACATCAGAAAAGTGTTAGCAATCTCCAACAGTGTGTGCAGACATATTCCAAAAGATCAGCCTTAGGACAACACATGCAGAGCATTTTCTAAGCCTTAAATGGAGCCCACAATGTGGTTTTTAGTTCCCCCCCTCCCCATATGTATTGGACTCACCAAACTTGAACTGCCTGCCAAGAAATTTACCTGCTCTTTATTTGATGTTAAAATTAATCTGTTTCATGTACAATATCAAGTCACTTGCATAGCAATTATAAAAGCCACACCCACATTTTGAGAAAGCCTATCCCTCCCCTAATTAATAATGAAAAAAAAAATTTTTTAAAGGGAAGGTGAGGAAGGGAAGGGAAGGGTTGGTGCTGGAAGGGTTTGTGTAATGGTACCTGCTTTAAACTCGTCACATTGTAACATTCATCAAGGGACTGTAGTCCACCAATAACACTCTTGTACACTCACCATGATCAGGAGTTGAACCGGGGACCTTAGCACTGGTTGGAGGAAGTTTAAAAAAAGAATGAGATTCCCAAGAAAGTAACATTTAGAGTCCATGAACTTGTAAAGTTTGCTGGTAAAAAAAAAGAGAAAAAAGTAGTACTTATATATCTGACACACACACACACACACACACACACACACACACACACACACACACACACACACACACACACACACACACACACACACACACACACACACACAGCTTAACCCAGTTCGAGATTTTCCTTCTGATGCTGAGAGAATCAAGAATATAAAATATTTGGTGGATAATGGATTCTCAGACCAGATTCTCCTCTCCTGTGACATACACTCCAAACATCGACAGGTACGAGCACGAGAAGACAACTTTCAACTCACTGTAACTCAACCACATGTTTTAATCATTTAGGCTCGATATGGTGGCCATGGTTACACCCACATTCTACAGTATGTGGTTCCAAAGATGATATCCCGGGGAATTGACAAAGAAGCCGTGCAGAGAATGATAACAATCAACGCTCAGAAGTGGCTTACATTTCAGTAACAATTAACAATAATGACAAAAACTTATTTTCTGGATGATGGTAATATATATTCTGTGGTTATGTATAAATATTGCCACTACAGCCAATCTGAAACTCACAGGAAAATATGAAAATAAATAAATGCAAACTTTTAGTTAAGAGATTTAAAACAACATCATACTTGTCAGACCAAATAAAAATAATTGGACACTAAATAGGGTCCACACAGTAGAAACCCATTAAGAAGCAGATGTGGACATGTTACAGAAGTCAGTGGAGAGGGATGGTAGCAGCTGCATGTCGGGGCAGAAGTGAGTGCACTCACACAGAGCTATGGAAGATGAGAAGTTGCTTGTGGCAGAGAAGAGTTGACAGCATGTGGCGTAGGTAGTGGCATTCGTTGCATCGTTATCATCAGTGCAATAGGTTGGAGTGTAGCTTTCGTTGTTCAAGTAGCTCTGTACAAACTAGGATAAGAAATCATCTTATATTAACATATCAAATTTAATGAAACTATAGTAATTACAATCAGCATTATCATAATTTCTACACTGTGATAAAGTGCATGTGTTGTCCAGGAATGCCTGATGTCATGTGACAGGCTATCGGGCAGAGACCTGGCCGTGACCTTCCTGATGTGCTCTTTCTCACACTCACACACACAAACAAAGGAAATGAATAAATATCACATGCTATGGCAGTCAAAAACATCTGCGACTTTATTACAAATTTCACTAATTGATTGATTATTCTTTGCCACCCATTCTAGCAACCACAGTCCACACTAATTAAAATGTTTAATCAGGTACACAAAAGCATTTTAAAATGGATTAACTTCATCCAGATGGAACATTTATAAAATGCAACAACAGAAAAAAAAGTTTCATATAACTTGGTGAGGAAGGTTTGAGGAAGGCTGTTCAACAGAGGGACCTGTGGTCTGTACTCACAAGAACTGGTAATGGTGAAATGGAGAAACTGCTTCGTGTGGTTATGTATCACAGGGAGTAACAGAGGGAGGGAGGGGGGGGGGGGGGGGGGGGGGGGTTAATTATACTTCTGCTGAGCCAAGGATCAACCTGGGTATGATTTTCAATACTGGGGCATTGTCTTTGGTGTTGGTGTGAGTGATCCTTTACCTTCCATTCCACTGAGGTGGGGATGTGAAGGCAAGAAGGACATATTAATTTACCTCAAAGTTGCATTTGGTACATGGTAAACTCAAGGACTTGTTGTGGTTGGATGGATATCTTGATGGATCAATGGCATCAATCATCATACATTTTATATCCAACCTACAATCTTTGAAGGACCCAAAGACTTGGTAAGTACAAGCCACTTGAGCTTCCTTTGCGGAGCCACACAGCTGCGTGCTTGCAGGTTTAGCAGCTCCCCCCACACCACACAGGTGCCACCACTCCTCCCTTCCCATCCCACCTTCCCCCCCCCCCCCCCTCCCACTTAGAGCCTAAAAAAAAAAAAAGATCACAGGTTTCTTGATTTTTTTATTTTTATGAACATGTCACAAATATTATTTTCAGATTTAGGAATGAACTATGACTATGTAGAATGGGTGGGTGCACACAATATAATTACTCCCATAGCACTCATCTTACATTATTTTCTATACCAGCCTGAAATTTACAAATGTCTACCCCACTTAATTTTAAGTGAATTCTACATGAACATATAAACTGTATAAGATGTACCTCCAGAATTGCCAACACAGTCCCAGTGACCATCACTAATACGCCAAACAACATCACCAATATGGCCAGGACTTTGGAGAAGGAACACCACTTCTTCTCAGAGAGCTTCAGGTAGCAGGCAGTGGGCAGAATGAAGGCCAGAGGCACGGCTGTGAAGCAACCCTAAGAAAGGACATGCAAGACCAGTACATGTAACATATGAAAGGGTAACAGCTGCTTCTAAACGGCTTCTTTACACACCTGTCATATAATTAAAGTGAGTCAGTAGAGAAAAGGCTGGGTTAAAAAAAATTATTTTTTTTATAAATATGTATAGTTTTTAAATCAATGAATCATTGAGTTGGCATTATATCTGCTAAACTATTTCCAGTTTATTTTGAATGGCTCACTCCTAGAACTTTAATTCTTTATAAAATAAAAATAGGATAAAATGAACGAAGAAATTATTGCAACCTTTACACATATAGTCAAGCAGACAGTGGGACTAATTGAGGCTAAAGGCTAACAGCTATGATCACATGATCACATGCCCCCTCGGTATCAAGCACAGACTACACCCACACTGACAGTGGCACATACTATAGTTGGGCACACAGCATAACTCTCAACCACAATAGCAATCCTTGGGATCCTTTGGTTCACTGCATTAGATCTGGACACAGTCACATGACATTGCATGAGTTAAGGTTGGCCTCACATTGAAGGCCAAGACCACACCCAGGTCATTGGTTGAAGAGCCCACCACAAGAGTGAAGAGGACCAAGAGCAATGTCAGCACCACGTGTCGAATCAACGACTGGTGCTTGGGAGTATACAGGAAAGTTTCCAGCATCTGGTGTGGCAGGTATGCATGCATGTGGGAGGGGGAGGGGGGAGGAGAGATGGGGAGGGGGGAGGAGAGATGGGGAGGGGGGAGGAGAGATGGGGAGGGGGAGGAGAGATGGGGAGGAGATGGGGAGGGGGAGGAGAGATGGGGAGGGGGGAGGAGAGGAGGATATAAAGGAAGAAGATAATGGGGATGTGTCGGACAAGATCAAGATGTTTTTAGTACAACACTCATACACCATAAATTAGTCTATACATTCTCACAATGTGGTGTGTGTGTGATTGCTGTCGTACCTTCCGTAGCCATTGGATCTTGATCCTGGCAATAAGACCGGATGGAAACCGAGCCAAAGCTATTTCTATGACCTGCATGTGCACAGACAGAGAAACATGTGGTTACAGATAGCCAATTCCTACTAATTATATATATATACATATACATTACAAAAAAATGACTCCCCTCATGGCATTGTGCCTTTACTAAGGAGAGCAGGTATAAACCAGTTGCTAATGACAAAGTAGAAAATGTAAAAACATTCTATTCTTCCTTACAACTTCTCAGAAAAAAATCCCATTAATATTTCAACTCTTTTCTTGTAGCACATTGTTTAATGCATGTTCACACATCCCCATCCAATGACCACAAAACTTCTGGTGGCATTACATAAATAAACACTTAGTGTTGTCGTTTTTCCGCTTTCCAATCATACCATTGACTACGTACTCTGAACCTTCACATATACGTAGCAACAAACACCCACTGTGTTGATCTGAGTGGCTAGGAATGTGGGGGGACTCCCACCAAGTGTCCGGTACAGAGAATATTCAATATTGCATGTAAATAATATCACACTGTGCAACATCGTCACCATGGGCACCAATTCCATACTTCACCTCATTTCATTGTTGTCGGGGATGTCAAACAGGAATATCAAGACAACAAAATAGGAACATCATAGCCAAAGTATGTGTACCTTTAATTTTGTTGTTATTTTGTATTGGAACTGTACAACAACACTAATATAACCACACCCATTTCAATAGGGAAAGTTGTTTGGTCTATTGTGAAAGTAGCATGGTGTGTTAGCTAGGACACCTGGTCTACCTGGCTACTCTGTGAGGTTTAAGGGAGGTTAGATGAGATAAAATTCTTCATGCATTCCAACATAACCTATGACATGACAGTGAGTGAAAATAATTGTTCCACCACATATCCAGCCAATGACAACTCAAAGCCACTGAGAGAACCAGAAACTCTCCAAGTGCAGCCCACAGGTAGTCCTCATGTGATATCCTGACTTGCCCCAACGCAGCAGGAGAGGGAGGGGCAGCTTGGGGGTTTCCCCCAAAGGAAATAAATCGCTCAGCAGTTTTAAAAAATCCACTATTTTGTACAGAGCCTGTGAAATTTCTTATTAAACACAATTTTGTCCCCTGTTTCGCTTCTTTAGTTTTGAGAAATGAAATTTTCCATGGATTTCACAAGTTGTTTCTTTAGCTTGGAGGGCTTTGAGACTGTTTCCCATAAGATTAGCAGTCTTACCAATAATCAATATCTTCAAAGTCATCTGCATTCCTCTTAATATTTATGGCAAGTTCCAGGGCAAGCATACAATTCACATCACCCCCCCCCCCCCCCATAGGGTACTAGGGCATGCTATTTAAAGAAATATGCCATAAATATAGCCCTAGCCTACCCTAGTACCCCAGGGGTGCAAGAATGGCCAAAGGAAAAAAAAAATGACACAAGGAAAATTGACAAAATTGTGCTAAATAAAAACACTCATTGGGGAAACTGGACGAAATTGTGGATAAAAAAAAAAGAAAAAAAAAAAAAAAAAAAAGAAAAAAAGAAAAGAAAAAGAAAAGAAAAGCCAAGGGTCCTATTCCCATTAGGAGTACCCAGTTAGGGTAATCCATTACCCATGCCCAACTGGGCAGTTGTACAAAAACCAGACACCTAAACTCAATACGTTTTGACTTTGCCGCCGGAAGTGAGAAGTTTACAAACGGGAGGACCAGTACCAGCTAAAAGTGACAGCTACAACTCCAGTGAAATCTTCCAAGTTCTCCCAAGTTGCAAGTTCTCCGTCTTAAAAAAAAAAAAAATTCTTTGAAGAACCTAGGTCAATACTTGCGTAAGTTGTAGTGTAGTTGTGTTCCCTTTAGGGATACAATATGCAACTGGGGATTTGCTATGGTTCTATTGCTGGTCCTTACTACCAGGGCTCATAATAGACAGATACTTTAATCTGATGGCTTAATCTTGCAGCATGACTAAATACAAAACCTCTGTTATGATAAAAGGATAACTGTGTATTAATTTAGCAATGGGTCAAGAAAATGACTGCAGCTCCAAGGATTTCAATATTATTCCTAAAAATGAGATTGGAAAGATGCTTTGTAGATGAATGAAACAATATATATTGTGGAGATAGTCAGACTTTGTTTTGTTTGTTGTTGTTTTTTTTTGGAAAAAAAGAAGAAAGGATGCTTAAACAAAAGCATGACATATCTGATGGATTGTTTGGGGCAACTAGCACATCAAAAGTGTTTCAGTAACATTCATACAGAGTTCTTGGCTAATGATTCAAAGTTTTTATCATTGATAAAAGTGTCACACCACTTCAAGGATTAAAATAAATACAAACTCCTTCAGTAATGAAGCAATATGAAGAGTGGTACATTTGTTTTTGAGAAGGGAAAGACAGATGGAATACTAAATGGAGTCCGGTTCTGTCTGTGGGAACTTCTTCTTCATATTATTGATTCTCCTACAACAAATGCAGTAAACGATTCATATATAAACATGACATTATAGAATAATGTGGAGAAAGTTTTGTAGGCAAATGGTGGACATTAAAAATGACTTTTGATAAAGACAGACTAGAAGATATGGTAGATGAAATAATTATTGAAGGTGAGGATGCCGACAGACATTTAATTGACATGGCACTACAATTATCACAACAAAGTGAAGGGAACAACAGAACCAAATACAACTACAAACTCTCAACACAACTTGACAAATACAATAGAAAACATGGACCCTAACTTTCTCAATATTTCCAATTCCTCATGCCAAAATATTTCCACCATCCACCACAGCAATCTTCAATGCAGTGTACATAATAAATTGCTTAGTATTTCCTGATAATCCACCCTCAATGCAGTAAGAAATGTTACCTGGCAATTCTACATCATAACACTCTCAACCTTCTCAGCAATTTTAATGCATTGCACACTTTTCCCAAGAAATTCCATGACAATGTTCTCCAACCATCTCAGCAATCTTCAACACAATGGAACTTTCCTCAACAGTTCTATATCACAATGCCCCCCACCCCCCCACCTCTCTATGTTCCACAGTTGTCTTCAATGTAATCAACATGTTACCTCAGCAGTTTCATATCACAACCAAGCTTCAATCAATGTCATCCCAGCAGTTTTATAGCACAATGCCCCTCCACCTTCCATAGTTCTCTTCAATGCAATGAAGACAATCTTACCTCATAAGTTCAACATGAAAATTTTAGTCTGCTATCAGGAGTGTGCCATGCTAGCTCCAACAGAATTGATGCTTTGTCACAGCTAAAGCTATTAATATCTATCTAAATAACTTCTGCATTAATTCTTTGCCACATATTAATATATAGTTAAATATTTTCTTTATGCTTCCCTATCTATTGAATGAACCTGGTTGTATAGCACTAGCAAGAAGTTAATTGTCAGACATCAGTTTTTCTCAGAGTTTCTGCTACCCACCAGTAGGCAAGGGACGATAGTCCAGCTACATTCCTTTGGTCTGAAGAATGCCTGTACTTTCCTTATGAACTACACAGCTAAATACTGATTCCTTCTTCGCAGAGCTTCAGGAGTAACATAGGAAAAAACACCACTTCAGGCAGAGTTGGATGATATCTGAAATATTGGAAATAAATAAATATTGAAACTTTTATAGCGATTTTTCGAGCGGCAAAATCAAAGCAAACGGACTTTAGTAGTCTGATATGTGATCAGAAATTCCTGTGATGATCTGTAACAGATTTTCTGCTTTCTTTCTTCCTTCGAAGCTGTGGCAACTGAAAATTTAAGAAAAAGTAGGCTCAAAACTTATATACTGTATTAGTAATAATTATTAATAATCATACATTAAAAAAAAAAGGGATCAGATATCCAGCTCCAGAGGATAGGCAGATGTGATGGGCATGCCCAGATGTGTGGGGTGGGCATGTGGGTTACTCACATGCTAGACCTAGAGAGGCAAACACACCCAAAGAGACAGGATAGCTTTAAAAGATTGTTGATTTTGAGGTCTTACAATAAATGGTTGACACTATTGATCAAGTCATAAGGTCTCCATGTCACACATCTGTGTGGTCAACTAACCGCAGATGCAGTCAACCCGTGCATTTCAGATGGTCCCATTAAACAATAGGCTAACTGGTTATTATGAAACTAAACTGAAGTGGACACAGGTGTGTGGCAGTTCATAGTGAGATGTGCTGAGCGTGCATAAATCAAACAGCTGCAGTTTACTGTTCATTACAATTTGTAGATTGTTCAATTTTTAAAAAAATTCCTTAGTTCTACTTCTGAGTAGAAGTCTGTACACACACATGACAAGCAGTACCTCTCTGGCCACGAAGCATTCGATGGGGTAGGTCAGCATGATCACCAGGGCGAAGAAGAATCTGGCCGCGTTGGCCACAGGATCAAAGACACAGTAGTTTGTCAAGAGGTCACCTTTGAGGGGTTAAGAGAAACAAGTAACTGTATTTTATCACACACACTTGCACACACACTAGCTTATTGCATATAAAATATCCTTGTAGCGACTACATCAATAAGTGAAAAAAGAAAAAAAACCAACAGTGGTGGTTGTGTTGATATCACAGAGTAGCAAATCTTTCTATTAGCATTTATGGATCTGTCAGCAATCACTCATAACATCCCCCCCCCACCACACATACCCATAGTGTTAGTGTTAGTAAAAATAAACACACTGTGGTCAGAGTCAAATCAGTTGACCACACATCCCCCCCTTCAAATAAATTAAAAAAATAATAAAAAAAGAAAAAAGTATCTGTATACTTTTTTTAGAATTTATTTGTTACAGTTCACTGCCTCATCCATGAAGATGAATTTCCAAAGATATCCCATCTTACTCAAGCTTGCACCACTTACAAACTAATCCCAGGGAGTAAATAAGAACCCAGTCAAACACAAACACAAACCCACCCACCCACACCCTCACCTTGCACCATGCAGGGCATCACACCAGTCTCTTTCCTCCATCACATATGCTCCTAGCTATTGGGGGGGGGGGAAGACGTTTCTAGATGGTACCCACTCACCAAACCCCTCCCACTCATAACCTAGGCAACCCTTACCCATACCTTGTGTCTGGTCCATGAAGGTAATAAAACCAGAGGCGCCCAAGACAGCGCAGAAGACATAACTGGCAGAGATGGAGACATGAGAGACGATGGAGAAACGTTTGAGTGAGCGGTTGTGGAGAGAGCCGTATATGAGGTAAGTGTTGTGGTGACAGACAAAGGCTGCATGCATGCACAGGGGCAGAGGTGAGCAATACCAGTTGGCACAGAAATTGAATATGGAACTTCACAAAAGGTGATATATTTCCATGTGTGCGTGTGTGGATGTTGGTTATGTAATGGTTTAATTAGAATGTGTTATATCAAATTACAGGATGTATGAAATGTAATAGTCTCCACCATATCTTTTAGTTTTGAGTGTATAATATCAGGGCATAGTACAGAGTTCATGAGAGCAGGGCATAGTACAGTGTCCATGAGAGCAGGCAGTGTTAACAAATAACCATGTGTGCCATTTTTGGTGATGTAGTAACTAAATGGTTATGATCCTTTACCAAATCCCATGATGCCAATCCCTTGAATAAATGACTTGTTAATTATCCAAGTGGTAAACAGAGATTCACTAACTTCAATCTCAAAACATCTCCTGCATAAAAAAAGAAAAATGAATAAATGAATAAATGAATAAATAAGTGAATGAAAAATAAATTGTAATAAAAATAAATAAATACATTTTTTAAAAATCTTATAAAATCAGTATCCATCATTTATATATTAATTCATGGTTGTATCTAATTACCACTGTGGCTTATGGACTGCCAAATCCTTAGACCCAAAAACCTAAAATTTGGCGTGCATACAAAACTCAACTTGGAGATCTGGCTTAGGGAGCCCTCTGGTTTTTTTTTTTTTTTGGGGGGGGGGAGGGGAGTATGGAGGTATCAGGACCTGAAAAACTGGATTTAAACAAACAATCACTGACTGCAACACACCCAGTACATGTTGCTCAACACACTATATGTTGCTCACTGAGTGCAACACACCCACTATATGTTGCTCAACGTACACGGTACAGTAAAGATCAATAGCCTCGTACACAGCCACAGTGACAATAAACACGATACAGGCAACGGCAAAGGCTGAAAACTAACGAGGAAGAAAAGGAAAAAACAACAGACATACATAATTACAAACAAAAACCACAGTATTTACTCTCTCACTTTTTCAAGTTTTGATATGTTTCGGAGCATTGAGATAGGCAGCATAACTAGGACGACCATCGTCACCTTGACGAGAATGTCCCGAGGTTCTCTAAATACCTCGGGAGGTCTGTCAGCATGTGCAAGGTGAACTGAAGGAAACCAATCAATTAAGCACATGTTACCATGGTGACACGTTGTTATGAATTAATATAATTTAGCCTGCTTACAGATTTCTTCCAAAACTTTACTCAGTGTGTCTCCCATGATGACAATGTAGCCAGCCATAGCTACATCCATGACAACACAGAGAGAACAAAAAAATTAGAAGATAGCCCGTAACAAGTAAGGGCACACAGTCTGATTCTACACATGCTGCATAAAAAGAGAACTTGGACATAAAACAAAAGCAGTGAGCACGCACATCTGCTTAATGGCATGTCAGTTAGGATATTGGTTATACCTGCACACACATGCATGCACACATACACAGCATAAATCATCTACAGCATAAATCACTCACCAAAGAAAGGGAACAAGAATTGTACCATTGTGAGGTACCAGTAACCTTTTTGGCCAAAGGCTGCAGTCACCATCTCCTGCACAAGGTGGGAGGGGAGGGTGGCATTAGAAAATAGGATGGATAAAAACAGTTACCACTATGTACTTCCTCATTATCCACCAATGATATTCGGCTGATGGTATTAAGCCAATATAATGGGATAGAATACGCTGTGTGTGTGTGTGTGTGTGTGTGTGTGTGTGTGTGTGTGTGTGTGTGTGTGTGTGTGTGTGTGTGTGTGTGTGTGTGTGTGTGTGTGTGTGTGTGTGTGTGAGTACAAATAAAAAATAAAAATAAAAAAGCCAGTTAGCTTTATGCCTGGGTTAATGTTGTTGTTTGGTCAGCCATCCCTACAGAGTTGTATCCAAGAGAAAGAGGTTCTATTCTCGTTCCTCTCCTAGCGACGGGTGAATCAGTCTAAATGGCTGAAAGTCGATGCACTGGTTAGAATAATCTAGTCTGTTCACTTGTTCTAGATGGTTCAAATGCTTCACTTGATAAAAATTCAGGAATAAGTTGAGCTCATAGAGAGATTTGACAAAATAAACTACTTATACTCAAGTTGATCTCATTTTTCTCGAGAAATATTATTCCATTTCCTGTTGTCTAAGTAAGACTGGTCCCTTCAGTTGATAACCAGTTATATACTGTAGTACGTGTCATGCTAAGCATTTTATGGGACAATTCAACTTTAAAAAGTACACACAAATACAGGTTTAAACAAGATCAGTTTCCTGATGATTGAACTGGATAATCTCTTGAGTGTTCTCTAACTTAAAAACTCCCCACCAGTATACACCAAGTGCTCATTTGTAATTAATGCATGTGCTAGTAGTGATTAACTATCACATGGAGTGTCAGTGGATACTAAACCTACACTTGGCTAGTGCTGGCACACTCCATAGCTCTGTGCACACTTCATAAACTACAGGTTTGAAGATGCCACTCTATCTTCTTTTCTTCTCTTTTTTAAACTATGAACCCAGATATTCCTAACAATAAAGGTGGATCAAATTCCAGAATATAACAGTTAGATTTAGCAAGATGTTCACAATTGAAATGCTCCAATTGAAAAACAACGACAAAACAACAAACACAAGATACAAATCAGACTGCATTGATTCATATTCTTAAGATTACTCAATAAATACAAGGCCAGAGAGGCAAGAAAAAGTAGATTGCAAAGCACTTTCATAGCAGTGATGTCACATTTGGATAGTTATCTCTCCCACTCTCTCTCTCTCTCTCTCTGTCTCTCTCTCTCTCTCTCTGTCATCCTTTCAGCTTTGCCATAGCAACAGTGCAATAAAAGGCGTTGATGCCTTACCTGGTATGTATACTTCTTGGCCATCTTGCCATTCTTGATGAGGAGAAGGACGGTGTAGTCTGTGATGGCAGCAACCACCACCAGTAGTAGCATCCCAAAGACAAACCCACACTGCTGCAGAGCTAATGGTATTCCTGCAGAGAGATTGGTAAGAATAACCAATGGTTGTCACACATGTTCCTGTGCAGAGTGTGTCTGTATATAGGAGACCAGGGACCAGTACAGGAGGGGGGATTACTATATGCTCCCTATTCCAAGAACAAACCCTGAGCAGAAGGAAGAGAGATGTGGAAGATGAGAAGACAATAACTCCCTCAGGCCTACAGACAGAGGAGTTACTTTCTTGGAAAGGTAGGTCCATTTTCATCCCTTCCTTCCCTACCTTATCTACAAGATAGCAGTGTACAGACCAAATATAGGTAGGCCCAAATAAAGTCACGACAATCCTCCACTCAATGAGACAGGCTGGTGACATGGGCAGTTAACTGCTGCACTGGGGTAGGAATATATTTCCTAGGATCAACGTTACAGAGGAATAAATTCCCTAGAAAATTTTCTCCACCAGAACGTTTTTTCTCGGGAGAGGGGAACTGATTTAATGTGACACCAGGATACGTACAAACAGATGTGCAAAACTGCAAAATGTTAACATTAATAAGTAACACTCTTGGGATCTCCTGGCCCAGTTGTAGAGCCCATAATGACCTTCCAAAACCTTTATCTTCCAGAGCAGGGACTCCTGAGCTAAGGTTTCAAAGCAAGGGGTTCCAAAGCATAGGTTTTATAGCTGGGGTTCCAGGGAACGGTAGCATGAAGGCTTGTTCAAATCTCCAATATTAAAAAATATATATATTTTTTCATTATGAAGGAGAGATCATAATTAAGCCAAAGCAAGATAAAGGTAGGAGTAGTCTAGCTATATCTATATAAAATAATCCAAATGTCAAATTTTCGTAACACTCAACCTTGTACAGCGCTAGCGCACGCACACAGACTTATAATTTTTAAAAAAATTAAAAGTCAATTGTCTTGCACACACCAATCATTCCTGATCCGATGATAGAATTCATATAATTGAAGCTGGCACCAGCAATGGAGCTGCTGTTCTTCTTGGAAGGCTCATCCAACTCATCTCTCTGGATCAAAGTCTCTTCTTCTGGGGAAACATCTGATTGATCGTGTTTTGGTTCATCATCATGTGATTCTTCTGCAGCCTGCAATTGAGCCCACACATGTATGTATATATACATATACACACATGCACGCATACATGTGTGTATGTATGCATATATCTATGCACATATACATACATACATACATACATATATACATACATATACTACAGAACAAAACTTCCAATGGAGTTAGTGGACAACTTGGGTAAGGAAATATTTTATGGTGTGTGTGCTGTGTGTGTGTGTGTGTGCGTGCGTGCTGTGTGTGCTGTGTGTGTGTGTGTGTGTGTGTGTGTGTGTGTGTGTGTGTGTGTGTGTGTGTGCTGTGTGTGTGTTGAGTAATGGAGGCTGAAAAGAATTTAAGTGGATGTGGGTAAGTGTATACAAGAGTCATGAGTGTGGATGTCATCAGCATGTGAAATGGTAGCTAGAGAAATTCCCACAAACTTGGATGAAGTGGATACTCACGTCATTGAAGTGCTGGTCCTCAGAGGTTCCTTTGACTGAAAAGTGAACTACCTACACCGAGTATTTGCAGAACATAATACATGTACGAACAGAGTTAAGTAATAGAGGCTGAAAAGAATTTAAAAGTGAGGGTGAGTGGATGCAAGATTCAGGAGTATGAATGTAACAAAAAATCCTTCCACACATTCAATAATATCTACAGAAGGTTTCAAAGCCTCACTTAGGTCAATATTCACATAATTGTGAACCAAGAAAATGCATCATTCAGAACATAATTCATTTGGAAAGCTGATTGGATCTTCTAAATGTTATGCTTGATTATTAGTGGGAGGGGGGGGGGAGAGGGAATTGTGTCAAAAAGTTCTTTGATAAACAACTGGTAAGAAGATATTCACTAGTGATTTATTTCGACATCTACACATTAACCTCTGCATCTCAAGCATTTAACTCCAAAAGGGATTTTCTATGCTATGGGAGACAAATATCACTATTACAAGAAAAATTTCAGCAGCAATCCATGGTACCACACAGAACATCTGGCACTCCTGTAACACTAGAAGCTTTAGTCATCAGTTGAGAATAGGGTCATCAGTTGAGAATAGGGACATCAAGGGCAATGAATATTAGCTAATGATTACAATGGGCATGGCTAATAGTTTTGGTTTGTTGCAGACCATCAAACACTCTTGCTAAGAGTGAAAATTAGTGACATCAGAAAAAAAAATACAAGGAATGGTGACTTCACAACCCGCTAAAAGTCGGAACAGCTAGTTATCATCAGGGACCTTCATCTTAATGAAAACAAACCTGTGTTGATAGAGAATTCTGCTCTCCAGATCTACCCGAGACTGAAACAACATTGATTGAGGGTTCTGACAGAGATTCACACTCGCCCACTACACCATTGGGCACGTCTGAAATCCCCCCACCCTCGCTGAAGTTTCCCCCAGCCAACCCCTTAGCAGCCATGAATACCAATTGACAATGAAGTTATTTATGCTCCTGCTCCCCAGGTTCAGGTTTAGGTAGGTAACATATGTAGACACGCCCCTAATTTCTGGGAGAGCGAACCACACAGCCGAGTGTATTGTTTTGATTCACAAAACTGTGGTCGCTTTACATCCACCGCTGGAGTAGCCGAAAAGAAAGTAAAACCCCCAAAACACACAACCAGAAAAAAATTTTTTTAAACTGAAAACAAGTACAAAAGTAGAAGTGCTCAGATCAAGAGGGGATGCCTCTTAAAGAAGTGTAGGCCCCCCCCCCCCCAGAATTCCAGGGTCTGGCTTAGCATTGAGATGGGCATTCTTTAGAGAGCACCAGAAGGCTAGAAGGCTGTAAAAGAGTTCTTACCAGGAAATAAATGGGAAAATCCTCTGAGGTGGATATCCAAAAAAAGTTTCTGAATTTATATTTTACTAGCAGCATATACCCTGTGTTGCCAGGCCAATGTCAACATGAAATATTATAGAAGCCTCTCAAATTTCGGCCTGGTCGGTCCTTTAATTAGCTTTTGGCAGCTAAAGCAACTTTCTGTTGGTGTGGCTAATAAAAACCACACATATTACCACACCCATATGTAGTTAATAATGCTCACCCAGTTACTTGGATTCCATATGGCAAATTTCAGCCCGATTGGTCCATAAATGAGTATTTGGCAGGCATAATGATGTCCTATGTGTGTGGCAATGACCACACACACACACACACACACACACACACACACACACACACACACACACACACACACACACACACACACACACACACACACACACACACACACACACACACACACACACACACACACACACACACACACACACACACACACACACACACACACACACACACACACACACACACACACACACACACACACACACACACACACACAATTAGTAATCTCACCCAGTTGCTTGGAAACCTCATTCAAATTTCAGTCCAGTAGGTCCTTCAATTAGCTTTTGTTAGCCAAAACAACTTCCTGTGTGTATGGCTATGGCCAATCCATACCCATATGTGGTTCATAATGCTGTCCCAGGTACTTGAAGACCATACAGCAACATTTTGCCTGATTTTTTTCTGATTTATTTTTTCCAGCCTAAATAATTTCCTGTGTGGCTATGGAAAAACCACACCCATTGCCATGCCCACCTGTGTTTAGTAATGCTCACTCGGATTCTTAGGGAGCACATGCCAAATTTCGGCCGTTTTGGTTCCAGTGTTCAGCTGTGATGCCTAGACACATACATACATACATACAAACATACCTATGAACCAAAAAATATATATAATAAATGTGTTTGTGGATCTATTAAACTCCATATGTTCCAATCTTTATTCAGAAGTCCTTTTTTTGTGGCACTTTTTCCCTTTACACACCAATGGGAAATGGTGTAGCAATGAGAATCCTGCCCATGTTACTTAGAAAATCAATTTGTGTGTGTTTACCATGTTTAAGTATGTCGCTCCAAGGATTTGTATGGACAAAGTACATTTTTAGCCTTACACAGGAAAAGGAAGAGGTGTGGCCAGGTGGGACCCAGCCCATGTTACTCCCAGAGTGGTTGTATATGCATACCAACTTTTAGATTTGTAGCTCCAAGGGTTTTTCTTGCAAAAATACCATTTTTGGCTTTTTCTCGTTACTGTGGTAACCATTTTCTGGAAATTTTTGCCCATGTTTTAAGTTGAATCAAAAACCTATCATCATGCCAAGTTTCATAGAAATCTACCAATAGATCTGGCCAGAATGATGGTACAAATATACAGACAGACAGACAGACATCTCCTTTTATATATATATATAGGAGACTATTATATTGCCACTGATAGAATACTTTAGGGAAGTCTGAATCTAGTCTCACTCCCATACAAGAATTACCTTTACATGGCACAGTGACATTATCAGCAAATGTTATTGTTATTGGTGTAATTACTGCCAGTGGCACACAGGTCCAGGAACAAGGTCCAGGAATACTTGAAATGGTGAAATGGTGGGGGGGGGGGGGGGGGGGGGGGGGGGTGGGGGTGTGGGCAGCATATTATTTACCGTATGGAAGCACAAAGATTTGTTGTAATATGTGGAAACCCAAATTTGTTGTAACCTGTGGTTACAACTAAATGATTTTACTGTATGGAAACTTAAAATGTGTAAATCTTCCCACAACTTTAGCCTCATCTTAACTGTTATAAATAATTATTTTGCCTGCTCTAGAACACTTATTTATTTTTAATATAGTAATTATTTACCACAGGTCTTATGTGAACAGCTCTTTTATAATTGGTACTATCCTTCATATTGAAAGATCTCTCTTTATACCTGCATTCTTCTTATGTTCTCAGAAATATCCATAGATAACTTTTGTTTCACAATGTTTATTTTCATCCCATTTGGTTTTGTCTGAAAGATTTAAATGACTTGGATTATCCCCCTCCCCTCCAAAAAGTTACTGTGTACTATAAAGAAAATATTTCAGGCTAAACACCCAAAGCCAGAATCATATAACATTAGCAAGAACCTGCCCTATGTGCTGTTTTTCCATCAGTCTTTAGCCTCCTGTAGTAACAAACTGTTCAGATTGTGTAATGTATTATGCAGGGATTCTTGTGAAAAATTAAAAAAAAAAATAGCTTCCACAAATGTAACAGCTGCTAACACTTGGCAGTTCCTTCAAAACTTGCCAAGATAATAATTACAGTCCACCTGGACTCAGGATCAGATTGAGATGTATGGTCACCTCTCCAGCATCCACC
>OZ017787.1:11490638-11594161 GCA_963969325.1 Lycopodina hypogea
CTCATGGATAGTAATGTAGCTAATGAAGTTAAAGATACAATGAAAGTAAAAGAAGTAGGGACATATCAGCCCAAAGGTATGCAAGTTGAATTACCCATATTTACTGTTGATGAACCACAAATTTATAACCAAGACTTTCCGCTGAGTTTCTAAAATTTCATTTTTATTGTAGCTGAGTAATCTGCTCCTATACAACTTAATTGTAATACCCAATACCTATTAATTATTGGAACTTATTTCAACAACAACTATGCTCGATAATCACTACATTTCTACATTTCGCTTGCTGTAAAGGTAAGCTCAGAAATTCATTTTCATCATTATGAAATAAAAAAATTCTCCGTACTCTCTGTGATCTCTGTGACAAAATTACTTTTTGGCCCCCCCCTAGAATAAACTAAATTCTGTAGCTAAAATAAGAAACTGAAATCATAAAAGATGTGAAAATACACGAGCTATAAGTGAGAAATCAACTCAATATAAAGATCACTTAACTTAGGTTCCGCCGTTGCTGCCAGGGCAATTACATTTTCAATAGAAACTGCTTCTAGATGATCAGGATCACAGTCATCGGTAAGCACTGACACTGCCGCGCAAGGTAATCCACAATGAACAGCAACAATGACCTCTGGAACAGTAGACATCCCTACTGCATCTGCACCGATACGCTGTAAGTAGCGGTACTCTGCACGAGTTTCTAAATTTGGGCCCAATACTGAAGCATAGACACCTTCGCGTAAGACTATGTTTTTTTGTTTCGCAATGTCGCGTAATAATACACTTAAGCTAGGAGCATAGGGCTTGCTCATATCAGGAAAACGCGGCCCAAGCTCATTAATATTAGGGCCACGCAAGGGATTTTCTGGTTGCAAGTTAATATGGTCTTCAATTAGCATCAGCTCACCCTTATGCCAATCTTTACGCAAATTACCAGCAGCATTAGAGATAAGAAGCGTCTGGACCCCTAGTTTTTTAAGCACTCGCACCGGGAACGTAACTTCCTGAGTGCTGTAGCCTTCATAAGCATGGAAGCGGCCTTGCATAGCGATAATCTTTTTACCTTGCAGACTACCGTAATGTAATTTTCCACTATGAAATTCCACCGTGGCAATAGGGAAATGGTTTGAAGATGCCACTCTATCTTCTTTTCTTCTCTTTTTTAAACTATGAACCCAGATATTCCTAACAATAAAGGTGGATCAAATTCCAGAATATAACAGTTAGATTTAGCAAGATGTTCACAATTGAAATGCTCCAATTGAAAAACAACGACAAAACAACAAACACAAGATACAAATCAGACTGCATTGATTCATATTCTTAAGATTACTCAATAAATACAAGGCCAGAGAGGCAAGAAAAAGTAGATTGCAAAGCACTTTCATAGCAGTGATGTCACATTTGGATAGTTATCTCTCCCACTCTCTCTCTCTCTCTCTCTGTCTCTCTCTCTCTCTCTCTGTCATCCTTTCAGCTTTGCCATAGCAACAGTGCAATAAAAGGCGTTGATGCCTTACCTGGTATGTATACTTCTTGGCCATCTTGCCATTCTTGATGAGGAGAAGGACGGTGTAGTCTGTGATGGCAGCAACCACCACCAGTAGTAGCATCCCAAAGACAAACCCACACTGCTGCAGAGCTAATGGTATTCCTGCAGAGAGATTGGTAAGAATAACCAATGGTTGTCACACATGTTCCTGTGCAGAGTGTGTCTGTATATAGGAGACCAGGGACCAGTACAGGAGGGGGGATTACTATATGCTCCCTATTCCAAGAACAAACCCTGAGCAGAAGGAAGAGAGATGTGGAAGATGAGAAGACAATAACTCCCTCAGGCCTACAGACAGAGGAGTTACTTTCTTGGAAAGGTAGGTCCATTTTCATCCCTTCCTTCCCTACCTTATCTACAAGATAGCAGTGTACAGACCAAATATAGGTAGGCCCAAATAAAGTCACGACAATCCTCCACTCAATGAGACAGGCTGGTGACATGGGCAGTTAACTGCTGCACTGGGGTAGGAATATATTTCCTAGGATCAACGTTACAGAGGAATAAATTCCCTAGAAAATTTTCTCCACCAGAACGTTTTTTCTCGGGAGAGGGGAACTGATTTAATGTGACACCAGGATACGTACAAACAGATGTGCAAAACTGCAAAATGTTAACATTAATAAGTAACACTCTTGGGATCTCCTGGCCCAGTTGTAGAGCCCATAATGACCTTCCAAAACCTTTATCTTCCAGAGCAGGGACTCCTGAGCTAAGGTTTCAAAGCAAGGGGTTCCAAAGCATAGGTTTTATAGCTGGGGTTCCAGGGAACGGTAGCATGAAGGCTTGTTCAAATCTCCAATATTAAAAAATATATATATTTTTTCATTATGAAGGAGAGATCATAATTAAGCCAAAGCAAGATAAAGGTAGGAGTAGTCTAGCTATATCTATATAAAATAATCCAAATGTCAAATTTTCGTAACACTCAACCTTGTACAGCGCTAGCGCACGCACACAGACTTATAATTTTTAAAAAATTAAAAGTCAATTGTCTTGCACACACCAATCATTCCTGATCCGATGATAGAATTCATATAATTGAAGCTGGCACCAGCAATGGAGCTGCTGTTCTTCTTGGAAGGCTCATCCAACTCATCTCTCTGGATCAAAGTCTCTTCTTCTGGGGAAACATCTGATTGATCGTGTTTTGGTTCATCATCATGTGATTCTTCTGCAGCCTGCAATTGAGCCCACACATGTATGTATATATACATATACACACATGCACGCATACATGTGTGTATGTATGCATATATCTATGCACATATACATACATACATACATACATATATACATACATATACTACAGAACAAAACTTCCAATGGAGTTAGTGGACAACTTGGGTAAGGAAATATTTTATGGTGTGTGTGCTGTGTGTGTGTGTGTGTGCGTGCGTGCTGTGTGTGCTGTGTGTGTGTGTGTGTGTGTGTGTGTGTGTGTGTGTGTGTGTGTGTGTGTGCTGTGTGTGTGTTGAGTAATGGAGGCTGAAAAGAATTTAAGTGGATGTGGGTAAGTGTATACAAGAGTCATGAGTGTGGATGTCATCAGCATGTGAAATGGTAGCTAGAGAAATTCCCACAAACTTGGATGAAGTGGATACTCACGTCATTGAAGTGCTGGTCCTCAGAGGTTCCTTTGACTGAAAAGTGAACTACCTACACCGAGTATTTGCAGAACATAATACATGTACGAACAGAGTTAAGTAATAGAGGCTGAAAAGAATTTAAAAGTGAGGGTGAGTGGATGCAAGATTCAGGAGTATGAATGTAACAAAAAATCCTTCCACACATTCAATAATATCTACAGAAGGTTTCAAAGCCTCACTTAGGTCAATATTCACATAATTGTGAACCAAGAAAATGCATCATTCAGAACATAATTCATTTGGAAAGCTGATTGGATCTTCTAAATGTTATGCTTGATTATTAGTGGGAGGGGGGGGGGAGAGGGAATTGTGTCAAAAAGTTCTTTGATAAACAACTGGTAAGAAGATATTCACTAGTGATTTATTTCGACATCTACACATTAACCTCTGCATCTCAAGCATTTAACTCCAAAAGGGATTTTCTATGCTATGGGAGACAAATATCACTATTACAAGAAAAATTTCAGCAGCAATCCATGGTACCACACAGAACATCTGGCACTCCTGTAACACTAGAAGCTTTAGTCATCAGTTGAGAATAGGGTCATCAGTTGAGAATAGGGACATCAAGGGCAATGAATATTAGCTAATGATTACAATGGGCATGGCTAATAGTTTTGGTTTGTTGCAGACCATCAAACACTCTTGCTAAGAGTGAAAATTAGTGACATCAGAAAAAAAAATACAAGGAATGGTGACTTCACAACCCGCTAAAAGTCGGAACAGCTAGTTATCATCAGGGACCTTCATCTTAATGAAAACAAACCTGTGTTGATAGAGAATTCTGCTCTCCAGATCTACCCGAGACTGAAACAACATTGATTGAGGGTTCTGACAGAGATTCACACTCGCCCACTACACCATTGGGCACGTCTGAAATCCCCCCACCCTCGCTGAAGTTTCCCCCAGCCAACCCCTTAGCAGCCATGAATACCAATTGACAATGAAGTTATTTATGCTCCTGCTCCCCAGGTTCAGGTTTAGGTAGGTAACATATGTAGACACGCCCCTAATTTCTGGGAGAGCGAACCACACAGCCGAGTGTATTGTTTTGATTCACAAAACTGTGGTCGCTTTACATCCACCGCTGGAGTAGCCGAAAAGAAAGTAAAACCCCCAAAACACACAACCAGAAAAAAATTTTTTTAAACTGAAAACAAGTACAAAAGTAGAAGTGCTCAGATCAAGAGGGGATGCCTCTTAAAGAAGTGTAGGCCCCCCCCCCCCCAGAATTCCAGGGTCTGGCTTAGCATTGAGATGGGCATTCTTTAGAGAGCACCAGAAGGCTAGAAGGCTGTAAAAGAGTTCTTACCAGGAAATAAATGGGAAAATCCTCTGAGGTGGATATCCAAAAAAAGTTTCTGAATTTATATTTTACTAGCAGCATATACCCTGTGTTGCCAGGCCAATGTCAACATGAAATATTATAGAAGCCTCTCAAATTTCGGCCTGGTCGGTCCTTTAATTAGCTTTTGGCAGCTAAAGCAACTTTCTGTTGGTGTGGCTAATAAAAACCACACATATTACCACACCCATATGTAGTTAATAATGCTCACCCAGTTACTTGGATTCCATATGGCAAATTTCAGCCCGATTGGTCCATAAATGAGTATTTGGCAGGCATAATGATGTCCTATGTGTGTGGCAATGACCACACACACACACACACACACACACACACACACACACACACACACACACACACACACACACACACACACACACACACACACACACACACACACACACACACACACACACACACACACACACACACACACACACACACACACACACACACACACACACACACAATTAGTAATCTCACCCAGTTGCTTGGAAACCTCATTCAAATTTCAGTCCAGTAGGTCCTTCAATTAGCTTTTGTTAGCCAAAACAACTTCCTGTGTGTATGGCTATGGCCAATCCATACCCATATGTGGTTCATAATGCTGTCCCAGGTACTTGAAGACCATACAGCAACATTTTGCCTGATTTTTTTCTGATTTATTTTTTCCAGCCTAAATAATTTCCTGTGTGGCTATGGAAAAACCACACCCATTGCCATGCCCACCTGTGTTTAGTAATGCTCACTCGGATTCTTAGGGAGCACATGCCAAATTTCGGCCGTTTTGGTTCCAGTGTTCAGCTGTGATGCCTAGACACATACATACATACATACAAACATACCTATGAACCAAAAAATATATATAATAAATGTGTTTGTGGATCTATTAAACTCCATATGTTCCAATCTTTATTCAGAAGTCCTTTTTTTGTGGCACTTTTTCCCTTTACACACCAATGGGAAATGGTGTAGCAATGAGAATCCTGCCCATGTTACTTAGAAAATCAATTTGTGTGTGTTTACCATGTTTAAGTATGTCGCTCCAAGGATTTGTATGGACAAAGTACATTTTTAGCCTTACACAGGAAAAGGAAGAGGTGTGGCCAGGTGGGACCCAGCCCATGTTACTCCCAGAGTGGTTGTATATGCATACCAACTTTTAGATTTGTAGCTCCAAGGGTTTTTCTTGCAAAAATACCATTTTTGGCTTTTTCTCGTTACTGTGGTAACCATTTTCTGGAAATTTTTGCCCATGTTTTAAGTTGAATCAAAAACCTATCATCATGCCAAGTTTCATAGAAATCTACCAATAGATCTGGCCAGAATGATGGTACAAATATACAGACAGACAGACAGACATCTCCTTTTATATATATATATAGGAGACTATTATATTGCCACTGATAGAATACTTTAGGGAAGTCTGAATCTAGTCTCACTCCCATACAAGAATTACCTTTACATGGCACAGTGACATTATCAGCAAATGTTATTGTTATTGGTGTAATTACTGCCAGTGGCACACAGGTCCAGGAACAAGGTCCAGGAATACTTGAAATGGTGGGGGGGGGGGGGGGGGGGGGGGGGTGGGGGTGTGGGCAGCATATTATTTACCGTATGGAAGCACAAAGATTTGTTGTAATATGTGGAAACCCAAATTTGTTGTAACCTGTGGTTACAACTAAATGATTTTACTGTATGGAAACTTAAAATGTGTAAATCTTCCCACAACTTTAGCCTCATCTTAACTGTTATAAATAATTATTTTGCCTGCTCTAGAACACTTATTTATTTTTAATATAGTAATTATTTACCACAGGTCTTATGTGAACAGCTCTTTTATAATTGGTACTATCCTTCATATTGAAAGATCTCTCTTTATACCTGCATTCTTCTTATGTTCTCAGAAATATCCATAGATAACTTTTGTTTCACAATGTTTATTTTCATCCCATTTGGTTTTGTCTGAAAGATTTAAATGACTTGGATTATCCCCCTCCCCTCCAAAAAGTTACTGTGTACTATAAAGAAAATATTTCAGGCTAAACACCCAAAGCCAGAATCATATAACATTAGCAAGAACCTGCCCTATGTGCTGTTTTTCCATCAGTCTTTAGCCTCCTGTAGTAACAAACTGTTCAGATTGTGTAATGTATTATGCAGGGATTCTTGTGAAAAATTAAAAAAAAAAATAGCTTCCACAAATGTAACAGCTGCTAACACTTGGCAGTTCCTTCAAAACTTGCCAAGATAATAATTACAGTCCACCTGGACTCAGGATCAGATTGAGATGTATGGTCACCTCTCCAGCATCCACCTATGAGGGGGGAAAATTCAATAACATAATAAGTAATGCTGAAAGAGACCTTAAACAAGGTATCATGGAACATTATCAAGCCTTACATGACCAAAGTGAGACAGAATACAAGCTATTGGAAAGAAATAGAGGAATTAATGCAATTAGCATCACCTTTGGATGCACTTGAATACATTCAGATTCTTCAGGCAACATGCAATATACTCACCACCTTGGAAAAAAAGAAGCAAATCAAATTTGAAAATAAAATTGCCAACTCTAAAGATGCTACAAACCAACACAACAGCCTCCCCAAGTCTCAACAAACTAAACAAGGGGGAAAAAGAACTATAAGAGGTACCACCAGCAGCAAACATGCACTAGGGCACTAGAACAGAAAACAGTACCATATCCAATATAATTATTAATTAATGATGCACATTCTCTTAAGAACTTTGACCTAAATAGAACTCCTCTACTACAGAACAACAAAAATCACCAAAGAAGAAGAAATATGCCAGTAGACTTGGAATATCAGCAGCCAGCAAGTAATAAAGATTGCAGGCCAGAGTCTAACAAGCCATCACACTCACATTCTGGAAGGAAAGTGTGTGATATTAATTATAGAAAATGAATTTCACCATCCTCTAAAAGACTAATTAGCTGAACATCTTAAATATCTCTAGCCTACAAGCAGCACATATAGCTTAAATCAAAATTAATCCTTGCTTCTTATATAATTCTAGTGTCACAAATAAACTCAACAAATTGTAAACATGCATTCATAATCTAAGATCTCTAAAAATTAATAAGCAACATCAGCTAAAATTAAAACTCAAAAATTTTAAACACTTCTTACAGCTACAAGTTTAGATACACCAGTCATCAATAATAGAAATACATCATCACAGATAATAATAATGAATAAAGGCATAAAAGACAATAAAATAGCAGTCAGAGCATCTCTTGATGACCTCAGCATAGAAATAACCTAGACAGAACAAGCAATGAACACACAAAATCAACCACATTAACATTATCAATATTAAAAATGGTGCAACAGAAGCAACTCAGAAGATTCCTAGGAGTAGCCTACATAGTCTACTATCTACACATCCCTGAGAGCTCAACAGATGACCAATCTCACCTTCTCCAAGTAAAGGAGTCAGCCAGACCTTCTGTTGCGAACCTTACTACACCACATACCAGTACAACTTAAATATTTGAGAAGAGCAAAATATACGTTCTTAGGATACCTAGAAATAAACTAACTAGCATATTGTCTACATATCCAATGAGTATACAGCAGAACACCAAGCATACCATTTTCAATCTAAGGAAGATGCCAGACTTTCTGTTGCACAGAACAATCCTCCACATTATACAACAACCTCCATAAGACTCTTACCTAATGATAAAATGTATCATCTAACAGGCCACTCTAAGCTAGAACCTTCAGAACAGGTTAGATATTGATTCAACCAAACTCATAGGATATCCAGGAGGAAGCCTACAAGCTCCCTACCTACAATCCATGAGTCCCCAAATAGACACCAGGCACCTCAACTCCAACTAAGGGAGTTAGAGCCAGATTTCTATGGAACAAAACCTCTCTATTTACAGAAGAACAACGGCCTATAGCCTCCACTCATCCGAGGAACATCAATATAAAAAACCACCAAGAGAAATATTGCCAGAGACAAGACATCAAGAAACACAAAACAAGTGATCAGAAGAAGTCTACCACTCATAGAAGACCAAGAACAAAGTCTCCCAAATAAATTGTTTGTTACAGTTATACATTCTCTCATTTTCTAAATGCACACTCATTTCTTGTCAGCTAAAATGCACAAAACACTTATTTATTGTTAGCTACACATACCCTCACAATGTTCTAACATTCTACCCATAACCTTGCTTAATGTGTTTATGGTTGACAGATCACATATCATTCATGTGTCTCATCCATCCAATCAACTAGCTATGATGTCACTGAATCCTCAAGATTCAAACAATAGCATCCAATCATATTCCACTAAATCACCACTATTTAAGTTCATTATGCCACACATTTATGCACATTTACACTGATGAAGGCTCCTAAATATAGCCAAAACATTTGTGTTTTGAAAAAAAAAATCCTTTTTAATATCTCTATATATTCTATACTGAGCTCTACTACTAAGTCAGTAACAAAGCAAAACTAATGGCAAATTATATGCCATTAAAGGTAATGAGCCAGCACAACAGAGACCTGACCTTGAGTATAGGGAATGCATCTGAGGGTGATAATTCATTGTTGGTCGCATACCCTAGCCCAAATATTAATCTTCTACTGCAATAATATAGATTGAACTTATATACATCAAAACTCCTATGGTAAGAATCAAATCATAGTTTGATTGCACAAAATATTTTTTACACTAATAGGATCATACATAAATTCATTTTTACAGCTTGATATATCCTTTTCTGTGCTTCTGTTATCAAGGAGCCTTAGCAATGATTTTGGAGGGTGGGCTTCCCTGACTCTAGATCTCCCCTAACTTCTTCTTTGATATGGAGAGCGGATTTAATTTTTAACTTTGTGAAGAAAAGGAGAAGTAAATGTTATGGACCCCAATTGCTGCTCTCTCTTGATATAGCTATTAAAAAATACCAGTCCAAATTTTTCAGAGCTCAATCAGACTGATGGTGATTGAATAAACAATAACGGAATATTAGCCTGTCAATATGGAATGAGATAGAGATGGAAAAAAAACAACAACAAAAAAACAGTTAAATATTCAATAGTTTATTGGTGGATAACCAGCTGGAGAGAGTACTGCTCACAGTCCTGAGGGTATTGTTTTAAAAATTTTTTTTTTATATACATACTCAACTGGCTCTACCCTTTGCAGCCAAGTAGGCTAAAACCACATTTATTAATGAGTTCATTTAAGTTCTATGTTCAACAAATACCTACAACTGTTTGTAGCTCTCAATCTGTTCCCTGAAAACATTTCTCCCCCCCTAACTTTCCCTTTCCCCATATTTCAATTGCTGCATATTTTCTTCTCTGCCATTGCTGCTCCCTCAGTCTTCAGTATAATAAATTCCTTTTATAATATATTTGTATAGTCTAGCAGTAAGGTGACAGCTAGGGAGACTAATTTTGTTTAGCCAAAATCCCTAAAATTAGGGATATGGTAGAACAAGAACAATAGCTAATATCTTATTCATTGTTGGGGTTGTAAAACTGCTTAATCCCCAGGTATGGTATGTTGTTGCCACTAGAGTCAATATCCAGCTAACAAGGTCCTTGAATCTTAACTGAGTAATTTAGGTTGTAATTTAAGAACTTCATTAACAATTTATCAAAGACTCCAGACAGTGGCCTTTTCAGGGTCTCTTATACCTCTGGCCACACATTAGTATTACATGATACAGACTACATACATACATACATAGAATTTAACCACATTAGCTACCTATAGGGTTCCATAACTAATATAATATCTCAGACTCAATAACAGCAAGTAGGATACATATCTTATTCTTCATCTTGTTCAAACATATAATTACAGTAAACCAATATATGTTCTGGGCCTGGCTAGGCCATATTGAGGGTTGACCTTCGACATTCATGTAGAGTGTGTCAGTGGTAACATTAGAGAGAAATACTCTCTTCTCAGTGCTATACAACCAATTAATTTTGTGAGCTCAACTGAAACAAAAACTGTGGCAATATTATATAACATAGCATGTTGTGCTTGTGCCCTTATCAATGTGTGACTCTGTCATTCCACACAATTAATAATGCAACCATATTCATTGTATTATAATCAATATTAACACATTTTAAATATATACCATAAATAGTTGTACATATATGCAAATCCACCAACTGTTATTTTCCATCATGCAACTTTTCTTTTGTTGCTTTCTTGAAATTTGTGGGAGTTTTCTGCAATCTAGACAGAAACAATATATATTTTTTTGGAGGGGCATTCAGTTTCAAGCAAGGCAAGTGAAACTATTGTCATTTGCATGCACTATTTATTGGAAAATAATGCCTTTTCTATTTTCCTGCAAGAGACTTAAATAACTTTAATATGCATTAACTACATGAATTATTAAAAAAAAAAGAGAGAAAAAAAAGAATGATATAAGCAACTAATAAATATGACCAAGCACATGACACATATATATATATATATATATAAAATAGCTGCTTAATTGCTACAACTTTCCAAATTATTCTAATGACATTAGTTATCCTAATCATAAGCACAATTCAACACAATACAGCACTATTTCTAATTCTCATTCAAGAACATTCTGACAAGTGCTTTTCTTCAACACTATTGTCACACACCACCACATCCCCTCCCTCTGGACCTTGGCAGTTGCAGTAGATGGGTGTTTCTGAAATACTGAGGTCTGCCAAAAATGTAAATGTCCCACTGCAAGAGGAGAGGGAAGAGATTCCTCATATGACTGATCAATTTGTGCATGAGATTTTTTGATGAATTATCAGTTGTGATGAGTGAGAGATAAAAGGCTTTCCCATCATTTCTGGCAAAATTGCTCTCACAAAGACATCCTTCACTTTCCCAACAGTATATTTGTCCAGAAATCTTCTTGTGAAGTAACCATTTCATGTGAATGTCTTTGCTTATCCATACCACAAAATCGCAATAAGCCCTCTATGTGCAAAATAGTTGGCACTGTATATGCACCCCCCCCCCCACAAAAACAAACAATACACAACAAAGCATAGATTATACTTAAAAATTGAATGAAATATACAAGCTCATTTTAAGATTTAGTGACCTGATAGAAGTATGCGTAATCATGTCTCAATTGTAGTTTATCAGAAGAACTCAGCAGTTTTTGCAAGCAAAATGTAGTGTCTTTTGTAGTTCACACACTGTCATCCTTATGGCAGTAGGGACATTGCAAAGGATAGTTTAATATTGAGTTGACTACATACATTGACCCACTGTGTTTTACTTTAATCTCACAGATTTCATTGCTACAGCATGTACAGGTAACGGAGCAGTCTGAGAGGCAACTTTAAATGGATAGTCCTCTGAATAAATAAACCCAAGAGTCAGACACTTCAAAATTGTGGTGAGACATTAAAGATACACTTCTGTATTTTGTTCTGGCTGTGGATTCATGCTCACAACCTCAACTAGTTGGTGCAGTTTTAAATTTGCTCATTTTGCATGGCAAATAGAGAGAATTAGACTGAGTCATGGAGATGCAGGGTTGGTTTGGCAAACACTTTTGAAACAAGAAGCAGTGATCCTACCAACAGCACTGTAAAACCATAGACGTTATCGTGATTGTCCTTTAGTTTTAGATTCTAGCAGACTCGTTTTCTTCAGGTGTCACAGAGATGGTAACTTGTTTAACCAGTTTTATTTAGCGATTCTCCATAGTTTTTTTTTCCTTTTTTTTCCAGGTGTTCAGGCTTATACAACTCCAAAATATATTTTGGCAGACTATCATCCAAATATTTCCAAACATTATCAGATGAGTAAGGCTCAACTAGTGAAAGAATATCAGGCTTACATGAACATGAAGCTATATTTTTAAAATCTTGCATTTCTTCATCTGAAGAAATGTAACTGGAGTTGAAGTAGGCATAGGTAAAGTGGAATGGGGAAAAATTGCGAGGCTTCTTCTAAGCATTTCTTTTTCCTTGAAAATTTATCATTCTTGCAGGAGCATATGGTACATCTTTAATGCCATTTGGGATAACCCAATAATTTTTTTTTTTAATTTTTAAATTTAAGTTACAATCATAGAATCTCTAACACTAACTCCAGATTCAATCTTCTATATCTATAAAAGGAGATGTCTCTATGTCTATCTGTCTGTTTGTCTATCTGTCTGTTTGTTTGTCTGTCTGTTTGTTTGTCTGTCTGTATGTTTGTACCATCATTCTGACCAAACCTATGAGTAGATTTCTCTGAAATTTGGCGTGATCATAGGTTTTGACCCAACTCAAAATATGGGCTAAAAAAAAAATCTGGAAAATGGTTACCATGGCGATGAGAAAAACCCCAAAAATGTTACTTTGGCCAGAAAAACCCTTGCATTTACAGACCTAAAATTTGGTATGCATATACAACTTGACTATGAGAGTAACATGGGCTGGGTCCCAATTAGCCATACCTCTTTCTCTCGCTGTGTAAGGCTAAAAATGCCAAAAATGGTATTTCAGCAAAAACACTTGAATCTGGGGAGTGGTACCCATATATATTTGGAAGCAATATAATCTGGAGAATGTTTTAAGCACATGTGCATGACCACACCAATTTCTGTGTTCATGTCAGGCCAAAAAAACAATGGCCAAAAAAAACAAAATGTACTTCGGTCAGACAAACCCTTGGAGTGACAGACGTAAAACATGGTATGCCTACATAACTTGACTTTGGGATTTACATAGGTGGGGGTCCCACCTGGCTACACCTCTTCTATTCAGTGTTTAAAGCGAAAAGTTCCATAAAAACAACAACAAAACAATTCTGAATAAAACTTGGACCTAAGGAGCTTGATCCATGAACCCACCTAATGTATATTTTGGTTTGTAAATATGTTGCAATATGTATGTGTCTAGGGATTACGGCTAAACCCGTGTACCAAAAAGGCCAAAATTTGGCATGCAGTTTCCAAGTAACCAAGTGAGCGTTACTAACCACATGTAGGTGTTGTAATAGGTGTGTTTTTTTCAGAGCCACACCCACTAGGAAGTTGTTTTGGCTACTAAAACTTATTTAACTGACCAACCAGGATGAAATTTAGCATGTGGTCTCCAAATACCCAGGTAAGCGTTATTAACCACATGTTGGTGTGGTTTATTCAAAGCCATACATACGGGAAGTTGTTTGGCTACCAAAAGTTAATTAATGGACCAACCAAGCTAAATTTGGCATGTGATCTCCAAGTAACCGGATGAGCATTATTAATTACATGTGGGTGTGGTCTTAACCACACCCACAGGGTGTTTTTTTTGCGGCTAAAATGCAAGTAATTGACCAATCAGGCTAAAATTTGGCATTTGATTTCCAAGTAACGTGGTGAGCCTTATTAATCACATGTGGGTGTGTCAATGTGTGTAGTTGGGTTATTGCCACACCCATAGGAAGTCATTATGCTCCCAAAAACTAATTTATGGACCAATCAGGCTATAATTTGGCATATAGACTTCAATAACTGGTTGAGCGTTATTAACCAATGTAAGTGTTGCAGTGGGTGTGGTTGCGTCATAGCCATACTCCTAGGAAGTCATTTTGGCTACCAAAAGCATTCAAAAGGACCAACCAAGCTGAAATTTGGTATCTGGTCTCAAAGCCACCAGTTGAGCATTACTAACCACATGTGGGTGTGTCAATATGTGGTTTGGTCTTAGCCACACTGTAGGAAGTTGTATTAGTTGCCAAAAGCTAATTGAAGGATCAACCAGGCCAAAATTTGAGTGGCTTCTATTATGTTTCATGTTGACATTGGCTAGGCAACGCCGGGTATATGCTGATAGTAGCCCATAAAAGTGAAGCAACATGTGAGCAAGTTTCACCTAACCCTTCCATGCAATCAGTGAGCAGAAATGATTTTGTCATTTTCTTCTGCAGTAATCCATAAGGTTAAAGGTTTTTTCCCTCATCATTTGAGAACGATTTACTTACATAGAATAATTAAAAACAGGACAGAAAATTTCCAGCCAAAACCCCACTTGCTTATGATTTAATGTTTTTACTTAAGGCCACTCCAACCAATAATGTTGTTTCACGAGTACTTGGTCTTCAACCAAAGGGTCAGTAGGTAGGCCTATATTTATAAATTTGCTATGAAAATAATTATAAAATTCAATGAATATCATTAAAAACACCACCAAGTGTGTAATAAACAAAGGCCACAAGACCACACTCTGAACCCAGCCATTTTCACAGCTTAAGGATAATTATGATGTCATTTTTCTATGATGTAATCTTTATATTTATAAACTAAATCCTCCAAAAAAAATAGGGTTGGGTTACTTGTGAAACAATGTTATTGATTGGAGTGGCCTAATAATCACTTAAAATGTTGACTTCTAAATCCACTGAATTTCCATTGGAAAAAAGAAGAGAGAGAGAGAGAGAGAAAAAATTATAATAATAAAAAAAATCCAACCATGACCAGGAATTGAATGGGAAACCTTATCACTGGCTGGTAAAAAAAAATCTGAGGAAGAGTCGAAAGAAAAAAAACAACAAAAAAACAAAGTAACCTTAATACCTTTGAAATGACTACCCTTCTGTCACAAATAACTTTGACCAGCACTTCTCTAACCCAACCAGACACGAGAGTTTATATAAGAGTCCAAACTCTTATAGTTGAGCAATTCTTCATGGGTATAAGGACTAGTACTGGAGTGCATAAGAGGTACATCTCTACACGAATGTGAGTGATGCTTAGCCAAGTATCCACATCATCCATCCACTTAGGTGTGAGAATTTCATAAGGATCTGCTCCTCCAAGGACACTGATTTTATGCAAATACCTCTCCCTCCCAGCTAGATCCATTATTGAAGCAAAATAGCTCTCCAGGAGACTCTTCCTTTTGACTGAATTGCTTGCCATACTGCACAGCAGCTGGTTGAGGTTGTACAGAATATGGTTGCAGGATGAATCTCATAATTAAAAAATATGTAACTACAAGAAATCGGTTGGGGCTGGGTTGAAAATCCGTGGAGGTCGGTGCAGGTCGGTGCAGGTCGGTGCAGGTCGGTGCAGGTCGGTGCAGGTCGGTGCAGGTCGGTGCAGGTCGGTGCAGGTCGGTGCAGGTCGGTGCAGGTCGGTGCAGGTCGGTGCAGGTCCGTGGAGGTCGGTGGAGGTCCATGGAGGGTAGACCCCCCCCCCCCCCCATTTTTATGGTTCATATATTTTCTCCCGCCAAAACAACCACAGATGTATTATAAAATGAAATATTTTTTTAGCTTTATTTATATTTCTAGTCCCACCGAACTGCGGCTGAGAGAATGACTTCCTACGCTCCTCCGAGGAGAACGGTCACTGCTGCTGCGCCGCCTTCTGCCGTTTCTCCAATTCAAGCTGTGATTGATGTTGACCTTCTGCAGAAGCTCAGCCACTGCGAGGATTTCGACTCTGATGAGTTGAATGATATAGTGATCACTCGCCGTGGCACAACTTTCCCTATACAGCTGAGAACCCTCAAGACAAAGCCGCTCGGTTGGGTGGACTCCGCTGCTCTAGTGTATGCGTATGATGAATCCAAAGAAGTTGTGCTGGAGCTTGTGAGCTTAGATGTTCGAGTGTATGGAGCCGATTTGCAGGTAAAGGATGGAATCATGCAGCAATAAATAATGAGATGACAAAACTTGGGTATATCTGATCTGCCAGGTCCTCAGATAGAGAATTATTCTTCAGTATTTTCTTTAATATTCTATTTCATGTCAAGCAGGGCAACATGCCAAATTATGCTAAATTAAAGCAATTAGTTTTGAGCTTTAACTGGTACTAAATGCTATTATTACTAGCAAGTTTTGCTCACTGTATGTATCTCTACATAATCCCAGTTTTATGCTGCACAGTTTATATTTAGAGTCCGTTCATATTCATTTGGCTAGGTGTCAACCTAAGCTGCTTGGAAAAAAATGGTGCAAATTTTCAATTTAAAAACCTTCAAGTTATTTATTTCTTATTTAATGTTTTGACCAAGCCTGGATCCATCCTAGTATATCATTCTAACCTTCGTTATACCTGGGTTTAGTTTGCCAACCCAACTTGGTTATTTTTAGACTTTATGACAACTTTATTGAGACTGTTGGTACCTCAGTGCTCACAGCAAAATCATTTATCTAGATAATTGTCATTTAACGAAGAATTTGAAATATGTATCTTGAAAAATAGAGTTTGTTGTTTTTGTATCAAAATTATTGTTCCAGAAAATTTAATTATTGAATAATTTGCTGCCTTAGGTTAAAATTCCTGCCGATGCACCTGTCACTGCATATGTCCTGAACATCAAAGGAAGGTATAAAAATGGGGGAAAGTATGAGATTGAGCTGAAGCGAGGTGTGGTGGTCCTTTTCAATGCTTGGGCCAAGGATGACCAGGTTTATCTGGAGGACGAAAGTTGGAGGCAGGAATATGTCCTCAATTCTAAAGGTCGCCTTTATATAGGCGATCGCCGTGGAAATACTTGGAATCTTGGAATTTATCGTCCAAACACGTTCCGTGCTGTCCACCACATTTGTGAGAATATCTCGAAGCTGACCTTTGAACAGAAGGCTGACCCAGTGCTTGTGGCAAGAGAAATGTCTGCTCTCATAAATGCCCAGGATGATGATGGGGTACTTGTGGGCCGTTGGGATGGAGAATACACTGATGGAAAGGACCCTTCTTTTTGGACAGGGAGTGGGGCCATTCTGGAGCAGTTCTACAAGTCAGGAGGAGAGCCAGTCATGTATGGGCAGTGTTGGGTCTTCTCTGGTGTTCTGCTGACAGTGCTGCGTGTTCTGGGTGTGCCCAGTCGCTCTGTGACCAACTTCAGTTCTGCACATGACACGAACCGAAACAGGACAGTTGATGAGTACTATACCAGCGATGGGGAATTGGTTGACTACTTGAGCAGTGGAAGTGACTCCATCTGGTAAGGCAATAGATTAGTGTCTGCATGTGTAGTGTTGATTGTAACGCAACTGACTACACAACTTTTTGCATTAATTTCATCAGAATGGAAACACAATTTATCTTCTAAATAGTGTGTGTAGTTTTTGAAATTTCAGAGGTAAATGTGGGCTATAATCATTTAGGAATGTACTAGATGAAATTGTAATACTTTTTTTTTTTTTACACATTTTGGATATCTATGCCAGAAAAATATTCCTTTTGGTTATTACTGTTGGCCTTGAGTTTATGCTTAGTTGTTCGTTTCTTTAAATAGGATTTTATCCTATAAATAAGTTATCAGGGAAATTCGAAGAGTTAAAAAAGAAAATTGTTCTTATCATTTTAATTACCGACCATGAAAAGTCTACCTTTATATTCCTTGTCACATGTGATTCTACTCTCTTCACTCCTTTGTCATATCTGCCCTGGTGCTGTCTGTGAGTGGAAATGCAGTGCGTCTACAAATATTGTAACATTGCTACATAGCACTGATGAGAAATAGACATTCCTACATCAGTTTTGTCTGTGTTAATGAGATGAGGAAGGTAGCAAGGAAAGATACATGTTTGATAAAAATGATTAAGGGCTTCTGGCAGGAAGTTTAGAGGGTGAATGCTATCCTTTCCTTTCATTCTATTTAACTGTGACTTTGACTCATAAAATCTGTAGTTTGTCAAAGCCAAAAAGTGCTGTACAATTTTCATACCATCAAAAGTGTACACAACAGAAAAAAAGAATACTATTTTCTTTGAACTCAACCACTGTTGAAATCACACATTTCAAACCAAAGATTCTGGAAATTTAAATCATAATCCCAGCTGACTTTAAAATGAACTATATACAGAAGAGCTTATGATTGCTGTCATTCATGTCAAAGATTCTGGAAATTTAAATCATAATCCCAGCTGTCTTTAAAACGAACTATATGCAGAAGAGCTTATGATTGCTGTCATTCACGTCACCTTTTAGTTCAGCTTGAGAGCAATTTTAAACTAAGTTGGGCACCACTATAGAAAGTATGTCTTGTCTATGGAGTGAGTCAGGGGAGGTCTTGGAGAGGTACACCTATTTGGGGTGAAGGGATGTGAGGAGGGGCTAGCTTTGTGCAGAGGACATAGACCAGGCTACATTCTGAATCGAGATGTGGAGAGAGCTATTGCCAGGAAGAGCATCTTTTGTGTTAACCTTGAAGGGGGAGGCGGGGGCTCAGGCACAGATACAGGAGCTGGGCTTTCCTTCTTGAGAAGAAGCTATAGGTGGCACACATACTGGAGGTCAAAGTTTGGTATAGAGTACAGATGGCAGAACTTTCGGCAGAACTTTCGACTCCGTGGTGATTGAGGAAAGAGTGATAGTGCTGCACTCATCAGAGAACAACTGGGAAGTCCATTTAATAATAGCACCAATTGCAACTGATTGGTTGAAAAGTTGTTGATTAATGTGGTTGACAGTAAAACCATGATAAGAGATAATTAAACCATTGTGGGGTCTGGTCAGCCAGGAAGCGGCTGCTGCAATTATCAAGGGCATCTTTCTCCCCTCTTCACTCAACAGAGGAAGTTATGGTAATCATGGTTGCTGGGGATGGAGTAGATGGGGGGGGGGGGGGGTCTGTCGGCAGTTACACATCTGAACTGCTCCTGGAGGAGACCACTCCCAAGGAAGAAGGATCTTCCTTTAAGAAATCAAATGAACTGTGTGATAAAAGAGAATTAATATTTACATTTTTTAATTGCAACTTTCTTTTTTTTATTTCTTTTTATTTTTTAATATTCACACATTATTTGACATTGGGTTGATTAAAAAAAATGGTACAAAAGTCATGATGTAGCTCATTCACAGAATAAAAAAAATTTTTTCTAGCACCTTTTGTTGCATTATGTGCTCTCCGTACCCGAGTGTTCATGCCAGAAATGTAAGGGTGATGGTGATGGTGATGGAATGGTTAAATTGAGAACGGGAAGTACATGACTTGCTACAGCCACCAAATAAATAATTTACTGGCAAGAACTCAGTTCTGATTAACTTGGTGAGTGTTAGATGGTATTCAGACAAAGATTACTAATAGTTCTGATGCAAATAAGATTTGTGAGAAACACAACAAATTGGTCCTGTTAAATAAAAAAAATTAAGACAGAATATGTGTATTGCCTATGGGTAGACAGTATTTATCAGGGGGGAAAAAAAAAGAAACATGTATCTTGTGAGTATCAACAGGGGCTTGAGAGAAATGTGTGTGATTGAGCACCAGGTGGATGAATCCATTGATTTCTGAACCATTTTATTGGGATCAATGGGAGTGTCTACTGATCTGTACTCTCTTCAATAGACATTTAATTGGTGGAGCAAGTGGTTTTTGATGCCATTGGCAATGTCTTCTTACTTCACAGATCCACTGACTGTATTTAGGCTGAACTTGTGGAATATATTTTGTGTGAAGACTTAGTCTAATTTTTTGTAGGAGCTTTATAGTTACTCATGCATGAATGGGCCATCAAAAGAGCCACTAAATCCATTGATTTTTTCTGGTCTTTTCAAGTCATTTTTCTGTCTTATTTAACATGCCGAACTGTTGCTCTGTTCTGTGCTCAATCATGTTCCACAACTTCCTGAATAGTTCTGACGGATCTATTGCAGCAATGATAAAGGAAACACTCTGGACATGATTTTGCATAAGGAAATAGTTCTCTACTGAATCTTGGTCATTAAGCTCAGAAAAATTGGAAAAAAAAACAACTTGAAAATTGTGGGTGGATTGGCATATTTCCTGCATTGACTAATATGCGATTATGATACGACTCCCCTTATTGGTTGTAACAATTAGTGACTTAATTAATGTAACATGGTGTGAAAAAATAACGATAATTCTATGTCATCATCATTAGCGTAGTTTCTCAGGGGCAGTGTGTTCCCTCAAAGTTATTTTTAAAGTGATCATATATTTGGTGGTTGGTTAACTCCATTGCAAGGAAGCAAACCTTGTAGCTAGCTAGATGGTAACAAGATGGGGAGTTGTCAATGTATTGGTAGATATCTAAGTTGTGGTGGCTGTTCTTGAGCAATTGCTAATGCTTCATTAATTATTAGAACCTGTGTGTTCATAATTGCAGGAACTTTCATGTGTGGAATGATTGTTGGATGTCTCGCCCTGATCTGCCTGCTGGATTCGGGGGCTGGCAGGCACTGGACTCCACCCCACAGGAAGAAAGCCCCCAGGGTGGAGGGTATAGGACTGGACCGTGTTCGCTCAAGGCCATAAAAGAAGGAAACTCTGTCAATTATGACACCAATTTTGTCATATCAGAAGCAAGTTGATAAAAAGATACGTCTGCTACATTTGTGAAGACCACAACATTCCATGGAAATGTTTTCATGTATTGTGTTTATTGTATTAGTGAAGTTGTTGGGTCATGTTTGTTTAACTATTTACTGTTACAAAGATGAGTTTCTAAAATAAACAGGGCAAGGTTTTTGTTCCCACCCAAAATAGATTTAGTTGAATTGAATAGCATAGCATAGCATAGCATAGCATAGCATAGCATAGCATAGCATAGCATAGCATAGCATAGCATAGCATAGCACCTATTCTTCTCACTCCTCAACTCCTTTTAATTAGGAAGTGTCTGGATCCACAGGCCATTGGGATAGCAGTCACTTTGGTTAAGAAACATTCCTTGACAGAAGGATCACAGCCTTGTTGCTCATCTTTTACAAATGATTAACTGAAGCACATTGTCTCAATGCCAGATAGTGTGTGTTTTGACAGTCAAAGGATTCCATTTGTTGCAGCCTTGGCTAAGATCTGTTGGTTCTGCAGGAGTGATTCACTACTGCCTTGGCTGACGAGGACCTTAGGAGCATTTGCACACTGTTGCTTGTAAATCAGTGGCCCAACTAATTACGCTATTTAGTGAGCAGATTTGTTCCTTGTACATTTAATGATTTGATTTAACTGTTCCACGTAGATCACTCAGTGGCCTAATTGGATTATTATTGGTAGATGGGTGACCAAAGTTGTTTGGTTATTTATTGTGTAGATTTGTTTCTTTCTGGTCAGTGATCTTAGCTAGGAAATACCACACGTGGTACAAAAAACAACAACAAAAAACAAAAACAAAAAAACAAAACAAAACAAATATATATATATGTTGTAAAATGTTTTTTTTCTGTGTGTACTCAAGGAAGAGTTTTATTTTAGAATAAATGACTCTTAAATTGATCTGTGGGAAAAATTAAGGAATCAAGATTGTATCTAAGTAGGCCACAAGTGAGATGACCTTTACCAATCCAATATGTTAGATGATGCTTTACTAATTTAAATCAAATCCATCAATCATTTTTTGATTTCATGCAGGACAATCACTGATGCTCACAATTTAACTTGATAAAACGTAATCTGTTTTTGTGGTCATATGACTAACTCTTATTGTTCCATTTGGTACCACTTTGTTTTTTGATTCTAAATTGAATGTATTTTTAAATTTATTATAAAGTTACTTTTTCCTGTTGCATGAAAAATATTTGATTTAATTATACTATTTGAGGATAGTGGTGGTGTTTTTTTAAAATTTTTAAAAAAAATATATATTTGTAGGTAATGACTGAAGTTGACTTGTTATTTATTGATTTGATTCGTTATGTGTTTCACCTGTTGTTGAGATCCGTTGATTAGCTACATCATATCTAACAGTGTCAGTGCTCTGACTTGACAATAAGCTTCATGGCTGGCCTCAGTCCTGAAATTGTAAGATTGAATTTTGTAAGCAGAAAATTTTAAATTACAATTCAATTTAGCTACTTCAAGAATGACATAATTTTATCAGAAGATTGCCCCCATGAAGAGTGGTTGAGATATTTGACAGTTGAGGATTATTGTGTAAGTTGCATTGTATGCAGTCATGTACTGGGAAATGAATGGGGTGTGGTCCCATTTTGGGAGCTAGGTGGCAGAGATTTTATGTTAGAGAGAGAGAGAGAGAGAGTTTGTATGGGTCAGCTATTTGTGTGAGGGTTCAATGTGTGCGGGGTCGTGTGTAAAACTCGATAATCTTTCTTATTGCCCACAAATTGTGATGATGGACTAGAAATGTTGTAGTCACACATGGTCAATAGTTGTGCCCATTGTGTTTATGCGTATAAGATGTTTATTGTTTTCCTACCCTGTGTAGGTTAATGCGGACATCAAAACCTTTGTCCTTGGTCAAGACGGAGTGCCTGAGCTGTACAGTGTGGACACCAAGGCTATCGGCAAGACCATCAGCACCAAACAAGTGGGATCATGGCGAAGAGAAGACATTACTGATCTCGTGAGCATTTAAACTAATCGACGTCCATGTCTGTTTCCAGGGCAACTGATGGGCCATGCCTGTATAGTGGGTGTGTCTATGATGTCATATATGCAACAAGAGTTTAACATGACATATAGCGAACATGTTTTGATAAAAGTTAGTTCACGATATTGTAAAACGTATCCTCTTCTTATGCAACACACAATGTTTGGATGCATGAATGAGCAATCCTGTTTCTATCTGACTATGTTGAGTCAACATTCACATTACATGTGTCAAGATGTTGTGTTGTGAACTCAATTTTGCCTACTGGCTTTGTGTGCAAGTTGCTTCTTTTTTGATATATTAAGTGTCTTCATATAATTTAAAAAATAGCTTATTATCATTTCAAATCTTTAAAAAGTATTTTTATTATTTTAAAATTATTTATGTGCTTCTGTTGTATTATAAGAATTGTATAACAACGGGACAAGATCCATAATGTTTACATGAGATAATCATCAACAAATTTCAATATATGTCCATGTACAAAATTCTGAGACCTACATTCTCACTATCTACTGACCAACATTTTTGTCAGTCTATTTACTGATCAAGATGTCTGACTGTCAATCTCAGTCTGGTGGACTCAGGTGTAAAGTGAAGTGATTATTTTTGATTATTTCTGCAGTACAAGTATCCTGAGGGAAGTGTGGAGGAGCGACGGGCGCTCTACCACAAGTACAAAGAACTGCAGGACCAAGTGCATGACGTGGAATTCACCATCTTGGAGTCTGATTTCAAGTTTGGTGAAGATGTGGTATTCAAGGTGAAGGTCTTTAACCGAGAAAAGCAACGTCACGTCGTTGGGAAGATCATCTGTAAAGCTGTGACCTACACCGGAAGGTATTCCCTTTGGTGGAAGAATTTGTGCGAAATTCCTGATTTGTGTTGGTTTAGCTACCTTATTTAATCATTTCTTCATTTGAAGGGTTCTGGGAGATGTAGACACGATGAAAGTTGATGTTAAAGTTAACAAGGCAAAAGTGACCATGGTAGAAATGACGGTGGGGAATGACGCATTCACAAAGTTCACGGAATCCAAGGTACATACGTCAGTTACTTCTGAAGGATCTTTGTTTGATGTCGTACACCTTACCAAATCTGATATAGTATAGAAGAGAAACAACTACATATAGTGAATGAAAAATTTCATATTGTGGCTAGTGCAGTCACAGAACGCACCCCTTAAATGTAATTTAACTAGATTACAATTAATATTTAGATATTTCACTCTCAAAGAAGAGTTTAGAATTCATATGCACCAGTAATAATTTATTGCAAGCCACCTGATAGTAGAAAATCGGCATGTTTTCACCTGTGTGTGTATGATTCTTTCTGTCTGTCCACTCTCTCATTTCAATTACAATCGATTGAAGTACAAATAACAATAACTGTAATTCAATTGTTATTGACACTATATAAACAATTTAAACACACTCAGTCACTCTAAAAAATACCCCAAATGTGGTTAATAAAACTTAAATACATGAGCCTGCATAACAGCAAAATTGTGAATGAACGGCACAGCTTCTGGGATTCCATCCTTGGCAAACCATCCGATATATGATGACCAGATGTTAGGCTTGTCAAGATGCTTCAGCACATTGTCCGTGGTCTGCTGCAATATCTTTTTGCTGGACCTTGTGGCACGGCCCCAAGTGTACTTGTATTGTACTAATGCTTGTTTAATTACTGGAGTAATTTTGTGATGAAATGCTTGTTCATATTTGCTGGTAGGTCTTCCTTAAGTTTATGGTTACATTAACTGTGGTTGGAACAGCTCACCTCTTCAGCAGGACCGTCTCTCTCTCGCCCCAACGTCCGAGCATAACCATATCTGGGAAAGGTATGACAAACACTCTCCCATTGCAGTCCCATAGTTGTTAGTTGCAGAAGTAAAAGTGAAATGTTTAATCTTTTGACAGACAAGATATCCATCGGGGAAAAGACGAAACTCCTCTTCTCCTTTGTGAACCCTTTACCTGTTGAAATGAAAGACGTCACTCTGAATATTGATATTGACGGGATGGAAGGTGGTACGTATGTATGCATGCTATATTCAGTAATGTGTAATAAGTGTTGATATTGCTGTAGTCCCTCGTGAATGTGATGTCCCCGTGCATGTGATGTCCTCGTGCATGTGATGCCCTGTGCATGTAATGTCCTGTGCATGTGATGTCCCCATGCATGTGATGTCCTGTGCATGTGATGCCCCCGTGTATGTGAGTCATGCACAATAAATCTTATCTTGTAATTTTCCATTACATTTTTAAGGAATATGTATCACCAATTATGGGCCATCACAGAGACTTTATGTTGTCATATTCTTGACTAGTTTAACAGAGAAACTAACATGCATATAATGCAAGAAATAATCTGACATCCACTTAACATATTTCATAATGTTTTACACACTCACCAATGGATTCTGATGGAGCGAAAGATCAAAACAGTTTGCGGTTGGAAGTTTGATTTGCTAGCTATCTCCGAAATTATTTGTGGCAATTTTAAACATAATTTAAGAGAAGTAATTAATTGATCGCAAGACCCTTCTGCCTGTATTTCACTTTGATTAAGTCCTGCATTTACTCATTGCATGTAAAGAAGTGTAACCACCACTTATTAATTGTCTGCTACACCAATCCCTTCATTTGGCCTAATCCATATTAATCTATTCATATATTTTTCATGTGTGTGGGTAAAGATGACGTGGTGCAGAACATTGGCACCATCGGCCCTCATGGCAGCATGAAGTACGTCCTTGATATATCTGGCACAAAGCTGGGAGCTTACGTCATTGTGGTGGGCCTTTCCAGTGACAAAGTGCAACATGTGTCTGGAGAGCACGAGGTAAGGCATTGATGATCTTGTGGTGAGTAACTAGAGAGCCTCAATTATAATTCACTTTATTGTCATATTTAGCTCCAGACTTTGTTTAGGCCATGTTTGGTGAGAAATAATCTACCAATTTCATTTATTATGGCATAATCCCAAAAATGGGGGGGGATGGCTGCACAGATGCACTCACATTGACAGACTTCATTTCTGTATAGTTTTTAAAAATCATTATTTATTAAATATTTTTTTACTGAGTGTCTCTACAATCATTGCAACTAGGACTGGTCAATAGATGTTTTCTCCAACTTAATTGTTTTAGCTGGTAAGTACTTAATTAAATCACATTTCGCGGTGCCTTTTTCGCTTGAAGTTTACACATAAAACCAACCCACCTACTCACTAATTGTTGTAGTACGCAATATTTATAATTTAATTTGCTCACTGAATGTTAAATCTATTTCAGATTGAAGTGTTGAAGTCTGCCCCTGAGGAACCTGTTGAATTTGACACTCTGGAGATAAAGGAAGTGGACCTCAACAAGTCGTCCAACAGCTCTGCCCACCACACGGAGGAGTATGAGTACCCTGGGTTGGTGGTGAGGCGAGGACAGAGCTTCTCTATCGCAGTCACCACCTCCAGGCCACTGCCAACAGGTAAACAACACTCTGATGATGGGATTAGTCACGTTGTGTTGTATATCTGAGTTTTCATGTGCGTGCATGTTCCTCATATGTATGTTCTATAGAAGGAAAGTCATTTATTCAAACTAGTTGGGACTAGGACTGTATCAGCAATTACAACCATAAACAACATGTGAAAAATTAATGAGGCAATAATCTGAATGTTCAACATTATGTTAAATTGATTGCTTATACTGTTTCTCTTGATCTTGAAACAAAAAACTTTCCTCACCAGTGAAGCTGGTTTTATATTAGTTATTACCATAGTGTCAGTGGCTGAAACCATATGATCCTTCTAATTCAATTAGAACATTGTTGAGAAACAAATTTTTAGTCTTCCTTAAGTTTAATCCTTTTAAAAATGGTTTTTAGAAAAACACATTTGCTTACAAAAGAAGTAGTACATGTATTCTTAAATTTAAAAAAAATTATGCTTCTCTACCTGGATACTAAATTCTAAGAAAAATGAACTGGAATTCCACCTTTGGTTGGTTGACATGTTTGGGTAATTGACTTCCTACTTACGACACTGGGAAATTTGTATTGCAGCAGTGACTAGAATATTTCAGTCAACAGCTCGTGCAGCTTCTCCCAATATAAATACACTGCCCTTTAATGAGCGGGTTCCTTTTAAGATATAGAACACGTACAGTTATGGAGCAGACAGTTAATGTTCATATATAGTTTGTTTATAGTGTATAAGTGATGATAAGTAATTCTGAAATACATTTTTATTGTATTTTATTATGTAGATTCCAAGGTGGTAACTAGAGCATCCTTTCAGATGATGGCGAAAAAAGTTGCCGATCGTACTTCGTTCCATGTGGACAGTGTCTCCTCCTCCATCCAGGGCAATACAGTCGCCCTGGAGCTAACGCCACCGGCTGATACTAACATTGGAGAGTGAGTCGATCAATGGTGTATGCTGGGCCATTGAACATGGTAAGGGGTCATTGAATCTTTATCATTTGATTCAGGTATACGCTGATCCTGAGTGTGGATGAGGAAGGAACGGTGAGTGTGCTCCACCGGGAAATCAAAGTGGTTATTCTGTTTAATCCATGGTGTGCAGGTAAATCAAAAAATTAAGTCAATGGGCATTGATCATGGATATTATAGGAATAGTTCATCCATTCATTACGTTTTCAATAACGTTGTTGTCTAACTTCATTCCTCGGCCCCTGCAGATGATAGTTGTCACTATCCCTCCATTGCTGACTTGGATGAATATGTGCTGAACACTGGAGGCAGGATCTGGGTGGGTTCTGCCAACAGCAACTATGGAAGGCCCTGGCAGTTTTCACAGTTCAGCAAGGACAGCTTGGTGGCAGCTCTCTGGATCATGGATCGCATGAAAGCCAAAGATCGAGGCAACCCTGTTCTTGTGAGTGCAACTTAAGAGAGTGAGAGTGTTCTTATTATCTCTTGGTTCAACGTGAGAGTAACGTCATGTAATCTTGTGTTATTCAGGTTTCAAGGAACATTTCTGCCACTACCAATTCCCAAGATGATAATGGCATTTTGGTGGGAAACTGGAGTGGGGATTATTCTGGTGGGACTTCTCCTCTCAAATGGACTGGTTCTGGTGCTATTCTGGCGGAGTTCAATAAAACCAAATCTCCTGTGTCCTTTGGGCAATGTTGGGTGTTCTCCGGCCTCCAAACTACTCGTGCGTATTATGTTGATGGTCAACTTTAAGTCTGTCTTATGCACTTGTGTGTTGAGTTGCTTCTTCTTTTTTTTTTTTTTTTTAATGTGTGGACAAATAGGCCTTCATCATCACCTTCATCTCCATTAGCTTCATTACCATCAAAATTAATAATTTATCTGTATAGTGCATTGTATGCATGATCCATGCCATTTTTTATTAGTTCCACTTTTTGCCAGTTTATTTTGTTTCATGTATTAATGAGCTAGTTAGATGTGGACATTTATTGGGCCATCAGGTTGATCCTTGACAATAACTCTGTGGGAGGGGAGGGAGGTGTGGGGTTCATAGCGGACAGTCTTTTCACTACATTAGTGAAGGATTCGTGTTACTTGGAAAATACATTTTGAAATAATTAGGAAGGGCAATTAAGAAGCTGCTGAAGTGTAGCTGTAGATGGGGGGGAGGGTGTGTGTGTGTGTGTGTGTGTGTGTGTGTGTGTGTGTGTGTGTGTGTGTGTGTGTGTGTGTGTGTGTGTGTGTGTGTGTGTGTGTGTGTGTGTTCTTTCCCCCTCCCCCCCCTTTTTTGGTAGGGGGGGGAAGCTTTGTTTTTGAAAGCGGAGGCATAAATTGTTATTTAAAAAAAAAGCCTTTTGTCCTTCACCATTTCAAATCCAGGGTCATTACTGTGTGAGATGTAATGCCATACGCTCTGATAGTCGCCGTTATATTTGTCAAAACATTTTTTCTGCGTTCAATTGTAGTATTAAAAATCCCAGAAGTATTTTTGGTCAGATATAAAAGGTTGTTATATTTTTGTGACACCTAGAAATTGGAGTTGTATACTTTATTTTTATTTTATTGTTATTTGCAGTGTTAAGATGTCTCGGGCTGCCTGCACGCTCTATCACAAACTTCAACTCGGCTCACGACACCAACTTCAACCGTGCCATTGACAAGTACTTCGATGAAGATGGAAACCCTGAAACAACGGATGACTCCATCTGGTACTTGTGATTGTGTATTTCTCATAAGTTTATACATACTTGTCTACACGACTCCCTGGATTCTATTTTTAAAAGCTGTTTGAAAATATTTTACGCGCGCGCACACGCACACACACACACATACGCATGCACACACACATGCACACGCACGCACACACACATGCACACGCACGCACACACACGCACACACACATGCACACGCATGCACACACACACACACTACATAAAATATACCAGTCCATTTTAAATATGTATGTCAACCTAAAGTGACTCGTTCTGTGCCAGGAAAAAAAGGTGATTTCAAAGGATATATAGAGATGACGTGTGTGTGTCTATTAAAGTTAATGCCTTTATTTTCTGTGGGCACAACTGGAGGTTGGAACTGTGCCGTTAATCCGTACTATGAACATGTCTTGTTTGGTAACAAGTCACCTTTAAGTGAGGGCTACAAGTTGAAATCTAGTAAGAAGTTGTGATCAGAAGTGTTGAGGTTTCTGAGACTGATCAAGTTCCTGATTGACTGACGGCTCTCAATAAGTTACTAAATTGTGTTTTAAATTTTAGAAATAGAATCATCCTATTCTAGCAAACTTGGAATATGAAACTAAGGATGTTAACACCAGTCAAAACTCTTGAAACTTTCGTTATATAAGATATATATAAATATTTTAAAAAGTAGCAAATGATGAGCAACAATTCTTCAAGGTCATTCGTGTGGTTCATCCTAGGAGCCTCTCACTACTAGGAAAAATTTGGAAATTGTTATTTTTCTTGATATGGAAATGAATCGTGAACATCTTCGAGGTCAGCCGCAAGGTTCATATAAGGTTTTCCCTGGAAACAGTATTTACAAACAGAAAGATATGATAGTATATTAAGTATTGATGAGAGCAGTGCAGGTGTTACCTGAGACTATTTTATTTGATGGTAACAAATAAACATGGCATAACGTAATATCATACATTTTGTCCTACGTGAATAGTAAATTCGGAAGTGTCATGAGGAGGGTGTTGATGATATCTGTGGTGATTCCAGTTGAAAAATCCTGAAGTCAACTCAGTCAAAGTTGAATACAGTTTTTTATTTATTATTATTATATACCACTAGAAAAGTACCCATCCTATGGATGGAGACAACAAAGACCTCTTTAATATAATTGTACATCCGTTTTTGGCTATCTCATCCCAGATGCTTGGGCCTACAGGGCTAAAAAAAAAAAAGGTGATGAAATGGAGCTCTAATTGGTTTTGGCACAGTTTTGCTGACATGTGTTTACAGAATTATAGTTAGTGGGGTAGTTTACTCAGATACAGAGTTGTGACCACTACCAGGAAATCTTTTGGGGGGGGGGGGGGGGGATAGCCCCACGGGCAGGGTGTTACTCTGATCTTCACTAAACTTCCTTATAACCACAGTGGCTCTCATTAAATCCGGAAAATTTGAGCCCTTTATGTCCAATAATCAGGGAGTAGTTACCAAATAAACAAACAAACAAACAAATTGAGACTTGTAATAAGATGGGAATGTTATAGAAATCTATTAGCTTAATCACAGGTGATGTTTTAATACACGTAACACATGTTCTAAGTACATAACTTTCACAAGTAGCAGACCCCCAAGGTGTCATTAGAATATCACCCAGCAACTCAAATATTACTAAACTGATACATACAACTTTACAATTTAATTATGTAGTTTGAAAACTTTGACATAAATGAATTCGGTTGCATAATTTAAAAAAATAAATAGGAACTTTCATGTCTGGAATGAGGTGTGGATGGCCCGACCTGACATTCCTGCTGGATTTGGAGGCTGGCAAGCTCTGGATGCCACTCCTCAGGAAGAGAGCCCCCAGGGAGGGGGCTATCTCCTCGGACCAGCCTCTTGCCGAGCCATCAAGCTTGGGCAGAGGATGAACTACGACGTGGAGTTTGTCATCAGTGAGGTAATTCTAAGACTTAGTGTTTGTTGTTTTACTATTGAATTTTTTTTTGACACTGATTGGTGCACAGGTCAATGCTGACATAAGGTCTTACACTGTGCACAAGGACGGCTCTCAGACCTTGTCCCAGGTCAATACTTACCATGTGGGCAAATCCATCAGCACCAAGGCCATAGGAAGTAGCAGGAGGGAAGATGTCACTTCCAATTACAAGTTTGAGGAAGGAACTGTGGCAGAGAGATCTGCTCTGCTGGGTGAGTGAGCTGAGGTTACTGTGGGTTTGAACATGAGCAAGTCAGTCATGCTCATACACAGAGATTACTGTGTGAGTGCGTGCCATACACGTTTAAGTTTATCTTTACTTAGTAAAGTTGATTTAGTGATATTTTACCATTTCCTGGCAGAGAAGAATTTCTGATGATGTCAAGTGTTCATCTCCTTGTGTATAAATTGTACATATAATATTATGAATGTACTGTCCCTGTTAAAACTATACCGACTATTTTTGTTTACATTCTTCTTACCTGCTTTAAAATATAAAAAAATTGTCACATGCGACCACATATTTCATTTTGTTATGTTCATCTCTTCCTATTTGTGTTTTTGTAAACAAGTTGAGACGGAGTCTGAGAAATCGATTGGTGTTCAACTTGAACTGGACCATAATGTTCTTATTGGAGAACACTTCACTGTGAAGGCTTCTGTCACCAACAAAGCATCCTCTCTTAGGTACCTCCCTTGAATGGAATGCACGTGCCGTCTATTTATTTGTTGCTTGCATCCGACCATGTACATGTAGAACCTTAAGGGTGAGTCTTTATGGTCGTGCTGTCCTCTACACTGGTGCTCCTGGTCAAATTGTGAAGCATCTATATTCTACTGACCAATTTATAGCTGGCGAGGGTGAGTATTCTAATAGGAATTTTTAAATTAATTTAAAAATTTTTAAAATTAATTAATTAATTAATTTTTTATTATTTTTTTAAATTTTGACATTTTTATAAAAAAGAATTTAAATTTATTTTCAGAAAAGGAATATGAGCTACAAGTAATGTACAGGGACTACCTTCGTATACTACAAGGAGGAAACTTCATCAACTTTGTGTGCATGGCTTATGATCATGAGAGCAAGATGTCTGCGATCCAGTATGAAAATTTCCGACTGAAGGTACAACATTAAAACTTTTGCAACAAGTTCTGCAACTTGAATTTGAATTTTCTATGAATGCATTGGAAGGATAAGAAGGCTAGGACAAGATGTTCATCATCTTACTGTAATGTGCAGCTGTTTTTAAAGAAAAACATATTGCTGACATCGCAGTGTATAGTATAGAGATGGTGTGTGTGTATATGCTTGGCAGTGAGTCAAAACTATACATGGGGGGGGGGGGGGGGGGGGGGGGGGAAGAGAGTGAGACAAGTTGAATCATCTAGTGACTAGTTTCTCCAAACAATCCTAGCTTGACAATTGTATTTCATATTTTTGAAGTTATCAGCTGCCATTTACTAATAAACTTTCACCTTCCATTGTTGTTTTTCTTTCAGACTCCAGACATTGCCATAGAACTTCCCAAGGGAGGTCTGAAGCTATACCAGCCAGCTGAGATCAAGGTGCACTTCAAGAATCCTCTGGAGAGTAAACTCACTGTGGGAAGGTTTGAGTTGCGTGGAGATGGTCACACCCAGGACACAAGCGAGGAGATCCCGTAAGATGATTCTAAATATTACCCTCTCATATCCGAAGCACTTATTAGAGGATGGGCAAACCTTTTGGTAGCTATTATGATATTAAGGTATTGCTTGGCCAGCAATTTGAAGTGCTATGCCCTTTGGAAAGGATATAAACAATACTCAATGGAACAATGGAGCAGACCTGAACCTTGGAGAGAGAGAGAGGGGGGGGGATAGAGAGTGAATAAGTGAAAATGAGTGTGCATGTGCACAAGACAATAAATAATTTATTTAAAAACAAACTAATATATTGAATTGGATAGTTTTGTTACAAGTTATTGACTAATTGTTACTGACCACATTATTTTTGTACGTTTTTAATCTCAACATTTATATATGAGATAAATATAAATAACTTTATTACAGACTTCATTTAGAATTCTTTAAGTTGTACGAGGTAAAATAGAATGACACATTCTAAATATGTTTCTAATGAGAGTAATAACAAAAATTTATAATTATTAGTACCATTTTTTTTACTGAATCATTTAACTTTTCCCCAATGAAGTTTATTGAGATAAATAATTTTCTGAGATAAATAATTTTCTGAGATATATTAAGGATCTGTGCAAGATGTCTAAAACAAAAAAACAACACTTAACAACCTGCAAAGTAGACTATAAAATTGATGACACTTTATCATTTCAACTCCTCTGCCCCAATTCTGGTTTATTCAATTTCACCTGGGGGATCTCAATATTTTTTTGGTGGTAAGTTGCCAATATCTTACAATCCAAGATTTTTTAAGCGTAGGCAGACCAATAGCAAAGTTAGCAGGAATGTTGTAAGCTTGTGATCACCTATGGGAGAGATGTTATAGCAATTTCTCAGTAAGATTGACCGAAATACAAATTTCACAAAAACTGGTCAACAAGGAGAGTTGACACTGGCCATTTTGAAATTGAAATACCAAAGGAAAAAACCAACAAAACAACTAGTGTATTCTCTATCATAGATGGCTATTATTACAAGTACTCTGTTAGGTCATAAAGCGATAAAATGATATGTTGAGGTATTAATGAAAGGAATGACTAAGTAACATCTGATGAAACCATTACAGTGGCTTAAACTAACTCTGAATATTTTTTTTTATAAAAACATTTATTTATTTATTTTTATTCCTTATTCTTTTCTCTTTTTTTCCCCCTTTTTTTCTTTTTTTTTTTTAATTATTTTTTCCCTCTCCACTCAATCTTTACAATGTTCAGAATCTATTCTTCCTAAATGTCTTTTATTAGGATGCCTATCAAGGTATTTCATGTCCATGAAGTTCCAATGCACCATTGGAGGAGTATAATATCAGCTGAAGTCGTTAACTTGATACATGCTGCTAAAACACTGGATAGATAAATAAGCTTTCAAGGTTTAGCTTTTCTCGTAGCTATTTAAAACTTATGTCATTTCAATTTGGGAGTTCTACCATGATCACTAATATGTCATGTTGCTGTTCACTCAATTATGATAGCTGCTTCACTTCTGTATTGTGCTCTATACAGGATTGTGTACCCAGGTCGAGATGCCACAGCTGTGTTGAAGACTATTCCCGTGAAGCTGGGGTTCTTTCAGCTGCAGGTTGTCTTCTCATCTGCACAGCTCACTGATGTCATGGGAGATGAAGATGTAACCGTGACAGTGGCTTGAACTAACTGGATTTTTAGAAATAGAAACATTGATAATGTATATTTTTTTGAATAGTGCTGTCTGTAGTTTTAAAAACTTTTCTTTTAATCCTACCCAATTGGCATGACACTGAGGTCAATGCCACTCTTTTCAACCCTCCCCCTCCTCCCCATTTGCTCCCTTTCTCCACTGTAACATCAACCTAGATATGATGAAGAGGTGGGAAACTAATTAGTTACAGTTAATAACACAGGATGCTTGGGGAGTGAGAGGTTTACAAACGGGAGGACTAGTACCAGCTAAAAGTGACTACAATTAAATTTTTGGGGGATAAGGTATTTGAAGTTTTCCCGCCAAACGGCCAAGCATTGAAAGGTCAGATAGCCACAACTCCAACGAAGATTTAGAATCTGATGGATTGTTTTGGGCAACTGGCATATATCAAAAGTGTCTCAGTAACATTCATACAGAGTTCTTGGCTAATGATTCAACGTTTTTATCATTGATAAAAGTGTCACACCACTTCAAGGATTAAAATAAATACAAACTCCTTCAGTAATGAAGCAATATGAAGAGTGGTACAGTTGTTTTTGAGAAGGGAAAGGCAGATGGAATATTAAATGGAGTCCGGTTCTGTCTGTGGGAACTTCTTCATATATTGATTTCTCCTACAACAAAGGCAGTAAACGATTCTATGTAAACATGACATAGAATAATGTGGAGAAAGTTTTGTAGGCATATGATGGACATTAAAAATAACTATTTTGACAAAGACAGACTAAAAGATATGGTAGATGAAATAATTATTGAAGATAGGATGCAGACAGACATTTAATTGACATGGCACTACAATTATCACAACAAAGTGAAGGTAATAACAACCAAATACAACTACAAACTCTCAACACAACTTGACAAATACAATAGAAAACATGGACCCTAACTTTCTCAATATTTCCAATTCTTCATGCCAAAATATTTCCACCATCCACCACAGCAATCTTCAATGCAGTGTACATAATGAATTGCTTAGTATTTCCTGATGATCCACCCTCAATGCAGTAAGAAATGTTACCTGGCAATTCTACATCATAACACTCTCAACCTTCTCAGCAATTTTATGCATTGCACACTTTTCCCAAGAAATTCCATGACAATGCTCTCCAACCATCTCAGCAATCTTCAACATAATGGAAGTTTCCTTAACAGTTCTATATCACAATGTCCCTCACCCCCCCACCTCTCTATGTTCCACAGTTGTCTTCAATGTAATCAACATGTTACCTCAGCAGTTTCATATCACAACCAAGCTTCAATCAATGTCATCCCAGCAGTTTTATAGCACAATGCCCCTTCACATTCCATAGTTCTCTTCAATGCAATGAAGACAATCTTACCTCATAAGTTCAACATGAAAATTTTAGTCTGCTATCAGGAGTGTGCCATGCTAGCTCCAACAGAATTGATGCTTTGTCACAGCTAAAGCTATTAATATCTATCTAAATAACTTCTGCATTAATTCTTTGCCACATATTAATATATAGTTAAATATTTTCTTTATGCTTCCCTATCTATTGAATGAACCTGGTTGTACAGCACTAGCAAGAAGTTAATTGTCAGACATCAGTTTTTCTCAGAGTTTCTGCTTCCCACCAGTTGGCAAGGGACAGTAGTCCAGCTACATTCCTTTGGTCTGAAGAATGCCTGTACTTTCCTTATGAACTATACAGCTAAATGCTGATTCCTTCTTCGCAGAGCTTCAGGAGTAACATAGGAAAAAACACCACTTCAGGCAGAGTTGGATGATATCTGAAATATTGAAAATAAGTAAATATTAAACCAAACTCAATGAAATTTGGCATGGACGTTAATTGTGTCATGTTTTTTTTTTTTTTTTTTTTTTTTTTTTTTTTTTTTTTGATTAATCAGATTAGCGCCAATATTTCATACATGTTTCATAAAACAAATTAAATATGTTTGTTACTGCAGGAGGCATGTGGGTGTGTGCATGCTAGTTAACACTAATGGTTCATGCTCCACCCCATCTAGGTTAATAACTCACAACCTTTTACTGCCACTTGTCCACCCTGTGAAACAGACAAAAAAAAAAAAAAAAGGATATGGATATTTGTGACTAGCTGTGAAATTGGTGGAGAATTGAATAGAATGGCATAAATCATAAGCCCTCTTGTTGCCCTAACCTACTACATTATGATATATTATCATTGTGTAGAAATAATGTGTGTATATATAATGTATAGCTCTGCATAGTTGACCTACCAAATGCTAAAAGCTGATGTAATTGGCTGATAAACAGTGCCACCAATAAACTAACAATATATTTCTGTTCTGTTCTTTTCCTGTCTATCTGTTTTTGTGGTATGTGTGAATATATTATAAGCATGTTTTTATTTTTATTTTTAATATAGTAATTATTGCACATATCAATTAGCTTGCATTATTGTTTTTCTTTTTTTAATAAAATTATTTTTATGTCGTATTTTTTACACCTTGTATATATGGAGGAGTAAAAATAAATCATAGGAGTTTTCTTCATTTACTTTTTATGGTTTCAACAAACCAAAATAGGGAGCATAGGCAATACAACCATGACAAATAAATTGTATCAATCTTTATTCAACCAACACAACTGAATGTCAATCATGACAAATCATGCAGGAAAGAAATAATATGTAGTAATAACCACTCTGATTTTAATAATGGTATATAAAATCAAAGCATTAATGCTTCAGCTGGTGCAAGGATAATAGACTTATATCATCTTAGCATTTTCATCAGCCAATTAGATTGAAGTGCATTGTCGTGTTTAAATTCAGTGCTCTGCCCTGTTTTCTAGCCAAACTGAATTGAAAAGAAAAGGTAATATACTTTGATTGAGAAAATGTATAGTCCATTCAAATCACACCTAAAAAAAAAAAAAAAAATCAAACTGAAACTCCAGAAGCATCAGTAGTGGGAATACTGCTGATATATTGAGTGAATCAGCTTATATATTTGATGGAGGGGGGGTGGGGGGAAATTCATCCAAGGTTAAGAATTTATGCACTAAGGTCAAACATCATCCTGGTGGTTAGATTATTCTTCCAAAGGGAGTGGTGTAATAAGGTGGGATGGCAAAGGACCATGGTTCTGAGATAGTGTGATGGAATGGCAGGAATCAACACAGGATTGCATTTCATGCAACAAAAACAATTACAACAAAAAAATGGAGCCTATGTTTTCAAGGTCTTGGGTTAACTGCTGGGTCTGACAGCTCTTTTTGGTTTAATCCTTTCTATTTTATTATATTTTTCTTCTGTTCTCCCCACTTTTATATTCCTTTTTTTTTTTTTTTATAGTGTGTTTAAGTAGGTTAAACTGTTTGTGATTCTGTATGTCCACTTTACAGAACAGACTAATGTGAACTGCTATTGAAGGGCCAGAGTTAGGTGATGCTAAATTTTTAGGAAATTTTAGGTGTTTAAAGAGGAAATTGAATGGTAAGTATGGAGCATTAACTTTGAACTTGAACTTAATAATTATCACTACATGCAGTAATATCATGAAGGCAATCATAAATCATTGTCAATTGAGGCAAATTTTAGGAGGGGGGGGGGGGGAATTCTCCAGGATGGCGAAATCCCAGTGTGCCCCTCCCCCTTGTATTAAACCCAGAATGAAAATAGTTGCATGAGGAAAGAGAGTTGAGAATTCAATGTGAGTGTATGGCTGTGGTAGTATTGGCTGCAACATGTTGGCTTTCAGGGGATAGCCAGGATTTAAGGGCAAATAATCATGACCATATAACTATAATTATGTTGAAGGTTTTGCATTGGATGAATGAATTTTGATGAAATTTTGTGTGATGGGATACTCAATAACAATTTATTAAATTTTTTAATACCATAAGTGGACTTTGGTGGTGGGGGGACGGGGGAGGGGGGAGGGTTGGTAATTCAAATTTTCAGTACAAAAATTTTTTTGAAAACAATGGAAAAAACATCAAAGTACAGGATTCCTCAGCAAGAGGGGGAGGTTTGTACATTCATAATCTGGTTATCAGGGGAGCTTGGGACATCATCTGTGTACATATTCCAGCAATGAAATATGCTTATTAAATTTTACTAATAAAAATGTACAAATGTTTGTTATATGAATTCTGTCCGATCCTAGTGATAACATCTCACCATTTGCTTACAAGAAAGATAGTCTGAGTTTTATTGGTGGCTTGAGATTCTATCAACAGCAGTGAAGTCAGTCAGTCAGTCAGTCAGTCAGTCAGTCAGTCAGTCAGTCAGTCAGTCAGTCAGTCAGTCAGTCAGTCAGTCAGTCAGTCAGTCAGTCAGTCAGTCAGTCAGTCAGTCAGTCAGTCAGTCAGTCAGTCAGTCAGTCAGTCAGTCAGTCAGTCAGTCAGTCAGTCAGTCAGTCAGTCAGTCAGTCAGTCAGTCAGTCAGTCAGTCAGTCAGTCAGTCAGTCAGTCAGTCAGTCAGTCAGTCAGTCAGTCAGTCAGTCAGTCAGTCAGTCTGTCTGTCTATTAGTGTTGTTTTTTGTTCGTTCGTTCGTTCGTTCGTTCGTTCGTTCGTTCGTTCGTTCGTTCGTTCGTTCGTTCGTTCGTTCGTTCGTTCGTTCGTTCGTTCGTTCGTTCGTTCGTTCGTTCGTTCGTTCGTTCGTTCGTTCGTTCGTTCGTTCGTTCGTTCGTTCGTTCGTTCGTTCGTTCGTTCGTTCGTTCGTTCGTTCGTTCGTTCGTTCGTTCGTTCGTTCGTTCGTTCGTTCGTTCGTTCGTTCGTTCGTTCGTTCGTTCGTTCGTTCGTTCGTTCGTTCGTTCGTTCGTTCGTTCGTTCGTTCGTTCGTTCGTTCGTTCGTTCGTTCGTTCGTTCGTTCGTTCGTTCGTTCGTTCGTTCGTTCGTTCGTTCGTTCGTTCGTTCGTTCGTTCGTTCGTTCGTTCGTTCGTTCGTTCGTTCGTTCGTTCGTTCGTTCGTTCGTTCGTTCTTTCATTCGTGCTTGCGTGCATGTGTTTGTTTGTTCATTCATACATCTGTCTGTTCGTTCATTCTTTCATTCATGCATGCTTGCGTGCATGTGTTTGTTCGTTTGTCCGTCCATCCATCCAACTTATTATCAGTTTCCATCTTTTCAGGGCATGAAGAAACTTTTAGTTTTTTATGTTCTGAAAAGATGGGTATCGATAATGAGTTTGAGAAGGCAAATTTTCCAAGTCCAAGGGTCATTGCTTTAAAAAAACAAAAAAACAAAAAAAAACAAAAAAAAAAAAAAAAAAAAACCAAAAAAAAACAAAAAAAAAACAATTTTTTTTTAATTAAAAAAATTAAATAAATGAAATCAATAAATAAATTTGAAAAAAATTAATTCAAATCAAGTGTGATTTGACTATCTTTTGCAAAAATCCCACTAAAAATGCATTTGGAATCCACAGTTGCTCAAATCCGAAGACAATTTTGGAATGAATTTTAGGGTGACTTCAATTGAAATTACTTACTGAAGTTAAGCACTGTTAGGCCTGCTCAATACTTGGATGGGTGACCACCTCACAGTTGCTCAAATTTGCAGACAATTTTTGGGCAAACTCTCTTTTTCTTCAAATAAGCACTGTTATGTCTGCTCAGTACTTGGATAGGTGACCACCTGGGGACAGCAGATGTAGGTGGTTTACCTTTTTTCCCTTATTTTTCACCCCACCCTCTGCTCTCTCTTCTTACTTTACCGAAAAGGGTCAGATTTCTCTATTTTTATCATGGGGAGCATCCTTATAAAATGAAGCAGAACAAAGTTATAAAAATAACAGCAAAGAACAATTAGCATTACAGAATGTGGTGTTGTTTTGGACACTCAGCCAGTTTATTTGCAGCTCGGGTGGGGGAGGGGTTGCTCCAGAGAGGGGAATATTTGGGGGTGAGTGGGTGGAGAGGGGATACTTGGATCAGGTAAGAGAAGTTTGAATGTACTTGTTCCCATACTTGGTTGTGACTTTTTTTTCCAACCCTCCCTCATTCACTAATTAATTGTATCCTTTTATTGGGAAATTTGAAAGTGCTTCAGAGTTGTTTTTTGTTTTGCAAAAAAAAAAAAGGTTAGTTATTCCAGCAAATTTGTTACCTTTTAAGCCAGGCAAAGTTGGGTACCCAGCAGTGAGGAATAATTTAGCCTGAAGAAACATTGCCATTAAATTTTTAAATCAAACTATGGAAAGGCTGCTACTAGGGTAAAAAACTATTATGTTGTAGAAGTTAGAGAAATCTTTTAGCAGTGATTTTCCAGAGGTTCTAGTATTCTATAAATATAATTTTTAGACTCAGACTAATTATAATATGGGTAAACTCTTTAAAAAATGGGGGGGGGGGGAAGGCATTTGCCCCCCTCTGGTTAATCAACTGGCTTTGGTCTGTCAATCAACTTATTGCCCTGTAAGTTGGTTGAATTAGATGCCATCTTGCTCATGAACATGGAAAGAATCAGTTAGTATTATGTTCTATAAGCAACTGCAGTCTTTAGGTCATGTGGGATGCAGGAGTTAAACCATGTTGGTTGCAAATGGACCTGGCTGAAAGTGAGACTGTACTGAGCTGTATAGCTGAAAGTTCCAGATGCAAATGGCCTATACATCTTACACATGCAGTAGGGCTACCATATTTGCAGATTTAAAAAAGAGGACACTTCATATACTAATCACTTGTTGTGTGTGATCAGTTAGAGCTGTGAAGATGTGAAAGTTTTCTTGCTTAATATTGTGTGTGTTTTATTTCTTCCCTTTGTTCTACTTTCCCCCCTCCCCCCCATTTTATTCTTCCTTCATTTATTCTTCCCCTACCATTATTTTCCCTTTCTTCTTTTCTTTATTTTCTTTTCCCTTTCTTCTTTTTTTCTTTCCCTTTCTTCTTTTCTTTTTCACCACCCTTTTCACCCTTCCTTTTTTAATAAAATTTCTCCTCCCCCCACCCCCCCTTTTTTTTTGTAGCAGTAATATCACAGCAAGTGGTCCAGCTGGAGAGTAGTGCTCTAGCACAGCACTCACTCAGAGGTGGAATCAGCCATGGGAATTGCCTCTGGCCATGAAATGAGCCATCCGCAATGGTGACAAGGTAGGTGTAGCCACAGGGTAAGTGGGAGAGGTCTGACAATGTCCATATGTATGTGCACATATTGGGAGCTAGGCTTGGGAAAACTTGTAGAGTGGGCTGGCGGTGTGACTGGGATATTTTGGCAGTTGATGATAGTTCACATGAAATCTTACCCAGGAGGTGATGTGTTTGTTCACACTGTGCAAAACATTGTGTTCTGATATAGACTGTTGAGACAGAAAGCTGTCCAAGATGGACTTCAACATGAAGTAGAATGAAAACTGTGCACCTGAGAGGAGCAGGCAACCCAGGACATCGGTTCCCTGTTGATACGTTTGCAGAAAACAATCTGAGTAGAGTCAGGCATTGGCAGATTGTTGAGGCATAGAGAGGATGTAGCTGAGCTAAGGCCTGTGTTTCGGGGCTTGAAATCTGATAAGTGGCAACATGTGTAGTCCAAAATAGGTATGATAAATGATGCTAGAGCTAGGAATGTGGAGAGAGCTACATTGTCCTTTCCTCCAATATGAGAGATGATGTTGATGAAGTCAGAGATGATGGACAGAAGCCTTGCCTAGCGTAGGGTCCAGTGATCAGAGTTACTGAGACATGACAGTTAATGTTTTCAAAGTGATGAGAGTAACTGATGACAAAATAGATGGCTAGAAGTTCTGGGTCGAAGGTAGAATGGCATGGCCCAGGGTCTCATAGTTTCTGTGAAAAAAACAAGAGGAGTACAATTACCTTCAAGATTGTGTTCAAGGTCTGTGAAGACGGCAACATTAGACAACATCAACAGTGATGAAGGGAGTGCAGCTGGGTCTGGGTAGGCAGGCACGATGAGAATGTGACGTGCCTGTTTGTTCTTGTGAAAAGCTTCCAGACATCTGCTGTTCTAAGTCCATGTAGTGCACCTGCCTTTGATCAGCCTGTAGAAGGGATGGATGATATCACAGTCAGGGGCTGGGAAGAATGGTGGTAGAAGTTGATCAACTGTAGATACTCCTACAGAGCAACCTTGTTTGAAAGTGCTTTTTTTTTTTTGTTGTTGCTTCCACCAAATCTTCAAGTGGTGCATACCGGAAGCATCATGTGATGGCTAGGGAAATGGACAGAGATCATGCCTAGTTGACTTGTGTCCACGTTGTCAACAAGACCATATGGAGCAAGCCATGTGAAGAAAGCCATCAGATGTTGTTTTTATTCATCCTCTGTGTGGATGGTAATGAGGATTTCATCAAGTTGGTTGACAATAAAGAGTATTCTACTGCTGACCTGGTCATAAAGTGTTAATACATGAGGCCATATGACATTTACACAAACTCATAAAGGTCAAAATGAGTGATAATGGTAGTCATGGAATATCCTCTGTGTGAGCTCGAATCTCATTAAGTTATAGATAAGATCAATCTCGATGAACAGAGTAGCCCCTCTCAAAAGCGATGTAAATTCCTATATATGTGGGATGGTTACTTATCAGGAGTGGTAATATCATTATATAGGACACACCTGTCTCTACAGGGTCTTCTCTGTGTTCAAGTGAGAGCCCCGTTTCTTGAGGAAGGGCAGATATGCCAATGCGGATGAGGTTGTGAACTCTTTCTGTGCAGCAGCCAGCTTTTCTGGAGGGAGATGGCAAGCTTAGGTAAAAATGGGTTGCCATCAGTTAGAATCCTGTGCTGAATGTTGTGCTTGGTCCACCGCTCAGCTCCCTGACGTGAGATGTGCTGAGAAAATTCTTTAAAATTGCTGCATATTTGGAGAGAGACATAAGGCATAGTTTAAGCTGAGAGCCTCAATGGATAAGAGATGAGCAGGAATACTGTTGAGAATCTCCGGCATGGAGGAGTTACTGATGCTTATTTGATGTGCAAGTCATATTCACAAAAAATGGCACTATTAATGTGACTGAGTGACATCAGCCAGGCTGAAGCACCAGGTGGAAGGCTTCCCTGAAGCCAAAGTTGAGGAAGGAGCCAGATACCACGATAAAATAAGGAAAAGTGCCGGTGAGATATGTTTACTAATACAAATATATATGTCTGATCCCAACTTGTCTGTCATATTTGGAAGGAGTCTAGTTCTTCCCTTACAGTGAAATCTCAAGTGTTTCAAGTTGGCCAAGACCAGTAAAGAGGTACAAAAAACAACTGAAGTAAAGAATGCTGGAGTTGGTTATATAGAGACACAATTGTTCTTTTGTTAGAGTTTTAATTGAAATAATCCTTAATGCAGTGCTTGCAGAGTAGAGAGCTTGTATAGCTATGAACTCTGTAGTGTTATTGTGCAAGTATAGCAGAACTCTATGGGACATAGAGTGTACATTCCATTCTTTAATTTATAAATCTAATTGTTAACTTCAGAGGTAGCTAGGGTACAGCCTTAGCTGATAATTTGAGTTAATGAAGTGAGAGAGTGACATTGAAGGTTTGGTATCTAAGAGCTCCACTTTTAGAGTGTATATAGGAGTAGGATTGGCATATATGAGTTACAGAATAAGCTTAATTTACTGGGCTCACATGGATCACAGTTTGGTTGAACTCATTTAGGATATTATTAGAGGGACTTAATGTGTATACATAGTGTGGTAGTCTCACAGTTAGGAGGACATAATTCTATTAACAATTACTGTTACTTGTGCTTCAATTAGGTAATGGTAATAGAGTTGAGTGAGAGGAGGAACTGTCAGAATAGGGGACTTGCATGATTACTTCAGGTACTACCTGCCTGCCTACTTATGGTATCAGTGAACCACCATAGAAAATGTATTGGCATTCATGACTGGTATCTCTTATTTTTGGGAACTGCATCTGAAAAATGGCTCATGACTGCACCATACTACAGGAATAGAAGCTTTATAAATTTTCAGTGGGCTCATAGCAAATTTCAGAATATTTATAGTTTCATGCGGATAAAATGGTTTTAATATTACTAAACCCCAACCAGCTGCAAAACAACAACAACAACAACATTTACAACCCCAACCAGCTGCCCTACCCATTCAGGAGCAATCATAAAATTATTATATATTTTTTTAGTGTCAATTCTTAATATTGAAGTATCAGTTTGTAGAACATTATTTTCCCAAGAGTCCAGGGAAGCTAGCTGCCTCTCTGCTTAAGAAAAGAAACCCCCACCCCTCCCACCCCTCAAAAAAGCAAAACACCCTGTACAAAAATCAAAGAACATACGCACAAAAAAACAAACAGGAAAAAAAACACAAAAACAAAAAATCAAAGGTTAAACACCACTTGTAACAGTTTGTTGTAGGGGGTATATATAATTTATCATTGCCAGGGGATGGACAGGAATTTATTTGACCAGCCGTGTGGTTTATGGGTGTGGTTTATGGGTATGGTTTGTGGGGCGTAGCATCAGCTGGTTCATTCTAAGGAATTATCCCACCACAGCATTATTTCTATTGTGGCTAGGATAGGCATGTAAAATGTATTTTCTGGCATATTTTATTCACCTTATGAAAATAAGTCTGTTAAAAATAAAAAGAAAAGAAATTTTTTTTTTTAATGATTAGTGTGGTCACGTGGTTGTGTATCAATACTTTACCAGTTGGAACCTGTACCGGTTAAGATTTTTTGGGTCCATTTGCAGGTTGTGGTGGTAGCTTCTTTATGGCAAAAGAGAACAATTTTATGGACAGGTAAGAAATACAAGCAAAGTGAGTAATAATAATATCTTCTTTAGTCATTTCTCTTAATCATAAAGCAGTCAATCATTTCATGAATGGTGTAAACACCGAAATCAATGAATTATTGCCACCATTTTCATATTGTTATTTCATCATTTCTTCATTAACTTGAACACCTACCTAGCAACCTACCCACCCATCTATCTCCTACCCAGTGTCTGATCTAGAGAGTGGGGGGGGGGGGGGGGGTGTGATGTGGGTCCTTGGCATAGGTGCATGAACTATGAAGTGATTTTGTGGTGCATAGTGAGCAATATTCTGCTGAACAATTAATTTTTTAAAGATAAGCATAACTAATATATTTTTATCCACCAAATATCTATTGCCATCAACTTCTGTGTAACCAGCTTTCTCAAGTCTTGCTAGTCAGACCCTTTACCAAATTATATAATGGAATTTTATCATTTGGTAAAGGGTGAGGCTTTTCAAGACCACTTGCAACATAAAGTGATTGCTGAGGTTTCCATTCCTTGTAAATGCTATATTTTATAAACCTCACCAGTTGTGCCTGATCCTATAGCTGCACACTGAAGTATACTCTGTTTAGTTTGTTGTGGTGACAAGAATTCCTCCAGTTATGATTTCCCCCCCCCCTAATATTGTGTTTTATGGTTTATTTTTTTTTGTTTCTTTTTATTTTTTGAGGGTGGTAAAGCCCCCTGTACTCCTCTGGATCCACTGCTGATACTTATCCCAATCCCCTCATCCCCTCCCCCTTTACTGCCTGCCTCCCAGCTTCCTTCTCACCTTCCCACGTACACTGTTCCCTCCCTACCTACCCATTCACCTTTTCACTCACTCCCTCTCCCACTACAGAGCTCCCCACCTACCACCCACCTCCCCACCCACCTCCCCACCCACCTCCCCACCCACCTTCCCACCCACCTCCCCACCAACCTCCCTTGAGTTCTGCAGCTACTGCTGTGCCTCCCACAAGAATGTAGGTCTCTGTTGTTATCATTAATCACATGTGAAAAGGAGGAGTTAGAAGTTGTTATATCTCTATATATTAGAAGACCTATGTAACTATGTAACTGAATATGTAACTATGTAACTATGTTCGTCCATTTCTCAAAATCCCTCCGTTAGATTTTGACCAAACTTTTAGGGATGGAGGAGACCCACCCTGAAATGGTTTTATGCCAAGTGGCATGTCTGGGAAAAAATAAAATTTGTCTGTCTGTCTGTCTGTCTGTCTGTCTGTCTGTCTGTCTGTCTGTCTGTCTGTCTGTCTGTCTGTCTGTCTGTCTGTCTGTCTGTCTGTCTGTCTGTCTGTCTGTCTGTCTGTCTGTCTGTCTGTCTGTCTGTCTGTCTGTCTGTCTGTCTGTCTGTCTGTCTGTCTGTACACCTATATATTCATATCGATATTCTCCTCTTATTTTTTCCTCCTGCTTTTCTTCTTTACTACATATCGTCAATCCCTTCTCACTTATCTCTCCTCCATAATCTTACCATACCTCTTCATATCTCTTTCCTCACATTCTTTTATTCTTCCTCACTTTTCCTCAAGATTCTTTCTCTTTTTTTTTTCTATATTTTCCCTCATACCCTTTCCACATCTGTCTGTTCAACTTCTGTTTTCTTCTCTCCTTCCTCACTACCCCCATGGTTTACCTCAAAACAAGCTACACTCACTCACCTCCATTTAATTATTCATTTGGCATGTATTTTTTCAGATTTTTGAAGTATCAACCAAATGGTATGAAACTTACCATAGAGTTGAGTACGGGAGATGTGGAAATTCTTCAAAGTGAGAGGTTTCTAACTGATGCCATCATGAATTTCTACTTCAAGTCAGTCTCCAACTCTATATTGTGTTATAATATAAATGTAGGGGAGGGGGGGGGGGTGGGGAGGTAACATTGCAACACTACACTCACAAGGACACTGTAAAGAGTGTGGAAGGAAATGTGAGAGGAAGTTGAAAAGTGTGTGGGACGAATGCATTTTGCTATGAATATTTAGTCTGATGCAATTTTTTGGAATTCAACAACAGGGATTATGCTTTCCTTAAGAGCAATAAATTTCTCCTGCTAATTTGGGGTGTATTACTGACATATAATTGATTAGCACACTGTAAGGTTTATTACTGCAGGAGGCTGAAGGCCGACCGAAAATTGCCCATTGGGCAGGTTTTTGTTTATTTATATGGATGTGCGTGTGTGTGTTTTACATGTAGGTACCTGGAATATGAAGTCTTGCATGAAGAGTTGCAGCACAAGGTGCACATATTTAGTACCTTCTTCTACACCAGACTCAGTAATGCAGCCATGGATGATGAATCTCTTTCCTCTCTCAGGTATATGAGGTATATCAGGTATATGTTGGCAATCAGTGTTCATTAAAAGGTCTTCACGCTTTCGCTGGTGCTTTGGGGAGAAAAATGTGCAAATTTATCTTTTTATACTTACTATTAAAAAACCTGCTGTATGGTCGGTTTTTGGCCCCCTTTGGTGGGCTATAGTCACAAAAGGGTCTGCTTTGAATATACATGTGGTAGACTTATAAAACAAAGGTGAACATGTGATCAGGTCAAAATTTATTTTTAAGTACCATTTTTAACACCTTTAGCCTTACACACAAAGAGAATTGGGTGTGGCCAGATGGGACCCACCTCATGTTATTCACAGAGTCAAGTTGTGTCTGCATGCCTAAGTTTTAGGCCTGTAGCTCTATTATTTTCTCTTTTTTTTTGAATACACGAAGAGGTGTTGCCATATAGATATGCTTATGATGTTCTCCTTGTGACACTGATTCTAAATATATATGGGTTTGTGGGTCTAGCTCCATTCTTTTTTCTGGCAAAATTACCATTTTTTTGGCTTTTTTTAAATACAGAAAGGAGTGTAGCCATATAGATATGCTTATGACATTCCCTGATGACACTGATGGGGCCCACCCCATGTTATTCACAGAGTCAGGTTATATCTGCATGCCAATATTTTAGGCCTGTAGGTCCTTTCATTTTTCTGGCAAAAGTTCCATTTTTGGCTTTTTTTTTTAATACAGAAAGGTGTGTGGCTATATAGACATGCTCATGGCATTCCCCTGGTGACACGGATTCTAAATATATGTGGGTTATTGGATCTAACTTCAACCATTCAAGCGTGAATCGTGGATACACAGATAGACATACTATTCACACTTTATAGTTTAGATGGGATGGGTATATTGACTAGTATTTCATCAATTAAAAATTAGGCTTAGCTATTTTAGTGTATACATGCAAACCCTCTAAGTCTTAACTCTTAATTCTTTGGCCCATATTGGCTTAATATGGGAAATATTTTGAAAGTTTGCATCAATGTCATAGTCTGAAATATATTTGGATAACAACTATTTTCTGTAACTATTTATGTATGTTGATGATATAGATTCATTTCTGTTCCACTTCTATTGAGTTCAGTCATGTGTAACTGTTAGTAGGACTCACTTCTCATTTTGAATAATTAGCTCAGATATACATAATGGATATAAATAGATGTGATGTTTTTTTTGGCAAGTAACTGTGATGATATTAAAAATTACACACTTGTAGTGGACCTGAGAGACTCCATGGACGTGTGAAGAAGTGGACCAAGCATGTTGACCTGTTCAGTAAGGACTACCTCATCATTCCAGTGTGTGAAAGGTAATGCCACAAGATCACAGTCAACAAGAGTGGGTGTGGTTATTGTTTCTATCGTACTTACTCTACTGCTGCTGTAACCCACTGCTTTTACTTGGCCATAAGGTCTCATTGGTACGTCGTGATTGTCTGCTTTCCTGGAAATCTTTGTTTAGGGACCAACCCAGATTATTCGACAAGAAAATCACAGGTATGCAAGAAATTTTACTTCATTTTAAATTGTTTGCTGACATGACCATGTGATGAAAAATGTAACAATTTATTTGGAATAAATCTATTTTAGCACCAGTGAATTCATATTTGGCCTGCACAAGCCAATAAACTGTACATATCATCCTATTACTGTGCAAGACAGTTGCTGGTAAACTAAAAAGAGGTTGTATCTATAAATCACTTTGACTATGCCATTTTTTTTTGGATCTACTTAGTTCTTTTGCTGAAATTATCATTTTTTCAAAGAGCACTAAGTTAATTTCAGAGAGCCATGGGTAAGATTATGTGATCTCTTCACTTGTCACCATATCCATATATCTGGATGATATTTTGGTTCACCCTCTAATAAGGAAACTCACACTCATTACCTGCAGGAAGTTTTTAAATGATTGGCTAATGTGTGGTAGCCTTGAATTTGTACACATTTCCCTCATTAACTTACCACAGTGCCACATTCATTGATGTTGCCAGAGAAATACCTGCTCCCTGGGGAGGTTTTTGAGTTGGCCTTTGGCCTCCTGCAGTTACAAACTTGTTCAGTTTGACTTATAGTTGTGTGGGGCTCCTTCCACTCTCCCACCCCTCACCCTCCAATTAACGTTTAGTGTAATTTTGACCTCTTTTTGGGTTAGGGATAAACTCACTATACCCACTTAATCTTCTGGTTTTTTTTTTGTATATTGAGGCCTCCACATTTAGTGCACTAAGGTCACTGAATGTGACTTCACTAGCTTCGTTATGATGAGCCAAGTGAGTACACTGTATAGTCTATAGGGAAAAGGAATGTGTATGTCCATCGCCCGTAACACTCAATGTATTTGCAATTAAAAGGGTACTTCCTGATGTTACAGGAGATAAAATTTGGTGGTAGAATAATTGTAGTGGCAGAGTTAACACCCATTCTCTTAGAATTCTGCTGAAGTTAATTTGAATGGTGGTAATTGCATTTTGTGTAATCTTGACTAGTTTTTGGGTCAGGAATGAACTCACATCACCCATTTAATCTCCACTTTCTCGGATCCTGAGGCACCCAGAATCCTGCCCTGGGATTATAACATTGCTCAAGTTTCTCCCATGGTCAAGTTGTGTGCGCAAGTCAAGTTTCAGATATCTAATGCCAAGGGTTTGGCGGTGCATTAGCCACATAGGTAGTTATGTACATGTAAACAATTTTGTGAGTTTAGCACAACTCTCATGCTCACGAGTGCACCGGCTAGTCTATTATAAAGTAGATCTATTAATTGTGAGGAAAGAAAAGAAATCATATTGTCAACAATATATAGAGTATGATATTGTGTTGCAATATTAAATTATCACATCATCACTACAAATAGAGAAGTTACTCTGAAAACAAATTCTTATTAAAAATTAGTCAAGTAATTCTTTGGTGTTTCATTTCAAGGTAAGTATAAATTTTTGTAGATAGTGTGGGGGAAGGGGTGCCGTGGTCCCCTCCCCCCTGCCTCTGCCCCTGCCCCTGCCATATACACTGACACACCTCAGGAGACCACTTGTAAGCTTACTTCCACATGAAATGAGTGTTTATTCTCATATTTTGTAGAGAACAAGCACAGAAACTGTGGCTACTTCCTGTAAAGATGAAGTTAAAAGGAACATCAGTGAGCAAGAGAAGGAGGAGGAGGATTATAAAATGGAAATTCTCCCATCGACTGAGAAATGTGTCACAGAGAGGGGAGCGAAGAAGTCCATCAAGCATATTCTTCAAGTGCATCGTTATGTTTCAGCCACTGTGTCCCATGGCGATGAATGTGAACTAGATGACATAACCACTGTGTCCTCTGAGTGCAATGATGTCGACACGGTCACTGTATCTTATGATGAGGAGCGTGATGAAGTCAACCGGACCACAGTGTCTGAGGATATGGAAATGCAAGGAGAATGCAACATGTGAGTTGCACACACGAATCTACTTTGTATCACACTAGAGATATTATGGTGTACAAATATGCTAAATCCTGAAAGTTGCATTGATCAGTATGATAAGCATGGTTATACAATTGTTTACAATAAGGTAGATTATTCTTATAATTTTTAAGTTTTTGTTATTTTCCTCTTATTTTAAATAATGCACATATATTTTTTTCTTATCCCTCGTCTTGTAGCTTGGAGCCATGTCTAATCACATTGGATTCACTAGGTGTCAGGAGGCCAGATGCTGCAGATAGAATTCGCACGTAAGTCAGAGAATACCTACTCTGTAAATAATGCTAGATTTTTCACAAGAGAAATCTTTTATACCCCTCCCTCTCCAAAATCCTAGTAATATGAACCATCTTCCTAGCTATTATTATCATTATCATTATTTTATTTTGGGGGGGGGGGGGGTCCAATTGAATTTGACAGAAATTGAAAGTGCTTTACCAACAGATGATGATTTGAGCAGGGAGACAGATTACTGGCCTTGCTGTGTGTATAAAGGGCAATGTTATGCATGAACTAGGTGACTCCATGGAATTAAAGTTAACAATTTTCATGCAGAATTAAGTTCTTGTAATACTTCTGTAGGTATCTGAATCAGGAATGGAAGGTGAAAAAGAGTGGCCAGCATGAATTTCGTCACCTTCCTTCATACTATCCCAAGGTTAGCAACATTTATTCCTTTTCCTTAGATTGTCTTTGTTCTCCATATTTGCCTTTGTTGTTGCTTGTTGGGAAGTCCCATTTCATGTAGCAACCTTTCACCATCCACCAATTAAAATGTTATAATTTTTAGCCCAAATTTCAAGTCAATTAGTAAAATTACTCTTATCTTTCTTAAGGCATCAATTAATCTTCATGAAAGAAACTATCACTTATAATTCCATCATGTAACACTAACACAATCAATAACATTAGCATCCTTATCATCATGATCATCATCGCCACCATTATCATCCTCAATATCATCAATACCATTATTATAATTTCTAATATCATTTTTCACAGTTTTATAAAACATTTATTCTATTACATTTTTTAGGTCCCTCTGCAAAACAACATATTTGACTGTGGCATACACGTCTTGCAATATGTTGAAACTCTAATCCAGGTACGTGCATAATGGAGGTGCTCTAGTTACATGGCCTATTAGTAAAAAAACCTATTTTTTGTATTAGTGTAACAAACCCATTTTTTGGGGTATTCATGTAAGCTTTCAGAAGGAAACATTGGCTCTGTGATAACTGTGGCAGATAATTACACTGAGAGGATGTAGCTGGAAATATGATAGAAAATAGAAATAAAAAATTTATCATATGACCATTAAAATATCATTTTGAAAATTTCTATTTTTAAAATAAAGATAATCCATTAAAATCATTCCTGAGGCAAAAAGAGTGCGCATGAATTTACAATTGTTTAAAATAATTTTTTCAACAGATGCCATTTTTTCACTATCAACTTCCTAAACATTCTGTTATTGAAGGTTTAATATAGTGCCAATGTTTCTTTTTTCTTTTTCTTTTTCTTTTTGACAATTTTTTGTTTGGCTTGATCTTCTCATTTGCGAACATTAATTTGAATATATTTGATTCTGTGGATATGATCAACCACATTCCACTCTGCCTGAATCTTTCTGCAGTTCTTGAATCAGGACATCCTTCTGACTAAAGACAATGAGACATGGGGTACCGACTCGGAAATGGAAGATAAACGTGCTCAAATTTATCGTCTCATATCTGACCTTAAGCTTAAGTGATATTAATCCAGTGTTAGCAAGTATATGGTTTAAAAGATTTATTCCATCTATGCTATAATATGCAATTTGTCTGTATGTACAATGTCCAATGGCATAAGAAGATTTTTTTGGGGGTGTGGGTTTGACCTTTGCAGATGTACTCCTAGGTTTCACAAAAGTGAACATACTATGAGTGAGGGGTTCGTGAATAGAACAGGTATTGATCTTGAAGAGATTTGGTTAGCTCATGATCTTGCAGACACTGTTGATAGTCTGTGATGGAGAGAGAAGGTCTTCCAGACAGACACAACCATGGGAGCAAAGTCATGGTGAGGAGAGAAATGTCAGCAGAGATTGTGAAGAGAAGACAGTCAGCCAGCTATGAAGATGGGGGCTCCTTGCAGACTTCATGTTCCAATGAGTGCATACAAAATTATGTAATATTGTAAACGCAGTGCATATCAGGGTTTCATACAGGATATTTTTCTTAGGGGGGTGAAGGGGATGTTCGGGAATGGAGGAGAGTAGCAATTATTACATCCAAAATTGCACTAGTTAAAAGTTATCATAAAGTGACTGAGCTGTCCACAAGCTCAACTAAAGAGCATGCTACTGACTGAAAAGCGGATTTTCTGCTAGTCTTTCAAATCATTAGAAAGAAAGATGAAGTGTAAATTTATACATCTATTGTGATGTACATTAGATATACATCAGTAACAATTGAATTACCAATCATGTATTAATGTAGACCACAAAAGGTGTATTGGTTTGTACTTTACCTCTTTTATTGCCAGTGGTGTATAATGTACACCACAAAAGGTATGTTGGTTTATATATGGCTCTGCTGTTTATATGCATATCATTAAGTTTTAGTAGCTTCCAGTAATGTTTTTTTGGTCAGACAACATACATGTCTTTATAGTGATGTTCACTAGTCATGAGCATTATTTCCTGTGGCCATTAATAATACCACTTCCTGATTAATTGTGCACTCTCTTATTACTATATTATATTGCACTGTATGTATGTTATTGTGGAATCAGGTATAGAATAAGCCTCCCCAGTTAGAAAAAGTCACCCGCTAACTGAAACCCTGTCCACACTGTGCACTACACCCGGTTTCACCTTTGTCTGGAACAGGTTTCACGCATCCACACCACACCCAGTTTCATCCCAATGGTTCCACCCAGTTTCATGTGAAACCTTCAGAAGGATAGGCTTTAAGCAGATAAGATTTATTAAACATTTTTGTGGTTTATTGTTGATATGTCAAGAGTTTAGCTATTGCAAATCTCTCCCTCCTCTTTATCCTCTGTTTGTGTGACAACATTGCGGAGGGAATAAGATATAACAAAGTAGCACACAAGAAATAAATTCCCTGTTTCTATACAAGGTAGAGGAAAACCAATCAATCAGCCCAGCCAATTATTCAGCCCACCCAGGTGATGTGGAGCGGGTTCAGCACTATGCTAGTGCTGAGGCAAGAAAATGTTTGGAACCAGCTGTTGCTGGAGAGAGGTACAAACCTGTTTGTAGTATGGACAGGGCTTGAAATTAGCTGACAGGAAAAAAAAAATTAAAAAGAGGAGAAAAAAATTCTACCAAGGGATATTCGTTCTCATGCCAAACTAGGCATGCTAGCAGTATCTTACTAACCTCTCATTTTATACCTGATCCATTTGGGATCAGGTATAGATAAGCCTCCCAGTTGGCACACAAACCAAAAGTACAACCGAAATCAGCTTGCCACTGGAAGTAAATAACAAAAAAAAAGATTAAAGAGAAGGAATATTATCAAGCACAACATTCAGCACAGGATTCTAACTCACGGCAGCCCATTTTTGCCCAAGCTTGCCATCTCCCTCCAGAAAAGCTGGCTGCTGCACAGAAAGAGTTTGACAACCTCATCCAGATTGGCATATCTGCCCTGGTTATACATTATAATCATAGCTCAGATTCTCCAGAAATCCAGAGGATCTCCACAAATCAGGGTAATTCCAAATGTTCTCACTGTGGAAGAACCAATCACACTTCAAAAGATTGTGGGTTCAAGTCAGCTAGCTTCCACAACTGTGGCAAAGCTGGTCATATTTTCAGTGCATGTTGGCAACCCAACTGAGTCAGAACAAACCCTGGAGCTGCACACACAACTGGCCAGGGTACCAAGCACCAAGCAACACCAAGAGAGAGGTATTGCATGTTTTCAAAATATATTTCTTCAAGTTCACCTATGAACACTCAAAATTGTGATGGAAGGGAACCTGAAGAGTGAGAGGAGCTTGATCTTTTCACCTGTAAGAGCTGAGAGTCCCAGCAGATCATGCTAAATTACAGGTTAATGGGAAAACTGCTGTAGCCATTACAATCATGTTCCATGCAACCTGGGAGGCTCTATTCCCAGATTTGTTACTGCAACCTTCAAGGATTGTGTAAAAAATTTACACTGCAGAGAAGATTACAGTCCAGGAGCAGCATGAAGTCAGCATGAAACATAACAGTCAGACAAAGTCTCACCTAGCTAATGTTGTTAGTGGCTCAAGACCTAGACTACTGGGAAGGACTTTGTTGAAACAGTTGAGGCTGAACTCCATCAAATTGCCCAGGTCAGCTCTAGTGATAGATTGCAAGAACTGGTTACTGAGTACCAGGAACTTTTCAAGGATGAGCTTGGCACTGTAAAGAATTATCAAGCATGGTTGTGTCTGCAGGAAGAAGCAAGGCCCAAATATTTCAGACCTTGAGGCAGTGCATTCGCCATCAGGGAAGCAGTAAGAAATGAACTGGACAGGCTTGAGGCAGCAGAAGTGGTGGAAAGGTGTCATATGTAGAGTGGACAGCACCAATTGTCACTGTTTCAAAGAATAATGGAAAATTTAGAATATGTAGCAATTACAAGGTCACTATCGACCCTGTTTTGCAGACTGACCAATACCCCCTACCTGAACCAGAGGAGTTATTCATAATTTTGGCAGGAGGCTCGAAGTTTTCAAAGCTGGATCTCTCACAAGCCTACACCCAAATACTCTTGGATGACACTTCAGCTGAGCATGTGACCGTTAATACAGACATGGGTTTATGCAACTATAGGAGATCACCTTATGGGGTCGTGTCTGTCCCAACAATTTTTCAGAAATGTATGGAAACTATGTTGCAGGGCATACCATATGTTGTAATTTACATTGTTGACACCGTAATCACTGGGAAAGGTGATGTTCAGCATTCAGAGACTTTCAAAATGTGTTAGATCGGTTGAAACAGTATGGCCTTAGACTAAAGGAGTCCAAATGTAGCTTCATGCAATCCTCTGTTGAATATCTAGGGCATATCGTAGATGAACAAGGTCTCAAGGCTACTACTGAGAAAGTGAATGCATTAGCCAATACACCTCAATCAGAATATGTGACAGAGCTAAGAGTACTTTTAAGCCTCCTAAATTATTATTGGGAAATTTTGCCTAATTTAGCTTAGTCAATCCATCCACTCAACAATCTGCTCAAGAAACATCAGAAATGGAATGGAACAATACTTGTGAAATTTTATATATTATTTTCACTAACTCCTTGTGTGCCTGGGTAACTGTCAAGAAAAACTTTATAACCATGGGTCATAGTAAGGCCATTCAAACTTTATTCTACACCTTATGTCAGCAGTCTTCAATTCCACTTCACACAAATTTGTATGCTTCCTGAAAATATGAAATAAACTTCATTTTAGGTGACGAACACCATATAATAATGAAGCTAAAGATTTATGTATATAATCTGTCTACATGCTTGTGTGTTTTTTATAGAAGCCAAAAATTAATTAATTTTTTTATTTTTTTTTTTAATTTTTTTAATTTATTTTTTAATTTGGCATAACTTGAAAATTCAAGACCGGAAATTTCCTGCCAACACCCTGCTTGCTTATGACTTAATGTTTTGATTCAATGATTTAATGTTGACTTTCAAATCCACAGAGTTAGCACTGAGGGGGGGGAAGGGGGGGTGGAGGAGAGAGAAATATAAAAGAAAAAAAATTGCCATGATGAACAGGAATCCAAACTGTAGACCCTCCCATTGAAAAAAGGAGGTCTGACCAGCCCAACAACTACAAAGTAACTTTAACATGTAAGGTCAAATTTGGCCACACTTTTTTCTGATTTGTATATTTGTGGTATCCACTTAATCTCTAAAATTAAACCAGCTCTTTAGGGTAGACACATTCCACACCAAGGTTAATGTTTAGGGTGAAAAAGTTTGGTCATTGGCAACACCCTTTTCTACCAAATAAATGAAAAAAAGGGAAAGTAATGTGGAATGAATTGTTATGCAGGTTTATCAGAAATTTGAAAGAAGAAAAAGAGAAAAGAAAAGAAAAAAAAACACTAAAGAAGAAGAAAAGGGAAAGTAAAAGGAAATGCATTCCAAAAAGGGAGGGGGTGGCAGAAGAGAAGGGGGAAAAAGTAAAGGAAAAAAGAGCTTGGGCCTCGGTAATAAAATATTTCCGAAGAGTTACCATTTTATTGAGCATGTCATTGAATCAGCTTTATTTCCCATTTAAATTCAAGGACTTGTGCAGAACATGCTGAGTTCAGAGGTTGGATTCCTATTCGTTCATTTTATTACTTGTACTTATAATTTGAGAACTATGGAATCAATTAGTGCCAGTATTCATAGTATGAAAATTTGTTTGGGGATTCTGAAACCTTGGCCCAAGTAGAAATAAAAAGTTCATCAACTGACTTATTTTGTAATTTTTAATTGTCTTCAATGCGTACCAATTAACCTTTATAATAGGGTTCATGATATTATTTCTACATGTAAACACATTAAGAATGAAAGTCCATTTCCTAATAATGAAATACTTTTAATCATTGCATGCACACTACCAATTATTGCATGTGAGACTGAAGTAGCCAATATCCAGATGGAGTTGTGAAAGAAATATCTTCATTCTACAATTCTGTAGAGTGATTTTCCATTTTAGCAATAATTAAATTTCACTTTAGAATTTTCCAAGATCTCAATTCTAAATTATCTGGTTATGCAGCCATATTGAATAATCACCCTTTCAGGGTTGATTTACCCTGTCTATTAAAACTATTACTAAATAATCTCAATTTATGATAATCTGCTGCATGAGATTCATGCTATAGTCTCACGAGCAAGATATTTCACCCAGAATCACTATGGTACTAAGCCCTATCATAGCAATTAAGTAATCAGTCAGGCTGCAAAGACTATATCTACATGGTTTTAATGTTGCCATAGGAAAAGTGGGTGTGTTTTAATAGGTTGGGTTCTATATTTATATAGTTTTCCTGAAGAAGCTCCCTCTTCCACTTTCCTGATCTGCCCATGCCATGGATAGTAGCTGAACTGAAAAATTAACTAGCTACACTGGACATATAATGATGCAACTAAAATAGAATTAGCCCAAACTGTGTATAGGTCTTTGCTAGATGCTAATTAATGTGTAAAAATCACTGTGCAGTAATATTAATATACCACTTATGTCTCCAAAAACAATAGATAAAAAGTGAAAGAAATTCTCAGGGGATAAGGAAAACCCCTAGGCACTTATGGACTTCCATCCACCTCCAGAACATATTATCATACAGAATCCTTATTTTCTATCTTCTGTTATGCCCACAGAATGTATCACTATAGTAACTTGGGTGATGTTTGTGCTTGGACCCTGCCATGGAGGTGCTAATTCTGGGACTCCTCTAGTAAAAACACCATGAGTGAAATTTTTCAATCTGTAGTCTTAGTTCACAAGGAGAAAGAAGTTTCAGGCTCTTCCTTCAAGACAATCATTAATCCTTTATTTATTGGAGGTGTGCTTTCTTGCATGTCTGAATCTTCTACCACCATAATTGGTTATAATTTCTCCATGACAGGAATTCCTTCAGCTTCCTCCATGGCTGCCTCACTTCCTTTCATGGCAGGGACTCCTGTGGCTTCCTCCATGGCTGGCTCACTTTTCTTTCATGGAGGGAACTCTTTCCTCCATGGCTGAATCACACTTTTTCCTAACAGGAACTCCTTACTTAGTCTTATAGCAGGAACACCTTCCTCATGGCAGGGCCAATTTCTCTCATGGCAGGAACTTCTTCCTCCAGTGACAGGAACTTCTTCCTCCAGTGACAGGAACTTCATCCTCCATGGCTGGCTCACTTTCCTACATGGCAGGAACTATTTCCTTCAATAGAAGCAAGCAAACACTATTCTAACTGAAGGAACTCTTACATTCAGAATGTCTGTGTTTATTATTATTTTTCCATTTCTTGAACTCCTTCATCATGGGAGAAACTTACTCCTCAATTGCAAACACTTTTTTCTCATGACAGGCAATTTATTATTGTTTTTGGAGGGATGCAATGGCTGAACAAATTTTGCTGATAATTGGTAGATATGTTCTTCAGGTTAGCAGAATGGTTGTTGTGTAGATATCATTTGCCCACACCCTTTTGTTCAAGTCAGGAGCCAATGAGAAAGCAGTTGGCATTCATAAGCTACCATTCCTATGTGACGTTAATTTATTTTAACACCATTAAAAATAGTGTTAATAGGAAAAGTATTCCAGCTAAGATTTTAAACTAATATTAGTGGAGTGTGATAATAGCTTGACCTGACATTACCATAGTCTTGTCCATTCCAGCAGCAATCCAAAAGCAGGTGCATAATTACTGAAACCTATGAAAAGAAAGAAAAGAAAAAAAAAGGAGTCCAGGTTGTAATGCCTTAAATTAAACGAAGAAAACAAGTGGAAGTTCAGGTTATAAAGTCTCCAATCAACACCATCATTTCCAGCAGCAATACAAAAGCAGGTGCATATATTCCAGTGGACATGTGCTCCCAAAAGAAAAGTAATCCTATAAGACATGTCATCCCATAAGGCATGTCCACCCATAAGACATGTGCATCCATAAGATATGTCCTCCCATAAGGCATGTCCTCCAGTAAGACATGTGCTCACATAAAACATGGGTTCCTATACAAGTTTTCCATCAAGGCATGTCCTCCCATATGACATATTTTCCCATCAAACATTTCCTCATGTCCTCCTGGAAGACATATCCATCTGTAAGATATGTCCTCGTATGAAACATACCCTACATGTCCTCCCATAAAACTTGTCCTCTCATAGGACATGTACGCCAGTTAAATATGTCCATCCTTAAGATATTCCTTCCCAAAAGTCATGCACTCTGGAAAGACATGTCTTCCCTAAGACATGTCCTCCCATATCACCTTTCCTCCCTTACCATAGTCCACCTGTAAGACATCCATCATCAAGACATGTCATCCAATAAGATATGTCCTGTAAGACAGTCCTTCATTAAGACATGTCCTGCTGTTCAACTTGCCCTCCTAAAACGCATGCTCTTCGATAAGACATGTCCCCATATGATATAGATTTCCTGTAAGACATATCCTCGCAGAACATGTTCACCTGTAAAACATGTCATTATCTTAGAGATGTCCGCACCCATGACAATTTAGTGTCCCACTCCTTTGTGAAAGACATCATGTTCCACATAAGGTACCAAACAATATTATCAAGTACATTACCAACCTTTATGGTAATCTCATTGGCTTTGTCCACTAATCCTCTTGGGTTACTTCAGTTTTCTCATAGAGTATTCCAAGGAGACACTATGTATCTCATCATTTTCCTAATAGCTCTCACTCCAGTAAGAAAGAGGAAGGAAAGACTACTCTGCCCTGGTTTCTTGTTTAGTATCCCAATTCCCAAATGCCATGATTTTCCTCATTTAAGCTCTTCCATCCTGCTACAAGCTGCTAAAGTGTCCATTATCTGCTCTCAACAAATATTCATGGCACATAAGATGATGGTCTGGTGTGACACAAGATCATTAATCACCTAACTCAGTCACTCTCCACTTTATTAGCCCTGCCAAGCTCACTAAATAAATTGAAATATATTTATCTATGTCCAAGGACTCTATTGCCTATTGTATAGGTATTATATCTGAATATTACATGATGTCTTGTTCATGAATGGTTTTTCTTTCAAGATCTATAAAAAGTTATATATACTGTCTCATAATATCATAGTTAGTTATATTTATTGATTGTGGAATATGCATGTTGAATTCAGTAATGTGAATCACTGTAGCCTTCAGAGCTGTTGGTAAATATATAGAATGAGTAGCAAATAATCTTGGGTCAGTGTTTTACCATATTAATATTTAAGGTTAGGTATAACATTTGGAGAAATTGGACATATTTCATGTAGCAAGCCAAAAGAAGTGGGGCATTTCTTCCTAGTGTAAAAAAAATAAAGAACGAGCTGTAAAAAAGGTAATTGCGCATTCTATAGAATGGGAGCCAATTCCTAGAATGGCATGCATTCTGTGGATCCCTAGACTGCCCAACGTGTTCTAGTGAATGCGTAGCTCTACAGGAAGCACGGAACAAATATACTCTAGACCATTACAGGGTACATATCTTTGCGAGCAAAATTTCCCCCAACCACACTTTCCGGTTCTTCTATTATATAAAAGAATTTAACTATTGTCTTCTTCACTTCAATTTTATCACACTTTTCATTTCAAGGATTAGCTGTACAGCAGGGAAGAGATGGATTGCTTCGGAGGGATGGATTGCATGGATTGCTTCGGAAGATTTTTCACAAGAAAGAGTCGCAATGCTGGTAGGATAGTATCGCCATCAGTCAGAGTTGAGGTTGGTGAGGACGAGTACCCAGGCTCCAGGGTGAGACAAGAACAGATCCTCTCTGTTACAGACATCACCCACCCACCCACTCACTATTCGTAGTAGCAACAAAACTTAAAATTTTAATTCCCTCTTTGTATGATAAATTTATTTCAGGTGGAGGTGTCCACGACATCCCCCAATGGAGGACCTGCTGAATCTACCAATGGAGGACCTGCGGAGTCAGCCAATGAAAGAGCTATTGAATTTGACACTCTGGAGATAAAGAAAGTGGATCTCAACAAGTCCTTCAACAACTCTGCCCACCACACAGAGGAGTATGAGTACCCTGGGTTGGTGGTAAGACGAGGACAGAGCTTCTCTATTCAAGTCACCATTTCCAGGCCACCCCTAGCAGGTAAACAATGCTCAGATGATGGAATGTGTCATTTTGTGTTGGTGTGTAAGCTTAGAGAACAAGGTCTTGAGCTAAATTGGAAGCTTTGGCGGCTGATGTATGCCTGTTGACATTCTGTATGCATGTTTGTGCTATACCTAAATGTAAATATGTATGAATGTGCTTCATATGTATTATATACAGTAGGAATTTCAGTTATCAAATTTTAAAAAGACTAGAATGATTCTATAACTGTAATTGCAACTATAATCATTAGAGTTAGGAATTTTAGGTTATTAATCTAAAATACTGGTTTTTGACCTAAAATACTTACTTTTTTGGTTGGTATTTTAATCTATTTCACCATTTTTGACCTAAATATGGATAATTTCAGGGATCATAATCCCTCACTTTGGAAACTGATTTTCAAGGAGGGCTCTTCTCCACACATCACTGTGGAAGCAAACCTACTCCAACCTTCCTTTGCCCCCTCAACTATACCATCCAGGTGGGGCAGTTGGATTGAGGGTGCCATCTTTTACTTTGTACACAGACGCTGTAAAAAGGGTAGTAGACAGTCTGGATCCAGAGGATGGAGCAGCAATCAAAAGCTTAGGGCAACAATTAATCAAGAACCATCTCAAGACAGACCTTACTATTATTGGTACCAACTTATCGTTTCTTTCTTTGATCATTGTGATGCCTGAATAGCAGGTCTTCCATCAAGATCGCATCACCAGCAAAGATTGAACCTGAAAAAGTAGGAAGTGATATTTAACACCCACTGATGTCCAAGTATACAAGGGTTTTGCACAAATCCATAAATTCCTGCACTCTATAATATTAGACATACTGGATGGACAAGGAAAGGCATTTCCTGCTGGAATGAATCCAAAGAGACATTGTAAATATGTTGTTTTGCTCTATAGTTAGTATTGATGTGGAAAAGTCTTCCTCAGTCTATAAAATATCCTCTCTGACAGATGGCACAAGTACACAACTGAACATTTGAAATAGGCATTTGCCCATAATTGCTTCACCAATTATCATTTATCAAAATAAACATGTGAATTATTATTAACCTATTTCTAACGTATTTCACAGATTTAGCCTAAAAAGAGAATATTTAACTTTGAAAAAAAAACCCTAACCTAATCCTAAAATGGCATTTTGTGTAACCTAAAAATTTTTAAACTTTAAAGGGTAACTAAACTAAAAAATTAAAAAAATAATAATAATTTTTTTTTTAAAAGACTTATCTTGTAGCTCTTGATGCATAACCTGGTATAAAAAAAATTGGAAAAATTTTGGTCCATTATTCATGAAGAAAGCTTAGCTTAAAAATAACTTACTGTAGGTGTGTAACTCTTCAATGGTGTCACAAGGGGACACCTGAAGCAAGAACTCAATAAAGTGATACACTACTATTTAAATGATTGAGTGTACCATCATTACAAAAATGGTAAGGACAATAAAGTACCAAAGCTTTCACTATGTTCAAGCTTGGATTTTATCATTGAAAAGCAGCTTCTCTATGATACCTATTAAGTAAGTTTAAAAAAAACTGAAGATAAACAGTTTTGTAGTTATCATGACATTTTCACCCTTTTTAACATTTAAAATGTGCCTGAGTTATTTAAAAAAAAAAAAAAAAAAAAAAAAAAAATATATATATATATATATTAGTACTACTTTGATACCAAATCTAATGTTTGGATTTTTGATTCCTACTAAGCTTGATAACATAGGGAAGTTTATATTGTAGCAGTGGCTAAAATATTCCATCAACAGTTTGTGCATCTTCTACCAATATAAATGTACTGCCCTATAATGGGTGGGTTTCTTTTGCTTGGAGAAGACATTTTGTGTTCATATGTCATTCCCTTATAGTGCATAAATAGTGATAGGGAGTTCTGAAATGCATTTTTATTGTAATTTACAATGCAGATTCGAAGGTGGTAACTAGAGGATGCTTTCAAATGATGTCAAAAAATGCTGCAAATCAAACAGCATTCTATGTGAATACCATCTCCTCCTCTATTCAAGGACATTCTTTCTACTTGGAGCTAACGCCACCGGCTGATACCAACATTGGAGAGTGAGTTGATCAATGGTGTATGCTGGTCCATTGAATATGGTATGGGGTCATTAAATTTTTATCATCTGATTCAGGTATACACTAATTCTGAATGTGGATGAAGATGGAAAAGTGGGCGTTCTCCACCAGGAAATTAAAGTGGTTATTCTGTTTAATCCATGGTGTGCAGGTAAATCAGAAAATTAGAAAATGGGCACGATCATGGATATTATAGATAATATTTATCCATTCATTACATTTCAACAACATTGGTAGTAGTAGTGGTAACAAGGGGGTCAGGGATTCTGCAGTTTGTGTCATCTCTTGATTCCCATTATTGTTGCTGTTGTCCAACTATTTCTCTTGGCACCTGCAGATGACAGTTGTCACTATCCCTCCATTGCTGACTTGGATGAATATGTGCTGAACACTGGAGGCAGGATCTGGGTGGGTTCTGCCAATAGCAACTACGGAAAGCCCTGGCAGTTTTCACAGTTCAACAAGGACAGCTTGGAGGTGGCTCTCTGGATGTTGGATCGCATGAGAGCCAAAGATCGAGGCAACCCTGTTCTTGTGAGTGCGAGCGAATGAATTGTATAGTATTTTTCTTACCTTTACACATACAAGGATTTTTGAATATATGAGTGACATCATACAATCTTGTATTATTCAGGTTTCAAGAAACATATCAGCCGCGACCAATGTTCAAGATGATAACGGTATTTTGGTGGGAAACTGGAGTGGGGATTATTCTGGAGGGACTTCTCCTCTCGAGTGGACTGGATCTGGTGCTATTTTGGCTGAGTTTAATAAAACCAAATATCCTGTCTCTTTTGGACAGTGCTGGGTGTTCTCTGGTGTCCAAACTACTCGTACGTAATTTGTGTTGATGGTTGATTTCAAACTAGGCAGTCTAATAAAATAGTGTGTTCAGGTGCTTTTAGGAAATTTGTGTAATGATTTACCAAGTGAGCCACAGGCATTGAAGTCAATCAAAGTTTTTAAAATATTTATTTTGGTTGGTTCTATCTCAATCAATACCTTTCTATGGTACACTTCTACTTAGTTGAATTATTTTATTTTGTTATATTGTATAATAATTGGTTAGTACATCATGGCATCCCTTGCATCACATTTATTATAACTACAATCAAATTCTTCATCTTCAAGGCTAGAATTTCTGCCAGTGGATCATATTTAAGTTATATCAACTTTTGGCCAAGAACAGATCGTTCTTCTGTTATCATGATTTAGGGATTGTTCAATATAAATCATTTCCCCATATTCTACATGATCCATGCCACTCTAACATTTCCATTTTTTTGTCAGTTTTTAAAAAATTTCATTGTTCAAGAACTGGTTAAATGCAGGCATTTATTAGGCCATGTATAGTATCATGATACTAACCATTGAATGGATCAATCACGTGCAAGTTATTCATGGGGAAGAACAGAGGTAGATCCTTGAAGTTGAATGTGACAGGGGAGAGAGAGGGGGGGGGGGGGTTCTCACCCAGAACGTTTTATACTATATTCGCAAAGGATTCATGTTGTATGGAGTGTATTTTGAAGTAACACTAGGAATGAATACTACCATATTATCTTATGATTGATAACACTTGTATTCATGTCACTTTCTGTTTTTTTCCACATTATTTTTTGATATATAAGATAATTATGTTTTTGGCATTAAGAAGTTGGAGTTATTTACTGCATTGCTGTTATCATATTGTTGTTCACAGTGTTGAGATGTCTCGGGCTGCCTGCACGCTCTATAACAAACTTCAACTCGGCTCATGACACCAACTTCAATCGTGCCATTGACAAGTACTTTGATGAAGATGGAAACCCTCATTCAACAGATGACTCCATCTGGTAATTGTGATAGTGTATTTCTCATAAGTTTAGAAGAAACACTTGTCAACATAACTCCGTGGAGGCTATAATTTAAGCCATTTGAAAATATTAATGCACATCCAAATTACACAAATATATCAGTGGATTTAAAACTTGTAAGTCTATCTAAAGTGACTTTTTCTGCTCCAGGAAAAAGGTGATTTCCAATGGTATATGGAGATATTCTATGTGCATCTATTAGTGTTAATGTTTGTTTTTAGTTCTTATGGAGACAACTGGAGGCTGGAGCTATGCTTTCAATTCGCTGTGAAAACCTGCCTTATATGGGTTTATAGGGCTCTTAACAAGCCAAGATATTCGTTTTGTTGGTAAAAAACAACTAAAGCTGTTAGCACCAACCTAAATCCTGTTAACTTTCCTAAGGTAGATACATTTTTTTTTTTAAATGGCAAAGAAACCACAATAAAATATTCAAGATTACTCAAGACATGCTAGGGCAAGGGTTAGGTAAAAAAATTGCTATTTTCTTGATGTGGAAATTAAATTATGAAAATATTATGTTTTTAGAAATACACAGATATGACAGTTTCATCAGTATAGATACTGACATTTTCTGAAGCTATTTTATTTAGTAGTGATAAATGAACATGGTACATCAATATATCATGTATTTTGTCCTGTCCGAACAGTAAGGTCAAAGACTATTATAAATAGTACACATTAATGCTCTTACGTCACAACTTCCATATAAACAGGAACAGGTCCATTTGGAAGTCAGATATTATACTTGACCCCCTCCTCCCACTTTCTTCCTCCTCCTCCTCCCTACTTCAAATCCCACCCAGCAGCTCAAAAACAGACATGACCACTTTATTATTGCAAATAGAATACTTTGCCTAAAGTGAATTCACTTGCATAACTCTAAACAAATAGGAACTTTCATGTCTGGAATGAGGCGTGGATGTCTCGACCTGACATTCCTGCTGGATTTGGAGGTTGGCAAGCTCTGGATGCTACTCCTCAAGAAGAGAGTCTTCAGGGAGGGGGCTATCTCCTCGGACCAGCCTCTTGCCGAGCCATCAAGCTTGGGCAGACAATGGATTACGACGTGGAGTTTGTCATCAGTGAGGTAATTTATGTTCTAATGTTAGACGTTACATTATGAATGTGTTGTCATGATTCTGATTGGTGCATAGGTCAATGCTGACATAAGGTCTTACACTTTGCACAAGGATGGCTCTCAGACCTTGTCCCAGGTCAACACTTACCATGTGGGCAAATCCATCAGCACCAAGGCCATAGGAAGTAGCAGGAGGGAAGATGTCACTTCCAATTACAAGTTTGAGGAAGGAACTGTGGCAGAGAGATCTGCTAAGCTAGGTGAGTGTGCTCAGGCTACTGTGGGCTTGAATCTGAGGAAGCCACTGTCAACGCCCCTACAATTTGACTACAATTTTTTGTTTTGCCGTACACATTATGTTTATTTTTAATCATAAATGTTGATTTAGTTATGCTATACAACTTGGCAGAGAAAAATTTCTGATAATATCATGTGTTCATCTTTCTGGTATATATAATGTACAAATAATATTGATTGCACTGTACCTGTTAAAACATTATTTTTGTTAATATTTCTCTGAACTGCTTTAAAAAAATCATGAACATCCACATATCTTTTTTAATATTTTCTTAATTCATGAATTTGTAAATTAGCTGAGACAGAGTCTGAGAAGTCAATTGGTGTTGAACTCGAACTGGACCATGATGTCCTCATTGGAGAACACTTCACTGTGAAGGCTTCTGTCACTAACAAAACGTCCTCTCTTAGGTATCTCCCTTAAATGGAATACATGTGCTGTCCATCATAGTTGCTTACATCTGACCATATACATGTAGAACTTTAAGGGTGAATCTTTATGGTCGTGCTATTCTCTACACTGGTGCATCTGGAAAAATTGTAAAGAATTCGAATACTACTGATCAGTTTAATGCTGGCGAGAGTAAGTATTTGAGATATTAATAAAATATAAAATGTCATATCAATTTTTTTTTTAATTAATATAAAATTATTTAAAGGAAAGGAATATGAACTACAAGTTGACTACAAGGACTACCTTCATATACTACAGGGAGGAAACTTCATCAACTTTGTGTGCATGGCTTATGATCATGAGAGCAAGATATCTGTGGTCCAGTACGAAAACCTCCGGTTGAAGGTACAACTTAAGAATTAAGTTCTGCAAAGAGTTCTACTATTTCCTGTGTGAATTTGAATTAGCCATGAGTGTATAAAATGACTAGAACAAGACATTCAATCTTATTATTGCATTGTACAGGTCTTTACAAAGTTTTGTATTGCTGGCATTGCAATGTATATACTATGGAATTTTTGTGCATGTGTGTGTGTGCATGTGTGTTTGTGTGTGTGTGGATACATATTTTTTGCTGCTTAAATTCTAAAATTTGGCTATTTCAGGCAATAAAATTATTGTGATGTCCCATTCATAAAACGTGAACTTACTGGCCTGGCCACCTTATTTAATAAATATTTATCTCACGTTTCATGTGGATATACATTATAACCATCACAAGTTGCAAGTTGCTGCTAACCAGAAGTAAATTGAGTGGGGGTGGATGGAAAGGGGGAAAGAGGACGGAACATTGTTCAATATTCTAGCTAGTAACAAATTTCTCCAAGTTTTCCTGATGGAAATAGTATTTCTCATTTCTTAAGTTAGTGACTGGTATTTATCAACCAACTTTCCCTTCCATTATTGTTTCTCTTCCAGACTCCAGATATTGCCATAGAACTTCCCAAGGGAGGTCTGAAGCTATACCAGCCAGCTGAGATCAAGGTACATTTCAAGAATCCTCTGAAGAGCAAACTCACTGTGGGAAAGTTTGAATTGCGTGGAGATGGTCACACCAAGGACACAAGCGAGGAGATCCCGTAAGATGATCTTAATTTTGGTCCTGTAACATTAGTAACCCTTACTAGTGGGTAAAGTTTGGATAGCTATTATACTACTAAAGTTTTGATAGATCAGATATTTTAATCCATGTATTTTTGGGGATAGATATATAGCTAAGTGTATGCCACTGAGATGACAGTTCAAATCTAACTTTGATTGTCCCTCTGTGCATGGGTTTGTACAAAAGAATAAATAATGCATTAAGAAATAACATGACTACATTAGGTAGCTCTGTGTTTGAACTTTCTGAATGATGGTTGCTGACCACATTAGCTATTTTGGATGAGTTTTTCTTTATAGTTTTAAAAAGTTTTATTGCAAACATTTCCTTTAGCATGCTTGAAATATTTTCAGGAAATGGTTAATTGTCACATTCAAAAATATTTCTCATCAGCCTCCTTCACCCTGCCTCAACCCTGTTGGTGTTGGTTCAGTGTGGGACCCATTAGCAAAATCCTGAGGAAAAACAAATATTTGTACTTAAAAGAATTTTTTTTTTTGAATGTGTTATTTAACTTCTCCCTGACTAAGTTTTCATATACATCTTTTATTAATTGAAGTACATGAATTGAAATATAGCATATGTGTACAGGTGATCCTCCATTAATGGATTCTCCTATAAGAGGACAGCCTCCATGGAGTAGAAAACAATAGTGATGAGTTGGCTTTAGCACACACTGAACTTTTGAGAAGCAACATCCTGTCTTCTCCAGATATGATATTCCACTGTTTTCACACTGACAATCCTTAGTATTAAAGTATTTCATTGTAACAGGCAGTATATTGCTATACTTCAAATTTAAGTAATCCTAAACTATTCTCTGTTGCAAATGTCTGGCAGCTTATAAAGAATTCAGTCACAGTTGCATTTTTCTGTTGACCTCATTCCAAAGACTTTACAAATAACTAAATCATGTGTGGTGGTTGACTGTTCATTGTGTAAGATTAGTTACGGCATTGTAAAATAGCAGAGAGAGATTCGTGTCACTGGCTGTAGCAAAAAGTCTGCAAAGTGATCTGGAATAAGAGTTTTCAGTGACAAAACTGCTTTTTGTATTGTTACAACAATTCAAGGAATTGGCAGAGTTCAGTTGTACTCCAGATTGAGGATCCCATGTCCCCACATTTCTATTACAGCCTCTTCTTCTTCTTTTAAAAAAAAATCATACAAGTGGTTTAGTGAAGGGCAATGATGATAGAGGGTAGCTAGGGCTAGGGCTAGGGGTATGGTGATGAAACTTTTAGAAATTTTGCAGCAAATGAAATAGATTATTATATAACAAAATACTCAAAACAGCCCATTAATGGATTATCTTATTGCTGTCACAGTTGACTAATACTATCACTAGCGAAATAATTTGAAGTAGTGTGTTAGATTACTAGGGATATAAATGATAATAGCTATAATGAAAAAGAAAGGAGAAGAAAAAAACCTCCGAGAAGACAACCTCTTTGAATAGGTCAGAATCTATTCTACTTAAAATTTTAGTCCCACCAAGGTATTTCATGCCCAAAGATTTCAATGTACTTTTGGTATGAATACTAGCTGAAGTCTTAATATATTCTGCTAAAAAGGTGTGATAGATAATAAGTTTTGAAGTTGTGGCTTTTCTTACAGAAATAGTGGGTCATTCCAATAGGAAGTTCTAGTACAATCATCATTTTCAGGTGTTATTGCTCACTCAATTATGATAACCTCATCTTTTTTTAAAATATGCTATAGGATTGTGCACCCACGTGAATATGCCACAGCTGTGTTGAAGACTACACCTGTGAAGCTGGGGTTCTTTCAGCTGCAGGTTGCCTTCTCATCAGAACAGCTCACTGATGTTGTAGGAGATGAAGATATAACTGTGACAGTGGCTTGAACTAACTCTGATTATCTTTATAAAAAACATTCATATATTTTTTATACGTGTTATCTGTTTATAGTTTAAAATTGACTTTTTAATTCTACTTAATTGTATAAAAAATATTCCATGTCCTTCCCCTCTGTTCCCATTCTCCACACATATAACAAATTAGTCAAGGGTAAAATAGGAAAATTTCATGAAATTCTGGACTCTTCATTATTGAGTCAAATACTGAGACAGAAAATTTCCCTGTGTATAGTCATAGTTAACTAGCAGAACATAAATGACATTGCTTTGGCCAATGTCAACATGGACTGGTATAGCTAGAAGCCACAGAAAACACCTTTTCTAGCTAGACCTTGCACTTCATTAAAATAAAAGTAGCTCATAAGTGGGCATGCAACACTCCTCTTGATTTTTTTTTTCAGAGGGTCAGACTGTTTTGGAAACATGGTGTAATAGCAAAAGGTAGATGACCAACAATCAAATTCCTAAGTTTGGAACTCACTTGGCTTATTATTATTATTACTATTATTATTATCATTATTTGTGTGATTATATAGTTTGCCTAGTAGTAATGAACAAAGTTAGCATAAACATAAGGGAAAATCGGGGTGGAGGAGGGAGAACAAAGAAAGAATTTTAAAAAAAGTGTGAGGGGAAGAGGAAAGGATGAAAGAAAGAATGGATTGAAAAATGAAAAGAAACAAAGGAAGAGGAAAAAAATAATAAAAAAAATTAAGGGCCCAATCCTAGATTTGAACCCAGGATTTCCCGCTTAGTAGACCTGTGCCCTACTGGACTATAGTTTTTGTTAGTTTTTGTTGCATTATTTCCCTGGAAGACCAACTAATGGCTTATTTTTTTTGCTCGTGTGTGAAATAATTAAATTCCTTCTTTCCCTGAAAACCCTGAAAGTTTCCTTACTTTTGTTGGTCCAAGGGTACATACCTACGTAGGTATATACATACATACATGCATGTGTTCAGGCAGGCAGACAGACAGATATACTGATACACATACAGGCACACATATATACATCCACACAGGAACATACATACACAGCTCCACACCATGTAGGCAGGCACAGGCAGAGAAGCTGGTGGACGGGCTAATTGAAAAGCCATGGCCAGTAAATTTTGCACCCCAAAAATTCCAGGTCCCCATCACAGCTTGGTGGACTGGGTGGGAAGATGCTGAAAGACTGGGAAGATGCTGAAAGACTGGGAAGATGCTGAAAGACTGGGAAGATGCTGAAAGACTGGGAAGTTTCCTGTCAGTGTTGGTTTGAACTTACAACCCTGGGGTTGTTAGGCCAAGAGTCAAATTACTCAGCCACACACACACACACACACACACACACACACACACACACACACACACACACACACACACACACAATTAAATAAATGTTTTAAAATTTTACAAAATTTAAAAACATTTAATTTTAAATTATCCTTTACTGGATATACATTTTTGGTTTTTCATTTTATTTCATTTCACCAATTTCAGCTCTTTGTGCTTGACTTTGTTCACAGCCTAGGAGCCTTATTCTATACCAGATCATCATGATAAAGACCAACCTAAATCCTGGCAAACAAATTGAAACAATGCAGGCCGATGAATTGTTTCAGAATCATGTTAATTGGTCTTCCCCCTGTTGAAAAGAAGCATCATCTTAACACCTGAGATATATATATATATATATATATATATATATAATCAAATAAGTGGCATTATTACATTGATTCTGTTTCTCTTTTTTTGTTGTTTTTATGTACCAGGACCTTTGTTGATGTCTTACACAGACTGCCATTCATCGTCAGAATCAAAACCTGTTTGTCAAATAGCAGCATACTAATTAGTAAAAAAAAAAAAAAAAAAAAAAAAAAAAAAAAAAAAATAATAATAATAATAATAATAATAATAATAATAATAATAATAATAATAATAAATACAGAAACAATGCACTGATCTGTCCTCCTGACCAAACACCAGCCGTTTAACACCACACTTGCACATTATTACATATTAAAATATTTGTTACTAATAATTCTATATTAAATGTTAATTAACATTCACCCCAGACACTTTAATTTCAAGCAAAGATAAGAGCATAAATAATCACATATAGGAAAGTAAGACAAGGTCATGTAAACAGCTTAGAGTCCATGAAGTTATATGGCAGAAAAAATCAATTAGCTGTGACATCTAATGCAATGGAGACTACAGTTTTTAGAAAGAACAATTATTCAGATAAAACCAGCATCTCTTTCCTTCAAAATCTTAGCCCATAGTCGACATCTCGGTCCAATCCTGAAAAATAGCATCATTATGTTTCAATTAATAATTATATTTCAATTGATAATCACCAAAAAATTTAAAAGGCCCCTTAATATGAATAAACAGAACAAGTACATAATAACATTCGTTAAACTCAACCTCTTTCGAGAGAGGAGCATCTACAATGCAAGCTTCTCTGGAGGAATAGATACAGATATTGGCCTGTAGATATCACATAGCTGACACTTAATTTATGGAAACATGGACACAGTCTACACAACAAAAATAACAACAAAAAATACAAACAAAAAAGAAATAACCACTTAGTCTATTTAAAAAAAAACAACTTTAAGCTTATTTCACATTGGTATAAAAAAAAAAGCTATAAAACTGCTGTCTCTATTTAGTTCCAGACCAGGGCTACTGCATAACGGATAAATATAAAATAGTAGTTTGTCTTTGTTGCTAGATTGATGCACAGGAAACATCTCACTGCAATATATAACTAAAGCTAGTTTACTGCCAAATCTGACAGTCAGTCAATGATCAATTTGATCAACTCAAGCAACACTATTGATAGATGGTAAACTTAAGATGAAAGAGTGCATACTGTGGTATATCATCATTTCTTGTTTTGTTTCTTGTCTGCTGCGCAGGTTCCCATATTATTCTGGTGTGGTCTTAGTTTGTACCTTACCTTTTTTGATGCAAAAAAAGAATAAAGCTTAACTGAATGTCACAGTTCTGTTTCTGGGGCTAAAGTGTTTTGGGTGATAACAACATGACACATACCATGTTAGCATTCCTCACATACTCAGAGAAAATAATTTCTAATGCTATCTTACTAATTGTTTAAGTAGTAAGGACACCAATTGTTAGAAAGTATGGTAGTATAATCTATAATGGATTAACTCACACTTATCCCAATACATTGAATGTGCATTTAGCTGCATGTGTAATAACTTCCTTCAGCTGCTATTGCTGCTAAAACAACTGAAAGAAATCTCGAATCCTTCACCTAAGTGGTATATACATGCAATGGAAAAAAGGGGGGAAATGGGGATGAAATTCATCTTCAAAGGCATGCCTGAAGCTATGTTCTGTTCTCTCCATACTTACCTGTCTACCATATTTGGCAATATGTCACAGGTAAATACATTGACAAATTGTCAATATTGGGCTGATATAAAGATTCAATTAAAAATATTTTTAAATTTAGGTTTTATATTGTTTCTTTGTTTTTTATTTTATAAAATGCATAGTGCTGTATGTTAGTCTCACCAATACAATCACCAAGTTTTGTACCTTCTTTTATTTGTGTATATATGAAGTGCTACATTTCAATATGCACCTTCAATTTATAAAAATGGAAATATGGATCCATATTATATTGTGAGATAATTATGAAACAAAACATTCTGAAGGAAACAGCCTTAAAAAATTAACAATAAAGTTCACACACACTCTCACTACAGTTTCCAATCACTGCTCGGGAATGAAGAAATAAACTTTAATATTGTTTGTTGTTGTTGGCACAAGTCTATCCAACAGATTCCATTTCAAAGCCACCACCAGTCCATGCATACTTACTTGAGCCCAAGGTCCTCCAAGTCCTTCCTCGTCATGTGACATCGAACATCTTCCAAAGTGAGTTGCTGGCCAACAATCTATTTAGTGGGCAAAATAATCATGAAAGCTTTTATAAAATTAAATTGTATTTTTTTTTACATAAAAATTGAATAGATGATTACTTATATATTTTGAGACAATTTTCATCACAATGCAGCAATGCATTAATCAACTAGAAATTTTGAAAAGTGCCACATTGTGTGTCGCATACCTCATGTCCTGCATAAGTAACACATAAAGCACAGCACGGGATGGACTCGATAAAAAAGTTTAATGCAACTTGGAAGAACATTTTTCACCTCAGATGTGCGGAACTAAATCATACAAATATGCAGAAGCAGCAAAAGGTACAGGTTGTAAGGACAGACATATATTTAGACTATCAGAACAATCCAACAATTTGTAGCTATTTTTCTAATAATCATGTACACAGGAACACTCCAGAGTGATCTCCGAGGACTCCCCAGCAACTCCAAGGTTACATGGATAGAAGAATATATGGTGTGAGTTTTATTATGGAAAATGCAACTATAATATTATAGTCACACACACACACACACACACACACACACACACACACACACACACACACACACACACACACACACACACACACACACACACACACACACACACACACACACACACACACACACACACACACACACACACACCTTATCCATAGAGTCAGCATCTAGGCAGCCATTCAGCCAACTGAGGAAGTCGGAGTCCACAGTGAAGTGGGATACAGTGCCACTGTCCACTGTCTCCACAGGCACAGGAGATTCATTATCTGTGACAGCCACCTGAAGGCTCTCCCTCTCCTCTTCCACCTCAGCGTGGAGCACTGCACTCAAGTCCTTCCTCACCTCCACCAGTTGCCTTAGAAGACTACAGAGGGGAGAAGGAAAAGAAAAGATGAGAAAAAAAAAAGAAGTTAGTATAGTAGAACCTAAGGCCTGTCCACACTGCACACTAAAACCGGTTTCATCTGAAACCTTCAGAAGGGTACGCTTCAAGCGGCTCAGATATATTAACATTGTGTGTGGCTTTATTGTAGATGTTCGCTATTAGGAGTTTAGCTACTAAAAGCTCTCTCTGTCCTCTCTATCCTCCATTTGTGCGATGACATTGCAGAGAAAAAAAAAAGAACGAAGTAGCACACGAGAAAATAAAATATCCTGTTTCAATGGAGGTAGAGGCAAACCAATTAATCAGGTCACCCAATTATTTAGCCCACGCAGGTGATGTGGAGCGGGTTCAGCACTATGCCAGTGTCGATGCAAGAAAATATTGGAGCCGGGTGTTGCTGGAGAGAGGTACAAATCCATTTGTAGTATGGACAGGTCTTAAGAGTTACAAACTCAACTAACCTGTCAACTATGCGCTCATTGAAACAACAGCGGATAGACTAGTTCAAGCTATTCAATTTTAAAAACTTTTTGAATGCCCATGCTACAGAATTGTAACTGCTGCAGTGTGTCTCTATCCTTTCACAGGGGCAAGATAACCATAAACAAAGGAGAGAGAAAACCACTGCAACTATAACTCTGGGTTGTGGACAAAGTAAGGAATATTATAAAGTTGGCCACCAACTGGATTATTTTCCACCTTCAGGCTGAAGGACCAAACGACCAAACAGGCACCTGCTCCTAACTATCAACAGTCTGCATGTATTCCCACTGGTGTATAAAGAACCAAGTTTGTTTTGATCTACCCACAGTGATGGTAAATATTTTGTACCTCTATGCAATAGCACTATGATGACCTTTTCCTTTTCATCAAGACTGCAAAGTAAAATTTGGTAGGAGAGAGAGACAGATAATCGTGGATGACCAATTGAATCCAGTCCACATTGATTTGGGGATGACTCCATCCATGTCTTCCTACCTCAAGGAGAGAACCAGGAAGCATCCATTCTCTCCCCAGAAAAAGACTCATAGCTCTCAGACATCACACTACCTCAACACACCAAAAAAGATAATTACATCAAGAGTAGGCGTAAATTTGTGAGGAGTTGAGAAATTTCAAATATAGCGCGTCATGCCCTTTGCTGTAAAGTAAGAAGAGAGAGCAGAGGGTGGGGGAAAAAAGAAGGGGAAAAAAAGAAGGGAAACTACCTACAAGATCTGCTGTCCCCAGGTGGTCACCCATCCAAGTACTGAGCAGGACTAACAGTGCTTAACTTCAGTAAGTAATTTTAATTGAAATCAATTTGAACAAAAAAGAGAGTTTAATCCCAAAATTGTCTGTGGATTTTTGCAACTGTGGATTCTGAATGCATTTTTGGTGGGATTTTTGCAAATTGATAGTCAAATTGCAAGCAATTTGAATTAATTTGGAACACATGTTCCTTTAAGTTCTGGGGGAGGGGGAGAGTAAAGGGTTGGTGGGCTGTATAGCAAACATTTATTATAACATAATTAAAAAAAAAAAAAAAAAAGAAACCAAAAAACAAAAAAAAAAACAAAAACAAAAAAAAACAAAAAAAAAAAAACAAACCACAAACAAGAAATAAACACAATAAATCTTTACCAAATGCATGCTGTTATTGCCATTTTGGTTGTTTCCTTTGAAGCTTACAATTGCCTCCTATGCACTCACTTCCACAGTACAAACATCATAGGAATTTCAGTAACCTGGTATCCACCCTATCCTCTACTAAATAGTTACCATGAAACTACAACAATCCAGCACAAAGGAAAATCTGAGGTACAGGTGGTCTTTGCTCCACCTTTCACATTGACACACTGTACCATGGAATTTGATATCCTTCCAGTGTAAGGCCCATGGTTCAAATATTTAGTCTTGTGCATGCTGGTGCCACATATATTATTGGGGTGTGTGTGTGGGGGGGGGGGGGGGGGGGGGGTTGGTGGTTGAAACACCATTTCCAAATATGAAGTGAAAAACTAGTTCATACAGCAAAAGAAAGTGGTGGAGGCTGATGCAACTCTATCCCCTCTCCTCCAGCTACTGATATTCCTCAAAGCTGTGGTCTTACTGAAATCAACCACAGTTATTATCTTTCTCTCCACTTGCCTAACAACGCCTGGTGTTACTGTTTTTGTTCAGTTAGCTTTTTTCCCCCCTTTCCCCTGAGAACTCTCACCACCGGAGAACTTTTACCACGGGAGAACTTTTGCCACAGGAGAACTTTTGCCATTTTGCCAGGGAGAACTTTTGCCAAGCAACTGCTGCGTGGTGGGAGGTCTCATTCCACTAGCGCATGAGCATATGGCCGACGAGAACTCCAACCGCGGGAGAACTCTCACCACGCCACACCGGAATAAGATTTTTCTTGGTGAACTTGACGAGAGAATGTCAGTCTATTCATTGAGTATATTAAATTTTACTTAGGTTTCATGTTAATTCAAATCCTGGGCTGTTTGACTATCAATTTTCAAAAATCCCACCAAAAATGCATTTTGAATCCACAGTTGCTCAAATCTGCAGACAATTTTGGGGTTAAATTCTCTTCTTTGTTCAAATTGATTTCCATTAAAATTACTTACTGAACTTAAGTACTGTTAGGCCTGCTCAATACTTGAATGGGTGACCACCTCACAGTTGCTCAAATCTGCACATCATTTTGGGGCAAAACTCTCTTTTTTGCTCTAATTGATTTCAATTCAAATTACTTACTGAAGTTAAGCACTGTTAGGCCTGCTCATACTTGGATGGTTAACCATCTGGGGACAGCAGTTCTTGTAGGTGGTTTCCCTTTTTTCCCTCCACCCTCTACTCTCTCTCTCTCTTCTTACTTTACTGAAAAGCACTAAATTTGAAATTTCTCAGCCCTAGCCTTAGCCCTAGCCCTATTCTTGAATTTTAAAAAATTGATATCTCCAATGGGATGACATCAATATCAATTTTTTTCCAATAATGTCAAAAATCAATTTCTTCAAAATTGGGAGATTTGAATCATTCAATGCAGCGAAGATGAAGACATCCTCCATGAACCATCTTTCTTTAAACACAGAGATAAGTACCACTTAATGAAGAAGGGCAACACTGACAATTATCTTCCTACAACTTCAGGAGGGTTAAACACCACGACAAAGACAACATCGGCATATCTTTGTGATACAGAGTTAAGTACACATCAACAAAGTGAAAATGGGTCGCATCAAGAACTGCTTACCTTCAACATAGGGAGCCATGTGCACACAGTACTTAATAAGTACTTTCCCAAACATGAATCAACATAATAAGTAGAACAATATGATATGCATGCATGCATATTGTGTTCCTTTTTTCTTTGATAGTCTTCATTTTTATCTACTTAATTTTTTTATCTACTTAATTTTACCAGAAGCCCATTTTGTCCAAAAAACAACAACATATTCTATCATAAACATTATTGAAAAGGGCATGGGGGCGGGGTTGGGGAATTGGTTAAAGATATGCATGGAACTAAACAAAATGAAAACCCTTACTATATTTAAATTAAGTGAAGTTTTGTTAGAGACATCCCAAGTGAAGTCTGGTTTAAGTTTACTTAAGTTGTCCTAGGTTTCTCTCAAGTTTTGCTCTGCCACCCACAAAAGGGAGAGTCAAATATACATATATATTTTTAATGGATGGAATAATAAATAAAACTAAACAACTGTAACACCTTTTTGTATGTTTACCTTGTGTGAAGCTTGTTTATGTAAGCTTTCCCTAAGTGAAGTCTCAAGTCTTGTAAGTCTTGCTGTGCCACCCACAGGGGGAAAAAAAGGGGGGGGGGGGGGGGGGGGTTGGAGAATTGATTCAAGGAAGAAACATAACCAAATAAACAGAAACACCTTTACTATTTACCTTAAGTGAAGTCTTGCACAAATTTTTTTAATGTTCTTCTCAGCAAGTGAAGCCACTTGCACTGAAACTCCTTTACTATATGTTTAATTGGCCATATTGGAGTGTAGGAATACTTAATAAAGATTTTACATGGAAAATACTACTTACATTAATTATCAAATCCATGAAGTAACTCATAATAATATATATTTTTTTATAGGAGCATAGAGCACGCATGGATCCAGTGAACAGAGATGTACGCATCAGGCTAATTGACTCCAATACCTGGCAAGTTAATTAATTTTATTGTTTAATTATTCATCCATGGCATGAACATCTATATTATTATTTGAGCTACTTCCTGCCTGCATGCCTTATTCTGATTGATATAGTACAAAGTTAGGTTTGACTGAGGTAGTAGTGGTACATGGATTGGTTTTGCAGTTTCTTGACTGCACATATGAAAGTTGGAAGACAAATTTATGTTTTGAAGGAAGCTTGGTGAATAATTAGTCCTTCAGGAGAACTAACACTATCATTACTGGACTCCTAACATTAAAAAAACAACAAAAAAACAAAAACAATTAAACAAAAGCAATATGTATATATCAACAAAAAAAAACACCAAAAATTGTAAATTTAGATAACACAATATATGTGCATACCTAAGCTACCCCTGTAAAGTAAAAAAAACAAACAAACACAATGACATAATCAGAACATGAACTATGCCATCATGGGGAAAATTTATAAGTGATTGCACATGCTGTATTCTGTGAATAATTTTTCATTGAGAATACATTCCTTACGACCATACACAATGGAATCAGGTATTAACATGATTTGAGTCTCAACAGGCCATACCCCAAAATATGGTGGTGATCATATGTTTCTGATTATTAGGCAGCAAGTGCTTTGATTATTACAAGTGAAGCTATAATGAATCTCTGGTATTAATATAATTTTTATAGGAGCACAGATCACGCATGGACTAAGCTGATACAGAGGCAGTGTGTCAGGCTACTCGAGTGCAACAACAGGCAAGTTATCTAAGTAATTGCTTTTAAAATACTTCATTCATTGATTACATAAAGTTACTCACAATAATCTAATTTTAATGGGAGAACAGATTAAGCATGGACCCAGCCAATGCAGAGCAATGCATCAAACCAATAGACTCCAACACCAGGCAACTTAACTAATTAATTATTTTTAAATACTTCATGTATTTATTTCATAAAGTAATTCATAATAGTATTATTTTTATATGAGCACCAGCAGAGAGTGCCCAAGTGATGCCTACCCAATGCTAAAAGTGGAAGAGTTCATCAGTTGATTAGGTGGGGCTAAGTACGTAACCACGCTGGATCTGGCCTCAGTGGTTACACACAAATAGAAAAAAAAATAGATAGATACGCAAATACTAAAATTGCACATTTGATTATGTAAGAACCACCCAGACCCACTCTACAAGCTCATTTCATTTTTGATCCCAATCGTAAGTACGACTCTTCAAATCCCAGTGGTTATGCACAAATAGAAAGATAGATTAATAAGCAAACATTCCTGCAATTCAGTATTAAATTATGTAAAAACCAACACCCACCCTTCCCAAATGCTCATGCCAAATTTCATCCCAATCGTCCCAGTGGTTCTCTAAATCCCAGTAGTTATATATATATATATAATACGATCAATTGATAGACTAAAAATAGCAAAATAAAGAAGATAAACGAAAATGACAATTTAAAATTTAATCATGTAATAACCATCCCATATCCACCCCCAAATGTTCATGCCAAATTTCATCCTAACTGATCCAGATGTTCTCTAAATCGCAATGGTTGTGCACACACACACAAAAAACAACAGATAGATAAAATATATAGCAATTCAAAATTTAATTATGTAATAATTGTCCAACACCCACCCCAATTGGTCATGCCCAATTAAACCCAACCGGCCCAGTGGTTCTCTCAATCCCAGTGGTTGTGCAACAAAAAAAAAATTATAGATACACAAAATACAGTAATTCATAATTTAATCATGTTATAACCATCCTACACCCACCCCAAGTGTTCATGCCAAATTTCATGCCTAATTCCCCATCAGTTCTCTCACAGTGGTTAGGCACAAACAGAGAAAGATGGATAGACAAACTAAAAATAGAGCAGTTCAAAATTTAAATATGTAATAACTATCCCACACCCAATTGAAGTGGTCATGCCAAATTTTATCCCAATCGGTCCAGCAATTTTCAGAATCTTGCAACGCAGAGAGACAGAACTCAGCCAATATGGAGGGAGCATGTCAGGCCAATAGACTCCAACACCAGGCAATATAATAATTTTAAAAAAAAACTTTATATATTGATGTCATAAAATAATTCATAATAATATCATTTGTATAGGAGAGGCAATGCGTCAGACCGATAGACTCCAACACCAGGCAAGATAATTAATTGAAATAATTTAAGTAATTTATTGATTATTAATGATTTAATTGACTAAATATACAATCTTAGGAGCATTCAGTGGCCCAGGATCCTGTTGATAGAGAGGCAGTGCATCAAGCCAATTGACTACAACACCAGGTGAGACAATTGTCCATTCACATATCATCTCCTCTCGGCAACCAAACCATGCCTTTCCTCTGATTTTAAATGGTCCCGAGTTTCTGTCAATATGAGGCATGCTAATTTTGAACTATACATTTCTAGGTCTTTCAACAATGAGAGGAAAAAGAGAACCATCAGCACTGCTTGCAGCACATGCATGAACGTGCAAGCATAGGACAGCGACTGGAGAAGGCCGGCATCGCAGAAGAGACAACGTAGGATATATGCAGCCACGGTGGATCCCTCTGGTTCCCTTCTGACATTACAGGCCTTTGCTGCACCAGCAGGAAGGTGGTGCTGCTGTATGATTTTCTGGAGTTCCCTTGGAACACCTCTACTCCTTGGTGTCAGGGGTGGGTGCTGAATCAAGGTGATTCCTAAAAAATATCTGTTTATACAACAATGCCTTCACAATGACTAGCATCAAAGTCCGTGAGATTCTTAGCACTAACTTTTTCATTCAACCAATGCATATTTAATTCCCGAATAACATTTAGCTGGATGCAAAAATTATTTTCTCACAAATCCTTAATATTTATTTGTGTACAACAACATGCCCCCACAAGTAGTAATGCCTACTACCCCTTGATGCATATACAAGGACAGCTGCTATGCAGTATCGAAGGCCTCTTCCCTGAGAAGGGAGAAGAAGCAAACTTTTGCCAAGTTGATCTACTGGACTATGAGCTGAATCAGAGGGTGGTGCGGCATGAAGATTTTGAACCCATGTGATCAGCCATTTTCAAGAAATACTTCACATGCAGAACACATGTGCAGCATTTCTGCGAGTCTCACATTTTTAAAGCATGTGTTGTCCAGCATGATCTGGGACAGATCAGTGACTGATCAGTGAGCACAGGGGATGATGACTGCAACTGACAGCAGAGGAAATGACACTCCTCCTGCGAGTTTCGAGCCTTGAATTCCCCATGGTGTTGTCCTCCACCACCGCAGAGTTCCCCTCCAGCACATCTTACAGCTGGTGATGGTATATGGTTCCATGCATTATCTACTCTTGCTGTCCTATTGGAACGATGGATGGATGCCAGAACTTAAGATGATGAATGGGATGTGCCTCACGCCTTGCTAGTTTCACTGCTTCTTTTTGATACTCCGTCCCAGTGCCTTCTCCTAGTTCCTCTGAGGATAACATCTATTACAGGTGAATCGGTGTTGTACTTTCAATTCAATGCTTTACTAATATTATTTCACTTTTAGATGTTTATTCTTGATCAGTTTGCAAACATGGAGGGACAGTATCTCCGATTCATAAAAAACAACCAGGTAGTAAATAATAGAAGGAAATATTTGGTATAAAATTAATTATGTTTGACATTGGCTAAATATACACTCTTTTTTTTTTTTGCAACAGGTCACTCTTCGGGTTGAAGTATAGCAGGGATATTGTGATGCCCTCGATGCTGGTAATCAAGTGGGCACAATTGGAAATGTGACCATCCTTCCTTCCACATACACTATAAGAATTTAATCTTCTTTAATATATTGATTGTTTATGTGCTATCCCATGTGGCTAACGTACTGCCAAACCTTTGGATCTAGAGACCAATTAGCAATGTAAAAATAAGAATTATCCTGAGTGCTAATTATCTGTTGAAAATTTAAAATTTGAAAGGAATGGGAATTAACCTAGTCACTACACCCATCCTCACACCAAATTTCATATACCTTCCCCTCAAAAAGCATCCTTTTAATTTTCATAGCTCTCAAATTTATTTCAAATCATTTTCAAAACCAGAAAGTCACAGCTGTTCAGCAACTATCCAGTGGCATTGAGCTGCTATATTTGTTGGCCTGCATCTATCCTGGTGCTTCCTGATGTTGTTCAACATGGACTGGCTCTGGGACAGTAATGATGAAGCTCCTCAGGCTCTTTCCTGTGATCCTTTTCAAAATTTTTATTATTGTTAGTTAATATATTTATATAATTGACTCGGGTTTAAAATATCTGATCATTATTCTGACAGATTGCATTTCTTTAGCAGTCCATTTGTCCTTGTGTTCATGGTAAAGGATTAACAACCCCACCCTTTTTTTTAATGGCGTATAGAAAAGCAACAAAAGAATAACTGGAAATTTCCAGCCAAAACCACCCCCTTTATGATTTAATGTTTTGATTTAGTGTTGACTTGAAATGTTTGCTACCAATACACTGAATTTCCATTGGAAGAGAGTAAAGAGGGAGAAAAAAAAGGGTGGGGGGGGGGGGGGAAGAGAAGAATAAATAAGGGGAAGAAAGGGGGCACAGGAAAAAAAAAAGGGGGCTGAAGATAAAATAATTTAAAAAATAAAAAAAAGGGGGGGATGGAAAAAAATAAATAGTTAAAAAAAGGGGGAAGAAACACAACCATGACCAGGGGTCATTTGGAACTGGAGACCTTAGCACTGGTTGTGGGAGAAAGTTTCCTGACAAGAAGAATAGTAAATTTTAGACAAGTTCCCCATGTAAAAAATTGGTGACATTCCACCAAGAAGAGTAAAGGAGGAACTATGAAGACAATTACTTCACTAGGACAGAATAATTATCATGAAATATTACCATAGAGTAATTACTGTGGATTAGTTACACTGGAAAAAGAAAGGTGGAATGATCATTGAAATGATTACAATGGGATAATTTCAGTGGTGAATCCACAACGTAGCAGAAGTGTATACATGCATAATTTCAGGGAGTTTGGGGTAAGCTAGCATCTACTGCTATATTCTGCTGAATAATGATATTTTTCAATAGTTTAGTAGAATCTTATATAAATTATATTTTCAAATCATGGACTGTTAGCAACTATTGTGTAACCAGTTCTCTCTCTACTTTAGATTGATTGCTGAGGCTTCCTTTCTTTGAAATGCTGTATTTGATGAAATCAGATATTCCTGACTCTCACATGCACAAGAAAAATTGGCTGTCTGCAGCTCTGAAATTTATTGCCAGTTTTTGTGCTTTCTGGGATTTTCTTGCTATTTTTGGTTTTGATTTGAAGGTGGCGTGGTCACTTGATTCCCCCACCAGTGGATCCATCACCAAAGAAGTATTTTGTAAAACTGCTTTTCTGGTTAGTAGTGGTGGTAGGAATTGCTGCAGCTGTGGGAGCAAGGACTGATGCCTCTTAAGATTCCTCTCCTTGAATTTTTCCACCTCTGCTAGGAGGACCGGACAAGGCATCAGGGTTGACAAGGCACACTGGTGCTGGGGTTTCAGGACATCTACTGGGAGTCAGCTCTAGGTTGAATTTGAAATGTCAGATCCCTTGACAGAGAGTTGTACTTTCTTGGACTTCTCCTGACTAAGGTCTAGTGTGTTCATGATATGAAACTGTGTTAGAAATAAGAATGATTAATGAGAAATAAAATATTCTGGTTTCAGAGGCTCGGTCCATCATCATTTGTTGACCTGAGAACAATTGATGGAGAAGTTTGCCCCACATGAAGAGATACCTGCTTTTGCCTTGGATTCCTTGAGTATGACCAGGGAATATAGTGAAACTTTTTTTTCTTTACCATATGCCAAAGTTTCCAATAGATAACAGACCTGTATTTTTTCCTTAGATGTAGTTATTGGAGCTGTGCACTCCAAGAAGTGGCTGTGACCCATAGGACAGCAGCTCTTGGAGTGCTCTTCGCCATGATTGTCGCTTTTGGAGACCCGGGTCAGCCTCAACAATTGATAGACAAGTTCCTCATTTCAATGGCAGAAGATTTTGAGCACCGTGTTAGTTGGAACATATCTTATATAGCTATTATTGCTACTTTATGGATAAATACAATACTCACTTCAATTCAGTAGGAATCATTCAACTCCAGTGGCTGCTGCAGCCATCATGCTGAATTAAGAAGTGTTAAGGATTATGGGGAAGAGCCTGACGAGCTTCATCATCACTGTCCCAGAGCCAGTCCTTGTTGAACAACATCAGGAAGCACCGAGGATAGATGCAGGCAAACAAATAAAGCAGTTTAATGCTGCTGGACTCTCGCTGAACAGCTGTGACTTTCCAGTTTTAAAAATAGTTTTAAAAAAAATTAAGAGCTATAAAATTAAAAGGGTGCTTCCTGAGGTGGAAGGTATATGAAATTTGGTGTGAGGATGGGTGTAGTGACTAGGTTAATTCCCATTCCTTTTGAATTTTGAATTTTGAATTTTGAATTTTCAACAGAGAAAATTAGCATTTATTGTAATTCTTATTTTTACATTGCCAGTATGTCTCTAGATCCAAAGGTTTTGCAGTACGTTAGCCACATAGAAAAGCACGTGAACAATCAATAAATCTATATAAAAAGGAATATGTATTTCCCTCCATCAGTCAGTCACTCAGTCCATCTGCCCCTTGGTGACTCTAAATGTGATGTGAGGTTAAGTGTAGTGACAAGATTGATGACCCTGCTCTTAGGATTTTGCTAAAGTGAATTTTAATGGAGATAATTAGCATTTAGTGAAATTCTTACCCATTTTGGAGTCAGGGATACCCACAGAATTCAATCTTCCTTTTTTTCTTGTACTGAAACGCCCTGACTATTTGGGTTACCAGGTCCTAAAATGCCCAAAAAGCCAAAATTAGTTTCTCAGGAAGCCAAATGGAAGTCGAACTTTGGCTCAAGATGCCAAAAATGGAGCCAAATTTTATGGTTGATTTTTTCCCTTCTTTTACCTGTGGCACATAGATCTAGGAACAGTTGGAATGGCGGTGGGGGGGAGGGGGGGGAGGAGTTTGCTCAAGAATGGATTTTTTTTGAACAAATTGTCTACTGCATTGAAACACAAAAGTCTGTTGTAACCGTTCATTATAACTAAGTGTTTTAATGTATGGAAACCAAAAGTAGGTTGTAACATGTTAAAAATAAGGATTTTTACTGTATGGAAATCCAAAAGTTTTTAATCATACCACAACTTTAGGCTCATTTTAAGTGTTGTAAAGAATTATTTGGCCTGATATTAAACAATATATTTGAATAAATATTATAATAATTATTTGCCACAGGTCTTAGTTCAGCTGCTCTTGTTATGCCAAGAGAGACAAATACACGAAAAAAGAAGATGCAAAATAAGATTAATAATGGAAATATGAAGAGATAGAGCACTCACAGATTTTATTCAACATTATATGTGGGCAACTTGATTGGTGGACAACAGGTGGGTTGACAACGAATGATTAAATTGAAAATATAATGAAACTAGCTAGTGGATGACTGATTTCATGCAATACAATTGTCTGATGGACAACAAAATGATAGTGAACAGATAAATGTGTTATTGTTTATTTCTCACTAGTAACCTAACAAAGACATTCATAGAGTCTAGATTGAAACATTATCCATGATCTCTATAGAACACTGATTAAATACTAACTAGCTTAGCTATCTAGTAATAAGGCCTGCAAGAAAGATCAGTTCTAGCCTCAAGGCATCAAACAATTATAATTCAAAGTGTTTTCAAGTGTCATTTCAGTGAATTGTCTGGAGGATTGGGTATAACAATGTGGGAGGTGAATTAGGAAAAGTAAACACCATCTTGACTAAAATATAAAAAAATGTGATAGCCAAACAAGTTGAAAGGAGTCAGAATTTTGGAATTTAACTATAAAATAGTCGAATTAGCAAATTTTTTTTCTATGGTACTGTCACTTTCTCAAAGAAAAAAAAATTGCAAATATTTCCTTGTCCTATTGACACATGTCACCTACACTGAACTAAAACCATTAATTATTCTATATTTTACTTGGTGCTGCCTAGTTCAATGAGGAGATGCCAAATTGATTTAACTTCTGTTTAAAATTTGGAATGCTATTTTTCTCTCCTAGAGGCCATATAGTAGCCAAATCTATTTGGATTCATGGTGGGAATTTCTTGATGCCAATTTTCCTGGAATAAGCTAGTATAGAGCCCAATTGATTATCTCTCTGGTTGGGATTTCTGGATGCCAAATTTTTCCTCCATGGAGCCATATAGAGCTAAATTAATTAGGCTTCCTGGGTGACGAATTTTGGAACCTAACAGCTTCCCAAGAAGCCAAATTTATAGAATTTGGCCTCCCAGGGAGACAGATGGAAATCCTGCTGAATAACATCTATGGCTTTTAATATTGCCCAACATACTCTCCTGGTCAAGTTAAATTTTAGGTCTCTAGGTGTAAGAGTTCGGCAGGACATTAGCCACATAGGTAAGCACATATATACAATTTTTAGTTTAGTAAAGTGAGTCTGACACATCCAGGACCAGTGAAGCAAGTCCACTGGCTCAATGTAAAACAGGAACAGATGTATCAGCCACAATTTTTTCTTCTCAAAAAGATAGTACAGGCTACTTTACAGATTGAACTAAAGACAACTCACCTTAGACTGCCATAATTTTTTTTATTCTTTTAAAACGAAGATTTTTCTGTATTTCAGAGGATTTTAATCAACAGATCTTTTGCCTTAGTGTCTCAGTGCACATGTCATGTATATGTGTTAGCGGCTGTCATTTGTATCAAGTTGGCCATTTTTGCAAAGTTTTGCTTGTATCTTTCACAAAAATAGGTGTAGCCACAACAACAACAACAAAAAAACAATAGAGTTCTAACTATTGACCTGATAATGGTGCTCACAAGAAGCCATTGCAATCCAGAGATATTTGGGAGAGTTATTGAGATACTAATGAACTGGCTTCACACAACAACACCTACTACTACTACTACTACTACTACTGCTGCTGCTGCTGCTGCTGCTACTGCTACTGCTACTACTACTACACACAGCATCTTTTGTTTATAGTATAAGATATTGCTATCACTTCTGTGCCTTTTTCAAAGTAAGCCTCCGTGTGTGTGCATGTGTGTGTGTGCATGTGTGTGTGTGCATGTGTGTGTGTGCATGTGTGTGTTACAACTAAAGGCTTTTACTGTATGGAAACCTAAAGTTGTAATATGCACCACAACTTTTAAGTTCATCTTAGGTATTCTAAACAATTATTTTGTCTGATATCACACAATTTTTTATTTTTTATAAATATTGTAGTAATTATTTGTCACATGTCTTGGTTCCACCACTCTTGTTATGCCAAGAGAGACAAATATATGGACAAAAATACATGCAAAATAACAGTAATATTGGAAATATGAAGAGGCTGGAGCGCTAACAGATTTTATTCATCATTATAGGTGGGCGACTTGGTTGGTGGGCGACTTGGTTGGTGGGCAACAGGTGGATTGACAACGAATGATTAAATTGAATATATAATGAAATTAGCTAGTGGCTGACTGATTTCATGCAATACAATTGTCAGATGGACAACAAAATGATAGTGAACAGATAAATGTGTTATTGTTTATTTCTCACTAGTAACCTAACAGATACATTCATAGAGTCTAAATTGAAATATTATCCATGATCTATGTAGAATACTGATTAAGTATTAATTAGCTTAGCTATCTAGTAATAAGGCCTGCAAGAAAGATAAGTTCTAGCCTCAGGCATCAATTAATTAAAGTGTTTTCAAGCATCATTTCAGGGAATTGCCTATTGTGTATTGATCTGGAGGATTGGGTATAACAATGTGGGTGGGTGGGTGGGTGGGTGGGTGGTGAATAAGAAAAACTGATGTAAACACCACCTTGACTAAAGAATTTAAATTATAATAGCCAAACAAGTATGAAAGGAGCCAGAAATTTGGTATATCACTATAAATATCAAACTAGCAAATGTAATTTTCTATGGTACTGTAACTTTTTCGAAGAAAAATAAACATTACTGATATTTCCTTGTCCTATTGACACACGTCACCTATACTAAACTAAAACCATTAATTATTCCTATTTTTTTACTTGGTGCTGCCTAGTTCAATGAGGAGATGCCAAATTGATTCGACTTCTGTTCAAAATTGGGATACGATTTTTTTTCTCTCTAAGAAACTAAAAATAGTTAAATTAATTTGGCTTCCTGGTTGGATTTTCTGGATGCCAATTTTTCCTGGAAGAAGCCAGTATAGAGCTCAATTCATTTAACTTCCTGGTGAGGATTTCTGCATGCCAAGTGTTTCCTCCATGAAGCCAGTATTGAGACAAATTGATTAGGCTTCTTGGGTTTCAATTTTTTTTTTTTTATCTAACAGCTTCCCAAGAAGCCAAATTTATAGAATTTGGCTTCTCAGGAAGTCAGATGGCATCCTTGCTGAATATCACCCTTGGATTTTTATATTGCCCTAGATAATCCCCTGGTCAACATGTGTTTATGTAAGATAAGTTTCAGGTTTCTAGGTATAAGAGTTTGGCCATACATTGAGTGAAGCAAGTCCACTGGCTAGTATGTAAAACAGGAACAGATATATCTGCCACAATTTCATCTCTTTAAAAAGATAGTACAGATTACTTTACAGATTGAAATAAAGACAACACACCTTACACTGCTATAATTTTTTCATTCTTTCAAAACAAAGAATTGTTTGTATTTCAGAGATTGTTAATCAACAGGTCTTTTGCCTTAGTGTCTCAGTGCACATGTGCAGGTATGTGTATTAGCGTCTGTCACTTGTATCGAGTCGGCTTTTCTTTTATGCGAACCTTTGCTTGTAACTTTCATAGAAATGGGTGTGGCCACAAAAGCAATAAGTTCTAACTATTGACCCAATAAAGGCATTCACAAAAACCATAGCAAAACCCATCAATATTAGAAAGAGTTATCAAATTACTACCGAACTGGCTTCACACAACAACGCCAACTACTACTACTACTACACACAACATCTTTCGTTTATAGTATAAGATATTTCTATCACTTATTTCTGTGCCTTTTTCAAGGTAAGCCTCATTTTTGGGTGGTTCCTTTTAAATATTGTAAAGTAATAGCATTTCTTTCTTATTTTGACAATAGCAGTGGACTAGCTTGGTCACATTGGAGCTTGTGACTTCACCTTTGGTGAACTCACTTCCCCAAACTCACAAAATTGTATGTATGTTTTGCTTATCCATGTGGCTACTGCACTGCCAAACCCTTGGACCTAGAGACAAATTGGCTTACATACACAACTTGACCAGGGGAGTAACTTGCTGAATTAAAATCCAATAGATGGATTCTGAATGCCTCAGGACACTAAAAATGGGAGATTTAGTGGGTGATATAATCTATTTCTGACTATAAAGCTGGTCAGAATAACACTGAATGTTAGTTGCACTTGACTTCTTTTTTTTAAATCCGTAGAAAATGGGCATTAACCTTGTCACTACACCTATCCTTACACCTAACTTCATCTACCTGAGATCTCAGGAAGTACTAGTCCAAGGGCTCAAAGTTGAAACCCTGCACCCCCTTCTTTATATCTTACACAATTTTTTTAATTTTTTTATTTTGATATAGTAGGATGTCTCAGAGTCTCAAAAAGCCATGTTGAGCACAGGATTTCTTGTTGCAAACATCCCCAACAGCCAAACCAAAATAACCATCCATAGACATTTATCTTCGGCATTTATTGCATGGGAAAGTGCTGATTCAGAATTTGTTGTCAAATATATTTGCAAACAAAGAGCAAAAAATCAATAAATTTTCTCCCTTCTTTCTATTCCATCAATCTGGCAGATAATATAATAATTCAAGGGCTACCAGACTCCTCCATGCACCACCCCCTCATTATAGCTACCTTTTTTTTTTTTTTAACGTAACAGTATGTCTAAATTACTCATAAAGCTATGTTGAATGAAGGATTTCTGGTTGCAAACATCCCAAACAATTAATACAAGAGAACTATCCTAACCAGTTGCTGCAATATTGAGGTGATCATTTCTTCTTATCCAAAATGTATAGATGGCTAGTCATGCATAAATTCTACACAAATTTGATATGAAAATTCCATTGGAATGGTTATTTGAGCTGTTAGAGAGTTTTTTTTTTAGAGATTAAAGAGACAACAACAAAAAAGTAGTCAGAAGTGGCCATTTTCAAGTGATTTCCCTTGGTTAAAGACAAGGGATTGCAATTACTCCACACACTACTTTTGTTTGGAAACTTAGTCATCATTTCCTTTTCAGATTATCAGAATGGCTAGTAATCCAATATGGCTAGTAATCCAATATGGCTACCAATCCTGTTAGGAGGGATAGAAGAAACTTAAACTTAAGATCCAGAAATTCTAAAATGGTGCAATAGACAGTTAGGAAATCAAATGGAACATCAATTAAAGCAGTAAGAGGTATTCTTGATTATGCATGTGTAAGAAGGGGAGAAATAATCAATTTAGTTCTAATTGAGGGAGGTCTAGTCATCAAAAAAATGTTGTTATCTTCATGGCTTATTATTGGGGCTCCAATTCTTCCTCTGTGGTCAGTGGATTTTGAATAAGGATGGCTGCCAAATTCTTTGGTATCCTCTTCTCATAGATCCATTTTATGACAACTCCCTTCTGTGTCTAGATCTATTCATGGGTGGTGAGGAGAGAGATTGTGAGGTTGCAGTGATCTCCTCCAGATTACAGCATGGTAGTTAGCCCTTCATGAATGATGTTTGAGGGACAATGTGCACAGAGGAAGAAGGCTGATGTCAATCCCCATGTTGGTGCTCCAAAATTGTCACATCAAAACTTGAAAATTTATGCCCTTAAGACCCAATTGTCTGGGAGTTGTGAATTATAGTAAGACTGGGTTAAGTGTTGTCAAATTATTTCCTCAAGAAAGAAAATGTCTTCGCTCCAAATTTTTCTGGTTCCAAATTTTTCTGGTTTGGGATTTTCATCATTGCTGGACACATGGGAAGGAAGGGGAGAAAGGTGCAATCTCATGCACTAAAATATCTATCTGCATGGAAAATAATTTTTCCTAGGTGAAAATGACCCAAATGGCAAATTATGCCATGTTTCCTTGTACCAAAAAACAACAACCATATTTGTCTCTCACCAAGATACTAAAAAGCTTTAAAGGAATGCTAGAACTGTTTAAATATCTAGATTTTTGTCTGTTGCAAAAATTACCATTATATGTAGGTGTATAGAATTTTGAATTGCTGTATATTTTTAATGTCCATTTTGATGTCCTTTTTCACATTCCTAATTATTTCTTACAATTATTTCAATGGTACACTTACCCTACAAACCATGCTATGTAAAGCTGCATGTGGGATTTCATCCTTGGGTGGCTTTTTTTTTTTTTTTTTTTTTTTTTTTTTTTTTTTTGTATATGCAATTAATAGTGGTCAGGAGTGGTCAAGTACAAATGTTTCCTGCAATGCCAGTGGTTAGAATTTGGACTGATCAACCTGCTTGATTCATTGAGGTGTTTAAGCTTTGAGAGAAATATTTGACAACACTACATTTCTCCAATATTCTTCCTCTATGCATGAATTTTGAAAATATAAGAAAGGGGTAGCATCCCCCCTAACCAATCACACCCTTTTTCCTGGATAGGGCAACCTCCTCCCCAGGATATAAGATAAGGGAAAACAGACATTTATTTTCTACTCTCCTTTCCCTTTTCTCTTTCCATTCCTTTCGTGATCTATACCACTGTGATTATCTTGACTTTTAAAATCTTTTTATGATAGAGTTGTTAGTTGTGTTCTCCAACATTCTCCCCTTTCCTTTGTCAAGGTCAAATCCACAAATACAGAGGCCTTATGTAACCACAAGCAACCATGAATTCATAATTTAAGAATATATACAGAAGAAGGAGAAATCCCTATTTACTATCATTAGGCCATATTGGACTATGGCTGAAACCTTACGATCAGAATTAGTTGTTCATTCACAGAGGAAATCAAATACAGGAAGCATACTACAAACTCTTTGGTAAACTTTAGTCTGCATTGTCAGCTTAGTTCTCATGATGAAATAAAAGATTATCAGTGGAGTGGAGACCTTATGGTTTTGAAATAGGCATGGGTAGATGTACAAAATGTTTGGTGCCTTTCTTGATTAATGGTACGGCCACAACTTTCGGATGTGGATACAGCAATGAACATGTTGGAGAAAAATGTGGTTCTCCTGTATGACAAAACCAAAATCAAGAGTTGACTTTTTTTTTCTCCTCCGTGTAAAGACAGAGATTGTATCATATTCAACAACATGAGGTTGTTTTCCTTAGCATATTATATAGGTGAACCTGTATACCAAGATGGGTACTGCTGTGGCAGTGCTGAAAGCCATGATCAATCTAGAACTCTCACAAGCATAAGGATGTGGCTCAACAGGTACCACTGGACAAAAGGTGGGAAGTCCTGTTCAGTGACTTTCTTGAAGCAACTGTAGTGTTCAGACTAACTATATCCATTTGCTACAATGGCTACCTACCATACAATTGTAAATACATGATAGTTTGCTGCCTGGAGTGTACCGATTGATGTGATCTGCAAATCAGGAAGCTATGGTTTTTAGTGTAGATGAGTGTGTCTAAGTTTTAAATTTACCTAATACTATCTATACTCTGATGAGTATGTTGGTTTCTATAATGTTAATTTTGTTATTATCAATTGTTTTCAAGAATCCTTATTTGAAGCTTAAAATATGCGATATCTTTAATTCGGTGGAAGGATAGTGTCTTATTCATCACTTTCTGAATTTGATGGAAAAATGTGCCAAAACAGAGACAAAAAAAACAAAAAAACATTCTTCATGTTAAAATTTGCAAGATGTGAAATGTAACCCTTCAATATGTCAACAATTTTGAAATAATATATCTACTACTATATACACCAATCAAGAAACCAATTTCACTGTAACTTTATATCTTGTAATTATGTACATGTTGACCAAGTTGATAACTTTTTCATTGGCATAAGCTAGTCATATGTAAGATGTAACTATTTCTTTGGAGCTCAGCTAGCCCCTAGCTGATTATGTTCTGCTAAACAAGTTTTTGAAAGATTATCATAAAATTATTCTTTTTTTCCCTTCAAATATTCCACTGCAAGCAACTCCAGTACAAGTATACTAGAGTAGTCCCAAATGAAAAGGGTTGAACAGGTAAAGTATGGATAGAAAAAACTCAAAATGAACATATTCACACTGTACTAAAGTCTCGACCCCTAGAGTGTGCTACAGCTATACTTGAAAAATATTTCTTTAAAGAAAGACATATGCTCCAGCCCACCCTGGTACCAGCCTTAGGGATTCGTGAGTAGTATGCTAGCACATACGCTTAAGTGAGCATGGGTGCTCAGCAGCTTTTGTAGTTTATGACAGTGATGAAAAACATTGCCTGAGCCAACTCTGGCTCTAGCCCTAGGGGTGCGTGAATAGTATGCTAGCCCATACATCTAATTGGGAATTTGTAGAAATTTACAAATGAGGAATGTTTGAGCATACTTAGAAATTGATTCAGTTAGAGTAAACACTTTCTGCCACTTGGCAGGAGACAGGAGAAGCCAGGGACAGATTGATAGAGCAACCAGAGGGAGAAAGAGCTGATCTCAACAAATTGCATTGTGCAACCAAATATGGATAGTGTGTGTGTGTGTGTGTGTGTGTGTGTGTGTGTGTGTGTGTGTGTGTGTGTGTGTGTGTGTGTGTGTGTGTGTGTGTGTGTGTGTGTGTGTGTGTGTGTGTGTGTGTGTGTGTGTGTGTGTGTGTGTGTGTGTGTGCGCGCACGTGTGTGTGTGGTGTGTGTGTGTGTGTGTGTGTGTGTGTGCATATTTGTGAGTAGTTCAGTCGTTATGCTCTTGGACAAATGACCCAGGGGTGTGAATTCAAACCCACCACTGACAGAGAACTTCCTTTCCTTCAACAACTTCTTCCCACACCAGCCTACCCAGCTGTGATTGGGACCTGGAATTTTCTGCGATGCAAATTCACTGGCCATGGCTTATCAATCAGCTAAGGGTTCAGGTGGAACTTGTGGTGGCCACACCCATGAGCTGCAAGTCTTACGTCAGGATGCCTGTGCACTAAGCAGGCACTATGAGCAAGTGAAAGTAAACTCCTGAAGCCAGGCTAGGAGCACACAGGAGGACTGACCAAGACTTCAGCTTATGGATATGGGCACCGGAAGTCCCACATGAACCCCAGCTTATTGACAAGCTATGTGTGTGACTGTGTTGATGGTAGCTAGAGTGTTTGCATTTCCATTTGTGTGTGTGTGTATGTGTGTGTGTGTGTGTGTGTGTGTGTGTGTGTGTGTGTGTGTGTGTGTGTGTGTGTGTGTGTGTGTGTGTGTGTGTGTGTGTGTGTGTGTGTGTGTGTGTGTGTGTGTGTGTGTGTGTGTGTGTGTGTGTGTGTGTGGGTGTGGGTGTGTATGTGTGTACATTATTAAATCTTGTAGCAACAGAATCATGACTTCTATCAGAAGGAATACAATGAACTTTTGCTGTGATATTTGTGGGAGAGGAAAAGGAAGTAGATGTTTATACTCTGTAATCAGATCTTACACAAATTTCTCAATATTTTGGTCCAATCTCCAATTATTGTTTTTAAAACATCATTGTTTAAATACTCCACATATCTGTTCCTAGGCAATACCAAGTATATTTTTCTTGTTGATGATATAAGAAAGGGAAAGCATTCCCCCTAACCAATCCATCCATTTTCCTGGATAGGGCGCCCCCCTCCCCAGGATATATGATAAGGGAAAACAAAAATTTTAGTTTCTACTCTTTCTTTTTACTCATTTATCTTATCAATCCTTTCATGATCTATACCAGTAAGGTTATGTTTACTTCAATACTTTTTTTAATTTTTTTATGATAGTATTGTTATGCTTTATTCGACCACAAGCAACTATAAATTCAAAAATTAAAAATATATACAGGAAAAATTCCTACTTACTACCATCAGGTCTGATTGGACTATGATTGAAGCCTACAATTGGAAATTAGTTGTTCATTCACGGAGGAAATCAAATATTTTAAACTTAATCAGGAGTTGAACTGGGGACCTTAGCACTCTGTGGCACTTGTAGTGGAGTGAACTTATTAAAATTAGCAGGTAACATTAAAAGATTATTAGTGGAGAGCTTATGATATTGAAATATGCAGATTATGTACAAAATCGTTGAAGCCTTTCTCTCCGATTTAGTACTCACTGGCAGACTTACCAAGCTGGGGATTGTCCTAGTGGTGGAGGGATTAGTCCTCGCAAATACTGAAGCCTCCCAAATGATTGTGCGTAACCCACGGATTTGGAAGCCATCTCCCAGACACCCAGTCCAGTAACAGGTCAAAATCTCCCAGATGCCTGGTAACAGGTCGAAATCTCCAGAATTGGTTAGAAATGATAGCCAGCGTTGACGTTAAAAAAAAATACCAATCCCTAGTTTCCCACCAAAATCCCACCTTTAACTGAGCGGGGGTTGTATGGGGGTAAGTTGAGAGACTTCGTTGCATTGTTGAGCTGGCGCAAAAGCTAGAAAGAAAGAAAGAAAAAAAAGGTTGGATGCCTCTGAACAAATTTTATTCCAAAATGTTATAAATGGGCAAATCAGATGCCACTCCATACTGAAGCAAAGTCTTAACACCCTATCAAACACCCTATCAAACACCCTATCAAACACCCTGTGCACTTTATACATTCATTTGCACTTGACCATGAACTTTATTAACTGCTTCATAGATTGATCCATTGGACAAGTTACAGGAGCAGTATCTGATTGAAACAGGCCTCAATGAGTCCAACACAAATATGTACCACTGTATCAAGGATTTAAGAGGATGTGCTCCCTGCTTCAAATGCTGATGCTGAAGGAGCATTTGGCATTATGTGAAAAGTTAAAACTGAAGATAGAGCATATTAAACTATGAAACCCTCCGTCAGTTTGATAATCTGTAAAGTCAGTAAAAAAATTTTTTTAAAGATCAACTACAAAAATTAGAAGCAGCCAAAAAGATTATTTAGTAAAATGAAACATACAGCAGACGAGTACATTAATGAATTAATCATCTAGCTGAGGCCTGGTCAACATGAACCCATTTTCAGGTGAAAGTTTATTCCTGTGGTTTCCACTTCCTTATGGAATATGATTTCTATTGAAATGCTTACATACCATATTCTAAGATTTTTAATGCTTTTTCACAGTTTGAAATAGTTGGCAATATTTTAGTTTAGGCATAAATAGTAGACAAATATTCTACGATTTGCATAGTATTGTTTTCATTGCAATGATACTCTGTTTTAGGTTATAAAATACTCTTTATTTTAGGATCATAAGTCCCATTAGAGACATTAAACTTTCAAATATGGTATTATCAAATACTGCTATTTGTTGGAGTCACTCAGGGGAATAGCATCTCAACTGCTTCTTCGCCAAGCTATATTCTCATAAATACTATATTCTCAGTTTGTAATTATATTTCTTTATTTTAAAACTTTAGTTTCTGAAAGGGCACTCACATTCATTCTAGCTTAAATTTATATTTATTGATACAGTGATTGTCAACTTCAAATTAAGAACTTCATAGAGTCATTATATAACATACTACATCATGTAAATATATATAATATCATTTGTGACTTTTTAACCAGTAGCTTGATATAGGGCTGAAGAAATCTGGCTTGCTTTGATTCTGCCCGATAAGGTGTTAATGTTTTTTTTTGTTTTGTTTTTTAGTTGAAGAATCATAAGAAATATTTCTATGTCAATGAAATTTCAATAATGGTATGCACATAACTGAAAGAAGAAACCACTAACAACATAACTGTGGTGACTGTTGATTATCCTTATTATTCATTTAATGTTAATGTTATTCATAAGTGTGGTTTCATGATGAACTAGTTCTTTTATTCATTTTTGTACAAAGACCTTTTTTTCTACTGTCATTGTTCGGTGGAGTACAATTGAGTTGCTGCTGCATGTCTGTTGCTGTCAAGTTGTCATTTCAATAAAAGCTTCTTTTCAATCCTTTGTTTACTGGGATACAAGCGTGTGGACTCAGATCCATTGTGAGGCTACTACAATAACAACTTATAGCCAAATTGTATTTTTAATTTATGGTACTATATATGTGTAAACCTTGTTAGCTTCTTCTTAAAATAATTTTATGTGAATTTCAAACTTGATACTATGTTATCAAAGAAATTTCATGGAGAAATATTGATCTTGATAATGCATATGTGTAACCTTTTCAAATTAATTTTCTTAACAAAGCAACATCCAACAACTTCACCCCAAATGGCATGCTAAAAAATACACTACTACAATGGCACAACTGGTTAGCTTCCAGAGTATTTCATGATCAGCATATTTGTGTGAGTCCTTGATAGCCCTCAGCCCAGCTTCTAAGAAGACCAAGAGAGCATTAAGGATATCTCATGATCAAGAGAGCAATAAGGATATGTCATCTCATACCCACAAGTTCTGCTGGTACTTTCACATTCAATTCTGATCCTGGGCAATATTCATTAAAAAAAATTTAAAGAGAAGAAAGAAGTCAGTTAGAATCCTCTACTGTCTGTGACTTCTTTTCTAGTAAAATTAACAAAGATAAACCATGTAAACATCTTTGCAGTACAACTTACTATAAAATGTGAAATTAGTAACTATGAGGAGTTTAAACAAATGACTAGCTTCACTTCAAACATAGCTTTAATTATTATTAGTTCATTTTATTTTCTTCCATTTTCCATACTATTCTCATTAAATAAATGTTTGCATTTAAGAAGGAAAAAGGTGTGGCTCTCCTGCTAAAACTAGGTAAATCCTGCTAAATCTGACTGAATGTCCTGCAAAAGGTTTTCACCAGGTTGGTAAGTCTGTAGTAGTACACCACAACTTTCAAATGTGGATACAACAATGAACAGGTTGAAGAGAACTGTGGTTGAAGAGAACTGTGGTTGTCCTGTATGACTAAACCAAAATCAAAGTTAACTTCTTTTTTTACCCGTGAAAAGACAAATACTGTATCATATTCAACAGCATGAGGTTGCTTTACTTAGCATATTATATAGGCGAACTGTATACCAGGATTCTATCGCTATATAGTATATTTGTTTTATGGTGGGCAATCTCTGAGAGCATGCTCGTTCAATTAAATTTCAGGAACACTCTGAGGACAATATATTTTATGGTCATGCACATAGAAATTCCACCTCCCCTTCCCCCGAGCTCCATATTATATCATGATGTGCCCACATAGCATTTGTGACATTATATAATATACTTTTATCTATGATTGAATTTATTGATACAAATATTCTAAAATAAGTGTGACATAAAATGTTTGATGTACATTTTCAAAAAAAAATAAATTGGAATTATACAGAAAATGTTTCTAGTTTGTGTCGATTGCTATTTAAAAAAGAAGAATTTGCTGCTTTATGCAACAGAATATATGACAACTCTATTTGTCCTGCACTGCCAGACATAACCTGCCAAGATCAGCATTAGGTGCGACCAGTGAGAGGAATAGAGGCCTTGGAGAATCAAGACAGAAATACCTCTTCCTTTCACACTTAGTATTGCAATCCTCTCTAGTGTTCTGAATTGTCACTTGAATTCCATAGTGACCAGAAAGTGGTGTGCCCAAGCTGGTACTCACATCATCCAAAATTCTCTGCAAAATGTTCAAATATATTGTATCTGAGTGTAATAGTACACAATAATGTTTCACATCAATGATGATCTTTCTGAATATTGATTTTAGAAGAAAATGTTGATAAGAAATGAACCATTACCTATTGTATAGCTTACCTTTGAAGATATCATCCTTCCCTTCATGTCTGTACGCAAGTAAATGTGGTCTATTCCTATATCTACAGGAAAATTGGTTGTAGGGTTGGTAGAACAAAAAGTACAACGACCATCCTCAAACACATATGGACTGTAGAATCCACGAGCAGTCATTAATCCATAGTTGAAAGGAAGTAACCACGTGATTCCACCAGGGGAGGCTGGACCATGGTTGAAGTCTCCCATTAAGATGGGCATATCCTTGGTGACAACTGATTCTAATAAAGTTGTAATTTCATCATACTGCTGCTCATCGTAACTTTGAAACAGCAACGGAGACGTTACTGGTGGCCCAGCTGAAAAATTACATAGACAATATTAGTGATTATAATATGTTGTCGTTTTTAAGTTACCATAGAATTCAGTTGAGAAGAGAGCAGTCAGATGTGTGCATACCAAGTCTCCAACACCATCCACCTACATGAACACAAGGTAAAATGTAGCAATTTCTAATCAATCGTCTTTCTTAATATTTGATATCCAACCGTAACATTTCTTTACTTAGATTGATACTTGTCCGTTTTGCTTTTCTTTTATTTTTTTACAGACTATATTAGACTATGAAGTAACTATGTCTTATCTTTACCAGTAACACTCTTATCTGAAGTTACTAAAGGATATCTGACAAGCATCCTTATTTTAGTAGATGGGAAGGAAAAAAGATAGAAAGGGGAAAAGGGGTAAGAGGGGGACGGAAGGAAAAAGAGGGGAGCCGAAGGAAAAAGGGAATGGAGGAAAAAGAGAGTAAAACTTACACAATTGGGAATTAACTACTGCCTTCTACAAGAATTTTAAAAAAATAATTAAAAAAATTGAAAAAAAAAAAAAAAAAAATTTTTTTTGTAAAAATAAGTCAGAATATCCACATTATGCCCAAAAAATGTGGATGACATCTGACCAAAATTCTGGGAGTTCGAAGTCATACAAACTGACAGAGATTTGATACTTGTAGGTATAATATAGATAGATAGATAGATAGATAGATAAATAGATAGATAGATAGATAGATAGATAGATAGAGAGAGAGAGAGACACACACACATACACATATAACTTACTGAGGCCTCCAAATATCCTCTTATTTGAGATTGTGAATTGAAAGGTGTCGCCCTGGTATTCTTAAGTTCCCTGCGGCTTAGCATCAGCAATCCATAATTAGTGTCAAATCTTGAAGCAGATAAATTTGTACACATCCCAAATTCTTGACCTTGTAGAACAATGCAAAGTGTGCATGCTGAATCAAAGCTGTTGATTACTGCAGCACAGCTAAATATTTAGAAATAAAATCAATATAATGTCTACATTTAAATGATAATTTTTGTATAAATTCATATATTCAATCACTCTCTCCAAAATCTATCCCCCTATCTATCTGTCTGTCAGTTTGTCTATTATCAATCTATTCATCTTTCTATCTATCTGCCCATCCACCTGCCTTTTCCTGATCAATCAATCTGGTTAGGTAGATACAGTTAATGAAATATTGTAATAAACTTTAGCTACTCACTTGGAAATAATGCAGTTGTTAAGTTCTGCTTGACTTGAACTTAAATCACAATTAACAACAACACATCCCAGGAGTGTCTGCAGATCCATCTCAGTGCATGCAGGGTTGGCACTAGGAGTTGAGGAATTCAGATCCTGTGCACTGAATGCATATGGATAGTCATCCCTTACAGCTGCAACAATTTGCCTTTGGACATCAGAGAAAAAGACTGCTTGCAAACAGAATATATCTGCTTCACTGGTCAAAATCTGAGATAATAATTTTAATATAACAGTATGACATAAAAGCAAAGCGGTATAAATTAATGGTTTACGTTTTGTATAAGAAGATCGCTCCTCTCCTCAACCTCCGTAGAACCATTACCAGGAAAAATAGGACTAATTTGAGCATTAAAGCTGGCCAGGGTGGTTACCCTGGCACCACGACCACCTCTACCACCACAACCAGGACCATTACTGCTTGATGGAGTAGCAGAAGCACACCCCGCTACCAATACCGCGGCTACCATAGCCAAAATAATAAATTTCAGGTAAGCCTTCATTCGGTGGCTGGTTGTAGGAATAAAAATAAAATTTAAAAAACTGCTCTGCTCTTAAATGTGGAACTGTTGACTGGCCGAATCCAGCCCTGTGGTGAATTATATAAAGTTTAGATCAAGTAATGGCATTCATGACCGGAAAAATTTGGAAAATTGACTTTCCTGGAAGACAACTCTGAACTCTCACATTCTATTCAACTAAATTTTCAGTTAAGATCAATAAATATCAAATTTGGTGGAATTGTGATTTGCCTACGTCATATCATATTAATACCGGTGCTTCGCAAGGAATCCTATTTTGTCAGGTTTTGGATTCTGATATCCAATTTTTGTAAATATGTTCTAGCTAAAGAATTCATTCTTGCTGTAGGATGTATCTACCCTGTAGAGTGAATTTGATTTGGTATCATGCTTTGGTGATAAAATGGATACACACAAACATGATATATAGTACAAACTGTTTTAAGCCTAACATGCCTAAAGGAAAGGGTGTGGCCAAGTGAGACTCAGCCCATTTTAATCCTAGAATCAAGCAGTGTATGCATACCATGTTTTAAGTCTGTAGCTCCTACAATTCGTTTCAGCAGAGTACAATTTGTTGCTTTTTTTTTGCCTGATACAAACACAGGATGGGGGTGGCCTTGATTCCCAACATATATATATATATATATATATATATATATATATGGGATGTGGGTATAACTGCCAATGTCTAAGTTTTTTTGTTTTTGTTTTTTATAACTAGCATTTTTAGCCTTACCCACAGAGAGGAAGAGGTGTGGCTATGTGTGACCCTCCCCATGTTATTTGCAGGGTCAAATTGTGTATGCATGCAAAATTTTAGGCCTGTATCTCCATTCTTTTTTCTGCAGAAACACCTTTTTAAAATTATTATTATTACTGAAAGGGGTGTGGCCATATAGACATACTAAAAACATTCCCCTGGTGACACTAATTAAAAGTATACTAGTAACAAAAACATTTATAAATGAATGGAAAAAAATTAAGATTTATTGTTTCCCTAAAGAGCAGGGAAATAATAAGAGATGATCACCTATCCAAGAAATATTGAAGTAAGGCATAAGCACTAACTTATTATGTACCTGATTTTACATCCCTGTATCAC
>OZ017787.1:11594361-11682003 GCA_963969325.1 Lycopodina hypogea
AGATGATAATGGAGAATGAGGAGAACTTTAATATATATCTAGTTACTATTCTACTTCTTTTTTTTTATGGAGAGCATATTGGCTTAGAAATTTGACGCAGACCTTTATTAGAAGCACCTGAACATAGCGTATGAATACTTTGGGTTATCATCATCTAGAAGCATGGCAAAAGTTTATTTTTCTTTGCATTCAGCCAATGGGTTCAAGAGTCTAACTTCAACTGTTCAAGCATGAATTGAGGATACATGGATAGACAGTCAGACAGATGGATACACTATTCCTACCTTATAGTATAAATAGAAGTTACATATATAGGTTGACAGAATCACCAATAGTAAATAGTATAGTGGAATCAGCAGCCAAAACTATGAGGTCAAGTTGAGATCACACGATTGAAACACATTACGAGGAATAAATGGCATCCTATAGGACATGAAGTGTGTAACCAATAAATCTTGAATTGGTTAACAGTTATGGCTGGAGATAAAGCATGCTATAGATACATTTTTAATCAAAGTAAAACCATATCCTAAATCTTTGTTCTACTCTTACAAATTAAACCAGTAGAGTGCAAATAAATGGTTACAATGTTACAGTTATGGCTGGAAATAAAACCTACTGTAAATATTTTTTAAATCAAAGCAAAACCACATCCTAAAACTTTGTTCTAATATTGCAAATTATAAGACCAAAGTAGACTGTAAATTAACGGTTAAAATTATTTTTTTAACACACACATGACTGCAACTAATAATTTTACCACTGCTTTATTTCATTATATGATTATTGTGTATCTATATATGCATAATCTGACAGTGTATCCCTCAGTGAATCCTCTACCTCCCACACTCACACTGCAGATGTTCCATTACATTGACAAGAACAATCAACCAGAGTTGTATGATATCTGCATACAGCCATGATATTCTCCAAATGTACATGACCACAAGTTAATCACTTGGCCTAAGTTTAATTTTAGATAATACCTATGCTCCATCTTTTTATTAGCATCATTTCCATTTTATGGTTTTACCCTTTATTTAGACCTCCACATTCTTTAATTTTGTGTAGAAAATTTTGGAATCAAAACGAATTTAAATGTAATACTAGCATGTTGCAAATACATGGTCTGCTGTTCAATGCCACTCTGAAAGTCAACTTGATCTCTGAGTACCTGCAGGTCAATGACAGGTTCAAGACAGGCATTCAGCAGGGTCTTGTAAGGAACAAGAAGGAAGAAGAACACATTAATGCTGTTAACAGAAATACAAACAAAAAAATAGACAGACATAGGATGAATGGTCTGAATACAATTGCTATCTAGAGCTAAATCACAAACCTTAAAGATATTCAATTTCCTGAATGTATGTATATTATCTATGATCAAACACTATTTTATAGGACATACAGGTCATTCTTACGTATGAATACTGTACTCTGATATTAAATCTCATTCTATTTAATTGCATGAGTTATGTTACATTATTTACTCATTTGACAATGAAGTTTATTGTACAATCAAACTGGAAATTTCCAGTAAAAAAACCATTCACTTCTAATGTTGTCTTAATAATTTCCAAATCCACTGAATTTACATCAGAGAAAAAATTAAAGGAAAAGAAAACAACCATGACCAGGAATCCAACCAGAAACCTTCCATTGAAAAAAAAAGGATGTTTGACCAGCCCAACAACAACAAAGTAACTTTAAAACTCCACCCATGATAGCGTATAATAGCTCACAGGTAAAAGATATAACAACAAATCATGCCATTTTCAGTTGTAAAGATATATTAAATTAATTAGAATAGGACTGAGTATGCATGCAACTTCTTGGTCCTCAAATGAAACATGAACACAATGCACCATATCTTTGATATTTATTATTAAACCATGAGAATATCCATCTTTCCAAATCAACGTAAGGTTCCACCATATTAGGAATAAAAACACATAAGATTAAACAGTGTAGTTCCACATTAGATGACTATCAATATTTTCTGAATAAATTTTTTAAAAATATGCTTTTAATTACTATTAGCAGAAAAACTGCACTATGGGTACTTTTTTTGTTGGAGCTTTATAGAAAAATCACTCACACACACACGCATGCATGCATGCACACACGCACGCACACACAAAATTGTAAACAATTCCTTGGATTCATGAATCTAAATGCACCATTGGGGATTTATCATAAATTTTTAATAGTATTTTACTTGTTACTTTATTGTGGCCAATCTCTGAGAAAATGATTGTTCAATTGAATTTCCAAAACACTCCTGGGGCAATATTTTTAATGATCATGCATGTAAATATTTTCCATTCCCCTCCATCAACTTCCATGTTATATCATATATGTGACTACCTGACATGTGTGACATTATATACCAAAACATTTTTTTTTCTATAATTAAATTCATTGTGACAAAAAAAAAAAAAAAAAAGAAAAAAAAAAAAAAAAAATTGGACATTAATGATAAATTACACTATCAAAAAATACATTAGAATTCTTCATAACATGTATATACTTAGTGTTCATTATTATTACAAAATTTCATATGCCACTTTAAGAAACAAAAATAATATACACTCTATTTGTCCTGCACTGCCAGACATAGTCTGCCAAGTTCAGCATTAGGTGCGACCAGTGAGAAGAATAGAGGTCTCGGAGAATCAAGACAGAAATACCTCTTCATTTCACTCTTAGAGCAATCCATTCTAGTGTTTCGAATTGTCACTTGAATTCCAAAATGGTCAGAAATAGGTGTGCCTTGAGTGGTACTCACATCATCCAAAATTCTCTGCAAAATATTCAAATATATTGTATCTGAGTGCAATAGTAAACTGTAATTTTTTATATAAACAATTATCATTCTGTATGTTGATCTTAGAATAAAATGTAATAAGAAATGAACCATTACATATTTTATAGCTTACCCTTGAAGATATCACCCTTTCATTCATGCTGGTGGACAAGTAAATGTGATCTATTACTTTATCTGAAAGAATATTGGCTGTAGGGTTGGTAGAACAAAAAGTACAACGACCATCCTCGAACACATATGGACTGTAGAATCCACGAGCAGTCATTAATCCATAGTGGAAAGGAAGTTCCCAAATGATTCCACCAGAGGAGGCTGGACCATGGTTGAAGTCTCCCATTAAGATGGGCATATCCTTGGTGACAACTGATTCTAATAAAGTTGTAATTTCATCATACTGCTGCTCATCGTAACTTTGATACAGCAATGGAGTCACTACTGGTGGCCCAGCTACAAAATAACATATACAATATTAATGATTATAATGGAAGTTATTTTTATTACTTTTAATAGTTACCATAAATTTCAGTTGAGAAGACAGCAGTCAAATGTGTACATATCAAGTCTCCAACTTCATCCACCTGTACAAACATAAGGCCAAAATGTAGCACATCTTTCTTAATATTTGACATTCCACCATAACTTTTTCTTTACTTATATTGCCAGCTTGCCCATTTTATTTCTCTTTTTTATTTTTTTTTTACAGACTATTGTAGACTATGAAGTAACCCTATCATACTTTTACCAGTAACTATGTTAGCTGAAGTTACTTAAATGACATCTTACAAGCATCCTTATTTTTGTAATACAAACCTATGTAGTCATCAAAAACTCTTCTTTTTTCATTCATAAATTAGTCTGTGATTCCACTGTCCTTTTTCTGAAGGATAAAATAGTTTAGCAATGACAATGTATGTTTTCTATTTAATTAAACTGGTATATATTTCTTTTATCTTTACCATTCTGAGAATACCCTCCTTTCCTTTTGTTACATAAATTAAGATATACAAGCGTAAATAGTCTGTCTATCATGATTGGACCAATATTATATTATTTATATCTTGTCTAGCACAGTGGTCAATTAAATAACTATATAACCATAGCCATGCATATTCAAAATAACATAATAGAATCCATGACTACTTTATAGAATACACAAACACACATTATATCTATATTATATTATATGACTTACCGAGGCTTCCAAATATGCTCTGATTTGAGATTTTGAATTGAAAGTTGTCACTTTGGTATTCTTAAGTTCCTTTTGGCTTAGCATCAGCAATCCATAATTAGTGTCAAATCTTGAAGCAGATAAAGTTGCACACTTCTCTAATTCTTGAGCTTGAAGAAGAATACAAAGTCTGCATGCTGAATCAAAACTGTTCAGCACTGTGGCACAGCTAAAATATAGAGGTAATATCTTCAATATTATGTTTACATTTCAATGATTATTTTTGTATAAATCTATATATTCTCTCACTCTCTCCAACATCTATCTCTCTATCTGCATGTCTGTTGGTCAGTCTATTATCTATCTATTTATCTGTCTATCTATCTACCCATCGACCTGCCTTCTACTGACCAACCAACTAATCTTGTTAGTCTTGTTAGGTAGATACATTAATAACATATTGTGATAAACTTTAGCTACTCACTTGAAAACAGCACAGTTGTTAATTTCTGAAGGACTTGAACTTAAATCACAATTTGGAAGAACACATTCCTGGAGTGCCCTCAGGTCCATCACAGTGCATGCAGGGTTGGCACTAGGAGTTGAGGAATTCAGATCCTGTGCACTGAATGCATATGGATAGTCATCTCTTACAGCTGCAACGATTTGCCTTTGGACATCAGAGAAAAAGATTTCTTGCAAACAGAATATGTCTGCTTCACTGGTCAAAATCTGAGATAATAATTTTAATATAACAGTATAGCATACAAAGAACAACAAAAAAAAAAACAAAAAAAAAACAACAACAAACAACTGAATGGTTACATTTTGTATAAGAAGATTGGACCTCTCCTCAACCTCTGCAGAATCATCCCCAGGGAAAAATGGATTAATTGCAGCATTAAAGGTAGCTAGGGTGGTTACCCTGGCACTGGGACTACCCTCACCAAGAGAACCACTCATGCTGCTTGAGGTAGGGGCAGCGGCAGACTCCCCTACCAATACAAAGGCCATTATAGCCAAAATAATAAATTTCAGGTAAACCATCATTTGGAAGCTAGTTGCAGGAATAAAAATAAATTTTGAAAAATTTCTCTGCTCTCCCAGTGGACCTCGCTGAATGGCCAAATCCAGCCAGTAGGCGAATTATATGAAAAGTTGAGATAAAGTAATGATATTCATGACCGATGTCCTGCGGTCTGATGCTTGCTCCTCTAGCATGCTAGACTTGGAAGTCTATAAACTAAATACTAATAATAGAACCTCAAATTCTATTTAACCAAATGTTCAAATTTATCACCCAAGAGTATCCAAGAGGATAAAGAATTGATAGCTTACATTTAGTGTGTCTGAAAGGCATTCCTTGTTGTGCTGAAAAGGGAAGATCTACTTCCAGAAAGATAAATCCAAATTGCATATAACTAGAGCAATGAAAGCTGCCAATGATGATCTAGGCAAGTCAAAGCTGAGTGTATCTATAAGTGGGCATCAGGGTTTTTTTTTTTAAAAGTTGGGGGGGGGGGGGGGGGGGGGAAGGGGACTCCCCTCCACTCCCTCACCACCCCCTCCCCCTGGACATTTTCGCCCCTCCCCTCTTGGAAATTTAAGGAAGATCTTTATATATAATTTGAGCTTCAACTTCAAACAATAATAATTCTGAATCATACTCCTCATTATAGTGGATTGGAAGAGGGGAGAAACTGAAGTATAGTGACAATGGCATGAAAACATGTTGCAAGAGAATGGTGGTTTTCCAACAACTGTGACTCTGAATATCGATATTTCATTCAATCATCAAGTGGTTTTATGCAATTTTTTTTTTGTTTTTTTTTGTTTTTTTGTTTTTTTGTGTTGTTGTAGCTCAAAATTAATAGTTTTGTGTGTGTGTGTGTGTGTGTGTGTGTGTGTGTGTGTGTGTGTGTGTGTGTGTGTGTGTGTGTGTGTGTGTGTGTGTGTGTGTGTGTGTGTGTGTGTGTGTGTGTGTGTGTGTGTGTGTGTGTGTGTGTGTGTGTGTGTGTGTGTGTGTGTGTGTGTGTGTGTGTGTGTGTGTGTGTGTGTGTGTGTGTGTGTGTGTGTGTAGGAAGTAGTGGATATATCTTGGTCAACCCTCACCAGATCAAACAGCGGGAGATAATAAAAGATTCCATCTATATTGCTATCTGAAGGATTTTAAAATTGATTATCTAATTAGAATGGATATTGTCTGGGCTAAAACTAGTGAACCAGTGGACTGAATGAATTCAAAATTTCAGGAGAGATTGCTGTGGACCACATGAACATTCCCACACCCCTCACTCTGGGCATCACACACCAAAGAAGCCTCAAACAGAGGTTTAGAATTGGTGTTTCTAGTTCAAACCCCACCACAGTATATATTTTTTTCTTCTTCTTTTTGTTTCCTTTCTTCCCCCCCCAATTCCTTATTCCTCTTTATTATTCCTCCACCCCCTTCTTTCTCCTCTTAGTTTCTAAATTCATCTTGGAGTGGTATTTCACTGTCTAGTAATGAATGATTCTGGCAAATGGGCACACACACACAAAAAAAAGCAACTTAATAATCATGGCACTTGATTACACATAATTGAAATGGCTGTCTGTTGTATGTGTGTTTGTTTGGGCTATAGCTCAAGAACCAGTGGACCAAATAAGCTAAACGTTTTGCGATGGGGGGGGGGGGGGGGGGGGGGTGGTTTAGTGACTCCTATGGACCACATGAATGCTTTGGCAGAGTCCCACCTGGCTACACCCATTACTGTGGCTGTTAAAACTAATTTAGAAAAAGGTTTTATGAGTTCAAACCCCACCAGAGTCAGGTTTGCCTCCCCCCTTTTTTTTTGTCTTTGGCTATACCTTTCCTTATCCTCCTTCATTTATCTCACCTCCCCTTCCTTTTTTATCCTGTTTCTTTTTTTCCCTTCATTTTTTGTGCTAAAGAATGTCTCACAAACAGGCAAAAAGAAAACAAAAAATCATGGTACTCTATTACATTACAAACAAACTATGGCACTTTCATGGGCCATTGCATCTATAATGAAATTTTATTCTATTCATTCTGATAATATTAAATGCTCCTGCTCACTTGTAGTACTGTCTCTCTGAACTAAAATTAAAGAAATAAGTAATATGCAAATGCCTTCGCTTTTATGTAATTAGACTATAGCCCACCAAAGGTGGGCCTAGCAAGCTTTACTCCATAAGGTAGACAGAGGCAGGGAATGCCTGCTTGTCTGCTTGTGGTTCACTTCCACTGGAGTGATGGCTTGCCAGCCATATACTTCATTTTCTTCATTTTGCCCTCACTTTGGAAATTTCCTAGAAAAATCCCTGACAGAGGACAGGATCGATGCTACATACTATGTGCTGAAGGATATATTTCACTGGCTCACAAATGATGCTGATCTAAAGAATTGGTGAGGACTTGTTCAATCTTGCCAAGCTGTTAATCCATATTGGATAACTATGAGCCCCACCTTTATTTTATCCATCCTCAATCTGCTATGTTCCATACTGACATTGATATTGCCAGTTTGACTGAGAATATGGGTTGACTCTCAAATAAGTCATTTTGGCAATTGACTAAATTTCAAATGGATCTAAGATCTCCCACCTCAAAAATAAGACAGCTCTGTAGGTTAAATTAATTTTGAATGATATATGACCCTGTCATTGATGTTTAATATTCAAATAAATGGTAATGTGAGAGAATTTGTAAATGATGTGTCAAGTGTGTTTCTTCACTTGACAAGAATCTAGCAGCAGTCCATCCCAACAATTGGACGTAGTGGCCCACTATTTTTGAACTCAATGAATTTTATTCTCTTTTTGGAATTGCTGATAGGTTTATTTTCTTGTTAACTTGAGGGGCCATGTTAAATTACATTAACAGTCTCTTTGAAATGGTAGCATGTTTATCTATCTATCTATCTATCTATCCCTCCCTCTCTCTATCTATCTATCTATCTATCTATTTATCTATCTATCTATCTATTTATCTATCTATTTATTTATATGTATAAATAACCTGTTAAATGGCTGTAAGGATCTGGTTAAAAATTGCCAGATATGATATTCCAGTAAGTGAAAGTAACCTGGACTATGTCCCATTTGTCCAAACCCCATTGTTAAAGTGTAGTAACTGTAAGAAACCCAAAAATGGCTCTTCCATATCTGTCATTTACTTCCATTAGAGGGAATGCATTGCATTTTACATGCTACTATTTCAAAGAACAGTTATTGCATTTTAACATGACCCACCAAGTTAATAAGAAGAAAAAAAAACCTATCATCAATTCCAAAGGGAGAAAAAGAAACAACCAAAATAGTGGCTCTCAGTGTGCAAAAAAAAAAAAAAAAAAAAAAAAAAAAAAAAAAAAAGCTTATTGTTAAAGGAGCCACAGACATAGTACTATTATGAAATTTTGTGAGATTTAAGAAAGCATAGTGTTTTAGATCAGAAAAAAATAATTGTTTAGAACACTTAAGATGAGGTTGAAAATTGTGGTATATAAACAATTTATGGGTTTTGTTAAAAATTCATTCTTGTCCAAACTTGAGGATGCCCCCACCACCTCTCCCCCATTCCAAGTGTTCCTTGACTTGTGTGCCACAGTTAAAAAAAAAAATTTTTTTTTTAATTAATTGATTAGGAATAAATAAATTTAAAAAAAAATTTTTTTTAAATAAATAAATAAATAAAAAATGTAATCATAAAGGTGTAAATGTGAGCAAGGTAATAAAAGAAACAGCCACCATTGTCATTATTTGCATTAACTAATGGACCCTTTGCAGCATTGCTTGCAAGGTTGGAATACTCAATCATCTATATTGTTTCTCCCACAACTCAACAACAATACAATGTGTTCACAACACTATCAATTGTAAATACTTTTATGGTACATATTTCCTCCCCTTTTTTTGCCAGTGCATTTAATCCTTGAGTCAATAATATGATTGCCCATTTTCCTTGTCTCTCCTACATTTCTGTATATGGTAATTCCTCATATAACCATGCAAGATATGATCATACTCCTGGTCCTGGTTCATTCAGTAATATGAATTTAGTATCAATTAACTATCATGTTGGTTCCACCAAAACACAACTGCTATCCACTCCAGAAGATTTGGATAATTTATATATTCTTTCTGATTTCTTTTGAAATGAATTTCTTTGCTCCCAAGAAATTCTGCAGTCAAATATTTGCACCTCAAATCAACACTAAAATACTACTTTATGCCAGACTTTTCTGTATCTCCTTTTCTTGCCCACTTTTGATATTACAGTCTGGAATGATATACTGTGTGTGCTTTTTTCCAATATTTGCAATACTTGATGATATTTATTAGTGTACTTTTAAAATTTAGTAAATAAATAATATTTCTTCCTTTACTATAAATAATTTTTGTTATCACTGTAGCTAACTGAGTGCACTGTACTGTGCAAGCAACACTTGAATTACCAAAAAAATTCAACTATTCTATCCTTTTTCTTTTTATTTTCCCCCTCCTTTCACCTTTTCAATATAGTTGCTGCTATTAATCATCCAGAAACAAAAGCAACCACCTATTCATTCTAGAAAACATGGTAAAAAGTATCACAATAAAAAAAAACAACAAAAAACCTAGATAAATACTTTTTTAAAACCTTTATTCCCTCCCCTTTTAACACTTCCTTTTGTATAAATTTCCTTGCTCCCTTATAATTTTGCATTAAAAAATGAGAGACTCTAAGGGAATATTTTTGTGTCGAAAAACATTGATAAGATATTACTAATATGTTGTGCTAAAGTTTCTTTTCTCTTCCTTTTTTAAACTGAAAGCAAACTAACAATGTACTCCATGGAACACAGTCACTGAAAAAAAAAGATTTTTCTCTTCTTTTTTTTAATGCAGCTACTTCATAAATCAACCTGTGAGGAAAGAGAAATATTGCACCTTTGCTATGAAATTTTTGCACATGAAGGCATTCTTGCTGAATTTTTTTGTTCTCCAATGATCCACTATGGGAAGTTGCATGTACCATCTTTATTCCATAAGTGTAGGTTTTGCAGAGTTCAGTTGTACTCCAGATTGAGGATCCCATGTCCCCACATTTCAATTGCAGCCTCTTCTTCTTCTTTTTAAAAAAATCATACAAGTGGTTTAGTGAAGGGCAATGATGATAGAGGGTAGCTAGGGCTAGGGGTATGGTGATGAAACTTTTAGAAATTTTGCAGCAAATGAAATAGATTATTCTATAACAAAATACTCAACAGCCCATTAATGGATTATTCTTACTGCTGTCACAGTTGACTAATACTATCACTAGTGAAATAATTTGAAGTAGTGTGTTAGATTACTAGGTGATATAAATGATAATAGCTATAATGAAAAAGAAAGGAGAAGAAAAAAACCTCCGAGAGGACAACCTCTTTGAATAGGTCAGAATCTATTCTACTTAAAATTTTAGGCCCACCAAGGTATTTCATGCCCAAAGATTTCAATGTACTTTTGGTATGAATACTAGCTGAAGTCTTAATATATTCTGCTAAAAAGGTGTGATAGATAATAAGTTTTGAAGTTGTGGCTTTTCTTACAGAAATAGTGGGTCATTCCAATAGGAAGTTCTAGTACAATCATCATTTTCAGGGGTTATTGCTCACTCAATTATGATAACCTCATCTTTTTTTAAATATGCTATAGGATTGTGCACCCATGTGAATATGCCACAGCTGTGTTGAAGACTACACCTGTGAAGCTGGGGTTCTTTCAGCTGCAGTTGCCTTCTCATCAGAACAGCTCACTGATGTTGTAGGAGATGAAGATATAACTGTGACAGTGGCTTGAACTAACTCTGATTATCTTTATAAAAAACATTCATATATTTTTTATACGTGTTATCTGTTTATAGTTTAAAATTGACTTTTTAATTCTACTTAATTGTATAAAAAATATTCCATGTCCTTCCCCTCTGTTCCCATTCTCCACACATATAACAAATTAGTCAAGGGTAAAATAGGAAAATTTCATGAAATTCTGGACTCTTCATTATTGAGTCAAATACTGAGACAGAAAATTTCCCTGTGTATAGTCATAGTTAACTAGCAGAACATAAATGACATTGCTTTGGCCAATGTCAACATGGACTGGTATAGCTAGAAGCCACAGAAAACACCTTTTCTAGCTAGACCTTGCACTTCATTAAAATAAAAGTAGCTCATAAGTGGGCATGCAACACTCCTCTTGATTTTTTTTTTCAGAGGGTCAGACTGTTTTGGAAACATGGTGTAATAGCAAAAGGTAGATGACCAACAATCAAATTCCTAAGTTTGGAACTCACTTGGCTTATTATTATTATTACTATTATTATTATCATTATTTGTGTGATTATATAGTTTGCCTAGTAGTAATGAACAAAGTTAGCATAAACATAAGGGAAAATCGGGGTGGAGGAGGGAGAACAAAGAAAGAATTTTAAAAAAAGTGTGAGGGGAAGAGGAAAGGATGAAAGAAAGAATGGATTGAAAAATGAAAAGAAACAAAGGAAGAGGAAAAAAATAATAAAAAAAATTAAGGGCCCAATCCTAGATTTGAACCCAGGATTTCCCGCTTAGTAGACCTGTGCCCTACTGGACTATAGTTTTTGTTAGTTTTTGTTGCATTATTTCCCTGGAAGACCAACTAATGGCTTATTTTTTTTGCTCGTGTGTGAAATAATTAAATTCCTTCTTTCCCTGAAAACCCTGAAAGTTTCCTTACTTTTGTTGGTCCAAGGGTACATACCTACGTAGGTATATACATACATACATGCATGTGTTCAGGCAGGCAGACAGACAGATATACTGATACACATACAGGCACACATATATACATCCACACAGGAACATACATACACAGCTCCACACCATGTAGGCAGGCACAGGCAGAGAAGCTGGTGGACGGGCTAATTGAAAAGCCATGGCCAGTAAATTTTGCACCCCAAAAATTCCAGGTCCCCATCACAGCTTGGTGGACTGGGTGGGAAGATGCTGAAAGACTGGGAAGATGCTGAAAGACTGGGAAGATGCTGAAAGACTGGGAAGATGCTGAAAGACTGGGAAGATGCTGAAAGACTGGGAAGTTTCCTGTCAGTGTTGGTTTGAACTTACAACCCTGGGGTTGTTAGGCCAAGAGTCAAATTACTCAGCCACACACACACACACACACACACACACACACACACACACACACACACACACACACACACACACACACACACACACACACAATTAAATAAATGTTTTAAAATTTTACAAAATTTAAAAACATTTAATTTTAAATTATCCTTTACTGGATATACATTTTTGGTTTTTCATTTTATTTCATTTCACCAATTTCAGCTCTTTGTGCTTGACTTTGTTCACAGCCTAGGAGCCTTATTCTATACCAGATCGTCATGATAAAGACCAACCTAAATCCTGGCAAACAAATTGAAACAATGCAGGCCGATGAATTGTTTCAGAATCATGTTAATTGGTCTTCCCCCTGTTGAAAAGAAGCATCATCTTAACACCTGATATATATATATATATATATATATATATATATATATATATATATATATATATAATCAAATAAGTGGCATTATTACATTGATTCTGTTTCTCTTTTTTTGTTGTTTTTATGTACCAGGACCTTTGTTGATGTCTTACACAGACTGCCATTCATCGTCAGAATCAAAACCTGTTTGTCAAATAGCAGCATACTAATTAGTAAAAAAAAAATAAAAAAAAAAAATAAAAAAAAATAACTAAATAATAATAATAATAATAATAATAATAATAATAATAAATACAGAAACAATGCATTGATCTGTCCTCCTGACCAAACACCAGCCGTTTAACACCACACTTGCACATTATTACATATTAAAATATTTGTTACTAATAATTCTATATTAAATGTTAATTAACATTCACCCCAGACACTTTAATTTCAAGCAAAGATAAGAGCATAAATAATCACATATAGGAAAGTAAGACAAGGTCATGTAAACAGCTTAGAGTCCATGAAGTTATATGGCAGAAAAAAATCAATTAGCTGTGACATCTAATGCAATGGAGACTACAGTTTTTAGAAAGAACAATTATTCAGATAAAACCAGCATCTCTTTCCTTCAAAATCTTAGCCCATAGTCGACATCTCGGTCCAATCCTGAAAAATTGCATCATTATGTTTCAATTAATAATTATATTTCAATTGATAATCACAAAAAAATTTAAAAGGCCCCTTAATATGAATAAACAGAACAAGTACATAATAACATTCGTTAAACTCAACCTCTTTCGAGAGAGGAGCATCTACAATGCAAGCTTCTCTGGAGGAATAGATACAGATATTGGCCTGTAGATATCACGTAGCTGATACTTAATTTATGGAAACATGGACACAGTCTACACAACAAAAATAACAACAAAAAATACAAACAAAAAAAAACAACCACTTAGTCTATTTAAAAAAAAACAACTTTAAACTTATTTCACATTGGTATAAAAAAAAAGCTATAAAACTGCTGTCTCTATTTAGTTCCAGACCAGGGCTACTGCATAACGGATAAATATAAAATAGTAGTTTGTCTTTGTTGCTAGATTGATGCACAGGAAACATCTCACTGCAATATATAACTAAAGCTAGTTTACTACCAAATCTGACAGTCAGTCAATGATCAATTTGATCAACTCAAGCAACACTATTGATAGATGGTAAACTTAAGATGAAAGAGTGCATACTGTGGTATATCATCATTTCTTGTTTTATTTCTTGTCTGCTGCGCAGGTTATCATATTATTCTGGTGTGGTCTTAGTTTGTACCTTACCTTTTTTGATGCAAAAAAAGAATAAAGCTTAACTGAATGTCACAGTTCTGTTTCTGGGGCTAAAGTGTTTTGGGTGAAAACAACATGACACATACCATGTTAGCATTCCTCACATACTCAGAGAAAATAATTTCTAATGCTATCTTACTAATTGTTTAAGTAGCAAGGACACCAATTGTTAGAAAGTATGTTAGTACAATCTATAATGGATTAACCCACACTTATCCCAATACATTGAATGTGCATTTAGCTGCATGTGTAGTAACTTCCTTCAGCTGCTATTGCTGTTAAAACAACTGAAAGAAATCTCGAATCCTTCACCTAAGTGGTATATACATGCAATGGAAAAAAGGGGGGAAATGGGGATGAAATTCATCTTCAAAGGCATGCCTGAAGCTATGTTCTGTTCTCTCCCATACTTACCTGTCTACCATATTTGGCAATATGTCACAGGTAAATACATTGACAAATTGTCAATATTGGGCTGATATAAAGATTCAATTAATAATATTTTTAAATTTAGGTTTTATATTGTTTCTTTGTTTTTTATTTTATAAAATGCATAGTGCTGTATGTTAGTCTCACCAATACAATCACCAAGTTTTGTACCTTCTTTTATTTGTGTATATATGAAGTGCTACATTTCAATATGCACCTTCAATTTATAAAAATGGAAATATGGATCCATATTATATTGTGAGATAATTATGAAACAAAACATTCTGAAGGAAACAGCCTTAAAAAATTAACAATAAAGTTCACACACACTCTCACTACAGTTTCCAATCACTGCTCGGGAATGAAGAAATAAACTTTAATATTGTTTGTTGTTGTTGGCACAAGTCAATCCAACAGGTTCCATTTCAAAGCCACCACCAGTCCATGCATACTTACTTGAGCCCAAGGTCCTCCAAGTCCTTCCTCGTCATGTGACGTCGAACATCTTCCAAAGTGAGTTGCTGGCCAACAATCTATTTAGTGGGCAAAATAATCATGAAAGCTTTTATAAAATTAAGTTGTTTTTTTTTTTTACATAACAATTGAATAGATGATTGCTTATATATTTTAAGACAATTTTCATCACAATGCAGCAATGCATTAATCAACTAGAAATTTTGAAAAGTGCCACATTGTGTGTCGCATACCTCATGTCCTGCATAAGTAACACATAAAGCACAGCATGGGATGGACTCGGTGAAAAAGTTTAATGCAACTTGGAAGAACATTTTTCACCTCAGATGTGCGGAACTAAATCATACAAATATGCAGAAGCAGCAAAAGGTACAGGTTGTAAGGACAGACATATATTTAGACTATCAGAACAATCCAACAATTTGTAGCTATTTTTCTAATAATCATGTACACAGGAACACTCTAGAGTGATCTCCGAGGACTCCCCAGCAACTCCAAGGTTACATGGATAGACGAATATATGGTGTGAGTTTTATTATGGAAGATAAAACTATAATATTATAGTCACACACACACCTTATCCATAGAGTCAGCATCTAGGCAGCCATTCAGCCAACTGAGGAAGTCGGAGTCCACAGTGAAGTGGGATACAGTGCCACTGTCCACTGTCTCCACAGGCACAGGAGATTCATTATCTGTGACAGCCATCTGAAGGCTCTCCCTCTCCTCTTCCACCTCAGCGTGGAGCACTGCACTCAAGTCCTTCCTCACCTCCACCAGTTGCCTTAGAAGACTACAGAGGGGAGAAGGAAAAGAAAAGATGAGAAAAAAAAAAGAAGTTAGTATAGTAGAACCTAAGGCCTGTCCACACTGCACACTAAAACCGGTTTCATCTGAAACCTTCAGAAGGGTACGCTTCAAGCGGCTCAGATATATTAACATTGTGTGTGGCTTTATTGTAGATGTTCGCTATTAGGAGTTTAGCTACTAAAAGCTCTCTCTGTCCTCTCTATCCTCCATTTGTGCGATGACATTGCAGAGAAAAAAAAAAGAACGAAGTAGCACACGAGAAAATAAAATATCCTGTTTCAATGGAGGTAGAGGCAAACCAATTAATCAGGTCACCCAATTATTTAGCCCACGCAGGTGATGTGGAGCGGGTTCAGCACTATGCCAGTGTCGATGCAAGAAAATATTGGAGCCGGGTGTTGCTGGAGAGAGGTACAAATCCATTTGTAGTATGGACAGGTCTTAAGAGTTACAAACTCAACTAACCTGTCAACTATGCGCTCATTGAAACAACAGCGGATAGACTAGTTCAAGCTATTCAATTTTAAAAACTTTTTGAATGCCCATGCTACAGAATTGTAACTGCTGCAGTGTGTCTCTATCCTTTCACAGGGGCAAGATAACCATAAACAAAGGAGAGAGAAAACCACTGCAACTATAACTCTGGGTTGTGGACAAAGTAAGGAATATTATAAAGTTGGCCACCAACTGGATTATTTTCCACCTTCAGGCTGAAGGACCAAACGACCAAACAGGCACCTGCTCCTAACTATCAACAGTCTGCATGTATTCCCACTGGTGTATAAAGAACCAAGTTTGTTTTGATCTACCCACAGTGATGGTAAATATTTTGTACCTCTATGCAATAGCACTATGATGACCTTTTCCTTTTCATCAAGACTGCAAAGTAAAATTTGGTAGGAGAGAGAGACAGATAATCGTGGATGACCAATTGAATCCAGTCCACATTGATTTGGGGATGACTCCATCCATGTCTTCCTACCTCAAGGAGAGAACCAGGAAGCATCCATTCTCTCCCCAGAAAAAGACTCATAGCTCTCAGACATCACACTACCTCAACACACCAAAAAAGATAATTACATCAAGAGTAGGCGTAAATTTGTGAGGAGTTGAGAAATTTTAAATATAGCGTGTCAAATCGTGCCCTTTGCTGTAAAGTAAGAAGAGAGAGCAGAGGGTGGGGGAAAAAAGAAGGGGAAAAAAAGAAGGGAAACTACCTACAAGATCTGCTGTCCCCAGGTGGTCACCCATCCAAGTACTGAGCAGGACTAACAGTGCTTAACTTCAGTAAGTAATTTTAATTGAAATCAATTTGAACAAAAAAGAGAGTTTAATCCCAAAATTGTCTGTGGATTTTTGCAACTGTGGATTCTGAATGCATTTTTGGTGGGATTTTTGCAAATTGATAGTCAAATTGCAAGCAATTTGAATTAATTTGGAACACGTGTTCCTTTAAGTTCTGGGGGAGGGGGAGAGTAAAGGGTTGGTGGGCTGTATAGCAAACATTTATTATAACATAATTAAAACAAAAAAAAAAACCAAAAAAAACAAAAAAAACAAAACCAAAAAAAAACAAAAAAAAAAAACAAACCACAAACAAGAAATAAACACAATAAATCTTTACCAAATGCATGCTGTTATTGCCATTTTGGTTGTTTCCTTTGAAGCTTACAATTGCCTCCTATGCACTCACTTCCACAGTACAAGTTTTATGCAGAATTGTGCATTTTCCAAACAACCCAAGTAAAATATTATGATCACAAGAGCAACAACAGGATGGGGGGGGGGGGGGGGGGGGGGGGGGGAGAAAGGAAAAAGTACACTGTACTCTTTCTACACAACCACAGCACATCATATTCCATCGACCATAACACCTACTCGAGATTTTCCTGCATGGTCTCCTTGAGTTCTATTTTGAGTGTCACCATTTCCTGCTGGTCTGAGCTGTCAGACAGTGTTGTCACGGTGGAGGCCCAGGACACTGACTTGGTGTGACTCCTCGGAGACATCACTCTGGGAGAAGTGGCCATGTCATCCTCAGTATTCACACTGCCCAGTTGGCTCGCCATATCTGTGCATAATATCGCATGACTTTTTTGAAAAGTAGAGACCAGCGTATGTATATAAAAACGAGCATTCTATATTAGTTTTTACACCAGGTAAGAACAACTCCTACACGAACACACGTCTAATGTTCATACTGGTCTACAGAGCTACTTGAGAACAAAAGGTAACTTCTCTACTGTCTTTGTTCACTTCCATTACCTGGGGAGAGTATTCCTAAGACTCTGTTGACAGCTACTCTCACGAGATTATCAATGGCAAAGATACAATGAGGAGGAGTGTCTCTTCTTTTGTGAGCGTCAGTGACTGCTCCAGGGAAGTGGTAGATCACAAGCTCTACCTCTGACCTCAACTGGACATTTGCTCCACACTTGGTTCGTAGGTTAGCTGCATTTAATAAAAAGAAGAAAAAGTTAAAACAAAAAACCACATAGCACTGAATGCACTCTAAATGAACTTTGTACTTTAAAATCTCATAAAAACTGTATAAATGTTAATAATATGGTGCTTTTGGTTGTTTAATAGAAAAAATGTAAAACATCTTTCCACAGGTGCCTAACACATTTCTGGCTATATTCATGGTAGCCCCTAAATCAGAATTTTTTTTTGGATTAAGGGACTAATTGGTCCTTAGTTCTGGACCTGATATTACTATTCAAACAATTTCATTTCCCTATTTTCCATTTTTTAAATTTATTTATATATGTAAGGGCCCTGATGAGACAGCAAATAATTTTTTGAGTTGTATAGGCAGTCCTACTTCTAATGTCTTTCATCAGTATAAAAAAAAATTAAAAAAAAAGGAAAAAAAAACAAAAAAAAAACCACCTCATTTTTAAACACATCTGAAAAGCAACCTAAGCCATGTGCACACTAAAACCGGTTTCAGTCTGGAACGGGTTATACGCATCCACACTATACCTGGTTTCATTCTAATGGGTTCCACCCGGTTTCACCTGAAACCTTCAGAAGGGTAAGCTTCAAGCAGCTCAGATTTATTTAACATTCCTGTGGCTTTACTGCTGATGTTCACTATTAGGAGTTTAGCTACTAATAGCTCTCTCCCTCCTCTCCATCCTCCATTTATGCAATGATATTTCGGAGGGAAAAGACAGAACGAAGTAGCACACGAGAAAATAAAATTCCCTGTTTCAATACAAGGTAGAGGAAAACCAACAAATTAGCATAGCCAATTATTCAACCCACGCAGGTGATGTGGAGCGGGTTCACCACTAGTTAGTGTGGACGCAAGAAAATGTTTGGAACCAGGTGTTGCTGGAGAGAGGTATAAACCCGTTAATTTTTTTAAACACTGCATTAGAAATCAGGTGGATTCCAGAGAAGCTTAAATCTTCAAACAGGTTTCAAATACATATTCAAGGTGTTCAACAACATCTACGGTAATTTCACCATTTCACATGGCATTTTTTAAAGTTGAGTTTCATCTTCTATTATAGTTTTATAATTTGAACAGAAGGGAAAGTTTACTCTGTCTCCAACTGTAATAGATCAACCATTTATCAAACTTACATTTGAATATTTCTAGACAATAGTTTCGTTGGTGGAAATAAAAACTGGTAAGGAGTAAATTTGTTTACCAAGTTCCAGGTTTTCCTTTTGCTGATGTTCATGTTTGGTGAAGTCGGTCATGGCATCTACCAGACTCAGTATGTCCTGCTCACTGATCACCAGAGACTGGCTCTCCAAGTTGTTCTCCTGCAGACTCTTCCTCAAATCTTTATAAATCTAAACAAACAGTTAGCAAAAAAAAAACTTTATAAGTTCTTTGTTTCTGAATGGGATAAAATGTTTGGAGGGAGTAAGTGCACACAGTACCTGCTCCCTCTCCTCAGAAAGAACTTTCAAGAGAATGATCTGGTTCTGAGCGTGGAGTTTGACTTGTTTGAACTCTGTTATGGTTGGGGAGTCCACTCCTCTGCCAGCAGCTGCACCAGGAGAGCCGCCAGACTGCACATGCTCAGGGGCAGGCAGAAGAGACCTGCGGAGCCACACAATCATTGCAGTACTGAACATGGACAGGTAGAGACACTTTTGTGGAGTCCAAATCAGCTCTCATTAGAAATCAACAGTTTTATATCAACTTCTTTACATGAATAATATAGAGAACAGATAATGCATCACACTCATTCATTGAAATGGTATTGTCCCAAGGCAAAAATTAATATTCATGGTTTCCATCCAACATGGAAACAAGAAAGAAAAGAGTTACAATATCACGAGAACCAAAATCCACATGCAATATAATACATCTACACTTGGTAATGAAAGGAGGTGGAGGAGTTAAAGATGTGGTGGGTGATCACCATCTGCAGATACCTGTAGGACACCATTATTGAATCTAAATGCTAATCAATAACTCTATCTGTTTATATATCATCACTGTCTTTCATACATTGAACAAAACTTACCGAGATGAGGAGAAACCTCTGATCTCTTCCATAACTGATGAGCCTCCTCTATAGAGAAATATAATTTAAAAATTAAAAAAGCAGACAATTTTAGTTAAAAACAATTAGAATATGCATATTCTATAAGAAGTTTTACAATGTGGTTGGTATAACTGTTTCTGTTGTCATGCATGTGTGGTGTGGTGCACAAGCAAGGGGTAACACCCACCCTAGCTCTGTCATGTGTGGTAATGCTACAACATGTCAACCCATAGTACTCCACAAAACATTTTGTAGTTACTATTACGTGAAAGTCTTTGAGTATTCATCACTTTCTGGCTGTGAAGATACTCTGGTGGCTGCCATTGCTGCATTGGTTGATATCAATTGAAATAGCTTATAAATATGAATTGAATAATGAAGGAACACATGTGTACATGTAAATGCCCTCAACCACACACCACACCATGTTTGCATGAAAAAGGAGAAAAAGGAAAGATTAAAATTTATATATATATATATATATATATATATATATATATATATATATATATATATATATATATATATATATATATATAACCTGTTCATGAATTGTCAGGACAGTTAACCCTGACATCCAGGAACTAACATTCCTTGCAGACACTAATTGATTCTATATTGTTGATTGTTCGTGTGTATATAGTGTGTATAGCTAATTATGTATAAATAGTTGTGGTTGACTGTGGAATGCATAGTAGCAGTAATCAGTTATTGTTGTACGCTGTTAAATAACTAGACATTAATCAGTTCTAATTCACTCAAGTTAAAGTATTTCCTGTATATGTATATCAAGATACCCTCTGTACTTGTATACTTAAATGTTTTGGCTATAAGTTTTATTATAATATTATATGTTTGATTTGTAGAGTTTTCATCTGCTGAGTTTGAATCATTGAAACAATTATTGAGACAGAGTTATAATATAAGCAAAATTAAAAGTTATCCTTGAATATTGATGATGAACTATGTTTTAATTTAAAACAAGTCATGCCATTATTTACACTGGGAATGTTCTGTCTTAATAAAAATGACAGGCTTGCTGATGCTAACTTATCATCAGAGTCAACATCACACCTGCTATGTTAAGGAAATAAGGGGTGGGGTGGGGTGGGAGGGGGGAACAAAAAAAAAAAGAAGAAATGCAAATGGAACACTGCCCCAATATATTAAATCATACAGGCAAAGTTCAGTGGGTGCTTACAAAAAAGTAGTGAATAACACTTACATGTGCTCCTATTTATATGAAAAGACCTCTTCCCATCACTGCATAACACACACACACACACACACACACACACACACACACACACACACACACACACACACACACACACACAGAATAAAATGTATAACCAACAGCCAGTCTCCTGAAAATTAATAACAACTAAAAATTAAATGCATAGCATGCACACATGCATATACATATTGTAGTAGAAGTAGCAGGTTGCAGTTGCCAGTTCCATATTCCAGCTGTGAGTTATGATGCACTTTTAAAGTTGCAGTTGCAAGTGCTGTGGTAAGTTGTGTCTCATGTTGCAGTAGCAAGTGCTGTGGTAAGTTGTGTCTCATGTTGCAGTAGCAAGTGCTGTGGTAAGTTGTGTCTCATGTTGCAGTTGCAAGTGCTGTGGTAAGTTGCGTCTCATGTTGCAGTAGCAAGTGCTGTGGTAAGTTGTGTCTCATGTTGCAGTTGCAAGTGCTGTGGTAAGTTGTGTCTCATGTTGCAGTAGCAAGTGCTGTGGTAAGTTGTGTCTCATGTTGCAGTTGCAAGTGCTGTGGTAAGTTGTGTCTCATGTTGCAGTTGCAAGCTATTTGTTAAAGTTGTAAATCCTGGCCACTGGCTGCAGTTAAAAGTTGAAGTTGGGAGTTGAAGATGAAAGTTGAAGTTTAAAGTTGGAATTTACAGTTCCAACTACAGTTGAAGTTACAATTGCTACTTGCAGTTTCAAGTTTGTGGAGAGTTGAAAGTCTGAAGGTCATTAAGTTGTTATCAAAGCAGTACATGAATCAACTAACCCAAAATTGATAACCAGTATAATCTAGTTCATCATCACCAATGAAATAAACTTACTTCAAGAAATCATGGTGAAGTAATTTCTCAGCAGTGGGTCGATCACTTTGGTCAGGTTCGAAACAACTCAGTAGGAAACTATGGGCATCTTGAGAGAGATTCTCAGGGATCTCTGGATGCTGCTGATTCATACCCACTTTAAAAATGGCAGCTTCTGGAGTGCCCAGTTCATGAAAAGGTGGCTTTCCAGTAGCCATTTCCACCACTGTGCATCCAAGGGACCAGATGTCTGCCTGAAAAGGGAGTTCAAATATTACATCAAGCATAACTTTCAATGCACACACATCACCCTCACACCCAACCCTATACTAATACCTCCACTCCCCTGCGCATCTCCATCTATGGAGATGAGAGAGGGGGAGGGAATATTGGTATCATTATGTCATGAAAACAAGGAAGGGTAGAGTAGGCCAATATCTATAATAAGGTGTGCAGTCGAAACACCCAAACAGCCATGGTGCCACCCAAACAACCACGGTGCCACCCAAACAATCATGGTGCCACCCAAACAGCCTTGGTGCCACCCAAACAGCCTTGGTGCCACCCCAAAACAACAACATAGAGACAAAAATTGTTCTCAAAGACACTTTTACTGAGTCCTATTTTACATTTACTGTAATAAAAGATATTTAGGGAACACATGGAATGGAAAGAGACACTATATACAAGGTGATTTAGACACATAAAAATGATCTATTAATTCGCATGATAGTTAGAGCAATCACAGGTTGTAGGAGTTAATAAAAATTCCAAGGAATGTGAGCAGAAGCCTCACAGGGCAACCATATATACTTGGCTGGCAACATTCACTTGTGAATTATTACAAGCCATGCTAGGGTAGACAAGTTTTGTTTTCACCAAGTGTGCATGATTCTGTCTGTTGTTTCACTCTCTTCTTACCACTACAACCACTTCATTGAGGTACCAACAGCAGTAATTGCAATTGAATTACCTTTTCCTAAGTAGTTGTAATTGTGACTAATTACATTTCTCAGCAAGTAATTGTACATTTGCATTTCAGTCTACAATATAGGAATTATAGTGGTGTGCGAGTCTGTATGAAGTAAAAATGTACAGCATGCCTCGTGGGATTCCATCCCGGGTGGCTTCTCGATCCCATTTGATTAGTGTAATTTAAGTGATTGCTATTTGTTGAGTTAATTCGATTGTACCTGTAATTAGCTGATTGAAGCCAACCGAAGTCATGAACTTTGTGATGTGAAGTTCTGAGCAAAGAAACTTCAAATGCAATTTGTATTTGGATACTCACAGTATGGTTAGGTAGAACAGTGGGTGTGGTTAGGTAGAACAGTGGGTGTGGTTAGGTAGAACAGTGGGTGTGGTTAGGTAGAACAGTGTGTGTGGAGGCAGACACTGTTGGGCAGTTGTACAGGACAGCTCATGCGCAATGAGTGAGCATGCGTCTCATAGGGAGTTGAATGGAAGAAGAAGAAAGAAAAAAAAAGACAAAGTGTGTAGTCTTGTGGATTCGTACTTACTGGAGGTCCGTAGCCTCTCTGTCCTGCCCTGATCACCTCAGGAGCCATATATTGCATTGTACCTGAAAATAATAGTTACCACACACAACTTCAAATAAAAAAAAACAAAAACTTTTACACATAGAAAATGTAAGCAAAGCAAACATTAAAGGCAAGCTGAACCTTATCTAAGGTGTGTATCTAAGGTGTGTGCCACATACTCTCGCAATATCACTAACCTGTAAAATGTTTTGGTTTGATTGTGTAAACCTGCAAGTCTCTTAGACGCTCCAAAATCCGAGATCTTGAGTTCTCCAGTGTACATATTGACGAGGACATTGTCACCTTTTATATCCCGGTGTACAATGCGCTGATCGTGCAGGTACTTAATGCCTTTAGTGATTTGTCGTGTGTAGTGGGTGATGGTTTTCTCCTTGGAGAGAGCACCCCACTTGTATTTTAGCAGTGATGATAGACTCCCTGCAATAAGAGGGGGGAAATGTCTTTATATCAAGATGACAATCAGTAAAGATACAAGTCTGTGATAGAACAACAAGTATTTCCTTCTTCGTAGAAAGCTCTCCATGCCATGCTGCCATATGTGGAGATATATCAGTCTTCACAGCATTTACACTGGTATAACTATGCCAATAACACTAAGGTACAGAATTTCAAATATACCTAACTCTAACCTGTGACACATAGATGACAAAACTACAGTGCACAATAAAAGCTGTTTGATATTACATCGCATTCTACATATTTATTAACCAAAGCAGTACTCTGTCTCCTTCAGTACCTCCAGGGACGTACTCCATGAATATCTTGAGGGTGCCGTCTTCAACAAAGGCACCAAAATACTGCACAATGTTCCTGTGCATGAGGTGTCTATGCAGTCGAATCTCCTCTTGAGTGGCCTGCATTTGCCTGAGGCACATGGAGGCACAACAGGTCAGCAATTAAAAACAACACTAAATAAGATTAACATTTTATTTTAAAAAAGAGAAAGAGAAAAAAAGAAGAATCAAATAAACAATAAAATAATTTGGTAGTAGTAGTAGTTTTAGTAGTAGTAGTAGTAGTAGTAGTAGTAGTAGTAATAGTAGCAGCGGGAATAGTATTAGTTGTAATTGTAATAATCTGAGAATAGAGACATCACAAGCAGCTGCCATTACCCAGAGTCACTATCTCCTTGTCTTGGTATTTCCTTGATGGCCATCTTCTTCCTGGTGACCATATCAAAGCCCGAGTACACTGTGCCAAAGGAGCCGCGCCCCAAGACAACTCGCTGGCCATTATCATTCATCTCATATTCGTACTCTATCTCAAAAGAGCCGTCCTCTGCTGAATTCACGGAGAGGAAATTGGGCATTGTGGCCACACCACCCTCACCAAAGCCACTATTCACCAGGTCACAGAATCTGCATATATACAAGTAAATATTTGTGGCTGATAGTTACATCTACAAGATTGACGGAGTACATTGAACATGAAGGAAATCACTAACTCGCTTGTAAAGTAACAAAATATAGAGATGCCTCTACAATACCACAGTGGAACAATACGTAGTACACTGTTTGTATCAGGACTAAGTGTTCCTCACATTACTTTATAAGTGGAATGTATGTTGCTTTTGTTTTCAGGGGCAGGAGGGGGGTGACAGCAAACTTGCCTTTCACCGAAATAATTTGGACCCCCCCCCCCCCCCCCCCCCCCCTCCAACACCATAACTAGGTCACAGGTAAGGCATTAAATTTACAATGAAATTGAAAAATTCAATCCTCATTATTATCCTACTAGTGAAGCAATAAAATTTAAAAATAAAACATGTATATATAAAAAGAAGAAGTTTTTAAGTCTTCCTAGCCCAAACAGGTCTAGTTAGTCAGAGTTCTTCTGAGAGATATTGTATCCTCATGGAATGGAAAGGATCAACATCAAGTGTGGCATGGCACATACCACACCTCATTCCACTCCAAACTGGTATCAGATTGTGCTAAAAATGAATAACAAATATACAGAATCACTGCTACTATTACGACTACTACTACTAATATTGAATAGCAATGAATATGAAAACTAGCTGCCTACTGCGAGCAAAGTTTGCTTGAAGAGAAGAAGACCTGGAAGTCCTCGCTGTAGTTGTCGATGACATAGAGGAACATGCCTCGACTGTCTCTTTTGTTGATGCTCAAGTTCTTCACGCACGTCAACAAGTACGACCACTCGTGCGCCACCTGCACACACACATGTAAAAGAGAGGTAAATTAGTGCCATACACAAGTTAGCACTTGTTCAGCAATACACAGCATAACCACAGTAGATGGTCGGGGGGTGTGTGGTTAAGCACATGAACAATATTATAGCATGTGAGGTGGGAGGGTAATAACCATGCTGCCTCGATGGTAGCATATTTTCACAGGCAAAACATTCCTGGGGGGGGGGGGGGGGGAAGATGAGGGGGTGGGGAGGGGAGAGAGTGGGGATTTGTAATGAGAACATGCCTGACCATTGACCGTTTCATGAGATAATTACAATGATCATGATAATCATAGCATTGCTGCAGTATCAACTTAATGCACTGTATATGCTTACATACACATATACATATATCATACACACACACACACCTATACATTCATGCATGCACACATACTTGCATCCATTAAAAACGTACTAAGTACACGCACATACCTACTTATCACCTACATACAGACATGTACATACACACACACACATACCTCTTTATCCTCAGACTTTACACAATGCCAAATTTGAATTTTCTAAAAGAGAGAATGGAGGAAAAATTGAAAAGTAGAAAAGAAACAAGAGTCCCAAAGAGTCAGCTTCAGCTGTTTGCCCCACCACAGTACCAGCCCAGCTCATATCTGACCATGGAGTAGCCCCAGCTTATCCCAGCCAAGACTACCCTTTACCTAATGCTAGCTCAAGTTCCATTTTACTGAATACTAACCCCAGATGACACCTTACCAATTTATACTAACTCAAGCTCACTCCACACTCAATTCTAGCCCCAGAACCCCTTTACAAAATACCCAGTTCACAAATGGCCCTAGCTTATCCCACACAAAAACTATCCCCAGTTTATCACTCACTAAAACCATCTCCAGTTCAAACCTAACCCAAACCACCCCCAGCCCTAACCCCAGGCACTGCCTCTACTACCACGTACTGCCTTGGCCTGCTCTCCTTCACCGCCTGGATGGAAGGCTATGAAGCTGGGGAGATAGATGAAGCCATCTTGCTTGGTCTCGTTGGGCTCATACAGCAACACCTGTGGTGATGTACACAGCAGTAACAGTTCAGCTTGCAATATTCCATAAAGACACACTGCACACCACATATTCTGCAGCTTAAAGAGTTTTACATCACAACTGAGACATATCCCATACTACAAGTTTTGTAACATCAGTAGTTTGTACCATATAGTGCACATTAGATCGTGACATGACCCTTTACCAGGCCAAAAAACGAAAAGATCCATCCTGGAACTACTGTTTGGTCAGCCATGTAATACATGCATACTCAAGAGTGAACAGTGTGCACAAAACCACAACTACAAGAATAACACTGAACCGGCGTCATTACCAACTATATCCCCTCAATCAAATGAATAAAATAAATAAATTAGTAGATAATTAAATTACTAAATTATATATATATTTTAAAATATAACATTGACTTCCATGCTGATGTTAATATACTTACTGGAAATTGGTTTGAGCAGTATTTCTCCTCAGTGGCATCAATGAAGAACTCCATCCAGAAGGCAAACAGTTTCTCGTTGGCATTCTGTGAGATGTCGTACTCACTGCTCCTGAATGTGGTGATGAGTTTAATGTTTCCCGACGTGGTCTTCAGGTACCTACACAATAGATCCATTAGCACCACATCAAGACACTATACACTAATGTTAATCACTTATGCAGAGTATCTAAGCCACCATGCACCTAATCCTTGTATTGAGATAGTCCTGTATCTTTGATACATTTTACTCTTATGTTTTGCGGAATTTAATTCATGTATGCAACTGTATTATAAGCCAAATATTAAATTTTCGTGCGAACTGTTGTGAGGAACAATTAACTGAAAACTAAAACACCCAATATTCCAGGCCAGCAGCCAAATTTATTGTAGCTATTTACTAAAATTATTATTTATACATTAAGAAACAATCTCACAAATGTTCAAGTTTTTACCCACTCTGTCACAAAACGCCATAAAATCTTCCATAAGGGACAGGACCATATTCTAAAGTCTGAGACCCCCATAGCCCTGCATCTAGTCTTGTACTGTGACTAGAGGAGTGTGCCCAGTGTAGTCATCAGCCATGACAGTCAGGAATCAAATGCAGTGTGTACCGTGTCCTCCACACTCACTGTCAGCTCATAGTTGTGGATAAGCAAGCATCTAGAAGATGAGACAGGATATTAGGGTGAGTACTCACTGAGACATGTGACAGATGAGACATGTGACAGATGAGACATGTGACAGATGAGACATACACAGCCTACTATAAGAATCTGCGGTTGACCACTGTCTGTCCTAGCAACATGGCCATTCATGATCGTATCACAGAGATGACCACGTCATTGGCTATACATACATACATACTATATATAGAGAGAGAGGGAGAGGTTGCCACAACTCGACCACTCACACAACCCATCCTTTAGTCCCACTAACACATACTTTATGAGAATGTGTCAACAAGTGAAAATAATAATACCAATTCTCCACAGAGAGTCCTAAAGAGTGCATGGTTCAGCATGCACATGTAGTCGACCCTACAGCTCACCAGAGTGGCGGGTTGAGCTTGAACATGCACTCGGCAGCCTCACAGACTTTGGGGTAGTTCTCTGCCAGGACACTGATCTCAAAATACGTGGCCACTGCCCAGTAGTCGGTCTGTGACTGCAGACTGCCCTTACGCCCAATCAGCATGTTCAGAGTGGAAGCTATGGCAACATGCACATAAACCACGAGCTAAAACACCATTTTAAATGAAGAATTCCATTAATATAATGTGTAATAGTGTCAGAAGTCCACACCAATACAAATAAAAAGTGTAAAGAAGATATTCTTGCAGTACTGAATTGATAATCATGCACACCCACTCATCTCATTCCCTCCATCCATTCACCCACACACCTCACTCCATTCACCCACACACCTCACTCCATTCACCCACACACCTCACTCCTCCACCCACTCATCCACATGCTTCATTTCGTCCACCCACTCACCCTCCACCAACTCACCCACACACCTCTACCCACATTCCCTCCACCCACTCACCCACACGTCTCAGAATAGGACAAGTGGAAAACTTCTTGCCAGAGATGACCAGGAGAGTGGCGAGGTTGATCCCGGCATACTCGTTGGGTTGGACATCAAAGCCCTTCTGGTACCAATAGATGGCCTTGTCTCTGCTGGCTTCGTCTGTGTGCTTGGACTCCATGAACTGATCTTTATAGATGCGACCACACAGACAGAGGATATCTGGAACATGGTTTTCTTTCTCCTCCAGTACCTGAAGGACACATACACAACTTGTTCAAATGGAAGAATAAAGCAGCATTTAAAATTAACCTTCTGTTCAATAACACCAGCAATAAAAAAATATGAAAAAAATACAATAATAATAATAATAATAATAATAATAATAATAATAATAATAATAATAATAATAGGTGTTTCTCGGGGTAGTTTTTCTTTTTCTTTTTTTTTGTAATGTTAGTTATGTGTAGCCACACCCATTTACTTTTGAGAAAGGGTTTTTAACTAAAAAAACAAAATAACATTTTTGTCCTCAATCCTACAACAAAAAAAGGATGGGTGAAATGAAATGTGTGTGGTTCTTCAATCAAGTCAATTTTGTATCACTGAGTTCTTACTCCATACACCACCTGGGGTTCTTTAAGCTGAAAAAAGAACCACAAGAATGCATTTGCATGCATGCACATACACACATAGACACACTTGGATAATTTCTTATACCATAATCAATACAACAAGCAAACCTTCTCCAGAATCCGAATAGCATTTGTCCTGTCTCCTTCCTTATTCCTGCGACTCAAGGCGAAGGCGTAGAGGTACTGCACTGACGCCTTCTGGATCTCCACATGGTCAGGCAGGAACTCAGCCAGCTCCACCATGGACTCATAATCCTGCAACAACACACACACACACGACATGATCAGCCAACAACATGAACATCATGTCAAGCGCTTGTGAGAGTGAGCACACGTACATATCATAGCTGGTGCACCACAGGGCTGGTATTGTAATGGCAGAGTGAGCACATGTATATATTATAGCCGGCGCACCACAGGGCTGGTATCATACATGTGAGAGTGAGCACACGTACATATCATAGCCGGTGCACCACAGGGCTGGTATCATACATGTGAGAGTGAGCACACGTACATATCATAGCCGGTGCACCACAGGGCTGGTATCGTACATGTGAGAGTGAGCACACGTACATATCATAGCCGGTGCACCACAGGGCTGGTATCGTACATGTGAGAGTGAGGACACGTACATATCATAGCTGGTGCACCACAGGGCTGGTATCATACATGTGAGAGTGAGCACACGTACATATCATAGCTGGTACACCACAGGGTTGGTATCTGGGCCCAGCTCCCAGGGACATTATTGGTGCCTAAGCTGTAGTCCTAGCCAAACACAATGACATGAGCTGATGTGAGTATGGTGGATTGTGCAAATGAACACTTCCCCTGTTTATGATCTCCAGCCAAGTCAGCTCATGGTCATAGGGGTAGTGTCTTATTTTTAGATACTCCAAATACTATATGGGCTATACTGGAATAAATCCTTACCTTATTATGACAACATCATAAGATTAGAGCTAAAAATAGATCCATAGAGCAAACTCATATACTGGAGGTTGAAGATTATTCTAAACCAGCTCTCCAGTCACACGATATTCATGGAGAACAGAAAACTATTCAGCATTACCTCACCAAACTGCCAATTGAAGATATAGCTACCACTACTACATGGACTGGAGATGAATTATATGTTCAAGACAATGTTTCTTTGCTATCATATTTATACTAACATCTGTGCTTCAACCTCTATTGTCACTACTTCTGTCAAAAGAAGTTTATCACAGAGGTAAATTATTAATGACCCCCGTTTGCAAAACTACATTGGAGAAGCTGGTCCATCCCACCTGATTAAAATTGTAATAGACTCACAAGAAAAAAAGGGAGAGAAATTAGTGATCAGGATCCAGAAGTCATCATTTTTCCCCCTTAGCCTGCAGCTTTCAGCTATCACAGGATGGCAAATTCCTGTAGGTCACCTGAGTCAACACACATTTCCACCACACCCACCAGAGGGGTGACGATTAACGGGAGCTCCACCACCAGCTAACCTGGTGGCTCACCCTCGACTAGTGAGGGGACCACATTTTCCTGAGATGGAATGTTGGGAACCCAGTGCCATTTCCCTAGAGACACCGATGGAAGGCCATCTAGGTGGCACAGGTGTAGATGGAAGGCAGCTGACTAGCGGGAAGGGGGGAGCAAAGAATTTGTACCCGAAGGCAGCCCTCCACCTGCACCATAAGGTGCCCAGCTCAATGCATTGGAGGGTTGGTCATGCTGGAGATCCAACACTACTGGTGAGGACTGCCAGTGGTCCACAGAGTCATGCATTAAGGGGCAAGGATGACCATTTCCCTGAGCGGAGCCACTATCATAGATGTATGGAATTGAAACAGCAGAGATTGGTTCATTGTATAGGCACATCTACTGTGTAGTTTCCCCCTAACTATTGTTTAAATATGATCGATATCATTACTTTAACTTCATCCATGTTCAGTCACCATTAAGTCAAAATTAAATGGTTTTTCTTTCCCCCCCCCCCCCCCCCTTTTTTTGATTTTCAAGGGGAAGAGGAAAAACGAGATCCAAGTGGGACAAACGACTCCCACCACTGAAAGTAATCACAGTATATGAGAATGACATGTGCTTGGTATATGATTTGTTGTAACTATATTACCTAATTAATGCATTAATGTAGGGCAGTTCCATGAGAAGTGAAACTAAGTGTTAAAATTAGAAAACTGTTTTATTCCAATAAGTTTGGTATCATTGAGAACCAAAATCCTTCTAATTTCTGAATATGTAACTAATTTTGTAATAACTTTAGTTTACAGAAAGTTATTGCTTTTTTTTTTATTGAGGGCTGTAGCTAATTTTAAAAAGGATAGTTTTTGCTTGTAGCATTTCATAAGCAATATCTATAGAATTTAAATACTTTTCTTCAGCGTCATAGGTTGACTGAATCAGTTCTAAGCTTCTTCAGATGAGGGCAGCCTAAAATGAGTTGGTCAATAACATTCTCACTTTATTGTACATTCTTTCTGGTTTTCATCGGCATGTATGTCCATCACAAAATAAAACCTTTATTTTTAATAGCATAACTTTGTTTTATTTTTATTATTTTCTGTTTTAAGGTTATCAATAAGCTTCCCAATAGACACTTATTCTGCTATTTATTTTTAGATTTCTACTTTTGATATAGCCAGAAAGTATGTGTTGGACGTACAATATTTGTGCACGTCCATCACGTACGTCCATCACAAGCATATATGATGTATTGTATGATAAAATCAGTGAAGGTATATAGTTTAAGAAGTTTTGGTCTAGACAATACTGTATTGGTGGTAAACCATTTACAAGAAAAAACTGTAGTACATATAAATATTACAGCATCTACCGGGCTAGATCTATCATGTGATCCATGGTACAAGTCACACCTAGAACATTGCACCTGCAAAAATCCCATGTTTGAAAAGAGAGAGATATAATAGTTACTATGCTCAGCTATAAAGAAAGGCAGGCCAAGAGGAGGGCAAACATCAAGAAGGACGAGGATGAGTCAGAAGGGCATCCTATCTGTGCAGTGTCTCTGTGTGTTGGCCAATGGGTGGTAGTGGACTATGATGGAGAGGATTTTCCAGAAGAGATAACATGCTGCAATGGTGATGATCAGTTTGAGGTTGGTGTGATGCAAAAGAGCAGCAACCACTGGAAATGGCCAAAAGTAGTCAACAAGATTCTCTATGCAACAGACAACATAGTGCGTACCATCTGTCTTCCAAGAGCAGCAGGGCACCGTGGACAGTTCCTTTCTGACTAGCAATGCATAGTTAGCATTAATTATACTCCAGAGCTGTGCTGTTGCATGTATGAATTAGTGATGTAATCCCTTACCAAATACAGCTTTAAAAAATATAATTAAATAAGTAATTAATTAAAACAATTAGCAAAACAAGAGAAAAAAACAACTTCAAATCAATCATGTAGTTTGTATATTGGTAAATTTATTTTCTAAGTTACTTCCAACATTGATACACACTACGATTACTGCTATTCCTAAAAGTGGTACTAGTTGGAAATGGTCCGAACATGTTGGCAAACACTGGTGATGATTTAATGTGGTGGTAGTATCTACAAGTGTGAAATGTAACTATTTCCCCTCCCCCCTCTTACCAACTAAAGTGCGCAGCAATGGACATTTCATTATTAATGAAAATGTCTTACTATTCCTATTATTTTACCATTTAATTGGGAAATGTGGGGTTGCCTTCACTACATTTGGACTCGTACGTCCATCACATAAGTTGTGTACGTCTGTCACAATATATAAAATTTATTTTCAGAATGAAAAATTGTTTCCCCTTCTTTTAAGCTTGTGACATATCTACCCAGATGTGTTAGGGTTAGTTTGATACCAGAAAAAGATTTATACCTTCACACAATTCACAGAATTTTTAAGCTGAACAACATAGATATCAAAAATGGAAGTTCTCTGCGTCCGTCCGTCACACCCCAATAATGGTTTCTCCTGCCCAATAGCTAACTAATATCCCAAGTCTTCTCTATATGGGTAAACACCTTCAATAGGCCTTACAATAACTAAAATATAAAATAAATCTTATGGACCACCTGTATGGAAGTTATTAGGAATTTAACTGTCTGAATTGTACGTCCATCATTATGGAACTGCCCTGTAGTTAACTCGGGCAGAATAAGCTTTTTATACATGTCATATCCAGAAATAGTAGTAATATCTATCTGACATTAGGTTGCCTGAGCTCCAATTACTAAACACAACCTGAAAAAAAAAAAAGCAAATGAGGTGTACATAAGTTGTCTCCGGAATAACGAGTTCACGGCTACCACTAACCACAGATCTCATTGCACTGAAGCCTACCGGGCAAGAATAACACAGCAATATGTACACAACACACTAACTATAATCATGTTAATCACTGTAAACCACACCCACTCTACAGAAGTATTGCCCCCTCTACCTGTATGTCTCTGTATGTCAGCATGAGTCTGTGGATGACCTCAGCAGTGAACAGTCTAGGGTCCTCATTTATCTGGCCTCTCAGTCGCTGCAATTCCTAACATAAAAAATATAATATAGAGAGAGGAATTAATTTACAGGCCCAATTCAACTTATGAATATTGGTTCTACAGTTATAAATAAAATACCTTTTTCAAGTCATCTTTTTCCTTGGTTTCACGAATCATCTTCAATGTCTTGAAAAACATGGCTTTGTAGTCCTTCCTACGAAGAAGCATGCACATGTGCAGTGACCGTGTTGTCATGACTACCTATGGGTTCTGCAGACATGTGTGTATGTGCTACTATTCTGATCAATACGACCCAAAATAAAAACACACAGCCCTTTTATAAAATGGTATAAATTAGAAACATCAGATCAGACTGATAAGGTACAAGAAAACGTTGTCAATATCAATGAACCCACTTGATTGCACACTTGTTGGAGTGCAGTAGAAAACACAAGACAATCCACTAGATCATGATCAGATTATTTCAGCTAATTAACTTCCTCAGGAAAGGTTCACGAACATTTAATGACTTAATACAGGCTGTAAACATTTCATGTCAAAGACACATTTGGTGCACTAGTGTGCCTGCTGTAGCTTTGCTGCATGGCATTGGTGCAATGAAGTAGGAAGGGATATGAGAAACTAAAGCCATATGTGCTGAAAGTAGCTTGGATGAAACATTTGGATACTTTTACATTAACGTTTGTTGGCCAAACCACACCCATAACCAAATCCACAGGAGGGTAATAACACACTCCTGGTCATGTGGAGACCACATGACCAATTTCAGCCTGACCCATTCTTGGGCAGTGAAAACAACTTCCTGTGGCTGCAGCCATAACAAAATCACACCATTACCACACCCACACGAGGTTAAAATTCTCACCCAGTCACATGGGACACCACATGTCAAATTTCAGCCAGATTGATGCAGCTGTGTATACGCATACCCGAAGCTCCTGTTTATAAGTAGATACTCAATATTTAACTGTTGATGCATTTCCTAGGCCTTGAAGCAAATATTCAAACAGTAATCAGAACTAAAGTTACCATAGAAATTATTTAGAATCTAAAACAACAACCCAAAAAAGTAGGTTGATAAATTTATCCTTGCTGTAGCAGTAGGACTATTATTATTAATCCAATCGATTTTGGTTTAATAGAATACCTTTAAACAGAGAATCTTATGATGTCTGACGGTGTGCACCTCAATGACTCTGTTTCAAGTCATGAAGCTGAAACTCAGATACTATGCAAACAGAGTGATTTATGAATGCGAGATGGATGAGATGATTGCTATGGGCAGCTAAGAAAAAATAAACACTTAAGTGTTTTTAACATGTGTAATATCTGATCTTAGGTTCTAAAATTTTACCTCCAATGCAGTTACATTGTCCCATCTCCTACTACATCTACCAACCCTCTCACCACCAATTACCATCACACCCACCCCTTACTCCAAGATCTGAAACTTCAGATATTGAAAAGTGTGATACCTCTCCCCCATAGTTTGACTAACACACCTGACAGCAGAGTTGGTCTCCTGCAAGACATTCTTCAGTCTGTTGACCAGAGGCATCTCCTGGCAGTCAACTCCTTCCTTGACTATACAGTTGCCATCTCCATCCAGAAAGTAAGGGACGTAGATCAGGTTGCCTGATAAATGCTAAAGTAGACACACAAAGAACAAAAATAGAGGGTCACTTGGCATAAGAGAAAAGAAGATACCATTCTTAAACCAATAATATTTTGTGGGAAAATGTCAAATTTAACGCAGGAGTGATAATTAATTAAAATGTCAAACTGAATTATCATTCCTACCTGCTTTTTCTCTCCTTTGTTTAAATAGAAAAAAATGGGGCAAAATTTTGCACTTACTCTTTTTGTTCAGACAGACCAACGTACAGCAAGCCAGGGCCAACTTCATACCAACAAGCTGATCCTATTCATTGAATTTCTCCTTCTGAACTATCTAAAAAGCAACATTCCCTGCAAGAACAGTTAAGTTTCATCTTCATTCTTTGATTTTGAATACTTTAATATAAAGCTTACTCCCTTTTACAAGATCTTGTGAACATACACACCCACCCACACACTCACATTTGCATGTATCTTAGCAAGAGTTTTGTAATGCTGAGTACAATACCAGGGTTAAGAAGATTACTACTAATCCAATTGGCTGTAGAGCCTTATTAAAACTTACTCGAATAATTTTTTTCTAGCCAGAAACTACCAGCTGTTTGGCAACCAACTAGTAAGAATTGTCTCAGTTTGAAGCAGCAATTCCAGTATTGTTTCGTTTAAGAGGAATTAGGAAAACCAGGAGAAAACACATTAGACTTCCAGAAAGAAGTGTGACAGTAGCATAAAAAAAATTAAAAGAAACAACAAAACAAATAACCCTTCTCCTTCACACACACACACACACAAAAAATAAATAAATAAATTGAGGTTAAAACAAGAGGCCAACCATAAATAATGCAAAGAGATTCAGTCTAAAGGTTGGTAGTTGTTGATTTTCTTCTTATATTTTGGTTTCATTTTCAAACTGCTTTGGTAAGTGCTTTAGAGCTGGGACATACCCCACAAAGAGCTTCCTTCCCCATAGAAAGCTGAGCTGTGGAAGGAGCAGGAGAAAAAAGGGAAGTGTTTTGGGATGATACACACGCCCAACAAACCACACTATATAAACACACTTAGCCACTCCAAAATACCCTAAATGAAGTCAGAAAAACTGATAAACGTGCCCCACTCTCCACTATCCTATCATAACTTGGCCTTTCCAAATTAAATGCTAACTTTTGGACCAATTATGTAATTCTTTTATGATGTATTTTCTGATAAATTATGCTCCTAAAAGGTACCAATTATGCTCCAAATAAATGCAATTATTCCTACATATCAGTCCTCATTCAAACAGAATGCAAATGCAAAAAAAGAAAAGAAAAAAAGAAAAGTCCAGACAGTGTACAATAGATACAATAGATGCTCTTCCTTGTGCAGGCTCAGCTATACCTGATCAACTAAAGATTATGAGCTATTCTGGTATGGTTACAAAGTAGTTTTAATTATTTCACCACAACTTCTTCAAGTAATTAATAAAAGTACAAGGCAACAAGGAAAGGCTAAAAAAAAAAAAAAATTAAAAAAAAATAAATAAATAAAAAAAAAAAAATAATAAAAAAAAAAAATAAAAAATAAAAAATATATATATATACACATGATGGATTCATTTAAACCATTTGCAGTTATATATTTCATTAAAACATTGTTGATGAATATTGTAGCCAATAATTTTATCACATAGTGATTATGAAATTACCTATTGGTTTCTACAATAACATATCAAGAGAGGTGAAGGGTGACACAGAAGAGCCATTTCAAGCATGGTCAAGGATGGACAGAAATGACCTTCCCCAATTGCATCAATACTGTTCCTTTGCTATGTAATTAGTGCATTCCACAGATATCTAAATATAAATTTTTTTTTTTTAATGTGTTGTCAAGCAAAACACTTTTAGGTGCTTGATGTAAACAACACTAAGCTGGCAAAATGGACTGCAAATAATATATACACACCATTCCCACACAACTTGTATAGGCTGCTGGCTTAATTTGTTACCACAATCACATGTGAAATCTACTCTGGCATTGCCTATCATTTACCTTCACAGCCAACTTCTTGAAGGTGGAAAAAGGTAGAATATACAATACTAACAAGGACGATGGTGCATCACCCATTCCTATCCCTTTGCTTTACATTTGAAAATTCTATCTGCTTTTTTTGCTTGTCAGTCTGTCTGTAGTAGCACTCACATGACAATCAGTGACATCACATGATTGTGTGACTTTGTGTATGAGGCTGCAGCCCTTTGGTTGGTGGGTCTCGGCTAATGGATATTATTTTTTCTTATTTATCAGCATAATTTGACGTTAATTTAGACCATGTTTTTATGTTGTTGCAGGAATATATTCAGAGACAGTAGTTGAACAAACTTGGCAATGCTCCTATGTCTCTACACCACTGTGTAAGAAGTGGGTTCCATCGTCCAAGATGCAGAAGTGAACTGACGATATTGAACCTCGTTCCTCCACTATCTGAGTCCGGACAAGCTTCATCAAAATCTGTAGTGCAATAGCCATATATTTTATGCTTCAATTACCTTTAGTCTATTTAGATTGAGCCCATTTAGTGTTGTCAAGTGGAGACAATTCCTCAGCCAGATTAAGCTTCATGTCCATACTTGCAATGGCTTGTTCACACAAACTGACATTATTTCACCTATTCCTAGACAAAATGGACAAAATATTTGGCGGACTCATGGAATAATAAAACTTGATAAAGAATTATGGCTGTAAGGTAGGATTTTCAGCAGCATTGGAAAAAAATCAGCTTTTAAAAAATATATTTATATACTTCTTTTTAATATATATATATATATATATATATATATATATAAGGAAAATTTTTTTAAAAAGTTTGAATAAAGTGATGCATATATATATATCACACGTATGTATGAGTATTAATTGTCTTTTTACGACAGCTACATGGCAAAGGATTATTTGTTTATAACAAATATCAATGCATGATGTACAAGTTGAGGGCTCCATTATTAATCTCTGAACAGATTTGGAGAGGAGAGGGGGGGGGGGGACAGGGTTTCTGTTTATGTATAGACCTCAGTATATGGATACTACATGCAAATATAGGGGATATGGAATTCATATTTGCAGAGTCACAAATTTCAATGAAATAACTGCCTAAAGTTAATCATATCCACTCATTTCTCCTGCCACTATTTACATGACTTACTTCTACATTAGTAGTCATGGAACCACTGCTACTAACTGCATTGCAAGAGCCTGGTGCCTGGTCCACATACAGCACCACGTTATGCTTCATTCCAAAAGATAATCTCAGTCCAATATGGTAGTAGAGACACGCTTCATATTGTCTCTCCGTCACATCCACAACTACTACCGGAGCACTGTAAAATTCATCCAGGGCTTTCAAATCGCCAAAGTCCAGCTTTTCAAATGGAATTCTTTGAATATTAGAAACTGAGCCTGCCGCTTGTTCCAGAGCTTCCAAAGCTTTCTCCCCAGCCCCGCCATCTGGTAGAACAGCCACTATTCCTTCCGACTGTCCCCCAGACTTCAGCCGGGTAGTACTTTTTTGACCGTTCTTAATTGCTGCCCTGACTTCCGCCCAGCTACCTCTCCTTTGCACAGACTTCGACATTGTAAGGAATTAAGCTAGAAATTCAGCTAGCTGAGCCCACTCCCGTTCACTCCACTCGATACCATTACATTCCTTACCTACCCAGCCAAAAAAATTCTCATTTTACCAGTAGCACATTAAGTTCGGAGGTCAAAATAGAGAAAAAAACTGGGCGCATGCCCAATCCAACATGGGTCACATGAAAATTTGAGGTGGAGCCTCGAGCTGGGCGCGGCCTATCACGCCATTTAATTCAGGTATTGAAAGGTCAATTTATTGAAGTTTCTTTGCTGCCCGTAAAGTGACTAGGAGTGTTCTGTTCTAACTTTTTTCACAGCGGTATTAAAAAATTATCGAGAATGAGCGGCGATTTAGAAGCGGCTCCAGTGAAGACGGTCACGACTTATGAGTGGCTTTGTACACTCCCTGTGGCTGTGTCTACAGGCCAAACTGTGTGCAGTTTTTATGAGGGATCCAGAAGTTATAATTGCGTCACCCAATATGCTTTGGAATCTGTGGAGACTTCTGTAAAGAAGGCTGCGTCCATCGCTGCTCCTGTAGTCCAGAAATTTAACGGACCAAGTAAGATACCTTAAGTTTTCAATTGCATAAATTTATTTGTCTTTTATTCTACAGTTCAAGCTGTTGATTGTTATGCTGCAAGTAAGCTGGTAAACCTTGGAGATAAAGTCCCTGCTCTGAAATGTGAACCAGGAGATGTTACAGCCTACTTAAATGAAAGCAAGAAGAGTATCATGGCCAAGATTACTGAAGGCCACACTGCTGTGTCCACCAGCATCTTTGAAAGCAAAGAAGTTGTAGCTGGAAAGTTACTCTCTGGCAAAGAATCCTTGTATTCCAATATCAGTGTTGGAAGCGAAGCAGTGGCCAACTCACGTGCTGGTGTGTTGGTCGGGGAGATGAAGCAAGCTGTAACCATGCATATTGTTAATGGGAAGGAAGCTTTGGGTAATGGTGTTACAGCTGGTCGAGATGCTGTCTGCTCACACATTCAAGGTGGGGCTAAGAATTTGTCCAACACTCGAGCTGGGGCAATGGTTGGGGCTGGTGTAGACCAAACTCTAGCTGCCACTGAGTGTTGGGTGGAATACTTCATTCCCGAAATTGAGAACGAGAAAGAACTCTTCTCCAATCTGGAGAAGGAAGAGAGGATTGTTGGTCTTCCACTCACCCGCCAACCTAAAGAAAAGGTAGTGGTAGATGAAGGATCGGCACAAGGGGAGGAAGAGTTGGATGAGACCCTCAAGAAGTGTGAGGTCAGTCGAGTTGACCGTGTCTACATGATCTCACGCAAGATGAAGCTGCGAATGTATTATCGTGCCATGCAACGCCTGCAAAACATGCAGCAAAGTAGCAAAGCCACTCTAGTGCAACTTAAAGAAGCTATTGATCTGGTGAGTAGACACTATCAGCTGTCAAATGACCTTTTTTTGTGAGGTTACTTAGTTTTTCCTTTTATGGACTAGAATTGTAGCATCATTTCAAGTTGTTTGCACTTCTTGGAGTTTAGTGTGTCATGTGATCTGAACCCTAGTTGTGGGTTGAGGTGTGTGGAAGACAAAGCAGCGTCAATACAATGCAAATGTTGCCATAAAATAGTCTCGTGGTGTGTGTCTGGTGTAAGTGTGTCTGGTGTAAGGGTGTCTGGTGTAAGTGTGTCTGGTGTAAGTGTGTCTGGTGTAAGGGTGTCTGGTGTAAGGGTGTCAGGTGTAAGTGTGTCAGAATGTTCTATGCACTTGCTCATTCATTTGGCATTTGATACGCTTAATTCAATATATATGTATATATATCACTTCGTTATTATCTTGCTTCACCCACTGTGACCTCCAAATTTCTGACCTCTTGTTCACATTCCTCACCTTGATGGTCATTTCAACTTTGGTGTTCTTGTTTTCTTTTTGTATTGGTCTCAATCTAATATACTAGTAAACTGACTCTGCACAAGGTTGTAAGCAATACGTTTGTTTCTCATACGTGTGTGTGTGTGTAGCTCAAACTGGCTCATGCTGCTCGTGATGGCCTCGAAAAGAAATACCAGATTGTCGCTTCAACACTGAAGGATTTAGAAGATCAGATGAAGAAGTTTATCTCACACCATGGAGTAAGTGTCAGTTGGCTTCCCAAGGACAATGAAGTAGAAGATAAGATGGAATGGCTTAACCCGAGACCCAAAGGCACTCTGCAAGCTTCCTTGGATTATGCCAAACAACTGAGCGACAAATTATTCCGCACTGTCCAGTCTGTCACCACGGTTACAACTCTCCTGCCCAAACAACTTCAGGATGGTGCAAGCAAGTCCTACCAATACACTCAGGAAATGTACTCAACTCTGAAACCAGTGAGTCCACAAGCTGACGTCCATATTGTGCTTTTGTTCAAAATATATTATTCTTTTCGTTTTGTTTATTTAAAGATTCAAACTCCCATGGATCTCTCTGCCTCTGGTCTGAACAAAATTTCTTTCCTCCTGGATACTCAACTCGGTTATGTTTCCCAATTGGGATCGTATCTTTCATCAGTGTTGCAGGTCAGTCAGATATCTTAGTGTGTTGTTTTTACATTAAATAACCATTAGGACTGGGCCTTACATGTTTTTATGTTCTGTCATCTTGTTGATGTTTTCATGCATGATCTGATAGCTAAGTTTGCTCCACTTTTTCAATACCAGCCTAATTAGTTTGCTCTTGTAATATTCTAGCGATGCCAAGACAGTTTTCCTTTACATCTTTTTCTTTGCAAACTCATTTAGTTTTCGCCTTTTATTCCATTTGATAAGTTATAACAACATTTTTTTAAAAAAATTTAAAAAAAAATTGTTACCAGCTCCTGTGGTTAAGTCAGAAACACAACAATGTGGGCCTACAAGTATTGTCCTTGACAGTGCCTCCTCAAGACCAACATAATTTTGTTTGGTGATCATTACCTGATCTTGGTTGAATATGTTAATTTATTTATGTAGGTGCGCAGGACAAGCAAAGACGACCTTAAAGAAGATGACCTTGAAGAAGATGACCTTGAAGAAGAAAATCTGCTACAAGAAGATGACCTTGAAGAAACCCTGCAAGAAGAAGATGACATGGATGAAGGAGAGAGTAGTGAACCAGCTGAATCTGGTAAGAGTACACAATGCTATTGGGATAGTGGAGGGGGGGGGGGGGAGGGGGGGGAGGGGGAAGAGAAAGAGAATGAGAAATGGTTATTGATCCAGTGCTTGTTATTCCCCTTTTCTGTAGAGAATGCCATCGAGACTGAACAGGACAAGAACTGACCAAATGTTATCTGCAGATTAACAATAGTGACACTTAATTATATTTTTATGTTGATTAGATATAATAAAGATTACTTTGAATATAAATACAGTTTCTTTATTTCATTGTTGATAAAAGGATTTTAAATTTGTTATTTTTTTTGTGTGTTAAAAAAACAAAAACAAAACTAGAATAGTTCAAATAAAGGAATGAAAATTGAAATAGTGGAATAGTAATGGTCCACCAAGCATTGTATGCTGCACAGGATGCACTAGCAAGACCCTTTACCAAATGCTATGCTGGAAGGTTGGTGTGATTGCAATGTTGCTTTTAGGCACAAACATAAAATAGAAAGAAAAAACTTAGTGTTAGTTGTTATGTTCAAGTTCAACTAAATTATATAGATACTATAACAGGTGCCCAGCTTTGCTTTGGTAAAAAGATACTGAATTTATGTAAACAACACTTAGCCAGCAGCTATGATAGCATTACTAAATCTAGCGAATGAAGCACTTTTTTAAGTTTTAAAAAGAATGGCAATAAAAATTTAAATTACCATTTTAAATTTCTTTAAATTAAAAACCAAACGAACTAATATTTACCTTCCACTTCTCTAAGTCACCTACAGTATCAGCCCATCCAAAGCTAATGGTCCTAACTATGCACAAATTCCAGCTTGAAAATTAAGACAATTATAGTTGGAAGAATGATAGCCAAGAAAATTCTAAAATTCTACCTAGGAAGTGCACTCTGCTACCAAATCCCAATAAAATTAGCAGTCTTAAATCAGCACCTATAAATTGAGTTTATCAGCCTTGTGTGGTATTTGTTTAGCCCTATTTTGGGGGTGGGGTAGTTAATCAAGGTCCACTACTTGGAATAAAAAGCCCCACTAACCCTGAAAATTTGATCAAGGTAAATCTGGTTCATATGCCAAATTTCAGCCTGATTTTTCCATGTAGGAGTTTTTGGCTGGCATAATGACGTACTGTGGGTGTGGTAATGACCATACCACACCCATTGACACGCAAACATGTGATTAATAATGCTCATCCAGTCGCTTGGAGATCACATTTCAAATTTCAGTTGGTTACCCTTTCATCAGCTTTTAATAGCCGAAACAACTTCCAATGTGTATGGCTTTGTTTAATTTCTACAGCATTCATGCTGGCAGCTGCCTACTTGGTTCTGGAGAGTAAAATCACATCCATATTTGGTTAATAATGTTTTCCCAAAAACTTGGAGACCACAAGTCAAATTTTGGCCTGATAGGCCTTTGATTTACTTTTCTCAGTCAAATAACTTCTTCCTCTGGGTGTGGCTTTGTTTAATTTCTATAACATTTATGCTGTCTACTTGTCATATATATATATATATATATATATATATATATATATATATATATATATATATATATATATATATATATATATATATATATATATTAACCTTGTAAGCTGTATAATGCTCACCAGGGTTCTGGATAGCACATATTAAATTTTGGCCTTTTGGTCCAAGTGTTTAGCCGTGGTGATGCCTAGACCCACACATGTATATACAAACATGCATACAAATACACATACTTACAAACCGAACTCCTTAGGTCCAAGAATCATTCAGAAGTTCTTTATTTTTTGGCACTTCTTTGCTTTACACATCAATGGGAAGTGGTGTAGCCAGGAGGGATCCTGCCCATGTTGCTCCCAAAGTCATGTTGCCAAAGTGCCATTTTTGTCCTTTTTTTGGGCCTGACATGAACACGGAAATGGGTGTGGTCATATACATGTATTCAAAACACAAATATACATAGGTTAATGGGTTTAACTCACATTTTTTAGCCTTTCACAGGAAAAGGAAGAGGTGTGGCCAGGTGGGACCCAGCCTGTGTTACTCCCAGAGTGAAGTTGTATACACATATCAAGTTTTAGATCTGTAGCTGCAAAGTTTTTCTGGCCAAATTACCATTTCTGGCCCTTTCATCACCATGGTAACCATTACCAGATTTTTTAGTCCATGTTTTGAGTTGGGTCAAAACCTATCATTACACAAAGTTTCTAAGAAATAAGCCCACAGGTTTGACCAGAATTATGGTACAGACAGACAGACAGACAGACAGACAGACAGACAGACAGACAGACAGACAGACAGACAGACAGACAGACAGACAGACAGACAGACAGACAGACAGACAGACAGACAGACAGACAGACAGACAGACAGACAAAGAGAGACAGACAGACATCTTTTATATATACCAGTGGGCCTGTAGTAGCTTTGCTGTATAGTATTGGTGCTTGGTGCAGCAAAGTATATAAGCGGTATAAGTAACCATAGCTAGATTTGCTGGTAACAGCTTGAATGTAGGAGCTCTTATCTATAAGTAGATGAAAGATATTTGCAATGAAAATTTTTAAAATTTATTTTAGAGAGAGAGAAAAAAAGGGAGTGATTTGTACAGGAAAGAAGAAGTCACTGTATGAAAAAAGTCATTTAGAAAAGAAGGAAAAAAGGAGAAAAAAAGTAAGATTCCTGTCGCCAAAGGTTTAACCTTAGCAACCTTTTTTTTCCTGACAGGTCCAGAGTCCAGAGAAAGAGGTATGTTCAGGTGGGATCCAGCCCATGCCACTCCCTGAGTCACTGTGTGTGTGTGTGTGTGTGTGTGTGTGTGCACGCCAAGTTTTAGATGTCAGGATGATTATTTTGCAAGACTGAAAGTAGGACATCCTAAATATTCTAAACGGTGTTTTGTAAGACAACAACCCTGAACTTTCTTTAATAGGTGGCTAGCTTTGTTTTAATATTAACTCCATATTTATTCACAGAGAATAAATTTGAATATGTGAATGCTACTTGATATTAATATCCTTTTCCAGAAAAATTTGAATACAAACTAAAGGATTTAGCCACGTAGACCAAGGGTGCGCATGGTAAGTTCAAAGTTTGTTTCTCCCTCAAGTATCCACGTTATGGAAATTTGAACTGATATAAACGTTCAAGGTTTTTCATACTTTCTTTCTCCCTAACTTTAAAAAAGATATTTTTAGAAAGGAAAAACAACAACAAAGCAATGGTCAGTTGTCAGTAGATATAGGTACTGTACCGATAAATTTAAAGTAGAGTTACAATTATAATAGCTATCTAGTTCATATTGTGTCACATTATAACTTAAGCATGACATAGCTATAATTTTTTTTTTGTACCTACAGCATGAATGAAAGTGGCACAATGAAAAGCCATAGATTTTGTTGACAAATCTTATAAATTACTGAAGTGGTTAATAATACTAGCTAATGGGTAAAGTCCCTTTCATTTTTCCTCAACAGGCCTATAGTTATATTACTACAATTCATGTTACTTTAGACTAAGTTGGGATTTTCCTTCAAACTGCTGCTAGTTATCCTAGCCTGGTCTACATTTGGTCATTGGGAAATAATTAGAATATTCATAATTGAAATAATATCTACAGGCTTGTAAAATGGATGAGAACATAGAAATGGCACCCATTTTAGAAAAAAGAGGCTTAGAACTGATGGAGAGATTTTCAAAAAGCCCAAGGTTAGTCAGTATTTTTTTTTTGTATTATTCATGCATAATTTACATTTAATTTAAAATGTTCAATTCTAACTTATCCCCTGTGTTTCTCAGAATTTATGAGGGGAAGAACATGCACCTACTTGAAAGTGGCTATGAGTCTAGCCGTTATTCATTCAAGGTAAATAAATAAATGAGTTTACCTCTACTAATAAAATCAATTTTTTACTGCTAGTTATAATTAAGTGATCAGTATGAGATATTATGCTAAGTACTACTCTCATTGCATTGTGAATAAGGTAAATATCTGGTTTCTAGTTGTAATTGCACTCATTAGTCACTCAATCAACTCCACAACACCAATACTCAATTATAATCCCTTGATTGCTATTTTTGCTAGCTATACAATAGGATGTCAAAACAGAATCTACAGAAACAACAAAAGAAGTGCTAACTATGTCTAATTTTGGCTCATAATGTCATATACATGCCTAAGTTAACAGACTTTGCTCTTTTATTTATCATCAAATGTTATTTGGTGGCATTGAGTGTGCTGAATCAATTTTATTGTAGCAGAGAATTGCACCAGTTGTTTTGAGGATAAAAGTTGCGATAATAAAATTACTCACAAATCTGGCTATCTGGAGAATCATTGTCTTGAAAATAGAAGGTATGTGTATTCATTATGTCCCTAACAATCCTTAGCAAAATTTTATATAATATATACTATTGTGTACATAGGTAATTTTGGTACTAGTGTTAGTTTATATTTCAAGCTTGCTCGTTGGATATGCATACTGGACCTCGTTCTGTTTCTCTTAACTACAACATTTCTAATCATTCCACAGGTATATAACAGTAATAATGAGTTATTGAATAATTAATCTATACCAGGATCTTTCTAACACTTTGTTCTACTGTATCTTAACCTTGGCAATACTGCAACAACAAAAATAGAGTGTATTAAGCTAGCAGTATAATCTTCATGTGTGTTGGTGACCATGCTATAGGCTATTATGCTATTTTATGTTAATATATTATACTTTTATTTCCATAATATATTCAACTTATCAGAGAGGTCAAACTGATTTACAATATGATAATATTACTTGACATATGCCACCCATCACAACAATATAATAATTTGTATTCATATATATCTGAAAATACCAAAGTTTGTAGTTTCAACTATGTAGTTTTAAGTATGTGCTTTTACTGTATGAAAACCCTGTGGTTGAAATTAAATGATTTTGTTGTATGAAAACCCAAAAATTGTAAATGTTGCCACAAATTTGCCCTCCTCTTATGTGTTCTAGACAATTATTTTTCTTTGTCTAAAAAAAACAAACCAAAAAAACAACATGATTTAATAAATATTATAGTAATTATTTGGCACAAGTCTTACTGTGGACTGATCTTATTCCTCTTCAATTTGCTCTTTCATTCATACCACCACGCTTTTCCAATTTTATTAGTGTACAAGCAGTTGTGCAGTTTGCTTGTAACTTATGTGAACTTCTTACATCCTATTATAATTGTAGCTTATAGCAGGAGATGGTCTCATAGTTCCACCAAACGTTCAGGAGAACACCTCCGCTTTATCATTCATATTTGATGGGAAGGTATTTTTAATGATAGAAATTAAAATGTCTCATTATATCATGTTTTTTTTTGTTTTGTATTTAAAAAATATATAATTCTTGCTCTAGGGGTACCAATTGGAATATTCTATTCTTTTTATTGGTTTCTATGATTCTGGGAAAAATGAGCCATATGTGGCACCTCCAGCTAATCCAGAACCATTTATTGGTGTTGGCTATAAGCTCCCGTTGGCGTATATCATCCTTATTTTAACTGTATTTGGAGTGAGTGGTGTTGCCACTCTTATCAGGTAAAATGATAACTATATAATTTTGTTTGTCACCCATGATTTTCAAACAGCTAAAGTGAATATGGATATCATTTTATATCTCAAAAATGATTAGAGAATTTTGATTTTAAGAACTGTACAAGGGTTCAGAAAATAGATATTAAAATGTTATAGAACATGCAATGAAATTTTTAAAAATATTGTTCAGAAGGTGCAGTAGTCTTTTCTTCACTTTTATCCTTACAAAATGTAGCTAGGCATTTATGAAAAGCCAAGAATTTAAACCAAGCGATATATTTGAGGACAATCAAATTGAAATTAAACTCTCTTTTTTTCTTTTTAAAATTCCAAGTAACTGAAGAGAACAAATTTATAGATTTTTTTTTGGTTTAGTATAAATATTGCAGTATTCTGACTATGACAAAAATTACTTATATATATAGCTACTGAGATATTGGATAAATCTATATTTAAATGGAAAGACTATGGCAGACTTATAGTCACAACATGATAAGCACATCTGTACAAAATGATGCAGAGATGATGTGTTTGATGATCATGCAATTTGAGACAGCTAAATATACAAGTAACTCGCTAAACAAATAGGTTATTTGTGGTTACACAGATTTGGATTAAAATTTGCAGAAATAATCCATAAGTTAGGTTAAAATAGAGAGACAAAACAACAACACACATAAATTTGAATTCCTTTTCCCTACCAGGGCATCAGTTCATTTTTGGGTGAAAAAAGAATTTAAATTTATTGTCAGTAATTATAGCGGTGGGGAAAAAGAATTCAAATTTATTGTCAGTAGTTATTGAACAAGTCCCCCTAGCACTGATCAGTGGTTAAATTATCAGACTAGGCATTTCCTTAATTCTCAACTCATCTTCTTTCTCTCTTTCGCTTTTATTTTTTCCTCCCCCCTTTCCATTTCCTTTCTTTTGTTCCAAATGCCTGATAAAAAGGACTTCAGTTAATCCATATAAAATTTTTAGGGTTGGTGGGGCTACATCCTGGGTTGGTAACATGGTCCACTACGAAACCTGGTTGTAATAAAGTGAAACCATCTACTATGATTTATCGATAAATTAGCAAATGATTCTCCATATATAAACTTTGTTCCTGTGTATCTTTGCAGTGTTGAGGTTTATGGGAATCTGGCTCCTCTGAGTGTTAAGTTTTGTTTTCAAAATCAAGATGTTGTAACAACTAAGCCTTGCTATGGCTGCCTCTTGGTAGTTATCATGTCCCCTGAAATCTAGAATGGGTGTGCAGGCTTGCTCTCAATATTTCACCCAACAAAAAGACTTGAAACATTATCTATTCTAACGTTTTATAATAATTCAATGAAATTGGTGCACTCTTCCAATTTCATTAATTTAGCATTTTTTAATCATAATATTAACAGTTAAAAGTATACATACAGCAGTTTTCTGGTACTCAGCTGGTAAACATATAATATGGCTATAAACAGCTGTTAAAACTCTAGTAGATAATCATATATATAGAGCTAATGCCTTTACATCATCAAATGTTTGGATTATGCCTTAGTTTGCATCTGGTTGTTTATATTAAAAAAATATATATAATGAAATAGTTTTATTTTGATGGAAATGAAAATGCAAATGTATTTATACAAAATAGTGATATTTTCATTATATATAATTTTTTTAAAACAACTCACACACAAATACCAATTTGTGGCTGGAATGATATCAGTGCATCTCTCTTTCTATTGTCTCGCATCCTACGGAACATAATTAACATTATTATGTGATTATTTGTATGGCAGTTTATCTTTTTCCATATTGTCATTTTATTATTAAAGATTTAACAAAGCATTTATTCAACTCTATTGACTTATTAGTAGCTAGCTCACTACCATTGGTGACCCCGAGTTAAAATAATTAAAAAGAGTATGCAAATGTTGTCTTTCAGTCCAGTTAAAGCTACACTGCAGTGGTGGTGAAACAGCTACACATCCTAGAAACTTACAACGGAGACATTCTCTCCTATCCACCTGTCCTCCTGTTTCTAGTCAGCCAGATTTGTTTGGAAAATAAGGATGTTCAGGCCGTTGCCCAGGCCATTCAAGCTCTTCTCCTTGCTGCCACTGCTGCAGCAACTCCACTTTCTATCAAGCTGCCTCCATTTAGGACCACCAGAGAAGAGGTATGGTTCTTCCAGGTGGATACCCAGTTAGCAACCCATGCCCCAGCCTTCACAGTAGACTTGACTAAGTTCAATCATGTTGTTGCAGTCTTGGACAACATCATAGCAGGAGAAGTTGACGCTATCATCCTGTTCACCCACTGATGGCAAATATGATGCATTGAAGGCTACCCTCACCAATGCCTTGGGCATGATTAAAGCTTCTAAGGACATGGGGCTCCTGTCCTTGTTATGTCTCAGTGATACAAAGCCTTTCATCCTTTTCTGCCTCATAAAGTCCCTCAATGCTGATCCCAAGGTCCTCCTTCGTGCCCTCTTCCTCGCCCAGCTGCCCATAGAAGCACGTTGCATCCTTGCTGGATTGCCCACAACCTTCCTCAATGATTTAGCCAAGGAGGACAATGCAATGATGGAGGTGAGCTCCAGTGCATTCAGTGCCACAGGCATTTCTGGTGTGCACAACCTGGCGTACTCACTCACCTTTGCATTGCCCAAAGAACTGTGCTTCTATCACATGAAGTTAAGCCAGGAGGCCAGGAAGTGCAACCAGCGAGGGTACAAGTTGGCACACCTCATACCATCTTCCCAAGCCTTGCCCATGTCAGCTGCCACCCAACATAATATGCCATCCCTACACGTTTCATATGGCACATGTTTAAATGTGATGTCTGCAAGTTGTGTCGAGAATATTACCCCTGCTAAGCATTAAAGACCCACCACCATGTCCATGCACCTCTCACTGAGCATCCACCTCCAGATGGTCGATTTGGCAGTCTCCATATTGACTTAGTGGGTCCCGTTGGAGTCTGAGGGCATGAAGCATTTCTTTAGTATCAATCACATTACCTGATGACCTGACACTGTACCACTGCCTGACTCTACCACCAAGACCTGTGCAAGAGCCTTCATCAGTCACTGGATATCCCACTTCGGAGTCCCGATGAGATTACCTCTGACCACCATGGCCCTCAATTTACCAGCTCTTTGTTGTCCAAACTCAATTGCCTTCTCAGGATCTCTGCCTCTAATATGACAGTCTACCACCCACAAGCCAACTGACTTGTTGAACATTTCCATCAACACTTGAAAGGATCCCTCAAGGCTCTGAAAGGCCCACACTGGATGGATGAACTGCCACTCATGCTACTGGCATCCAAACTGATCTACGGTACTTCCCTCTGCATTCCTGGTGTATTCCTTACCCATAAGCTATGGGATTTGTGTGTCCTCCAAAGTTCTCCGGCAGCTCCAAGACAACATGTAAATTACCCCTCCACCCTAGTGCTCGGCGGTTGTTCAGCCTACAAACCTGACAACCTGGCATCTACTGGTAATGTGGTAATGTGTATGTTCACCATGATGCCAACTTCAGCCCACTGCAATACCCCTATGATTGCCCGTTTGAGATCGTTGAGGCTCATGAGAAGTACTATGTGCTCAACATGAATGACCACCATGATTCTGTCTTGGTCATCCAAATGAGGACAGTGTATAGAAACCAAACCTACTATCGCCCTGCCCTTGTTCCTCCTCAGCCTGTCACTTCTTAACATCCAACATGAGCTGGTCTGTATCCACCAACAACAACCACACTACCTCCTACAGTGCACTCTTGCCCAGGCAGACTGATCAAGACACCAGTCTGCTACCTGTAAGCCTCGGCCATCAGAGTGTCCCTCACTGGTGGGGCCCTTGTGGTGCACATCCTACATGTCTGTCTATTTTTTTTCCATATTGTCATTTTATTGTTAAAGATTTAACAAAAGCAATTGTTTAACTCTATAGAATTATTGGAAGCTAGCTCGCTACACCATTGGATCCAGTCCATGGTATTTAAGAATATACTGGGGATCCACCATATAACTTCATAACAACATGAAACTATCTATGTTGATACTTCGATACTCTGGCTACAATGAGCAAATGAGTTAAAGCTCAAATATTAGCTTTATTAGAAAACCACACAACTTATATCCATATCATATGCACTATTGTTGTTTTATTGTTATATTTTTAGTTTGGCTCGAAGTACTCAAGTGTATGAATTCTCAAAAATTGGAGAGCATTATGATTTCGAAGTAAAAATCTTCACTACATTACATTTTGTCAATGCTGAATCAAAATATATGGATCTTAGAAAGAAATGTCTTGCCATTGGCCTTAGAGAAGCACTCTTTGAAACAGGGATGGAGGATGATGACAAAGGATGTCCTTACACGTAAGTGTCACTCTCTTCGATTTCTGTAAAAGTTGTTTAAGTGTTTCATGATTTATTTACCTGATTTCATATAGTTGAAAATAAATTTGAAATTATAAACAAATAATGTACTAGTATTGAGGACTACTGATGTCAATTATTTGTTGCTGTTTATTTCTTGATTTTTGCCCGCCAACTTTAAAAAGTTAACGGAGTTTATATATTACTTTGTTGGAAATCTTGTTGTTTTTCTTGTTCTTGTGAAACTTCCTCTGACCACAAGTACTGAGGTTCATGGTTCAAATCCTGGGTCATGGTTGACTTTTTCTCTTCCTCCTTTATTGTCTTTTTTTTTTACCCACAATATAGTAAACATTAAATTATAATTGAGCAGGTTTTTGGCTGGAAATTTCCAGTCTTGTTCTATAAAAAAATTAACTACCTATGAAAATCCCTTGAATAAGAATTCATTTTTGAACACATTTTGGCCATGTCGTCTCACTAATTACCTGAGACATACACTATATTAGGAATAAACATTATGAAAAAATGAAGTGTAAAATGAGTCTGTTGTACCAAAAGAGTGATAAAAAAATACAGAGGGAACTTGATTCTATACCATTATTAATAGTACTGCATGCAAGATAAGCCTTGTTTTTTTCTTGGAAAGTTCGATACATCTATGCTTCAATATGCCAATTTTAGTATTCCATTTCCATCAAAATGTTTAGAAAAAATTTCTTTAAAAGGAAAACAAACTAGCTAGATTTAAAAAAAATTTTTTAGCATTTCATAGGTCACTAATTACTAATTTTCCACTGATGCAATCAGTACATTTAAGCAGCGTACATGCATGTTAACATATATTATTATTTCTGTAGGTATAACTTGTGGGTCATCAGAGTGTTTGCCAATGTCTTTACTAGCATTGTCTTAGTTGGCACAGGCTACATAGTATATCTGGTAGCTGCTGGTGTTAACAGCCAAGACAGTTCTGAAAATCAGTTTCAGAATCAAGCCTTGAACTTCTTAACTCAGTTTCGAGTAAGTTTTTAATAAATTTGGGTATTTTTATACTATCGTTAGCCACTAGTAGCTCAAATTAATGTAATTGAATTGTTGTTTTTTCCCTTCATTATACAGTTACAACTAGTAGTCCAGGTTCGAAACTCAATAATTCCATTTATTTTTCAAATATTCTCTTACTTTGAAAAACTTCACCCAAGAACAGCCCTTAAAATTCGTCTTTTAAGGTACAGTTTTGTTTGTGTGTTAAAGAACTATTACCTTCTGGAATAAATCAACAAATATATGTTTATAAAAGGTATAGGTGTAGGATATAATTTTGAAAAATATTTTTATAATATGATGTAATCTCTTATACTTAATCTTTTAACTGTAGTTTTGATCCAGAAAAGCTTTCATTAAACAGTCATTCCTTTGCTAGAGTTCATGAAATGAGTGTCCAAACAGTACAGAATTATGAGTTTACCAATTTTATGCAAGTAGTAAAAAAAGGCAGATTTATCTTACTTAATTAAAATGTTATTTCATTGCAATAATAAAGTTACACCTATCATATTTTTCTTTCCAATTTGAGGTTACCTTTCTAATCTCATAATGTTTAAAAATCATATTATAAAAATTTCCCTAAAATTTTTTCATGGATTACAGAACTATTTTGAAATCAGACCAGTTGGAGTATCCATGTTAGATGATAGCATAAATGATTAAAGTTTTATTGTTTCTATTTAAAAAAAAAAAGAGGAAAGAAAATTTCATCCTACTTTTTTTTCCCTCAAGCATGTAGTCCTTAATTAGGTATGATGGTATTACTGACTATATCCTTTTAGGGAAAATGGCACTTTAACAACTTATAATTATCTACCCTAACATCATTATATGTATTTTATAATAAACTAGAAATTAATACCCAGCAATATCTGGGACCAGTTATGTCGAGAATTTAAAGAAAATGTATAAAAAAAAAACTGGGTATTGAACCAAAAATATTGAGAAATTTGTGCAGGCTCTTATTGCAGAGTATGAACATCTATTTCCGTTCCTTCTTCTACAGACCACAGCACAATGTTCATTTCATTTCTTTTGATAGCAGTCTTGATTCTGTTAGTCCAAATTTAAATCGATATATACCTACACACATGCACACTACCACATGCACACTACCACATGCACACTACCACATGCACACTACCACATGCACAGGAACACACAGGCACACACAAGCACACACAGGCACACACAGACACACACATACACAGACACACATGAACAAACTCACAGGACACCCTATTCACACCTGGTTGCACAATACAATTTGTTGAAGCTGTTTATCAGCCATTTCCCCCTCCGGTAGCTCTATCAATCTTCTTTGGCTTCTCCTGTCTCCTGTTTAGTGACAGAAAATGTTAGCTGTAACTGAACCAATTTCTAAGTAAGCTGAAACATTCCTCATTTGCAAATTTTTATAATGTTTATCATTAACAATGTCCAATATAACCACAAAAATGTTTCAATTTTTTCAACAAATCTAATATTCTTGAATTATTTTATTTGGTAGCTGAAACATTCCTCATTTGTTTTCTAATAAGCAATATGACAAGAATGAAAGGGCAGGTTATCAGCTGTATAATTGGTTGCAGGATAAAATATTTTAAGCTGTTGTTTAGTTCCTCTCTTTCCTACAGTAGTTACCACTGAACTGGACTGCCTCACCCTTTTTGCAGCCAGTGTCCTTCTGTCAATCTCTATCTTCTTCCTAGATGGCATGGTGAAATATCAATCTCTGATGTGGCCCCTTTACCAACAGTAATCTGAATGTAATTCTGTCCTCCCCCATGTTATTCCTTACCACTCATGATCATTTACAATCACAATAGGAAAAAAACAAAAAAAAAAAAACAACCAACAACACAGCAACATAGACAATAAGATTTTGTAATAAAAACTTAAAACAAACATTAGCCAGCATGAAAGGATCATACCTGTAGAGTACTATTATAATAAATTCAGCAGTTTGGCAATAATAGTTGAAGAACTATACAGAAAAAAAGAAAAGAAAACACTTTTGTAAAAACAACTCATTTTATGCTATCATTGGCGAAGGGTCACCAACACCCAGAAAGACTTTCAACTATATATATATATATATATGACCTTCCAACTCACCGTCATCAGGAGGGGTCACCCTTATTTTGGCATTGTCACCCGCTCACCTGCATAACATTTGAAATCTCACTCATTTTCCCACAAGTTTGATGTTTGTTTCTGTTTCACAAGTCCAAGTGCCAACAGGGATATGCCACCTGGCAAAATTCCGGCCCATCAATTTAATGCACAGAATCAATCTAAATAATATTAATTCCTGAAAGTCTTCTAAATACCTCCATCCATTTTTCAGATCCATGCAATAGCAAAATTACTTGTTGGGCAATTTGTGCTACCAACCTACTCACTTTTGCTATGGATGTTGCCGAAACTGACTCTGTCCTGGAGGAGGCTGGGACTGAAACTGATTTGGACACAGACAAAGATGGTGAGTTATGGAAGCTTAGCTACCAGATAATCTACTCCTAGCTCTTGGTGCTTCTGATAAGGATTCATTCCCAAACAATCACTGTCTCCTAGTAATTGCTAGCATACTATGTATTTTTTAGTGCTGAGGCAGAAAGATGATTTTCTCTTCTGAGTGAGTAGTGTTTTGTCAGATATATCTGTCCTTGCCATGTGCTGTGTGGATTTCCTTCATGGAGGAGCTTCTGGAATAACATAGGAAGGAACACCACTTAGGCGGAGTTGGATGATACATTTGGATGAAGTTTGTCAGGCATTTGTTCAAGCCTATCCAAGAAGACTTTTACATGTTTTTTTTTGGTTTGACAAAGGATATATTATGGTATGATTGTATGTTCTGAAGTGTTGGTGTTGATTATTTTAATAATGATATGCGGATGATCTAAATTTTGGGTGCTGGGGCATTTGTCTACTATGTGTGGCTGTTGTCATAATTAGTAGGAGTGGTTAAAGTTGTGGCCACAATCCCCACTTTTAATAATTGCAAGATCTGCTCCTGTTTCTATGTTGCAATCTGGGGCTTTCTAAATTAACTGTATGTTCAATATATTTTTAAAATCTATTTTACACTTCCCACGCTCTGGGAACTAATCTAAATAATAATAAATAATTTTAAAAGTTCCTGGCAACTACTAAAAAATTATAATAAAAATTGATACAGCATCATTCATATACATTAAGTTTTATTCAAAACCTTAATATCAATTTTTTTTTAAATTTGCCTTTTCCTTTATCCGATGGGCCTGATAATGAATAATAAAATAAGTATAGAAAGAATTAAAATGTCATGCAGGAAATGTGCTTCTTAAGAGCATATGCCTAATTTCGGCCTTCTTGGTCCCAATGTTTGGCTGTAATGCCTAGACATATACATACAAACATATATATATATATACTTATGAGTGAAAAAATATATTAAAATAGGTTCATGGATCTAACTCCTTTGGTCCAATCTTTATTTTGAACTTTTCTTTTTTTGGCACCTTTTCTCTTTACACACCAATGGAAAAGGTATTACCAGGAGGTATAGCCAAAGGTTTGTATGGCCAAAGTATAATTTTTGGCTTTTTTTGGGCCTGACATGAATACAGAAATGGGTGTGGTCTTATACATGTGCTTGAATTCCCCAGATTATATTGATTCCAAATATATACAGGTTCATGGTCTAACTCCTTTGTTCAAGTGTTTTACTGATGTACCATTTTTGGCATTTTTAGCCACACACAGGAAATGGAAGAGGTGTGGCCAGGTGAGAAGCAGCCCATGTTACTCCTCAAGTGAAGTTGTATATGCACACCAAGTATTAGATATTTAGCTTGCAGGGATTTCCTAGAAAAAATATCATTTTTTTGGGCTTTTCTCATTACCATGGTAACCATTTCCGAAATTTTTTACCCATGTTTCAAGTTGGGTCAAAACCTATGATCATGCCAAGTTTCAAAGAAATCCACCTACAGGTTTGGCCAGAATGATGGTACAGACAGACAGACAGACACGACAGATGTGACAGACAGACACACACAGACAGACATACAGACATTTCCTTTTATATATATATACATATATATTAACTGACTTAAATTTTTTCTTATTTATATTCCTTCATTATATTTGAGTACTAAGAAATTGCAGCAAGATTTGGTCAAGGAGATTAATAATTCTAGGAGTTACTTGTGCTGCAAACTGTTAGTAAAATGGAAGGAGAACATCTATATTGCGTGGAGTAGAGGTCTTAAATTGTTTTAATAATGGAGTTAAACCTATTTGTAGGAATTGTCAAGTTGGTTTGTATTGTTTTGAAGATAAACTAGATTCTGTTGGTATGTCATTTCTTTGAAATAGAGAAGTTGGAAAAAATTCACATTTCAAAGTCCTTGATGCTTTGATCACATTCATGTGGATTTGATTGATCCTCTTCTGCTCTCCTGTGGTTTTTCTTTTGTTTTCACTATTGTTAACCGTTTCACTCAGTAGCCTGAAGCAATTCCTTTGGCAGATATGACAGCTCTTTGCTATGCTTGTTCTCTAATTGCTAATTGGATTGCATGGTTTGGTATTCCAGATATATTTTCTCTGGTAGAGGGACAAAATTCACCTCTGATCTATGGACAGCTGTTGGCAAACAATTGGGAACTCAATATCACCACACTACTGCATATCACCCACAAGCTAATGGCTTGGTGGAGCTTTTTCATTGACACTTCAAATTGCCATTACATGGTAGGTTGCAAGGACCAAACATACTGGATGTGTTACCATGCATTTTGTTAGGTATCCAAACTGCCGTCAAGGAAGATTTAGACACCTCCTCTGCTGAACTCGTTTATGATTCTTCTCTCATGGTATCTGGCTACTTTCTGATTTCTGCACTATCTGTCGCACCAACCAACACTACTTTCCTCCTAGCACTTCAGGCAAAGATCCAAGGTTTGACACAAGTACCTACTTCACAACATGGTTTTACCCTGGTTGCAGTCCCCCCTGGCCTCAAGACAAGTGCTTTCATTTTAGTATTGCAAGATTCACGTTGTAGGCCACTACAGAATCCATATGTGGGTCCTTACAAAGTCTGGTGCCTGGCAACAAGACTTTCACACTGGACATGGGTGGAAGACAGGAAGTCGTTTCAGTTGATCAGCTAAAACTAGCACATTTGGACCCCCCTCAACATGATCATCTGCCTGCTCACTTTCAGTTTCAAAAGCACTCTACAAGCAGTACTGGACCAGCTTCACCTGCTAAAATTGCTTCAGCATGTCCCTCTCCAGCATCAGAAACTTGAACACAGGTTGTGGCCCCAACAGTATGTATAAAATTTAGGACACTCAGTAGTTTGACCACGTTTTCTCACTTGAACAGACATCATGAATGTTTAAGTCATTTTTGGGGTGGAGTTGTGTAGCAGTGGATATTTTTCACTTTATTTTTTTGGGTGTGTCAAAACTGACTTATTTTATTTATTTTTTCCCAATATTGTATTCCTTTGTTGTGATGGTGAAAAAGACAATACATTTTTATATTGCTGCTAAAACTTAAAAGTTTAACCTTCAGTAGTCTTCAACCAGCCGCTGTTTTCTGCTCTCTTGGTGTATCCATCTCCACTTCCTTAATTTTTTACCTGTTGATAGGTTTAGCCATTATTAGTGCCCACCAACATTATATTCTTTCCGATTTTATTTTGTTGAGCTGATAACGAGTCTTATGTAGTTCAGAATTAATTTTGTTAACCGAATGTTTGCATATACTCTTATTTTATCTTATTTTTGTACAGAATGTTTGCTTTATACTTCTCAAGTCTTTATGTGGCCATAATCTCTCTGCTTGTACTCACCAGGAGATGTGTAAGCACAACTTATATCTCAATTTGTTTGTATGTAATTTAACTCTATCTGTACAAGTTATTTCCTTAATGAATGTTTCTTTCAAGATGGAACATGTAAGCTTCCATGGCTTATTTCAATTAGAGCTAAAAAGTATACTTCATGTTATTTTGTAATTTACTAGAAAACGCTTTTCCTATATTCTCTTTTGTCCCTAAAATTATTGGCTTAATTTAATAATTAGCTTAATGTAGTATGTTCAACTGATGTAAGTAGAGGTTATTTTTAATTCTTCCAGGTATATGTACTTTTCAGAGCAAGCTAGGAACAAATATTTATAATATAAAAAGCAACAACAAACACTTAAAGATTTAATGTGCAGCTCATCCATTCACTAGATCATTGAAACCTCACACCAAACTTGCAAGAAAGTAGAGCTGCATACCTCAAAGCTTGGCCAAGGATTAAAAAAATAACGACCTTTAAAATTTTTTTTTTTTTTTTTAATAATAAACCCCTCATGCAAGTTTGTCACCATTATCACTGTAAAACCATAGCACAGAGGTAACTTAAGCCACACCCATTAACTGAGGAGGGGAAAAGGGATAAAAATTGAAGTGGTGAAAAATGTTTTTATTTTGTTGAGCAAGCTTGGGGTATGCAGCTCTACTTTTGTCCAAGCTTGGTGTGCAGTTTCAATGATTTATACTTTTTTGAATTGATGAACTTCACATCTATTTCTTAATTACTGATTTTATGGAGTAAGAAAACCAGTACCTAAGTTATGTAGCTGAGTATATATGGATTTAAAATTAAGGGGTGATGACTAGTGATAGTATGCATGATGGTACTATCATGAGATGGACCCTGGTTTTAGAATAACAGACAGGAATGCTTAAAATGGAAAGCTTATAATGTCGGTTAGAACTTTCAGCTGTGATTTATAGCTTCATCAATGGGAAATTTTATATTTGTGTTCCTTAAAAATGAGGGAGGGGGGAGAAAAAGAAAATAAAGATTAGAATATATTGTATCTGATATGAATAAAAATCAGTAGCTTGTGATCTACATGGATAGTGTCCTTTTTAAAAAATTTAATTTCTTTTTATTTGTGTGCGATGGTGGCGGGAAGGGGGGGGGGGGAGGTGGGATAGTGGTTAGAGTGTGATCTTTTGCATTTTATCATAACTTTTAACCTCTGTACACCAGTTCTTCTTCCCAATCATCACCACTATGATCGGGGAATGGATTTTGATCTCTTTAGCTCATCCTAATTAATATCACTCCATGTGGCAATATTAGAGAGCATTTGATTACTACTAGTATAACTAAAATAATTTATACCTTGATCTTCAAGGCAATGAACCTATTTTTCTCACAAACTCCCTTTCCTTTAGCTTAAAAATATGTAACCTGCTCAATGACCTACCTTACACCATAAACTACATTGAATATATATATATATATATTTTTTTTTTTCTATCTGAATAAGGATAATTAATTATGACACATTTTTTAAGGTACCTTTGATTATTACTCTATTTCCAGTAAATTATAAGATTTTTTTTTACTATTTGAAAGCATTCAAGCATTTGGGGCAGGATTCTCATTAAATAAAATAGTTTGTGTTTTTGTTGTTGTTTTTTCAGTAACAATTTAATACAAAAAAAGATATTAGTTACCTTTTACATTTCTGGAGAATGTGCAAATTATTTCATGGAATATTACTGGTGTCCATAAATTTAATTATAGTATTTACAATTTACTGATCCCATTTGTAAAAACCTCATATTTAGTCACAAAACCAGAATGAGTTAGGATGTAGATGCTGGGAGACACTGATTGGGCAGGAGCTGTTCAAACTGATGCTCAGTCAGGTTGCCTCCGAATTAGCCAACGTCGTTGTCTTGGAAGGATCACGCTGGGTTATCGTAACATTGACCTTTCCATGTGGAGCTAAGGGTAGAATCCTTTCTACTATTGTAAGTCATGTGTATATACTTCTATTCTATTTGGTGCTGTGGTGGGGAAGTGGAAAAGGGTGGAGAGGAGTGTGGAAGGTAAGTAAATTGTAGTTCAAACAAGTTGTTTTTAAACTGAAAAGTATATGTCCCAAATATGATTACATCATATAATTTTTTTATTCTTTTTTGCCATTTTCTGAAATATATATTTGTTTTCTTGTTTGTTTTTTTGTCTTTTAAAAAAAACAAACATTTTAATTCCATTTTTAACCACATAAATACCACCAAAATATATATGTATAATCATACCAGGACCAAGAATTATTTTTTAAAAAACATTTCAAAGTAAGACTAAACAAAGATTAAAATGTGAACATTGCTTCATTAATGAGCCTAGTAGTCCATGAATGAGTATATTATCAATAAAATATGAAGTTTTAGCTACAAAAACATGTCATACATGTATTAAGATAAAACCTATTTACATTACAATGATTTATTGGGAATCAGAAAAAACAGCATAGCAACCTTAGGTAATCCTTAAAGAGTTTTTCTAGATAATGCTTGATGTATGTACTTGAAGATGCATATACAACAAAGAAAACGGAAGTGATTCAAAATATTTATTGGTCATAATGCATCTGTTGAAATTAAGCCTCATCGTGATATAATTTTCAGACACCCAATGTGTGCAAGACAAAGGACTTCTTCACTATTGTGCAACTATAACATTAATGAAAATTCATTCATTTCAAACATTTAAACTGTCATTGTCTTATGCCAATTAGAACAGGGGTGACTAAATCTTCATACTCTATAAGATCCCAATTATGTTTTTTTTTCGTTTTTTTTTCGTTTTTTTTTTTTTTTTTTTTTTTTGCTGGTTATTAATTTTTACCTTATGCATAATTACATTATATTTAATTTTGGAATGAAAAATACCATAGAATACAAAATATGGTGTAATTTGAATGATAAATAGAAAGTTATTAAATGCATTGAAGGTATCAAGCTCTGAACATAAGGATAATATTTTGTCTTTGACATTTTTAATTATCAAAAATTAGTCCACCTATTGGCATGAATAGATATGTATGTGTACATTCTTATCTGGTAAGAATATATTTTCTTTATTCTCATAGCAAGTATTACGTGTTTAATTTTAGACTCAAAATCAAACATTTAACTCCAAAGTTGTTGTTTTTTTCATTAATGAACTATTTCAAACAATTTAAAAATATTAATTATATATGTATTAATTTTGGTTGTTTTTTCATTCTATTTTGATTTCCTTCTTTATTTTTGGCAGGAAGGAGATAAGGATATAGTGCTAAGGGAGTATGGTATAAAAAGATAATGGAAACGATAATATGAGGATGATTGGTTGTTTTTATGTCTCAAAGTTAATACTTGATAGTTAGTTAATCTCTCTGTTTTATCTATAGCAACACTTTTTATGTATAGATTGGACTTGCTGAGTTTGATACTTCGGTGAACGTATTAAAGCTTGTTTATGGCCAAGCCCTACTTCTGTAAACAAACTAGCTTCACATATTTATGATCATTAAATTACTTTTACTGCACCATTAATTACTTATTACACTCAATATTTTACTTGGTGCAGATTAGGTGTGTTGTTTTGCCCATTTCTACCTGGAATTGGCTTCTTCACAAACGTGTTTTTCTTCTATTTGAGAACATTTTCTGTGCTTGTGTTCAACCAACCTCCAAAGTCTTTATTCAAAGTATCATCCACCTTCAATGTTTACATGAACATTCTGCTACTGACAGTTTTCCTATGTTTCTTGCCAGTTGGTTTTGCGATGAGAGAATTGCCACCATCCTTGAGATGTGGTCCATTCAGGTAATACCATTTAAGTAATGATTTATTAGTAAGCACTTGAGTAATAAAAAAAAGTTCATTTGGTTCGATAATTCTTTCTTCTTATCTGTAATGTGTTCTTAAGTAATTTTTATTGTTGTTGAATGTGTGTTAAATTTCTGAGAAAACTATTAGTCACTAAAGTGGAAAAAAACTTTTTTTTCATTATTTTGTCCTTGATGCATTACTTGGTTTTAAAAAAAATCTGGAAAATTTTGGCTCAATATTCATGAAAAAAAACTTAGCATCCATAATTTTCATGCTGTCAGATGGGGGGGGGGGGGGGTGGAGACTTTTTAATAATGTCATAAGAGGGATAGGAGATGTAGCTCTACTCACAGAAACCATATTCTATTTCAACAATTCCTCAAAGACAGAAGACACAATTTTGATCATAAATCTAAAATATCCTGACTGTACTAAACCATTCATTCCTGACACAAATGGAAGTGTTTTTGGAATAGATGGTGTGCTTTCCCAGCTTGATCAAAGTGGCTACCAGTGATTGATAGCTATGGCAGTCAGAAGATCAATAAACCATAGCAGAACTATTCTGTCAAAATGTGGAAGTTTTTAGCTGTTAACATTTGTTATGCACTTCTTACCCTACTCGTTGGGTTGTCCATTCACTCCTAGGAATATGGTTCTGTATTTGGCTCCAAACTTCCAAAGGCTAACTAGCATGTTGGCTTGAAATCCTGCATAAATATGACTTTGTGATTTTCCATAGGTAGGGCAATCCTCCACAGCAATGCCATTGCTTATCTCTAACCCCAAGCAGTTAACTTGATTTGGCAGAATGATCTGCTCATGCAAATGCTGTTACAGTTTAAAGCCACACTGCACACTAAAACCGGTTTCACCCATGTTTGGAACAGGTTCCAAGCATCCACACTACACCTGGTTTTATCCCAATGGGTACCACCTGATTCCACCTAAAACTGTCAGAAGGATAGGCTTCAGGTGGATCAGTTATTCACCATTCCCGTGGCTCTTGTTATGTGATGACACTGCAAAGGGAAAAAGACAGAATGGAGTAGTGCAAAATAAAATCCTGTTTCTATACGAGGTAGAGGAAAATGAATTAATCAGCCCAGTCAATATTTAGCTCATGTAGGTAATATGGAGCAGGTAATATGGAGCAGGTTAAGCACTATGCCAGTGTGGACACAAGAAAATATTTGTAACTGGTTGTTGCTGGAGAGAGGTACAAACATGTTTGTAGTGTGGACAGGCCTTAAGACCACATTTTTATTGAAAGGACAGAAAAGTGTGACAAGATATTGTAGGAAGGTCACCCCTTTCCTAGTTCTATGAAAGAAGCAAAATTAAAAATGAAATAACAAGACTAGGAATATCCAGCCATAAACCCACTCAATCATAGGACACTTTATAGATGACGTAATATACACGTAATATGATGTAACTATGTTCCTAAGGAAGTTTCCTTAGAAGAAAAGAAGAGTAAGAAGAACAAGATCAATAGTGAAGTAACATTTAGACTTCGTGACACACTATGTGAGATTGTGGGTAAAAGTAGCTACTATCATAAGAAACAGAAGAATGAAAGTCCAGCTAAGAGAATACTCTTCCAGCTGTGGAATCAATTAGAGTTCATTGACGGTGTATTTTATTGCAAGATTCCTCAAAAAAAATTACTCAAGGATAAAATTATAACTTAGTTGTCCCTGTAATTTTAAAGAAAGAAATATATTACAATGCTTACATGAGGGCCCTTCCAGTGGTCATTAAGAAAAGAGATAAACACCTAGTGAAGCTTAAGAAGAGCTTTCACTGGCCTGGACACTATATTGACATCAGTGACTGGGGCTTGATATACTCAACCTGTACATATCGCAAAACATCTGCCCCAAATATCAAGCTGCCTTGAAACTAGTTAGGGATTGGTTCCTAATGTATTTAGTGGCTGTAGGTATACTTGGACTACTTTGAGACAGCCAGTCAGTGAGTTCATGCAGACATCCTGTACCAGCCTCTATGCCAGGATACAGGATTACCAGTGGCTGAGTATGTTAGCCAGCAACTAAAGTGGCTATCTTTGTGAGACATATGGAACAGTGTGTAAAATGGTTGGACAGATGCAAGAACGTCAGGAAAAAAGTATACCTAGAAAATTGATGGAGAACCTCACAAGCCTAAATTCCTATAGATTGGTTGTTCAACCCAGCTGTCCCTCATGGCAAGTTGAGGCAGTTCCACAGGCCTTGAACTTTTCCATACTATATTTAGTGTTAATTGCCTCATGCAACATCCAGAACCACAAGACAAAGATGGTCTATTCCAATTGGCTGAAGTCCTGCCTGAAGAATACTTAAATAAGGAGGCACATCAAGGTAAATTTCCCGAATCCACCAGCATCACTTCCTTTAACACTAGGAACATTCCTCGATTTGATTGATGATGACAATGAGTACATTCCTCAAAACTCCATACCCAACCCAATAAATTTTTCATCCATTACCACATTATCATTTCTGCAACTGAACCCCACCTGATTGAATTTTTTTTTTACAGTCTATCTGATACTTTAAATGGAGTGCGGAAGGTATTCCTTTGGAAATAGTGGGTTATTAACACTGACTTGTGGAATTTTTATGCAATGTTTGGTATAGTTGTTTGTTATGACTTTGTGGTTGATATAATGACCATGTGTCCCTGGATTTCTTGATTAATTAAAGTTATTGGTCTTATATAAAGTGAAATATTTGGCTATTTGGCTAACTGAGCTGTTTATTAGATGTACCCTAATGAAACACAGAATTGGAGCAGTAACGAGCTAAATACCAATAATTCAGTAGAGTTGAACAATCATTTTGTTAAATCTTTAATGACAGAATGAAATATGAAAAAAATCAACACACATGCCAATACCCACATAATAATATTCATTATGTTCCATAGAATGCACTCCACAAAAGCTCTTCAGTGTGGGACACCATGACGGCCAAGGCCTACAGGTAGTGGACAGGTGTCTTGATCTGTCTGCCACAGTATAAATGCGCTGTAGGCTATGGTGTGTTTTTTTTTTGTTGGTGGAGACAGAACTGCTCGGGTTGGATGTGAAGAAGTGACCGAATGAGGAGGAACAAGGGCAGGTTGACAGTTTTCTTGGTTGCATACTCTTTTTTTTTTTTTTTTGTTTATGGAAACCAAGTCATGGCAATCATTCATGTCAGGTAAGTAGTACTTGTCATGAGCTTTGAAGAGCTCAAATGACTAAAGTAGGGGAGCTACAATGGAACACAGTGGACGTTATGGCAAACATACAACCAAAAGATGCCAGGTTGTCAGGTTTGTAGGATGAACAACCACTGTGAAACTCTCCTGCTGGTGGGAGGGCAGTACACATGTTCTTTTGGAGCTGCCAGAGAAACTCAGAGGACCCTCACAAATCCAGTGGCTCACAGTGAAGGAATTCACCAGGAATGTGGAGGGAAGTACCATAGACCATTTTAGAGGTGGAGCACTCCGGGCCCTCCTGCCAGGCTGTCTTACTATCGAATAGCACTAGTGGCAGTTTATCCATCAAGTGTGGTCCTTGGAGCCGAGCCTTGAGAAATCCTTTCAACTGTCGATGAAAACACTCAACAAGTCTATTTTCTTGTGGGCAGTAGGCCGTTGTATTATAAGCTGAAATTCTGAGTAGGCAGTTAAGTTTGGACCACAATTAGCTGGTGAATTGATGTCCAGGGTTGGAGGTGATGTCATCAGCCACACAGAAGTGGGATATCTGGTGATGGATGAAGGCACTTGCACAGGTCTAGGTGGTAGAGTCAGGCAGTGATATGGTTTCAGGGCACCAGTTGAAGTGATAAATGATCATGAATAAATAGTTTATACCATCGGACTCATCAAGGTGACACACAAAGTCAACATGGAGACTGCAGGAAAGATGGTCTAGAGATGGATGTTCAGTGAGAGACACATGGATATGGCAGTGGATGTTTAATGCTTGGCAGTGGTGGCATTCTCAGCACCACTTGCAGACATCACATTTCAACTTGTGCCATACAAAACATAGGAGGTGGCACATTGTGTTGGGCAATAGCCGATGTGGAAAGGGCCATGAATTGCATCAAATACTTTTCTTGTCCACTCTTGAGGGACTACTGGGCAAGGTTTACCTTTGGAGAGTTCACAAAGGATGGTGCAGTAGTTGAAGTGGACATTGTCAAATCAAAGGCCAGTGATAGAGGTTTTATAGGCAGTAATTTTTTCTGAAGTGGCCTGATCAGCAACCAGCCGACAATACTCGATTGTCAAGAGGATGATAGAAGAAATGTCAGGCCAAGAAAGTGCATTTGCGACAATATTGTCTTTTTCACTGACGTAGCGCATGTCAGTGGAAAACTCACTTATGAATAGTATGTGGTAAGTCCAATGGGATGATCACTCAGTAGCACTGGCGAAGGCAAAAATGAGTGATTTATGGTTAGTGAAGATGGTAAACTGGTGGCCTTCAATATAGCGGCAAATTTTTTTTCTGTGAGGAAGGTGGCCAAGATCTCACTGTAAAAATTATTGCATTTCCTCTCGGCATTAGTGAGTTTCATAGAGAAGAAAGCCACTGGACACGAGATGATGTTTAAAAACTGTTCTAGCTTCACACCAACTTCCCTGTCCAATGCATCCAACATAATGCTGGTTTTTTACATTCGAATGAGAATGATGGAGGAAGGTGGAACTCACCAGAGCCAAATCAGCTTCTAGGAAAGCTGACTGATATTCTTGGGTCCACTCAATCACCTTCCCTTTGATCTTGGTGGCATCGTGGAGGGGATGGTGTATGTTAGCCAACTTCGGCATGAAACAACGGTTGTAGTTGATCATGCCAAGGAAGTGCTGGAGACCGAATTTGTTGGTGGGTACTGGAAAATTACCCACTGCTGTGACCCTGGACTCAAGAGATATGTTACCTGAGGTGGCATATATGGTGCCCGAGTTGAATGAGCTTGCTGACACCAAAAGCACTCTTCATTCAGTTAATGACTACACCTTTATCAGAGATTAGGTGGAAGATTTCACTGAGAAGTGCTTCATGCTCATGATTGGTGCATTTGGCAATTAGGATATCATCCAGGTAGATGAATATGAAGTTGAAGTAACGGAGGATGCCATTCATCTGCTTTTGGAATACCTGGGCAGCATTCCTCAGACCAAAGGGCATGCGGAGGGACCGACAACTCCAATGAAGTAATGATTACCATCTTGAGGATGTCTGCTAATGCAACAGGGCTCTAGTGGTAGCATGTACCAAGTCCACCTTGGAAAAAACACTCTTTTCTGCTAGACTGCCATTTGAAGTCTATTATGTGGGGCAAGGAGAACCTGTAGTCTACGGTAGCATTGTTTAGTCATCAAAAATCACCACATGGTATCCAGCCACCACCTGGTTTCGAAACGATGTGAAGCAGTGAGGCCCAGGGAGAGTTGGAGCATCTGATGATAACCATCCATTCCATCTTGGCCAATTTTGCTTTGGTAACTTCCAGTTTCTCCTGTTTGAGGCGACGAGCATGGCCATGAGGGGAGACAATCAGTGGTGATGTAATGCTCTACACTGTGCTATTAGAGTCAATGGACTTTAAACAGGCCATGAGAAGCTCAAGAAACTCATATATGATAGCATCGGAGTAAACACAGGTTATGTAGAGATCACAGATGGTTGAGCGGATGCTTGCAACACCAGTTGCAGCCACATTGAGATCATTAAGACTGATCAGATACTTGTTGAACATGCCAATGGCCAATTGATTGAAAGCAACAAAAAAAAGTACCAAGGATAGAGTCTGCGACATTTGCCACGTGAAACTCCTGTGTGAAGGTGTGACCCTTAAGAGTGCATCGGATGCTTTGCATTTGCCCCATATTTTTATGAATGTGCCATTGGCAGCCACTAGAGGTGCTGAAGAGGCACGATGTCTATTATCAATGGCTGAGACAAGGAAAATAGATTAATTGCCCCACAATTAATGAGGAATAGCCTGCCTGAGTGGCACTCCCAAATTGGTATTGTCTTGTTATCCTCTGGGCACCGCAGAGATTTTTAGCAGCCAGTCTGTCCATTTCCTGAGGCCATGGTGCCTGAGGTGGAAGTGGGAGATGGTATGAGGTGTGCAAATATCCTCACTGGTTGCATTTCCTGGCCTCCTTGAAGAACTTTGTGTGATAGATGCACAATTTCTGGCCATTGTTATAGTGGATGAGGACATCAACTTGTGCACACCAATGATGCCTGTGGCACTGAAGACTTGAAGGCTTTCTATCAATGAAACCTAATAAGGAAAGGAGCTCCATGTCATTAGAATCTTGAATCTTGCCAGATATGTTGATGGGGCAGCCTTCAGTGCATCATATTTGCCATCAATGGGCAAGGACAGGATGATAGCTTCAACTTCTTCTGCTGTAATGTTTTCCAGGGCTGCAACAACATGATTAAACATAGTTCAGTCCACTGTGGTGGCTGGGGTGCAAGTTACGAACTGGGCCTCCTCATGGTAGAAACCACCTCTGGTCTGGTGGTCCAAAAAGGGGGCGGGGCATCTTGATAGAGACAAGAAATTGTTGCAGGTGGAGTTACTTGACATCCTCATTTGAAGAGGTATCTGGCTGATGAGAAAAAGGAGGACAAGAGGAGAGAAGAGAAGAACTGTAGTAAAGTGCACTGACTCTTCCTAAGATAAAAGAGGCCCCCCTTTTTAAATCCTAGATCTGCCCCTGAAGATCTATCAGTTTTACTTCTATCAGTTGTAACCATTTTAAAATTATACTCATTAGAGGGTGTAACAAATCCCAAAAAGTGTGTCCTATATCAGGATGTAATAATCACCTACTAAGCTAATCTCTGGCAATTTTGTTGATTTCTGACATGAAGTAATATGTGCATCTTGTTATTCATTTCCCTTCTAATACTTGTCCATTGTAATTCTGAGTTGGGAAAAATTTTTTACCTATCTTTTGACTACTGTATATGATACCTCTCTGACCCAATTTGATTTGCCAATATTGCTCTGCAGCAGATGCATGATGCTTTTTTCAGACATTTTTATCTATTTCTTTTCTTTTCAAAATTTTGCCTATAAAACCTTTGTGGGCTTTGAAACCTTTTGGTCAATGTACTAAGATATAGTAACTGGAATATAGAAGCATATTTTCATATGCCAAAGAAGAACAAATTATATTTCGCTAGTAGATTATACTAAAATCATATGTAGTCTAATAAAATTAAAAACATCACAAATAAGCAATACTATAACACCATTCAAAATCTTAAATTCTATCACAACTGTTATCATCATACCATTGTCCAATTATAGTCATAATATACCCATATCCATTTAGATATGTTCATGTTGTGACAGCATAAGTAACACACAGAAACCTGGACAAAACTTACTTGACTATACTATACATTAAATTAATGCCGACTGTACTGCTTGTGGTGTTGTTGATCTTTGCCAGTTTTTCCATGTGCTTTTTGGTCATCTTACTATTATTATTTGGGAGGGATGCAGCAGTGATGCAAGGTATGGCATGAAGCAGACTCATAACATCCCTACATTGGTGACCCCAATGAACATGTCCACTGAGACAGCATTCTCCTACTTCCTCTTCTAATTTCATGGTCTGTTATTCCTGTTCACATTATGGTTGAAGCTCAAGCTGTTGCAGATGCCTTAATGACAGCTACTCTCAATACAGTAGCCCTCAAACTACCAGAATTCTCACCTGACAGGATTGAATACTGGGTTATTGCTGTTGAGGCAGAAATTAACCTGCATGTTCCTGCCATTACCCAGGACCTGACCAGGTATAGCTATGTGGTTGCAGCACATAAGGGCCAGGTTATGAACAGAGTGACTGTATCAGATTTACTCGTACTCTCACTAATTGCGCTATTGACAGAAATGTTGTAAACATTCCTTCCTTTGTTTTTTGCCTTTGTCACTCTTTACCTGTTAATGAAACGAATAAAGAAAGTTTGAGAGCTCTTTATGTTTAGGATGTTGGGAAGCCCTCAATGGTGACCCCAACATTCATCAATAAACACGCTACAACATTCACAGCATTCTAGAGCTGTACAACCACTTCTCAAGAAAATTTCGCTCCAAAACGGTGCATTTTGAAAATACTGGTGCTGAAATGTGGCCCCCTCATACCAACCAGCGTAATTTATTCTCTCAGTCTTCCCTTGTGCAAGAACAAAGTCTGAGATGGCAGAAACCAATTCAGTGGCACTAAAACTGCCTCCTTTCTACAAGTCCAACCCTGCTGTGTGGTTCCATCAAGTAGAAGCCCAGTTTACCATTAGAAATCTAGTCAATACAGATGACAATACCAAATTTTCTTATCCCCTCTCTGCTCTTCCAGCTGACGTTGCTGAACTTATGGAGTTTGCTGTCGAAAATGCCACAAAGGGTGACAAGTATAGCTCACTCAAGGCTACCCTTATCAAGAAATTTGGCCTCACCAAGGCACAAAAAGCCCAAAAGCTAACCTTATTCATGACTCTGGACCCAAGCATGACACCTACTATGCTGCTGATGCATATGCACCTGCTTTTGTCTGATTCTACCTCTGAAGAGTTCCTCCACCAATTCAAAAAGTGTCATGCCACTTGCAGTCAGAACCACATTGGCTGGCAGGAAGTTTTGAGAATATTAAGGCATATGTAGAGGCTGCTGACGACGTGGCTGACACCACCCAGGAGTGTACCAATGTATATATGGTTGGACATCCATCCAAGGTGGATACCTCTGGGTTGTGCTTCTATCACACACACTTTGGTAATAAGGCACAAAAGTGCAGGGCCCCATGCAAGTTCAAAATGAAGGGAAACAACTCAACCGGCTATCAGTAGCTCCCACAGCCGACTGTCTTTAAAAGAGCTTTCAACAAATCAACCAATTTAGTGACAGGTAGATGCTGTTAGACCACTCTATCTATGTGGTCGACAATGGAGGTATGGCTATCCCCCTCCTCTACCTCACTGACAGGCATTTTGGCACACATTTTCTAGTCAACTGTGGTGCAACTGTTAGCATGTTCCCGGCATCCCTCCAGGATCAAAAGACCCAAACTTAGACTACCCCACTTATACCTGCCAATGGCTCATGCATCGCAACCTATGGTACTCAGAAATCTGACTCGACCTGGGTTTTTGACTAACAAGTTGGTCATTCAGACTAGCTACTTCCACCAAACCCATCCTCGGTCTTGACTTACTTTTTCAGAGCACCTGGCAGTTGACTTTCAATGACGCACCCTCTATGCCATTCTCCCCTATGCAAGTAGGGTGGCTGGATAGGCTACTCACAACAACTGTGCTGCGCTACATGTCAAAACCCAGGATCATGACCAGTGGTCCTCCATTCTCTCTAAGTTCCCTTGCATCATTACTCTCAACTTCTGTTCCCCCATCAACAAGCACAGTGTTCCCATTACAATCACACCGCTGGCCCTCTTCCACACATTCATGCCCGACATCTTTCTCTGGATTGACTTACAAGATGCCAAGAAGGCCTTTGAGGATATGATGGCAGAAGGTATCTGCCAGAGATCATCCAGTCCATACATCTCTCCCCTCCAGATGGTAAGGAAACCAGATGGTTCATGGAGGCCATGTGTTAGTTACCGGTTGCTAAACACCTCTACAACCAATGACCGCTACCCTGTCCCTCATATCCAGGATTTTAAAACCAACTTGGATGGATGCACTGTCTTCTCCAAGATTGACCTTCAAAATGGTTATCACTAGTTTCCAGTGGCACCTGAGGATATCCCCAAGACAGCGGTCATCACCCCCTTTGGCTTGTTCGAATTCCTGCGGATGCCATTTGGTCTCTCCAATGCTGTAAAGACATTTCAGCAGCTGATGGTTGCATCTCATAACCAAGAGAAGTATGCTACCCATCTTAAGCAGATATTCCAAGTATTTGCAGGGAACAGTTTGGTGGTTAACCATGACAAGTGTGTTTTCGGCAAGATGACTCTCAATTTCTTGGGCCACACAGCAAGAACAGCATCACTCCCCCTGCAGAGTCAACTTTATCCTACAGATCCAAGAGCCAGATTCAGTCAAGGCACTTGAGTAGTTCCAGAGAGCCATAAATTTCTACCACTGATTCATTCCCCATGCCGCTGAGATACTTTGTCCCTTACATATATTCCACGGCAGACCTCTGAAGCTCAAATGGGATCATGATGCAAAGACTACCCCAGCCTCTACTACCCTTCTGGTTCATCCCTGTCAGGATGCCCTCACAGCTATGACCATTTATGCTTCAGATTTAGCCATTGAAGGCATCCTCAAGCAATTTACAGATGCCCTCTGGCAACCACTGGCCTCTTCAGCCTCAAGCTCCAGGCGGCCCAGACCAATTATAGAACATGAGACTGAGAATTACTAGCTGCCAATGCTTCTATTTGGCACTTCCAGTATTTACTGGAGGGGCATCAGTTTTCACTTTTACCCAACCACAAGCCACTCACATTCCTCCTCAATAAGATCTCAGATGCCTGGTCTGCAAGGCAACAGAGTCAGCTCTCAGCAATGTCTGAATACACCATGGACATCAGGCATGTTGCAGGCAAGGACAACATGATTGCAGATGCTCTTTCCCATGCTGCCATTTGGCCATCAGTGGTGGCATTAATTTCTCTGCCCTTGCGGCTGCCCAACTCACAGATCCAGTCAACATGGCTGCCTGTCAGACAGCAATTATGGGACTTCAACTTAGGATATTCCTTTTGGACCCAATAATGCTACTCTATTATGTGGTGTGTCCCTTGGTTGGCCACATCCCCTTGTACCTGTCTCCTTCCATGTTGTATTTTCAACACTCTTCATAGCATCAGCCACCTGGGCATAGGGACAACCCATAAACTGGTAGCCCACAAGTATGTTTGACATGGCCTAGGTCAACAGATTGTAGAATGGGCCAAGTTATGTATTGCATGCCAACAAGCCAAAGTTAATCTCCATCATCATGCCCCACTATCCAAGTACAAGCCCCTACTTAGTTTCGACCATGTGAATGTGGATCTTGTAGGGCCACTCCTCCCTCCAAGGGTTTCACCCACCTCCTCACAGTGGTAGACAGAGTTACTTGCTGGCCAGAAGCAATTCCCCTGGCTAGCACCAAAAACGAAGATGTGGCTGATACTTTCTTGAGTGGTTGGATTACTTGTTATGGCCTCCCCTCCGATGTCTCCTCTTACCAAGGACCGAAGTTCACGTCCCAAACCTGGCAAGATCTCTCTGACCTCCTCAGAACCAAGCTGCACTGGACTACGGCTTGCCACCCCCAGGCAAATGGCCTTGTCGAGAGGTTCCATTAAAGCATGAAGGAATCCCTCGGAGCATGCCGTCAATCACCATCACGGACAACTGAACTTCATTGGGTCATGCTTGGCCTCAGGACCATGCCTCAGATGACCTTGGTATATCTCCACCAGAACCAGTGTTCGGATCTCCACTCACAGTCCCTGGGGAATTCATGGGCCATGGCCAGGGTGAACCAGTTCCAGAACTGCTCCGATGCCTCCATGACAATGTAGCAGATCTCCAACCTGTTCCTCCAGAGTCTCATGCCTCTCCCATAACCTCATTACCCACATCTCTGTTTTCAGCTAAATTCATCTTCATTGGTCATGATGACCACAAGTTGCAGTTACAGTCACTTTATGATGGCCCATTTCACGTATTGGCCCCATGGGACAAATTCTTTAAAGTTCAGGTTGGCCATTGTGATGAGACCATTTCTATTGATAGATCTAAGATCACACATGTTGCCGAATCTGCCGAGTTCCAGGTGGCAAAGCCACCACGCTGTAGTTGCCCTCCACACCCTCTACTTCAGCCCGCTATTGTACCACCTCAAGAGCAATGAAATGCCTCAATCTTAGGGACTACATGCTCTGGACGAATCATCAGGAGGTTTTTGGATGGAGATAACCTTCTATGATACAGTTTAATTAAGATCAAGTCAGTTCTTGGGGGAGCTGCATGGTGGAACAAGTAACACATAGAAATCTAGATATAACTTACTTGACTTCACCATACAGTTGAATTATTGCCAACTGTACTGCTGGTGGTGGTGTTGATCTTTACCAGTTTTTCCATGTGCTTTTTGGTCATATTGCTATTATTGTTTGGAAGGGATACAGCAGTGACAAAAGTTATTTCAGGGAAGAAGACTCATAATAACTTCCCTACAATGTTCCTTCTCCAATATCACTATACATTGCTAATGACTTAATATTAATGCTTTTTCTCACAGAGGTCTACAAAACATGCTTGAAGTAATAACTGTTGAGTTGGAAAACTGGCCAACTTTGATACAGGCAGGAGTAAAATTTCTAGAAACATCTACAGTGATCATCTCCCTGCTTACTTTGATGTGGTAAGAAATGCTAAAAATAAAATAAGGTTTGTTTGTCAAACTTTGGTGAGTGTATATTATAATTTCCAAATAGTATTAGCACTATTTTATTTCATTACATCTTTAGTATTTATAGTTTCCAAGAGTACATCCAAATAAATTTTAAAAATTACTGTATAAGAAAGTGTTAACTAATTGTTAATTACCAACCCCATGTCTTACAATTACTCTGAAGAATGGCAGTTATTGGTCATTTAGTGGACAGCTATATAATAAGTTTCCTCACATGATTGTCTGAACCACAATTAAAATTACTGCAGTGTTCTCTTTACCCCCTCTCCTATCACAAATTACCCCTTTAATGAAAGGAGAGAACAGCTGCAACAACTACTAGTGTGGGTTGTGGGCATTCCAAAAGTAAGGAAAATTATAGGGTTGGTAGAACTTTATAATTTCCTAATTTTAAGTCATTTAATTACAAGTTGTGGAGAGAAGTGGCTGTTTCATTCATATGTTGTGTGTGTGTGTGTGTGTGTGTGTGTGTGTGTGTGTGTGTGTGTGTGTGTGTGTGTGTGTGCCTCGTGTGTGTCAGCATTTCAATTACTGTCACACTTATTAATTCTAATTAAAATTACAAGTGTTATAGTCAGTTTCCCCCTTTTTTTTCTTCTTTCTTCCTCCAAAGTTCTTTTTTTTCCCCCTTCTTCTTTTTTTTTTTTTTTTTTGTAGGGGGGGAGGGGAGGGGGGGGGGGGGGTGTGAGAAATTATGACCTTTCACCAGAATATGATAGGAATCCCAAGAATTTAGAAAAATGCCTGCTACACCCACAATACATAGACAATGGAAACCAATAAATTTTATCAGTCACCTGGGGAATGTCGCACCATGTCTATATGGCCACACCCCATTCTGTACTTTTTTTTAAAAGCCAAAATGGTACTTTTGTCAGAAAAAGAATAGAGCTAGACCTATGAACCCATATATATTTAGAATCAGTGTCACCAAGGGATTCTCATAAGCATATCTGTATGACAACATCCCTTCCTCTACATTTAAAAAAAAGCTAAAAATGGCACTTTTGCAATGAAAAAGAATGGAGCTACAATCCTAAAACTTTGGCATGTAGACACAACCTGACTCTTCGAATAGCATGAAATCAGTTCCATCTGGCCATCCTCTTCCTCTTTGTGTGTAAGGCTAAAAATATCAAAAATGGTACTTCTAAAAACACTATGACCAAATTACATGTTCACTTTGGTATTATAAGTCTACGACATATCTCTTCAAAGCAGACATTTTTGTAGCTACAGCCCATCAAAGGTGGACCAAAAAACTGACTGTATGGAGGGTTTTTAGCCAGTATATATTAAGCTATAAGTCTCCATTGCCAGGAAACATTTTATGTACCTCTACCTGGCCAACAATTTTCCTGTGGGAGTGTCAGAAAAATGCCAAAAAAAGATACTTATGGCCCAACAAACCCATGAACCTACAGACCTGAAACTTGGCCTGCATGTACAACTTGACTCAGCAGGCTACATGATCTCAGTACTACCTGGCCATACCTCTTTCTCTCTGTGTGTCATCTAAAAATAATTTGTATATATGTGTGTTTATGTGCATCCACTATCCTGCAAAATTATTACACTAAATGCAACCTATTTTTTAGGGTAGACATTCTTCCCCAAGGATGGATTTTAGCCCAAAAATTTGGTGTCACCTGGTAAAACATTTTATTGTGGGTGTATGAGGGATAAATTGACAAATATGTACTTAAGAAAAAAAAATGTTTTGACTTTAATATATAAAACATGGCATGTACACACATCATGGCTGTGAAACAACATGGGCTCCATTGATGTAGCCACACCTCTGCCCTGCCTCTGGGCATGCCATACAAAAAAATGACAGGAATAGTACTTAACCAGAACTTCTATGTTGACTCCATTACAATTTGCCACACCACTTTTCCAGCCAAACCATCATACCAAATGAAATCCACTCTTCTATATCATACATCCTGCATGAATGGGATATAGCTGTAAAATATTGGGTTACTTAGTAATACCACTACCTGTTTACATAGCAGGCCAAAAATGCCAAATATAATGTAACCATTTGAAGCACTTATGACCAGTCAAATTCATGTATCTAGAAGTCTTGAAGCAAGTAAATGCAACTTGACTCTGGTTGGAAATGGACTGGGTTATACTTGTTTATCTCTTCATGTGAACATGCATTAGATCCTGGGTACCTCTTCTAATCTCCTAATAAAAATAAAATTAAAGTGATAATTAAAAATAATAATAAATTCCTTAATATTACATTTATTTTTATAGCATCATCATATGGAACTTTGCAGCAAAGAGCTACGCTTTAAAGAAAATTGAAAGAAGCCTTTTAATTCAGTTGAGAGTGGTAAGTCAATATCATTGTTAAGGTGTGATTTCTTTTGTAATTTTTTTTTGTTGTTTTGGCTTTTGCTTAAGAATTATCCAAAAAACATTTTTATATTATATAGGAGGATGAAATGAAATGGAATAACAAGAAAAGGTAGGTTAGCAATCATTGTAGAGCACATATGTATATATAGGAATGTGTACTTACTATATTTATAGTTAGTGGTTAGATAGGATCTTTGGATGAACAGAGAAATATAAAATCATAGCCTGCAACAAAAAAAAACCAAAAAAAAAACTATAGCAGACCTTTTTCTCCAGGAGCTAACCGCCATTAAATTTCTAAATGTTACTTTCCTGGGAATTTTGTTCTTGTTCTTGTTGTGAAACTTCGTCTGACCGCCAGTGCTGAGGTATACCCTTGAGTTACTCCAATCATAAGGTATTCCAGTCATGGACCTGATGAGAAAAATGCATTAACCCCTAAAAATATGAATCACAAACATATGGACTTGCAGTATTTGAATCTTCAATAAAAAAATTTTTTTTCCCTCAAAGGTTAGGTTCTGCTCTTTCCTATGAGCTATCATAGAAAGCCCTGTCAATGATACTATCCTAACCAAAATATAGAAATCATTCAAGATGTGATAACACTAATATAAGAGATAAAAATTAATCTTTTTTTCTGGTTTTTTTTGGTTTTGTAGTGGGCATGCTTATGGGGCTATGCATCTTGTGATATTTAAAAAATAAAAGAGTCAGGATTTAAAAAGTATTTTTGAGACTGAGACTGTATTGCCAGTACTCATATCAGTCAAGATATAAAATTTTAAATAATGGCATATGTACACAATGGAATGCATATAATTATGACTATCATTGGAGACCAAAATTTAATTATTCAACAGGGACACATGTGCAACAGGTGTATTTACAGATCATATTAAGCAAAAACAAACAAACTACCCTCCCTACTACCAACTAAGGGAGAGCAGCTGGTAGTTTTACACCAGTCACAGACTATAGGTTTTAATTTGTTTGGTTTGAGATGAACAGACACCTAGAGATATTAAAATGGAAGGCACATAAGCTGATGTTGGTGATGATCAAACTGATTGTTTATATATGGTCCTTAGCTCCTGCCTGTTTGTGTGTACTACACAATTGACTAGAAATAACTTCACCTTAATCATAAATGCTTCTTGTATTTCCCAAGCTCAATCAACACAAAAACTTCTTTTTTTTTAAATATACACATACCTATAAATTTAGCTGATACCTTCATTAGAAATATTAGAACTTGTATATTTCTCAGGGGATCTCTTTTTTTTTTATTATTCCTCAACATTCCTCCCATCCCCTTGCTGCTATAAAAGCAAGGGTATAGTCCAGTCTGAAGGTGAACTAGGCTTGATGAGACAAACCATTTGTGTTACTTCAATGTGCACTTACACATTCTTTCTCTTCTATTGCACAAACCATTTATTTTAGCCATTCTTTCCACCAAGCCAGCCATACCTCTGTTGTAAGCATTGGTTCCCTCATTGGCATGCATTATTTCATCCATAACAAGGCATTCTCTTTTCACTGGCAAAAACTCTCTCCTCCATGATGAGCTTATTTTCCTCCATTAAGGCATACTCTCTGCCATGGCAGGCACTCGGCTTCTTCTATAGCTCAAAGTCTCTCCATCATTCCAGAAACACTCTTAATGTAACCAGGACAGTAAAAATATGCATCCTGTGTTAGAAGAATGTAATACCCTCTTGAGAATATGCACTCTTATTGGAGGATACACCCAAAATCCAAAATATGATATTACATATTTTAACACAATTTTATCTGTAATTGAGGTATCTTTTCAGTGCCTTCATTTGATACCAAAAATTATTACCAATTGAGACTACTACTATTATAATACCACCTAATTTCCATATATGGAATTGTCAATATATTTTGCTTTAGTTGACAGATAACCAGTAAGTGCAGGTGGTTCATTATTGATTAAAATATAAGTACCTGTTATAAATAAGGGGAGGGGGGGGGTTGGGGGTATAGGAATCATTGCCCCATTTCTGAAGTAAATATTGTGATGCACCTCTAGTAATTAGTGCCCTTTAGAAATTTCTTTGTGATCAGATGAGAGTGATTTATAATCACAAGTTCTTCTAGAAATGTCTTATAAACAGGATCAGATTACAAATAACAATTTTGTTGGTTGTCTTAAATAGTAAATTTTATTTAATGGAACTACACCCTAGCCCTAGCACTAACCACATTCTCCCCAAACTGGGCCAGTGGTCCTCTTATGAGCCACCCCTGAAGAGTTCAGGGTGATTGCTCCAGGCATCTCGGAGGAGATAGTGAAGATAAATACAGACCGACTGACCGACCGACCGACCGACCGACCGACCGACCGACCGACCGACCGACCGACCGACCGACCGACCGACCGACCGACCGACCGACCGACCGACCGACCGACCGACCGACCGACCGACCGACCGACCGACCGACCGACCGACCGACCGACCGACCGACCGACCGACCGACCGATCGACCGACCGACCGACCGACCGACCAACCGACCGACCGACCGACCGACCGACCGACCGACCGACCGACCGACCGACTGACCGACCGACTGACAATTGCAAATTATAGTAAGACTAGAAAAATACCCTTTAATTATTCCATTCTTACATATTGAAAAAAGATTAATTTGCTGATCTCACTTAGTAAATGTTGTGATGCACCACAACTTCCTCTAGTAACATCTTTTTGAATGGATCAGACTATATATTACAATTTCTTTGTTACTCATGAATAGGACAGTTTATTTAATGGACTTACAGCCTAGCCCTAATCTGAACTACATTCTTCCTAAACATGGCCACCGGTCCTGTGAGCAACCCCTAAAAATTTCAGGATGATTGATCCAGGCATCTGGGATGAGATAGCTAACAAACATAGAGACAGACAAAACGTGAATTATAGTGAAATATGAATGGAATTTATCTGGATGTTGAAGTTTGTTTGAAATATAGATTCATAGCAACACACATATATATATATATATATTTATTAAGTTATAGTACATAATATGCTTCCTGATCTGTATAATCTGCTAAAATTTCAAATAAGCTTGTTGATGGACATAATATTTTAACAAGAGAGGTTGTCATTAAAACCTGGTCAAATAATTAATACAGTATTTATTAAAATATAGTGTTGTAGGCTAGGCAAAATATTTTAGAAAACTTAGTTGAGGTTGAACTTCTGATATGATTCACAACTTTAAGGTTTTATTAAAAAAAAAATTTTTTTTGTCCAAAACTTGTGGATGTTCCCATCCCCCACCACCTCCACTATTCCAAGTATTACAGACCTGTGTACCACAGGTAAAATAATATTACTTCATACTATTAGCTACTCTCCATTACAAATGTGAACCAAATACTTACCATGTATGCTATAAAGTACAAATGGACTGTCTTTTTGTCCGTGTATCCACAGTTCACGCTTGACTTTAGACCCACAAACTCTATATATTTGGAAACAGTGTCACCAGGGGAAGGTCATGAGCATATCTATATGTCCACACCCCTTTCTGTATTCGATTAAAAAAAGCCAAACATGGGTACTTTGGTCCAAACAAAAAAGAATGGAGCTGCAGGCCTAAGACTTTGGCATGCCGACACAACTTGACTCTGCAAGGATTCCATCTGGCCGCGCCTCTTCCTCTTTGTGTGTAAGGCTAAAAATGTCAAAACTGTTACTTCTAGAAAAACACTTTGACCTAATTACATGTTCACTTCCTTTTTTTCTAAGTCTACAAGATATCTTCAAAGCAGATTTTTTTTTAACTATAGCCCATTAAAGGTGGACCTAAAAACTGCCCACAAGTTCAACCTCAACTAAATTTTTTAAAATATTTTGCCTAGCCTAAAACACTATATTTTAATAAATACTATTAATTATTTGAGGTTTTATAAAGTGAGTTTTCACTAATATATAGTGAAAAATGCTTTGGCTACAGGATAGTAGATATCCAGACCAGAGAATACAGTGTCCCCCCCCAACCTCCTCCATCTCTTGCCTCTTCCTATTTGCCTCTTTGTTGCTGTAATCACTAGTGAGAGAACATTGCTTTCTAGACTGCACCAAACACCTGGGCAACTTCATGGCAATGACTTCATATGGAAATCTCTTTTGAGTGCAGCAACGGGTAAGAGGTACTGCACAGATTAATATTAGTATCTGTTGTCATAGTTCTTGCTGTTTAAAATTGTATTAGCAATTGTAGTTAAATATTGTAGATTTGACAGGTAGCATTTGGGAAGAAAGCAAATCTGCTACATGATGGTGGAGTGATAAACTGTTGCTGGCAAATTATCAGAATGGGCACTAGCTGCATGGCCCAACACCTGATGATTCCATAATTATATATTTCACCCCAAGCATTATTAACATTGCATATTGAATTTACGATCATTGTGTATAGCTAGGAAATAATAAGCTCAACATAATACATTTGTGTATTTGGTAATGTCTGGACAAAGGGATAACTCCATTATTTCTTCATGCTCGATTTATTCTTAATTTTAAATTCCATTCACTTTCGTATGTAATCAGATGTCATGATTTTGCACACTCCAGGGTTATAATACTTGCATAGTGAGACCATTTACAGCATTACTTTTCAGCAATTGAAATTAATATCAGTGTATTTTTATGAGTGTAATTTCCATTACTGTTATTGCAGAGGAGTCAGCAATCAGCCACACATCTTCATCCAGTGTGGATTTATCTACAGCTGTCCACAGCAAAGAAGAAATAGAAAAAGATTATCAACAAGATTTGGTAAAAAAATTACCAGAAACTTCTTTCCTTGGTGAATCTCTTGGCCAAATGAGCATGATTACTCATAGGAAATCCATTGTGAGTCCATAGAAATACATAAATACATACTTCATCTTGGCCGTTATTTTTAATATTGTTATTGTAATATTATAACTGCTACAGTGCAAATATCGAAACTATGTCATAAAGATTGAGTATTCTATTCACTGGTGCTTTCTCCTTCCCTTGCCATGTCCACCACATTCTTTACCATGTCCTCTATGACACCCATATCTTCTTTAAGCTTGCCTTTCAATTTGTTTCTGCTTCCTCTGTTCTCTCTCTTCTTATGCTCCCTTTGTTCCCTGAGTATCATTTTTTTTAAATTTAAATTTCTTCTTCTTCCTCTTGTCTTCTCTCAGCATTTGACATTATCATCTGCTGTCGAGTCTCTATCTCCAATTATTCTCCTTATCTTTAATTAGTCACAGCTTCATCTGCTGATGGTGCAGCTAATATTCAGCTAATTTGGGTAATACTAGTTCAGTGGCTACCAAAGGATTGACAATGGGTTGGGTGGAAGTAGATGTGGGAGGTATCAGTTGAGTAGGGGTAAAAATAGGAGGTCTAGAGATGTGGGCAGAGTTTGTGGAATGCAATCAGGCTTGGTTCTGGTCTGCGATGCCAAGATAGAATCAGATGCACAACTAATTTCAGATGGAGGAATTGGAGTGGAAAATTCAGATGCTATCTCCATAGATGAATTAAGTGATATTTTATGCACAGATGAGGGAACCATTTTTTAATTTCAAGATTGCAGCAGGGTTAAAAGTATATATCCAACATTTTTTAAAGCCTGATTTTTTGTTCAGAATGAAAAAGGAATTTTCAAATGGTGACTTAAGTACACAAGAGAATTCTATTTTAAAAACAAGAAAGTTTTGTTTGGTAAAAGAAGTCTCTGACGACTTTGCAAAAATTATCCTTGAAAGACTTGGGTGGTAAAAATATTACAAATATCTAATATCAAAATGCTATAATAACAAGAGCAATCCTGCACCAAGACCTGTGTTAAATAATTACTATAACATTTATTAAAACATGGAGTATTGATACAGGAAAAATAATTGTTTAAAACACTTAAGATCAGGTTAAAGTTGTAGTAAGATTTATAACTTTTGGTTTTCATACAGTAATCATGTTTAGTTGTAACAGGTTACGACAAACTTTAGTGTTTCCATACTGTCAACAATTTGTTAAAAATCCATTCTTGAGCACAACTTATGGATGTGTGCCACCATCCCCCCCCCCCCCCCCCCCCAACAGTTCCAAGTGTCCCTATACCTGTGTGCCACAGGTAATAATGATCAGTATGATAATTCCACTCATGTTATGACGGTTTTCATAACCAGCCATGTGGTTATCTACATCCTTTTGCCCTGCACAGGCAACCGTTCCTTTTTAAACTTTTTATGCCATATCCACATGTGCAGTGCAGTTGATACATTGTTGGAGAATTCTCTCACTAATGCACGATGCACACTCTTGTTCCATATTTTTGGAGCATGCTCTGACATAAAAATACTTCTTTTCAAAGTATAGATTTCTATACCTGAAAAGATAGAAACATGACACATTAAACATAAATTTAGACCTGTTTCTACACATGATTTTAAAACTTAATGTTATATAAACAAGTGCTGGCTAATTATTAAATTGAATAATGGTATCAAATTTTTAGAAACACCCTGTATAGCTATAGATATTTATTAAATAATTAACCAACAAAGTAAGCATTCATTTATTTTAATATGCTATAACCAAATTTAATATTTAGTTGCCGAGTGCTGATGAGAGAGACAGTTTTAATGGGCCAAAAGAATCCATTGTTGGGAATATCAATGTTGGCCTCTTGTTTAAACCAGACCATGATTGCTTCAAAATGGACGGAATTGGAACTTTGCGAGTTACTATCAAGCAAGTTGTGGACCTTTCAACCTCAGGTTTTGATGAACTTTCAAACTATTCAGTGCATTCACATCTTTTTCCAAATATTTATGCCACTAGAAAGAGGAAAACACTATTAATTTTAAGTGATATGTGTCCTAATTTGGAGGAGATGACATACAACAATGTTAAATTCCATGATTTACTGGAGAAAAATATCTTGGAGATATCTGTTGAACAAGGGATGAAATTATTTGGTGGAGTACGATTAGGCAGCTATCCAGGTCGCTCTTCTGAGCTCAAATTGTGGAGATACTTTATGGGATGGGAATCAGTACACTGGGAAAATATGCTGTGTCATCCAGGTGTGTGTATTGAGGGATGGCACAGACTTCAATTACCTATGGCTGTTGATAATTTGGCTATATCTCTGGATCCACCTCCTTTTAAGAAGCCACTATTTCAGCTGGATGCAGAGAAAAGTGCTTATGCTGACAAGCAACTGAAGGTATTTATTTTATTAATTTATGTTCCTGATGTCTTTCACCTAATAAATATATGTAATTATTTTTAAGGAATCACAGTTAATGATAGTAAACAAATGAGTTGAAACCAAGGCACAGTCTTCAAAGAAAGAATTTTAAGTATTTTTATGTGAACATTTTCCCTACATACTAATATTCTTAAATATTAATGTGAATATTTCTCAGAAACCATTGCATCAGAAGAACTAGTACATCAGCCTGTTGCACCTAATGGTGCAGCTTCTTCTAAATTTAAAGCTCAAAAACTTTTCAGGACTAGAAAAGTGCTTGTCCTAGGATGGAGACAACAAAATAGCATACTATAATTTAGAATTTTTTGTTGTTTTGTTTGTTCTCTGTCACATACCAGATGCTTCTGCCTACAGGCCTCAAAAGGAAAAAAATGTAGAAGAAAGCAATTAGGGCATAATTTTGCTGACTTTATTTACAGTGTGTTTACATAATTATGGTTGGTAGTATTTCTAATAAACATTGTGGCCGGTTTGCACGCACAAAATTGAGCCACCCCCCCCCCCCCCCCCCCCCCCCCCCCTTCTCAAGGAAATTCTTGCACAGAGACAACAAACAATATAATTCACTGAAAGAATTTATCCAGATATGTGCTTAATTAATTAATGGGGTATAATTATTTTCAATTTTCCTTCACACTTGACCAAAACATCAATTCACATTACACTGTAACCACAATTGAGCACAGTTTTACTGACTTATGGTGTTTACGAAATTGTGGTTTGTAGTAAGTAAACAGGAAAAAAATTTTTGAGAAGTATAATATGATGAACAAATTAATAAAGTGATATAAAAATATATTAATAAAAACATTTGAAGTTCTCTATAATATTTTTAAATCGAGAATGCTTGGTGATATCTGGTCATCTTCCAATTTTTAATCAATGAAGAAAAAAGGATACTTTAGCATAGCACCCATCCTATAGGCAGGCAATAAAGATCTCTTAATGTAATTGTAGAACTGTAGTTTGCTATCTCATCTCAGATGCCTGGCCCAACAGGGCTAAAATAGAAGTAAAGAAAAAGATATGAAAATGATCTGGGCACAGTTTTGCTGACCTGCATTTTTTCACAATTGTGATTTTTAGTAAGTGGGGTGGTTTACTCAGGCATAGATTTATGACCACAACCAGGAAGTTTGTGGGGGGAGGGGGGGGATAGCCAGACAAACAGGGTTTTACTCCAATCTTCACCTAACTTCCTTATAACACCCCAATGTGACCCCATCAAACCCTGAATAAATTGTCTGGGAGGAGTTAGCATAAAAATCAATTTTAACCAAATCTTTGTTGTAATGTACCCAGAGTTACCCCCACCAAACCCTAAAAACTTGAGCCCTTCAGGCCTAAGGAAATGGTTAGTGAACAAACAAGCAAACAAAAACCAAACAAACCAACAAACCAACAAAAAAAGCAAGCAAAAAAATTGAGAATTATAGTATGAGAATTATAGTGTGACGTTTGTTTACTGGGTAGAAATTCTGAACAGCATCATGAAGAGAAATAACTTTGGCAGCTTTCAAATAACATCACCAGTATAGTCCTTAAGGCACTCAACAGAAAATGTATGTTCTACATTCCATATTGTGTAGTAAGATAATATGTCTTCCTTCACCTTTTTGCCATGGATCTGGTTTATGACACATCAGAAGACAGGATGTGAAGCTATTTGCTGATTTACTCAAGGTAAAAGCATGCAAATACAAACAATAACTGAACCTGCATGAATGAATGAATGCATGCAAGCATAAAAAAACACAGGCAAGCGCACGAGCGAACACATGAGAGCACACACGAACACACAGAAACACACACATGAACAGGAACACACACACCCACTCACCCACCCACCCACACCCACTCACCCACCCGCAAGAACGCATGAATGAACACACATGACACAAAAATACACACACACACACGCACACACACGCACGCACGCACACACACACACACACACACACACACACACACACACACACACACACACACACACACACACACACACACACACACACACACACACACACACACACACACACACACACACACACACACACACACACACACACACACACACACATTGTGATGAACAAGATAAATGATGAACAAATAAATGAAAGTTATGCAAGGTGAAATAGTGTTAGTTACTCCTGAATGTATGATTCAGTGGCTACCAGATCAATGATTGTTGGTGACCACACTCCATGTCCATGAGAGGATCTGGCATCTTGAACAGCTTGGGTAGTTGAGCAGAGGAGAGAGAGGCTCAGGCAGCATTGTAGCCAACATAAGGTGTGGCTATAAGAGGAATCCCATTTTGCAGCAAGCAATGATGCCAGGTGCTTGTAAAATATGGTTGCTTCATTTCCCATACCTCCTGTGGCTGAGAGAACAAGGGGAGTGAAGGAAGAGTGGTCCACCTCCAGTAT